>CM064869.1:5000-700000 GCA_032719365.1 Prinsepia uniflora | reverse complement strand
CCAAGAAAATAGTCTGAAAGGGCAGCTAGATGGGCTTGATGATGACTTTTCTATCATGTAAATGTGTCAAAAACAGAGTGATTAAAGGTAGATTAGAGGTTTAGATATCAAATGTAGCGAGGAACCAGATGGCTTGTGAAAATGGTAGTTTGTAGAAAGTTAATTAGGAGATGTAGTTTAAAACCGTAAATTAATCATCAAAGGGAATGGTTATGGAAAACTCATTTTTGCATAGGGGAGGTTCTGCCGAAAAATAGCCCAATCTTCAATATGAAAAAATAAATAAATAAATAATGAAAATGTCGTCTTATTCAAAACTCCAATTCTAGTATGGAATTCCTTCCCTCTCACTTCAAATCTCGGGACGCACCATTTTTATCAGATTTTACATCTCTATCTCATATTCAGGTCCCATTCAGCTTTTAGTCTGCATATAGTGCCTATAATCCATCTATCCTTAGATTCAAATTCAAGTAACACCTATGTTGGCATAGGAGATGAAAATTATAGTTATGAGCATGGTTCTGTACGGTTCGATATGAAGGTGATACTGGAACCGTAAAAAAAAAAATTAACTGATTCAGTTAGCCCTCGACATTGGGCCAGGCCGGACTTATTAAATAATTTTTAAAATTTAAGACAGGGGCGAGCGGGCGAACTTACATACATATATAAAAATCCAAACTCTTTATCTGACCGAACTTTTATCGGACTTTTCGGGTCAGGCCTAATAAGCCCATTCGGGCGGGATTCGAATGAGTTTTTTAAAATAAACTATTTTTCAAATTTTATTGTTGCAAAAAAAATATATGAATATAAAAGACAAATATTAGGTTATGAAAGGAAATGTTAGCAAACGGTGAACTGAGTATTTAGTGAATGGTAAAATGAGTGTTCAAACTCTTGAAAGGTTGCATAACTAACAACTTTATGGGTAAAAGGTAAAATGCAAAAAGTTTTTTTTATGAGTTGAGATTTGAGATGACACGACCCATCCCAATCCCCCCGGGATTACCATGGAATGTGACGTGCTCCCGTCTGACAAGAGGCGTCAGACAAGGGATAACCGATTGCCATTGCCCAAAGAGGCTTCCAGAGTGCGTAAGGATCGATGGAGGAGGTGTGCGATGCTCAAGTCTCTGCTGCAGTCGTATCCGGAATCAACCTGAAGGGCATTGAAAACAAAAGCTGTGAGTGGACGAAAATAAATAAGTCTGTTTAAAACATTTATAAGACATTTATGCCCCTCAGTAAAATCATATGCATGCACCAAAACCAATAATTCCATATTTATTTAGAAATAACCATTAGGGCCTTAGCCCGGAAACCAAAGCATAGTTTCAATAAATCCAGTAATATGAACCATAAGGCATATAATATAAACCATAACCATTATTTTAGCCACTGCACTATACACTCCAATCCGACATCCCTGATGTCTGACGTCCCTGACGTCAATAAGGTCACAATCACAAGGCTACGCGTGCCACTCGGGTCTCAATTTCCGAGTTCAATCCCCGAACCCCGTTCGGGTACAGCATCCCCGATGCTTAGCGTCATAGACGCTGGACGTACTAGACGTCCGTGACCTCTCCGGGGTACCTCATCCGGAGGAGACAATATAATATGGAAGGATTTATACAGTGCAGTACTAAATACATTTTATTGATATCCACATGCAAAACATATAGGTATACATAGATAAAATCCGAACCAATCGTTACGTTTCATCAAACGGGTCTCATGCCCAAATACCGTGAAACGTGCCATAACCGAAATATCATCAAAACCATTTATTGATTCCAGCATGTGAACATATATAAAATGTAAACCAGAAAACATTTATTCAATTCCATTTTAGGGTCCCTGACCCGCAATCACATGTAGAAATCAACTGGGCCCCTGGCCCGATCCCCCAAGTTAACTGGGCCCCTGGCCCGATTTCATAGTTCAACTGGGCCCCTGGCCCGATTTTACATTATTTAAGTTCGTAACTGTTTCATGAAATCATATCCAACCATATTTATGGAAATCGGTGCAAATCCAGAAAACCTCGGTTTACGTGCAAATACGTAATTCACCTCGAAATACGTGAAATCATTTTAAATTCACCGATATCCAAAGTAAATCATTTAATCATAATTATAACAATCATAAAACAGTTATGCATGCATCGAATTTATGAAACCAATGTCCACTCACAGACCGTTTAACCGAGCGCCTCGATACGCGTGCCATAGGCCTTCCCGGGCCACACCACTATCACCGGGACTCCCAATCCTGTTCAAATCACATTAGAGGATTACTAACCTCATCAATAACATCATATTCAAGTCCCGTAATTTTCCCGAATTTTTAAGTATTTTTAAGCTGGATTTAAAACCTTCGGACATCCCGAACAATAACGAGACGGTGTCCGATCGACACGAAACCAATTCCAAAATGTCCGTTACATTAAATAGGACAGAAGTCATGTTGACCTCACCTCGAGATTCGTGCCCACGCGCCGTCACGCGCCGCCGTGAGTGGCTGCGCGTGAAAGCCACGCGCCTGCTACAGTGACTGCTACAGTCACCATCCTCGCCCGTTTCTCTGGTAAACGGGTTGAAAAACCCGCGATAGGATCCGGTTCCAATCCTACCAATTCGACACTGATTCCATCAATTGAGCATTCAATTAGTTTCGTTATAAGTTCAATTAGGGTTGTGTAACAACAATTACTTGAAACATTACCTAAATCCTCACGATCAAGGATGAACAATCGAAGGACCTCCGGCCACTGTTCATCATTCGAACTCCCTCAATTCCACATGATTTCTCCAAATTGATTCAACAAGAAGCTTCATTGATCACAGGTAAACCTTTCCCCCAACTCAATTGGATCAATTCGTGGCTCAAACGCCACGACTCAAACTCCATTCCTCGAAGAACAGCCGTCACTGTGCAACCATGGAAGTCTGCCAATTTCCAACGGTTTCATCCAATTGATGGACCCAGAAGCACCGTGGGATCCTTAGAAACATAATCCCCACATCAATTACACCATTTGATCGCTCCAAGATCACGACACAACCTCGATTTTCTTCCTCTGTCACCAAGCTCGTTCAGAGCCAAAACGGCACCAATTCCTCTCGTTTTTGATCTGGTTCCACTCGTCTCAACCTCAGGAAGCTAACTCGAGCTTCAATTCCACTCCTCACGGCTCAATTCTTCCAATTCGATTTTTCCTCCCAAAAACCAAATTTTCGAATTCCAGCTCCCAGTTCACTCTCAAACTCCCGTGTTTACCCAGTTGAGTTAGCCTCAACAAGCACTCGATTTTGCCCTCAAAACCAGTTAGAGATGGCAGCTAACACTCTCCAATTTTTCTTCCCAAATTTTACACGGTTTGAAGAACAAAGGAGATTAATGGTGGAATTAAAGATAATTAGGATTAATTAGTTAATTAAACATCATAATTGTGTCTTCCCAAAAACATGGGATCTGGTTTAATGCCTGATTTTAGGGGATGAGTGACACTTGTCACTCATCCAAGTGTGTTCAGTCACCGGGTACTGTTCATTATAATATTATTATTTTAATCGGAGCCTCGGTTCGTAAATTCATTTCCTTGACCATAACTTCGTCGTCGAATCTCCGATTTTGGCATGCCACCTGTCGTTGGATTCGTATCGACGATACCTACGTAACGGTCTTTGGCCCTCGTCCATCGGACCTCCCGGTCAAAAAGTCAACATTTGGCCCCTAATATGCCAAATTACGAAAATGCCCTTGCACTTTCGTACATCATAACTTTTACCACGAATGTCGGAATCGAACGTGCCGCCTGTCTATGAACTCGTGACGTCCCGAACTACGTCACGGTCATCGGTCAAAGTCCATTTGACCATCCAAAATAAAAGTCAACGTTTTGCCCACGCCTAGGGGCAAAACGGTCATTTTGCACAATTCGTCCGAAATCACCCAACTAATCCCAGATTAGTAAATCATAATTAAATATTATTAAATCCCGATATTCGGGACGGGTCGTTACATGAGAGATATCGAAAATCGAATCTAAGATTAGCAGCAAGTGAGATTGAGACTGAGAGCCGAGAGAGTCAGAGAGATGTTAGAGCGGCGAGTAGGGTTAGTTTGTGTTTGTGAGAGGGTCGTATTGTACAATTTGTATAGGTAGGTTAAAGTTCTACCATCTTTTGGCCGAGAGGGTTGTATTGGATCGGGGTTGGGCTTTATGTTGTATTGGTCTTGGGTGGGTTTAGCTCCTTTGAGTTATTTGGGTTATTATAAAAAATGGGCTTGGGTGAATTTAGTGCATTTAGGTTATTTTGGCTATATATTCGGGCTTACGGTCGGATTTATATGGATGGGTCAGGTTGGGCTTACCGGGCTCGGGCCTATCAGATTTGAACACTTTAAGCCCAAATCCAGCCCGCTTACTCTTGGGTCGGACCGGCCCATGACCCATAGTAGGCTGGGCCGAGCTTTTGTCCACATGGCCTATTAGGCCTCCATAAGCTCATGGGCTTTTTGGGCCAAATGATAAGGGCTATAGCTAATGATGGGTTTAATTGTATGTTAGGGTTTTTTAGTTGATGAAGTTAATTTTAGTTTATGTATTAAGATTGATTGGTTGCCTTATGAATTTTCTATATATTTTGAGCAATATTTGTTGCCCACCAAGAGGCCCAACTTCATCAAAAGGTTTCTTTTAGATTCAATCAAGTAATTCATAAAATGGAATTATGAATTTGGGCTCAAAAACGAAATTGTATCGAACATTGGTACGGGATGGTATTTTCTAACATCAAAACTGACCCCATAACAATTTGAATCGGTACGATATCAGTACTGATCATCCATTTAATTTTACTATTCAGTTTTTTTCCAATTTTGTATGATACATGATATTATGATTTCGGTATTTCAGGATGATATGTCCACTGGGTATCTAGGGTTAATCGAGTTTGGCCCTTTGATAGTATACACTATACACAACATAAGGGATATGAACTTCTTGTGAGATAAATACTTGCAGGCCACTTGGGTGTAAGATGGGTTGGAAATCCAGTTCGATCTGAGTCGAGAATCTATAATTTGAGTCATTTGTATCAAATTCTAAGTGTCCAAATTCAAAAAATGAGGAAAAACAAAAACCGGTCGGAATTGAAAGGGAACCTTTTAATTTGATTAGATTCTCAACGCAAAATATTCCAAAGCATTTCGAATTCCTTTACCGTACAACTTTCATGTACATGGAATGCTAAATGGCTGTGTTTCATTCCACCCACAATATAATATGTCTTTTTTTTTATTATACTGTATTTATAAATCTTGCCACCCAACTATGTTATACATAACACTTAAAATAGAAATACCACATGACATTTGTTACAAGTACATGTAAATATTTTTCTCAATTTATCTATATGATATAATGTGGACACTTTATGTAGCCATTTTCAACCCTACATAGATAAGATCGTGATGATGAATCAATACGAGTTATCTCGAGTCCGAACTGATACTTATTGTGAATCAATATAAATTATCATGAGTCCTAACTGACACGCCATTGGCATGGAGAATCATAAACAATTCCATTAGGATAATTGTTGGGATCCTGATGGTTGGGAACCAACCAATTTCGTTTATTACATATTGAATGATCCTCTTACCGATTTGTTAAGCTCATGACTTGGGATGACAAACAATGCCTAGAATGCTTGATGTATTCGGATAAGCATCTTAGATTTTTGAATAGTCATAGGAGGGGGAAGAACAGGGATAACGAGTGGAATAGTGACGATAGTTGAGATTCTTGATCCATCTGAGAGAGAAAGAGAGAGTGAGGGAAAATCGAGAAAGAATAAGGAGCGGTGGTTAACGATAAATTAAGGTTCAAACCACGTGGAAAACTTAAATCCACACGAAGTCGACTTTAGTCGCCTAAGTCCTAAATTCCGACTCAAAATATTGAGATTTCGTGATGACGTCATAAACTAAATTATAGCCACACTATTTCTACTTCGCTTCTCTTATTGCACTTTCAATTTTTTCGTATACGCAAAATATATACTATGTTACATTAATACGATAAGTGAAATAACATTGTATGTACCCAATACACAATCAATTCGTTATTAATTTAACAACATGAACTAAAATAGAAATGACATAGGACACAAAACCAAACGTTGTCCCCAATTACAATAAAATAAAATGAAATAAAATAAAACTTCATGATTGCTCTCATGTAAAAGCCCATAGGGCAATCTTGACACAAGCGCACGAGGGCCGTGTACCCAATTACAATATAAACCCAACTCCACAGAAACACGAAGCGAAGCAAAAACCAAAAAGCCTCCCTCTCTCATTCTCTGTCTCTCTTCGTCATCGTATTACCGCACAGTCATCCACCACCTATATAATTTCAAATCTAAATTTTTTTTATTTAATTTTTTTTTATAAATTTTTTATTTTTATTTTACATGTAAAATTTTTAGGAGGGCGATCCCTAAACCCAATTTTTTTTCAAATCTAAATCTTCTCTCGCAATATGGCATTTCACGTCGCTTGCCCAATTACATGGTACCCTCTCTATTCTCTTTTCTCTCTTTAACCTCTCTTTTCTTTTTTATTTTCTCTCGCGTTCTCGCTCTCTATAGCTCTAGCTACTTCTCCTTTCAACTTTCTCATTGTTTCTCTGTGTCTGTTTGTTTTGGGGGATTTGTTGACATTGAAGCCGGCGAATTTGCTACTGTCCGCTAGGGTTTCCTCGAACCCTTGCCACTGGCAAATCCAAGACGTCTTTCTTTGAAGACGTGCTTCGAGTCCATGACTTTCTTGTCGATCCCTCCGGAATTAGGGCCCGCGATGATGGCAAATCGGTCCAGGTCGCCGTTCCGAGAGGCGCGCCGCCACCGCCGCCTGCCCAGCCGATTACTCCTGTCGTCGGAGATGTTTCCGTTGCTGGAGATGATGACTCGGCCGCCGCGGCAACGGCGCAGGCTAAGCGCACCGCGCTCCAGCGAAAGGCTGCTGCGGATATGGTCGCGGCCGAGGACTTCGTGAGGAGATTTGAGTCCGGTTATTTGTCGGTGAGGTTCTTGAAATACACCATTTGTGATTGGTTTCAATTTTTGAAGTACTAGTGTTAACGTGTGTTTTGGAGCTAATTTTTGGGTTTATCTTTGTATTTTGTATCTGATGAATGTTATTGTTAAAAATATATATATATATATATATATATATCAGATTTGAAGGCTGGTATGTATTCGGCTTATGCTGCTACTTAGCGACTCGTTGCTGTGATTGAGAGGCTTTTGAATATGTAGTAATTGGGAATTTCGAAAAATTGTAGCTTCCATATTTCATTGCGTATCATATATTTGTCATTTTAGCCTTTCAGTCTTTAGGAGGATATGAATATTTTGTTCTGAATCTCTTAATATGTACAGTGGGTCTATCTCTTAAGTTTGAACTGAATTGGAATGAAGATATGGATATCTGTTGTTTTCTCAACAACTATATCTTGTTGGAACACTGAAGGCAGGGTTTCGAAGTCGAGCATTTAATATCTCAAAAACAATAGGTCTGACCTCAAAGAATCGAGAAATTAAAAGTCTTTCAATTGAGTGAATGTGTTTAGGGAAATTTGAAGTGTTTGCCGCTCTTTTACCTTGAAGTTTAATCCATTAAATTGATAGAAGACCTATAAGTTTCTTAGAGTTGTTTTTTGTTGCTTGGCAGAAAATTGCTGCCTCTATGTCTTTTGTAATTCTTCTGAAGGTCTACCATTTAGCTGGTTTTTGGTTTTTTCTTCCCTGGGTTCCTTGCTTTGGTTTCCAGGGTGTTAGTTATTGTGTGTTACCACTTATATCTGTATATTCTTATTGTATTTGGTACATATGAAAATATTATTTCTTTTTAATCGTAACAGGACACATCTAGAGGTGTTGAGGGAGAAGAGCCAGCTCAATCCAAGGTGAATGTTATGTGCCGGATGTGCTTTTCTGGTGAAAACCAAGGAACTGAGAGAGCAAGATGGATGCTTCCATGCAAAACATGCGGCAAGAAGTACCACAAGAACTGCCTAAAAGTTTGGGGTCAGCACAGAGGTGAGACTACTCTTCCTCCGCTCCGACCCCCTGCCCCGCTTCCCTCCTTGAAGCTGCATGTTTCACATATATAATCTAATGGGACTTCTCTGTAGATCTATTTCACTGGAGTTCATGGACTTGCCCCTTTTGCCGAATTTGCAAGGTAAATGGGTGACATCCTCTCTTACCTTTAACAAATTTAATACTCCTTCCTCTGCAACCTTTTGTTATATATTTTTTTTAGTTTCCATTCTTTTATGCACCTGAATCCTAATTTCCTGTATTCTGCCATTGTACCTATGATGATTTGCAATTATTTTTTCTGGTCTTGATGGTTTCTCTCTCATTTTGAATATAGTAGTCGTCCATAAAAAAATTTGAGATGGAAAGTTGTAGGATTTGTATAAGAAATATGATATGAAACAAGAAAGTAAAAGAAGTAGATCTGAAGGAGCAAAAGAAAAGAATAATAACTAAAACATGACAAAAATAAGAGCAACTTTATTAATTTATTTTAAAGCACATTTGAAAAAAAAAACAAAAGGTCCAATTACAGGAGTAGCCTATGCTTATAGTACTACAATCTAATAAATAGTTCCTGATAAAATGGCAGAACCTAGAATCGACCTAGTTCACTTTTGTTCCTTTTCCTGAAATGTAGAATGTTGATTACCATTGTCATCTTCATCAAGGTTCTTACACTCTGCATTGTCAGAAACTATGTTTAAAAAGAACATGGAATTGTAAAAATGGGTTTGGTTGGTACGATGGTAATAGATGTGTTGAGTGGGGGTAGAAAATGGTTCATATTGACTGCTACTGATTGTATGGTTTGTTCTATCCCTACTTTTTCTTTGCACGCTGAATAGTAACAAATGCCATGTTTGGTTTATCCGGAAGAAGTGGCCTCATAGTAAAATTAATAAGATACATGAGAAACATAAATGGGGCACAAGTAAAGCTCACAACTTTACCAGGGCTCTTCCCTTAGTCAAAAGTTTTTTTTCTTAATTTTCTAGTAATATGCCAATGCAAGTTTTACATCCATAGCACATATGTTGTTCATGTGGCCTATGGCCTATGGCCTATGGGATGCAAACTATTTGTCTGTTATGCAGTGGAATTAAGAATTCGAAAGCTAGATACATGCCCTTCCATTTACTTATTTGCTCACATTTTGGGTATTGACATGCTTTAATTTTTGTTTAATCAGTGGATTATGTTCTTATACAATCTCAACTTTTGCTTTCTTCAGGGATGCCGAAGAACAGGAGATGCAAACAAGCTTATGTTCTGCAAAAGGTGTGATGGTGCTTACCATTGTTACTGCCAGCATCCTGCGCATAAGGTGGGAGTTGACTGCTTATTCCCAAGTTTTATCTCTTGGCTTGTGAATTTGCTAAGTTTTGTTAATGCATGGTGCAGAATGCAACTCCTGGACCTTATGTTTGCCCAGAACACACACAGTGTCACAGCTGTGGCTCAAAAGTCCCAGGAAATGGGTTAAGTGTAAGGTACTAATTCATTCACTGTTATAGTGCGTTCATTTTCTTTTGTCTACTGAGATGATGATAATCTTGAATTTAGTTCTGTGATTCATAAACTTCGTTGGATTTTATTTTGGGTGCTTTGCTAGAACTCAGCTGAGTCTTTTGACAATCTGGGTTGCAGGACCATTTGGATGGTGCTCTGTTAGTACTCAGCTAAGTCTTTTGACAATCTGGGTTGCCAGGACCATTTGGATTTCACTGAACCTTTTTATGCTTCCGTGTGTAGTTTGACACCTGGCTTTTGTATTATATTGCATTTAGTGTAGCTATATGCCATGTAAATTTATAGTTTAAGTGACATGTTTTGCACTGAGTTTGGTTTTGCATATGCATTCTTAAGCCATCTAATTTGTTCTTCCTTGTCATATTCTTATGTATTTTATTTTTACCCTTCTTTCTTTACATAGATTACCTAAACCAGCCATTCAAGGTCAAAGCCAGCAAGCATAACTATGTTAGGATATAATTTTTATTTTTATTTTTGTTAATTTGGCAGATGGTTTCTGGGATACACCTGCTGTGATGCATGTGGAAGATTGTTTGCAAAGGGGAATTATTGTCCTGTTTGCTTGAAGGTATTAATTTTTTACCCAAGGGACGAGTTATCTAGGATAAACTTTTTTTTCAAAACTTGCACAGTTTTCATGTCATATGATTAATCAATTGAGTGCCATATCATTAATGAGCCGCGATTTCTGCATCTATTTATATAACTTCAACAGCCTTGTTATTAGAGAGCCACAATTTCTGCATTTATCTATGTAGTTTAAACGGTGAAATTTATTTCATGCGCATATCAATATGTTGTATTTTCTCTCATCTTCTCCTTTTGCTTTGATAATCCTGATACATATGGTATATAGTCGGCAATGATGTGCAAACAAATAAGTTACAGTGGGGCAGGGTGAAAAAGAAATCCTGAAACATCTGTTTTCCTATTTTGTAGGTTTATAGAGATTCAGAATCAACACCGATGGTTTGTTGTGATATTTGCCAGCGCTGGGTGCACTGCCATTGTGATGGAATAAGGTTCATGACTTTTATACCCCCATTATAATTCCGCTTGTTATTCTGCCTCTACTTTTCTGGTTCCAAGAAATATATATATTTTAAGTGGGTGGTTTTTAATTTTTTACTGTGGGTCCCAATGCGAGTGTTTGCTGAAACATTTTCCTCATAGAACTTGTGTAGCCAGTAAGGGAAAGTATATTGTATTGGATGAAAAATTCCGGTCCTCCCTCTTTTATCTCCCAGATGTGTTTCATTTGCCTTTATGCTCCCTTCCTGTATAGTGAAATATTAATTATGCAACTGTATCTTATTAGTTTTGAGTCGGTAAATATGGAATTTGTTATTTACATACGGGATTCCTTCTTTGTTCAGTGATGAGAAATATCAGCTGTATCAAATAGATGGAAATCTACAGTACAAATGTGCTACATGCCGTGGGGAGTGCCATCAGGTATGCTAAAATAAGATAGAAACTTGTACAAGCCCCTTCTTTTGCTATAATTAAATCAGTTTCCGTGTTTTGATTTTCAAATTTGGTTATTTCTTATTTCAAATTTCTTTTCCAGATCAAGAATAATGAGGATGCTGTAAAAGAACTTTGGAGGAGAAAAGACATAGCTGAGCATGATTTAATTTCTAGCTTGAGGGCTGCTGCTGGGTTGCCAACTCAAGAAGAAGTATCCTCTATTTCACCCTATTCTGACGATGAAGATAATGGCCCTCAAATATTGAAGAATGAGTTTTCGCGTACATTAAAGCTATCTGTCAAAGGGTTAGTTGATAAGTCGCCAAAAAAGACCAAGGACAGTGGAAAGAAACCTTCAAATAAAATGTCTACTAAGAAAAAGGAATACCAAGAATCCTCAGTTGGTAATAATGAAGTGAGTCAGAGTTTCGGAGGACATGACGATCCCCAGTCTTTTGTTTCTAGCTTGGGCTATGACAAGAATGATGAGTTGCGTTCCTACAAGAACGCAGAGCTAGACGTAGATTCTTCTCCCATGGCTGGAAGTATGAGCCACAATGAAGGAATTTGCTCTGTCAATGAGCCAGGTGTTTTAAAGCACAAGTTTGTTGATGAGGTGATGGTGAGTGATGACGATAGGGCTTCCAAAGTGATTCGTATCAAGGGTAAATATCATGGTCTGAATAGCAAAGAGGAACTTGGAAAGTCTGCTGGCAAGTCAAAGCCTGTAAAGGGGAAGAAGTTAGTGATAAATTTTGGTCCACGGAAGATAAATATAACTAATTCTCCCAGGTCCGATGCTTCACCCAGTCAAAGGGAACAAGAGTTGGTTACCTCTAACGGTATGTTTTCTATATGACGTTCTACTTGGCTATTCTATTCTTATTTTTAAGTATTCCCCTTATTAGTGTTTGGAGACAGTTTCAGGAAATTGTAGGTTTACCAATGAAATCTGATGTGTGATTCTAGGCTTATATTTATGGTGTCATCCTAAGCACTAGTTAGTAATAGCTAGCTTAGTTTACTTCTATCTCACTTTGTTGGTTGAATTTGAGAGGAATACCAATGAATCTGATCACTAATGAAAACCTCAAACATAAGGTAGTAAAACATCCAACAAGCATTTATTTAGTTACAAAATGTTCAAATCTGATCACTGCTGCCCCTCTCACCGTCTCTTCCATATTCAAAATGGTTGGGTGGGTTATCAGATTGGGCTTTTAAACTCATACATAGTGATAGGGCTGAAAGATATATATCCATCCACCTTGCTGCTGATATATTGGTAAAGTGTTACTGAGACAGTGAAAACTTGGGTTATAAACCCTTGTTTCCTAGATAGACTTCTGGGAACCCCCCTGAATTTAGTTGGTATTGAACAAAATATCTCGAAGCAGAGCGACCTCCTCTTGCTTGCTTTTTGGCGAAGCTTCTAGCACTAGATAATAGGCTTTCAGGTATTTCTTTCTTATATTTGTAGCTGTTGAAAGGTCTCAAAAAACATTCTCATCTTTTCAAACGATAAATAGGATCACAATATTTGTAGAGCGTGTATCTCTTGCAAATTGGAGGGCAAAATCCAAAGATAGAATTAGCTGCTTTTGGTGCTTATAACCAGATAACTGTAATCAATAGGAGCTGAAAGTTCTTGAACAATGAATAAGGCGAACCAAACAATGAGTTGATAAATGAATGGATATTGTTCATTTTATTTTAAACTGTCTTTCGATCTTTGTTATAGTTTTTTTTCTTCCAAAACCATCTTTATTATATATTGAATATCTGAAAACATTGATTTGCCCAAGGTGTTCTTTACTTTGACATGGTTTTCTTGTTGTGACCAATAAATCTAGTTTTGTTTTCCTATTCACGGGCAGGTGGTAAAGACCCAAGCCAGCAGAGAACCAGTGTTATGGTGGATAGACATGATGATTCTGTTAATATTGATGACGCTAAGGGTATATTAGGATTTCATTGTTTAGTATTTTAGTTAACTTTGACGCTTTCTTATGTTACATGATCCAAATGATGGTGTTGCTCTGCAATGTGCAGATAGTAGTGATTATTCTGGTCATTTGAAAGGTTCAAAAGTTTCCGGAAGAGAAGGAAATTTCATAAAGCTGGGAAAAGTAAAGTCCGGAGCTACTGATAATAACTCCCCCAAATTATCTAAAGGGGACATGGCTGACGGATACGAAGCCATTCCTCAAGAGCAGATGCATGTTACATCTGGAAAATGCGTTCATGGGGGTATGGCTTCTGTTGCTCCTGCAGGTGAACTCCCGACTTTGAGAAATGAGAGGGTATATTCCCGCAAGCATTCTCACGCCAAGGCCACTATACGTACTGAAAGTAATGATGATTATGGTCAGACACCTGTTTCACATTCTTCGTCGAAAGATACCAAACCTATGTTGAAGTTTAAGCTTAAGAAACCTAATCCTGAAAATCAGAATTCGTCTCATCCTGAGGAAGAAAAAAGTTACGCTAAGGGCCAACGGTCAAAAAGAAAGAGACCATCACCATTTGTGGAGAAAAAATTGTTTAGTGTGAATGATGATACAACACAAGCAGTTCAAGATAATCTAATGGATGAGATCATGGATGCTAATTGGATATTGAAAAAGTTGGGCAGAGATGCAATTGGAAAGCGAGTTGAAGTTCAGCAGTTGTCTGACAATTCATGGTGAGTTTGTTATTTATATATAGTGCATCACTAATATGAGACCCACTCCAAAATTGATTGCTTATATACATTGTGCATTGCTCTTGTGGGGTTCATGACAAAGTTAAACTGTTTTGATATTTCGTGCATCACTCGTATAGGATTAGGATAAAATTCATTTTAAGAAATATAGCGCATGACTATTGACTAATGCCAAGGTTAATCCAAATGTCTGCTAGTTTTACTCATTCAGTTTCTTGTTCCAAGTAGTGTTCATGGTGGCTGTGTATTTGCTGTTCTATACTTGACAGAGAATTAATTTGGTAATCTGAAGTTTGGAAGGAATGATTTTTTATTTACCTTAAGTTGCTTTGTAATTGTTAGAATGGTAACCAAATAATATAAGAGAAGTGAAATAAGATTTGAAAAATGAATGTTTGCTATCTTTACCTACCAATCTGTTTTAAAAAGGATGCCTTAAGTTGCCATGTGACCAGTTTTTTTCTTGAAGATGTATGGCGTCCATGTCTTAATGTTTTTGTTAAATGCTTCTTTCCAATGGCAAATACATTTTGTGCTGATTTCTCTCTTTCCCCCTTTTTTTTTTGTTTTTTTTTTCCAGGCATAAGGGAGTGGTTACTGATATAATTGAGGGCACGTCAACGTTATCAGTGACTCTTGATGATGGCAAAGTCAAATCTCTGGAACTCGGGAAGCAAGGGGTTCGCTTTGTATCGCAAAAGCAGAAGAGGTCAAGAACTTGAACACTCTAGATTTTCTCGCGGGTAATTAGCTCGCCTGTAGACTTTCTACATTGAAGAGGAATAGGGAGTTCTCCATTCTTAAGGCCTGAACAAGTACATTTCGTACAATTGGTGGTGGTGGCTTGTAACTATACTCATTTTTTCACTCCTTACCTAGGAGTTTGTATGTGGGGGCGTTTCATTGAAGAAATAGCTCTGGTCAACTAGGGCTAGTGGTAGCAGGAAATCAGCCGGGCTTTTCTCTCGACTGGTTCTTCACCCTCTTCATGTATTTGACTACCGCTTTGCTTTGTTTTCCGAGTAGTTAGACTTGATATTGTAGGATTTGCTGTAACAGATTAGGAACGAACAACCCGAAATTCATGTTGGTTTTGTGAAGTCTCTGAGATTATAGCAGTTTTAGTTGTAAAACTAGAAGAATAAGCCAATAAGCGTGTGAAAATTTCATTGTAGAAGTAGTTGTTTCGAGTGACTAAACTATACAGGTGGAGGTGGCAACTCTAGGAGAAGCCAAAATCCAACACAGTCATCTGAATCCAAGTCGCCTTGGATGGCAAGGAAGTGCAAGCCTCCGCAATCCTTCTTTGCTGCTTCCCATGCTTCAGCTTCACTTCTTGTTACTGGAGTATTATTGTAGGTGGCGTAAATATATCGCCCCGAAATTCCGACGGATAGAAGCAACCTAGCTTGCTGCAAATCCACTTCAATCGAACAAACTTCCAACCCGTTCATCCACGCTACATTTAACATAACATATAGAAAGATGTGAATAATCAGAAAAACGATTGTCATGATGTAAAAAAGGCTAGAAGACGATGGGATATTTGCACATCTATCTCTTGAAGTTTTTCGTGTTTACACAAACAGTCAAACACGCTCTTGGGTTTCAATAATTATACAAAAATCCTCATAGATTTCAAAATCTTTGTGCATGAAGCTTTTTGTTTGAAATTTTATTTATAATGACAAATCACCCTTTCTGTTTAAAATGACCTCACAACCAAACACTTTTTTATTTTTTTATAAAAAAAAATCTGCCATTTTTTAATAAAATAAATCAATAATAAAATTAAAAATTAAAAATCTGCCATTTTTAGTAATATTAAAAAAATAAAAAATCTCTTTATTCATTCTATAGGGCAGGGTTGCAGACAAAAAATTCTCCCATTTATGAGATGGCTTAATTTTCAGAAGAAAATTTTGCCATTTTAGTAATATTAGAGGGTGGGGTTGCGGGCCAACAATTCTGCAAAAGGGTGAATTTTAAAAAAAATTATCCCATTTGTGAGATAACTTAATTTTTATTAAGAAAATAAAAAATTGAGCACGAATTATAATTCACGTTAATAATGATTTTATTATTATAAAAATATTAGAAAAAAAAGGTAGTTGGTTGTGAAATAACTCAACCTTTCTAAAGAATTTTTATCCAATGGTAAATTTGTCATTATAAACAAAATTTTAAACAGAAATTTTAAGCAGAACGGGTTATGCGCATGGCTTTTGAAACCTGAAAGGGAGTTTGTGTAATTGTTGAGGCATTATGGGTGTTTTTGTAAATATGAGAAATATGTGCAAATAACCCAAAGATGATAGTCGACCTGCTAGTGGTTTAGCGCGCGACGATGCAACAGCCAATCCGGGAATCAATGTCTTCTCATCAATTTCAATCCCCAGCAGGTCCAAGTCAAGACTTGCACCAAACACGAGGTTTGAGTCTAAGGATGAGACTTCCTCTTGAACAGCTGAGCAACAGGAGCTGGGATTACTATGGGAACAAGGAGAGAGTGGGACATGTAGTATTTGTCAAAACATCATCAGCTCCATTAACAAGTCCCATACCTGAGAAAGGCAATTGGACAAAGGCCCATTTCTCGCCGACAAGATTTTCTGGAAGCTCCATTGGGAAAGGGTTGTCCAACGCAAGGAGCGGCTTCGACCCTTTCTGGAAACCGGGATGGCGTGTGTATACAGTCTCGTACCGTTCTTCCAACCATAGAAGCAGTGATAGACACTGGAAGAAGCAAAGTTTGAAGACAATAAGAAGGCATAGCAAACCAGTTCTACCAGAAACCCAAAGCATTATAGTTGATTTAGGGAAATCTCAGCTACTTGGGTTTGATGCATAATTAGTTTTGTAATGTTCACCAAGGCCTCATTTGCTGTCAAGGATTGCATGGATGAGATAACTCACTAAATCTGATGCATGTTGGAAGAAGAAATGGATGCCGACTTCCAAATTTTGTCTAAGTTGAAGGTAGAAGAACGATTAGTCCTAAGGATTGGGAGGGATAAGTTCTCTTCATGACTAATCCATCTTTTACCTCCAACTTGGGGCAAAACTTGAAAGTTTGACATCCTTTTCTTCATTCACATACTTGAATCTAGTGATTTATCGACTCCAATCCAATCCTATACGCCAAACGAGGCCTAAGGAGAAACTAAAATCCATTTCAGTATGCAATGCAGAACGTAAGTGAAACTAGAAGAACATCAGCAAGTATGTCCAACTAAGAATTTGCTTGAATCCACTAAGTACAAAAAGCACTGTCAATGAGAGAAACTTGTATTGAATGGAATGCTTACTACATTATGATGCTTCATCGTTCTACTGCCTATGTTAAAGCACAATTTTTGTTTCACTTAGCAGAGCAGGGATATCGGTTTGATGCTTTATCATTCTACTGCCTATATATATATATATAGATAAATAGCACAGATAGAGAAAGAGACAAATTGATAACAAAATAATCAACTTACTCGTTTACTGGGTATCGGTTTGATGCCAAGCTCGTTACAGGCTTTTGTGATAATTGTCTGCATTTGTGACCTATAATCCATTGAACACAAAACCAATCATAAAAACATACAAATTTAAACAAACCAAATTCACCAAACACACACACACACACACACACACACGCACAAACAATCCACACATAAATTTGACCTGAAATAGCGGATTTTATCGGGTAGAGGGACGCCTAATTCTTCAGTAATGGCCACAATTGCATCTTTCAAAGTAATGCTGTTGATGACATTGTTGGGAAAATACTTGGTATGCTGCAAAGAAAGAGACTCATCACAAACCACCAGCTCCCACACCTTCTTCCCCCTGATATCCAAAATGGGCCTGGAGCAAAAATCCAGTTCCCACTCCGAAATGCTATCCGGGTCGGTTTCCGGGTCAAGATAGCTCATTTCAGCAGTCGGGTCATCATCTATTTCATCAGTTGCTTCGTCTGCTTGGTCTTGTGTGATGGAAACTGGGCTTTCCGATGACACCGAATTTGACCGGAAACAGTGCAGTTTTGGTCCCATTTTTGGTGGATTGGTGCCGAGATTACATGAAATTTTGACGGGTTTGATTCGGGTGATGAATTTTGAGATGGGTTTGTGAGATTGAAGGGTTGGGGTTCTGATCCTGGTGGTGTTGAAGCTCAAGCTCGCCATGGAAGTGTAGTAGTAGCGGGCAGCAGCAGCTGAGCTGATAGAGTTTGCAAGGAAACTGTTAATGGCAGTTATTTTTCCGCCACATATATTTGTTGATGATTTGATGGGCCCCACGAGGGAGCTGGGCTGGGTTACAAACCATTGGGCTACTAAATTATTTTGGGCTCTTTCAATCATGGATGAAATTCTATGGACACCCTAAGCTTTGTATTTGACACCCAATATGTTTGTTTTGGGTAACTAGAAACCACCCAAAATTGGACTCAATTTTGACCCATAAATTAGACTCCATATCACTGAGTCTTCAATAGTGTGAACGATTAATCAGGACTTGATACCTAATATTTGATATTTGTATTTCTTTGCAGATGTCAACGTAAACATACTGGTTAGAGCAAATGTGCTCACTTTATGTATTCAAGGTTTTGAGTTAGAATCCTGTTTCTCACTACGCTATAATTTAGTAATTTTCTTCTTATATCTCCTTATTGAGTTTCTTGTGTAATCCCAATGAACCATGTTGTTTGTTGCTTTACTTCTTTCACCATGCTACATAAATTGCTCAATTTAAGTGGAAGCTACTAGTACTATTAGTTTAGCCATATTCTTTTCCATTATCTAGTTTGTATCTCGTTAAAGACGAGGTCATATCTAATGTGTATAATTTTCTCTCTAACATTATATAAAAAAACGGGAAACAATACAAAGAGTTTCCTTTACAAGTATGAGTAGAATGTTCTCTTTAAGTAAGAGATTGTGACAATGAGTTTATCTTACAATAGTGAGTATGATTCTCTCTTTCAAATTACTCTACTAAATGCACAATCGAAAGACTCCTTAAGACTCCATCTAAACGAATGTGAGTTCGAATCACTCCAAAATCAAGTCAAATTTAAAATGTGACAAAGATAAGTATGGATTTATCGGAATGGTTATAACACAATTCTATACTAAGTACATCATATTTTTTTTTTAAATATAATATAATAAAAAAATAAAATGTAAGAAAATATTTCTTCATTTTCAGATTTTAGTTTAAAATAATCTAACCACGCTCCGATTGGATTAGGTCATCGTTCGGTACCTGACAAAAATGAGTTTAAGATAACGGGTTGTCGAAAATAAAAAGAAATACTTTGGATTGGGCCACTGAGACTGGGTTGGGCTGCTTTCTTGATCATATTGAGAAGTCCAATACATACACAACCACTCCTTTCCTGTGGCTCTCGTCGTCTCCCTCCAGTTTCCGCCAAGAGTGCCCTATCAGCTCTCAGCCTCTCGAGTTCACGAAGAACAGAGTATAACCTCTCCGCAACACTCAGCCAGAAAGGAGGCTTTAATTATTTGAACGTGAGTTAATTCGATTAGAGTGTAAATATGAAGTTAGCAACCTCATCATATTCGTATTCGTATTCCTCTCTTTCTCCTATTCATTCTGTTGTTCTTCACAAAAACCCTCGCAAATTGTCGTTTAATATATTTCAGGCTACTTCTTCAACAACAACAACCGCATCCACACCCACTTCTACTTCCTCTCATACCCCCCAACTTCTAAGCACACCCGCCGCCATGGTTTCTTCTCTCCGCACCCACCCACATGCCCACTATCCTCCTCCTTGGTTCAGGTTCTTCCCTCTATCTACTTTTCAATTGATTGTATTACTGTTCATTTTTCATTATTTGTTATAATTCAATGAATTTAATCATAATTAGTGATTTCTGTGTATTTGTATTGCTGTTCTGAGTATTTACTGTTAATTTTTTCTTATAATTAAATTAATTTATTGATAATTGATGATTTATGTGGATTTGCACTGCTTTTCTGTGGTTATGGGTGATAATTTATCATAATTAAATTGATTTAGTGATAATTTCTGATTTCTGTGGATTTGGGTTTGTGGGGTTTCAATCAAATTTGCAGTGTTGCCCCTATGATGGAGTGGACTGATAATCACTACAGAACTCTGGCGAGGCTGATATCAAAAAATGCATGGCTCTGGACTGAGATGCTTGCTGCCGAAACAATTGTCTATCAGAAGGATGATCTGGTAAACCATAATTTATAAATTTTCTTTCTTTAACTGCAATTCCTGTTCAAGTTCAGCTTGGGGTAGGGTAGGATTAGTGGCCTTATTGCTTGATGTGCTGTTTATGTAGTAGGCTTCTCTTTCTAGTTTCTGCTTATCTGCTTTCTATTTCCCTAGGAGGAAACATTGCTAGAATTGCATTTGGTAGCCGCAAGGAAGATGTTGGACTTTGTTTTGTATGAAACGTGAAAGAATTTTTAAGTGTATCTCCAGAATCCAAAAGCTTCGACATAATTTCAATGTAAGAAAGTAATTGGTCGAAATTGTGAAGTTGCCTACCACCTTAGGATGGTAATCTTGGTCTCAACAGTGGCAGATAATATGGACAAACTAGAGAAGATTTCCGATTTTTAGAGTTATGACTTAGAGTTGAGTAGGGAAGAATGATCAAAGTAGAATTCCTAAGTTGTTTTTTATAGGTTATATTATTAAGGGTTGGTGCGGTTGATATGTAGGCATTATGATCAACAATTTGGGTTTTCATTTTTAATTCATTTGTCTCTTGAGTGTATACATATCACAAAAAATGTACATCTTATACTTTTTCCTTTGTATTCCATAATCTTCAATTTAGCATGCATATTATTTTCTGAAGGTAGCAGACTGGAATGCAGATTAAAAGTCATGTTACTGTATTGTTTTTCAATTACCGAATTTCCATTAACAGTTACTGTCATATCTTAATTTTTTGTGTGCATCTTATTGATTGGGATTGAGACAACTGATAGAGTGCCTTTCTACCAGGACAGATTCTTGGAATATTCTCCAGAACAACATCCTATTGTTCTCCAAATTGGCGGGAATAATTTAGAGAACCTGGCCAAAGCGACCAAGCTTGCTAAACCTTACAAATATGATGAGATCAATTTTAAGTTTGTAATCTTGCTATGACCTATATTTTGTTCGCTGAATTTTCACCTAATTTTTCCCAGACCCCTCATCTGACTTTCTATGTTTTACCAGTTGTGGATGTCCGAGTCCAAGAGTAGCTGGACATGGGTGCTTTGGTGCTCGTCTTATGCTTGATCCAAAGGTTTGATAAAGATCGTTTTCTGCTGTTGTAATATGTAAAATATGATTAGTTTCTATGTACTGTGCTTTGATAAAGACATTTGGTGTTTACAAGGAAAGTTTGTTGCCGAAGCTATGTCAGTTATTGCTGCGCACACAGATGTCCCTGTCAGTGTAAAATGTCGAATTGGTGTTGATGATCACGATTCATATAATGAGCTATGTAAGGCTCTTTTGTTTGAATATTCTGTCTATATGAGAAAAAAACTACAGTCAATGTCAGAAGAGTCAGAATGATAAACTGACACAAAGATTTTTTTGAATTATATAAATGTATTTTGCTTGGATTTTGCATTTGGTGATTGACTTTACCTTTGTAAGTATTGTCCATATATCTTGCTTGACGATTGTATTGTTATTTCATGGAAATAGTAAGGCACACAGTTCTGCAAACTCTATGTTAGTGCAAGGTTAAATCTCTTCACGGTTTGGTGATTGTTCATCGTTTTCATGCCATAAAATTCAAATGATGTCTGTGTTGAAGGGAAATGAAATAAAAAAAGAAAAGGAGTAGACTTGATCTTCAGTAGTCGTTAGATAAAAAAAAAAAAATTAATAGTTAAATGTAGTGTAAGTTGATGAATAGCAACCTGAAAAAGAGAGTATCAGAAATAAAATCCTTAAGGTAAATGCAATCTTTCTTGGTTCCCCTATATAGGAAAATGTTATGCAGGTATTTGGTAACAGTTAATTGGAACCACATATTGCAATTTTTTCTTGCATACACTCCTTCCACATATTTGTTTTATATGCTACTGGTTTAATACTGATAGCTCAGTCCATCTAATTTGATACGTTTGCTCCATGAGGTGGCTATGGCCTCCAATTTATCTGCACCACCTTTCCTTATCTGCTTTTGAAAGTGGCATAGCTATTACTTTAGTGTGTCCCCACCTGTCTCTTTTTCAGGTGATTTTATTTATAAGGTTTCTTCTCAATCGCCAACCAGGCATTTTGTAATACATTCACGGAAAGCACTACTGAATGGACTTAGCCCAGCTGAAAATCGAAGCATTCCACCTCTTAAGTATGTATCTTGTGGTTTTATGTTTAGTGGACCTATATTTAAATCATCTGACTTTTTTATTAGGGTAATGTTTCGCCGATATATGTATCTGAATCTACCATCCCCAAAATGCTTAGATTAATATTTGTAAACATCTATACATCACGTTCTGAAGAATCACAACTAACTGCTGCTTCTTATTATTGACTGCGTTTAATTTATTTTGCAGATATGAGTACTTTTATGGCCTTTTGCGTGATTTTCCAGACTTAAGATTTACAATAAATGGGGGCATAAACACCGTTGATGAGGTGAACCTTGTAAATGAACTGTCATTTTGTCCTTTGGAGGATATCATTTTTTCCGGCTACATTTTTTATCATTTCTTTGTTGTTTTTTCTTTTCTTTAAAAATTTCTCATAGTCCATCGGTATGTTAGTTGGAAATTCCTTATTGTTGAGAAATGTTATTGAACAATTGTGTTTTCTGTAATTGCCTTTCATTGTAATTACTATGGTGCGTATTTATTTGATTTAAATGTTAGTGTCTTAATTATTATAACTGACAAGTGTGTGCATGTTCTGATTTTGTGCGTATATGAACTGGGTTCCTGGTGTTTCATGTGTAGCAATCTTCATTTTGTTGTTGTTTATTGACACAGAAGCTTTATTTTGGTTCCATTCACCTAGTTCTCATGCGTCTTCCCCCCTCTAATTTAGGTCAATGCAGCTAGAAGGGCAGGAGCTCATGGTGTGATGGTGGGGCGTGCTGCATTTCAAAAGTATGTAATATCCATAATTTGTATCTCTTTTTCCTCTGTGGCATGCTCATTGTTGCAAGAATATTTAAGTTGATTATATGTAGTTCAGGTCTGTCTTTTCTTTTCTGATGATTATTCCATATCTGTTACGTTTCATTTTTGTGTCTAGCACATGTAAGTATACCCCATAAAATGAAAGTAGATATTTTTTCAACATAGTTTTTGTTTTGAACCAAAAAAGTAAAAATTGGAAGGACCAATAACTTTGTGCATTAAGTAGATGAGGTACAACTTTTAAGAAATGAAATTTTGAACTTGGACTGACAGCAGGTGGGGAGAGAAACTTCTTCAGTAAGCTTTTCTGCTTTAAGAGTATTATACAAAATAGGCACACATTTTTCTTCCGCACTATATCAAAGCCCATATCAGCTTGTATGACATGTAAGTCTACACCATCCTTGAACCAATTGTGGGTCTTGCATGTGCCAAGGCAGAAAATTACTGGAAAACGAAAGATAAATGACTTGAGTGAAGACTAACGACTAGCTTTAGTGATTACATCATATTACAATTCCACCATTATTAAGAGTTTGGTGATTCTATTTGACTTTATATTTCTGGTAATTCTTTCTATTGTAACGTTAGTCTGTAACTGAAAAGTTCACTGACAACCATTACATGTTCAACAGACCCTGGCAAACTTTGGGACATGTTGACTCTGCTATTTATGGTGCACCAAGCAGTGGTGTTACACGCCGTCAGGTTCATTTGCAAACTTAGCTGTAAAATGGTTGTATCTGCTCAGCTTCCTTTAATTTTCTATTTACCTACAGCTCATATTTTCTTTTTTCACTTTTAGATACTTGAGAAGTTTCAAGCGTATGGAGATGCTGCCGTGGGAAAATATGGACGCAAGCCGACCGTACGAGATGTGGCAAGGGTTGGTACCAGCTAGTGGTTTAGCTTAGTTTTACTTTCCTTTTATTTCTATTATGCACCATCGACTATCATCCTCATGATATATAATCCTGCTGTCTGGAAAATTTGCCACATATCCTTATATTTACAAGTCACAGAGGCATGGGTATAGTATGCCAACAATCATTTTTCTGCACACCCTATAATCTGGACCCGACAATAGTTTGTCATAGATGACTCCTACAGGAAAAAAAAGGAAAAAATTGAGGAATCTTCTACTGGTTTATGTTGGCATCATATTGCATTCAGTTCCATGAGTTTCTTCATTCTTGCACGTGTCTTACATATCTGTATATCACCCCATCCCTGATGGCTATGTTGCTTATCTGATTCAATGTAAAATTCTTTTGATTTGTTGTTACCTTATGGGTCTTATAGGACTTGAAATGTGATTGTGTATATGTTAATGACACTAAGAAATTAGTGTGATTTGTGAAGTGCATATTGTCCTGCTGTCTCTATCCTCTCTTTTTTTTCAATTTTTTTTTCTGCTGAAAGACAGTATCTTACCGTAATAACGTTTGGTGCAATTACAATAACCCTCTTTTTGTTTTTTCTCAGCCTTTGCTTGGTCTTTTCCATGGGGAACCTGGGAATGGTCTGTGGAAACGCAAAGCTGATGCTGCTTTTCTGCATTGCACGGTATTATTTATTGTCATCATTATTAAAACTATTTAGTTATTTTTTTACGAATTAATCTATTATCTAAGTTCAGGGGAGCTTTCCCAAACAAAGGACCTTGAAAGTTGTCAAAACCGTTCTGTTTCCTTTCACTTCCCTCCCCATGTAAAGTATGAATCATGTTTATTTCTTCTGGTTAAGAGAAGAACACAGCATCTTGGGGAGGAAAGTGAAAACACCAATGCATATAGATGTTTTGAATAAGTAAGATTGACAAGTTACGGTGCATTTTGTTGGTTTTTTTAGCTGAAATTTATCATCTGTCAATCTAAATGAAGTAAAAGAGCTGCATTTTTTTTTGGATGCGATATTTGTGTACGGAGAACAAAGTTTAGTTGTCTTCATCTTTACCTTGATTGCATTTATTACTGTCATTCATTATTGACCGGTAGTTTATCTGAACCTCCACGCACTTCCCATATTTTCTCTTTGGAAAGTTGCTTAAGTTTCTGAGACCGGCTCCAAACCTTGCAGACTATGAAATCATTTTTTGAGGAAACCCTAGTAGCTATCCCCGACCGTGTCTTGGATGCACCAATAGGGGAGCCACCATCAGCTGGTGAAGATCGTTTTGCTAAAATTTATAGTTTGCTGCCTCCACCGTACGAATCCAGGGAACAAGAACTACTATATGCTTAGTCTATATCTATTCAAGATTTATACTTTAGTTTAGGTGGCTGTGGCTGTGGCTATGGCTATATCTATTCACAATTTTTTGCAATGTAAGCTGATTGATCCCATGTAACAATATGTACTCAGTTCTTAGTCAAAATTATATTTCATTGTCAAGCAATCTGTCCATCTTGAGAATTTTTTGGATGCTGACTAGTAATTTGAGTCTTTGGTACTACATGTCGTCCATTGAGAACCTCTTTACTTTTCACCTACCTGTTCACTTGTTTAAATATTATATGATATGGGCTACTATGTTGCAACTTCAGCTTGACTTTTCTTTCCTCTGAATCAGCATTGGATGTTGTCATTTGCTTACCTGAGAACCACTTGGAGACCTCTTAGTTCAAAGACTTCTAAATCAAGCTTTTGTTGTGAGAGGTTTAGGTCTTGGGCTTTATACATTTGTGCAGTTAAAGGTCTTAAGCTTCAAGGTCGTAGGAGTTTGTGATTGCTGATTGTTATGCTTTTCTGAAAAAGTACTTCAGCTGTGTTTCTTTTTGAAAAGTTGTTTATATGTCATTTTCAAAATAATAAGTAATTATGTATTAAATAATGTTTGTAAAATATGTAGGTTGTTTTTAAAAGTTGTAAAAAAAATTTTGCTTTTCAAAAAAAATCAGTTTTTTTTTTTTATCAAATATTTTTGTGTTGTTTCATTTTCAACTAAAGCAATTATTTAAAGAAACAAACGATACCAAACGGAGTGTTAAGCTTTATGTTTAACACTTTAAAAAGTTGAAGTTAATATTTATATCTTTGAATATGTTGGTATAAATATGTCAAAGACTAGTTTTAAAATAATTGTAATTTTTTGTTTTGGTATCTAGAATTTATCCAAAGTCAAGTTATTCAGACTTAATTCTGATCAGTAAATTGAAGTTTACGCAACCGAATTTTCAATTGTGTGAATGTTTAAATCAGGATTCGACACGGAAGATAGTAATATTTGATAAGTCTAAAATATATAATTCTTGGGAGGCTCCTACCACCCGGCCTACGCCCACGGCCCACCGGTTGAAATGAAAAATTGTTTGAAATGAAAAATTGTCTAGGTAAAAAAAAAGGGCCAAAATTTTGAAAAGAAGAAATCTTGGAGCGCCTACAAACGCTACACGTGCATATCTCCGTTGGTTAGGACTTGAGCCAGAAACTTTCCTAAAATTACGACTTTACCTCGCACTTCGTCTCTCTACTTCTCTCCACATAAGCAGCTCTCTCTTCTCTCTGTAACCAGAAAAGGTCAGCTAACATAACAGAAAAATACCCAGAAGTCAGAACCAAAACCCAAC
Source organism: Prinsepia uniflora (assembly GCA_032719365.1). NCBI lineage: Eukaryota > Viridiplantae > Streptophyta > Magnoliopsida > Rosales > Rosaceae > Prinsepia > Prinsepia uniflora. Next base: position 673,442 of record CM064869.1, on the reverse strand, counting down.
AACACCACCATGGAAACACAAGACAACGAGATCGACAACCTCAACACCACCTCAGCATGGAGCTCTTCCGCGAACTGGACCATCTCCGGCGGGTCTCTCGTGAACTGCGTCAATTTCGAATCATCTCTTTCTCCGATTGACGACGAGGCTCCGAATTCCACCCCTGGATCCTCTCTTATTCTGCAGCGCCCATCATCCGATTCTGGCCCTTGCGAGATGACAAGTGTGTTCCTCAATTTTTTTTTCTCTTTCAACTTTATATTTTCACAAGAAATTTTATTGATTTCTTATGCGTTCTTGCCCTTGTTGAGTTTTTATGCTTATTTAGCTTGTGGTAATTTGTTTTCAATTTCGCGGTAAAAATTAAAAAATTGAGGTATATCATCTGTTTGGGGTTTTAGAGAAAATGAAAGAAAAAAATAGTATGAATTGTGGTCCCTTTAAAGTTAGGATTTTGAAATAATACTAGTATGATCTTGATTATAGTTTGATCACATAGTCTGAGGACCTATATTTCAATTGTTAGATCAGCTGTATTAGAGAAATGGAAATAAAAATGTAATTTTTTCTTTTGGGGACTAAAATGTTATGCTGTGAATGGTAGTTGGTGGTAGAGTGGATGACAGGTTGAGGATTCTCTAATTATTAGTTCATGAGTTTATAAATGAAGCTGAACCTAGCGGCAATCTTGCATCTCAAAAACAGACGATAAATTGGCATTTTCCGGGTTAAGATTATAACAATATTTTCTAGGACTTGTTGAAAAGAACATAGTTGGTTGCTTAAGGTAGAAATAAATTCGGAATCAAAACTGTTAGAAGGGCTGTCTGAAAGGTAAACCAATACCACTTGATTGTTTGTTCCTGGGGGATTGGTTTATGTAGCCCTTCAAAGATGTAATCAACCATTTTTTTTTTCCTCCGCACAATTGTTAGTATTATTAAAATTGATTGTCTAGGTTCATATGAATGGCAATATTTGAAGATGCAATGCAGCACTTCTTCAAATAGGTCTATTGTTGAAAACATGCCACAGTGTTAGTCCATGCTAGAATGTCATGGTCACATTACTTACCTGCAAAAAAAAAAAAAAATTAGAAAAAAAAGAAATGGTAATAGAAGTATTTTAAATGCAACTAGCACTTGAACCCTCTGGTCATTACTTTATCAAATGCTTTGACTACTCTAAAACTATAAGGGGCTGCTCTTTTTTTTTTGGTTGTTTGTTAATATTGTTGTCGTCTGATGGAAACATGTCATCAGTTAATATATGTTACAAGAAGATGCTCTGGACGGCTGGTTTTCTGATATAGATACTTGGCTTTCAGCAAATTTATGCTTCTTTGCATTAATAAGCCACATATTTTATTTCCCGTTGGCTTGTTTTCAGGGCTGTTTTTGTGCCTATAAAAAAAAACTCATCAGCACCCGTACTTCTGTTCATAATGTGTCGATGTCCTTTTAGGGAGGGGAAAAAAAGAAAAATTAAATGGTAAAAGTACAACAAAATGGCTTAATTTCATAGTCTTCTTGCACATGAATAACAACTTCTGTTTTGCAATTGCGCCGCAGTTAATTTCACACAAAAACATGAAGTCCAGCAGGTTTATGTTCGGAGTACTGCCCGAGTCTATGAGATCTACTATGCATCTGATTTGCTTAGTGATAATGAATACCTCTGTACTGTTCGATGCGGCATTGCTGCCAGAGACGAAGAAGTGCTTCACACAGGTGATAATGAAAAAGGTTGTTCTGCAAATTTAAATGGGTCTCTTAAGGATCCATCTGAAGAAAGCTCAAGAAATGGCAATAGTCCGAACAGCAGTGAAGATGACTGGGTTGAAGTGAAAGTACCAGATCCTCATATGATTAATAATGAAATAAATTCTTTGCCACTGAATTTGGATCCTGCACAGGTATGTTGCTTAGCCATCCCTTCTTCTTATGTTTCCTTTTTTCGCTGCTAGTCATTTTCTTTATATGGTGCTCCTCATGCCTGTGGCCTTTACAAAGAAAAACTAAGAAACTTGCTTGAAAATTCTGAAGAAGCCTGTGATTTGAACTGTACACTGTCCCATTTAAAAGGATGAAAATAAATTTTATTTATGAGTGCAAACTATCGAAGTTTCAAATCAGCTCACTTTAGTGTTTTTGGCCAATTTCTATTACATTTTTCCAAATTTAGAATTTATTGTTACTGTTTCAACGCCTCTTCAGAGGTACTGCCGTACTGCCCTTTTTGCAATTGTTTGGAGGGGGAGGGGGAAAAAGGGAGGAGAGTTTGGTGATAATGGGCTGGGCGAATGACCAAAAATGAGAGCGCTAGTCTATAATTGATTATTATGATTGCTGATAAGGTTAAGTATTGCAGGCTTTCTATGAAGCTACAGCACAGATTAGTGATGCAAGTCCATGTGTGTCCCTCACACTTCGTCTGTTGTCACTTGAGAGAAAAGATTGTGTTTGTATTGATGAGGTGTACGTGTTTGCTGATCCTGTTGAACCAGATGATTTAGACAACCAAGTGAGTAAAACGGAAAACTCAGCTGGGAGTTCTCTCATGGCGATGCTTGTGCCTACTCTTCTACAATTTTCTAAAACAAGGAGTGCTAAACTAACAGAAGACATGCCATCTGATACATGGGGAAAGTGGAACAACTCCCTAGAGATTCGGTCAAAAACAATTGATTCTTCCAGTGCTCCAATTAATGTTCAGGAGGAACTACCTGATAACCAAGAAATAAAGGTTCAAGATGTGAATAGGGCTACTCTTGGCACGGCCCAAGTTCCAGTCCCTCCACAAATTCCTGTTAGAGAGAACAAACTTGATTGCCGTCCGTATAGTCATGTTGAAAGAGCGGTGGATCAGCTTTGTTCTCGAATGAGCAGAATAGAGGATCTATTTTTGAGGTTTGAGGAAAAGATGCTAAAACCCATAAGCAGCATTGAGGCAAGGCTTGAAAGAGTAGAGCAGCAACTTGAAGTACTCACAAACAAATCGCAGAATTCTGGATTGCCAACAGGCTCAAGATTCTATGCTCCTACTTTCTCGTGCAATGATTCTGATTCCAACTCTTTCAACAACAGTGGAAATGACTATTCTCGTTGTGAGGTTTTTGAATCAGGTAAGAAGGATATTGAGTCAGATGCACTCCCGACCACAGATTATGACATGTCTGGTTCAGTAAATTCCACTCATGTGTTCCCAAGTCTAGTAGTTACTGCTCCTGAATTTTCAACTTGTGATGATGAAGAGGAGGAAGAAGAAGAAGATCATGAGTCAGATGTAATGTTAAATTCTTCAGAAAATAAACAGAGGCCTGCTTTGACAATTGACGATGCTTTAGCATCTGCACTAGCTGGATTCATGTCTTCATCAACCCCGCCACAGAATTATACCCAAACTCTTTCATTTAAAGCTCCTGAGTTTGTAAGTGATGAGGATGATATTATCGACAGCAAATCTTCAGTGATAGTTGAACATGAAGTAGACACATATCCTTCCATGTGTTCTGGTGAAACTTATGTGACAGAGAGCATAAAAGATTCGGTTGCTGATTCAGCGATAAGTTTCTCAGAGAATGAGATTAATGTCAAAAGAAGTCCTAATGATGAGGATACTGATAAAATACTCGGAGTTGATGGACTGAACATTGAGCATGCAGTTGATCCAGCCAATCATGGCATGTCTGCCACTGATTTTCTGAAAATCGAAGAGATTGAAAATGGAGAAGGTGAAGTTATCACTGAGATGATGAGCAATATGCTAGATTCTGATGAAACTGATATCTCAAACCAGTTGCCTTATGATGGACATGATAAAAGCCAGGAAGACGCTAATACAGATACTGCTGGTTCAACTACTCGAAAGGAAGAGACACAAGAGAACTTTGACAATGATATTTTGAAGAATATCTTTGAAATTTCACGCACTGCTTCAGTGGTGGATTTTGAAGTTCCGGTTCTGGATGTGAAATTCGCATCCGAGGATAGCTGCCATAATGCCAATCTTGCTCTTGAAGATCTTCTCGGTGAGTTTCCAGAATCAACACCAGAAGCTCCTGTCAAGGTAAGTGATGATGTGCCCCTGGTGGGAGCGGATTGTAACTTGATTGCGGTGGAGGATGAGGAGGAGCCGGTTGGTCCTGCCTCTAATGGTAACTTCCCCGTCGATATGGATTTTTACAGTGTGGTAGAACCTTTGAGCATGTGGGATGACCATACATGCAATAGCCATGAGACATTTGCAGCAAGCCTCATTTAATAATTTGCATTTGTTCACAACTTATGTTAATCTGTATATAAGTTTGGGCCACACATGTAGTGGTTTACTCATTGTATGTTTTTCTTCACCTTCTTTCTTTGGTTACTCATAAATCAATTCAGAAGTACATGGCTGTTGAGGAGTCTCTGTATACTTGGGGATTCAAATGTGAATTTTCAATCTCCTTTGAAGGTATAGTGGCATTTTTTTCACCTTTTCTCCTTGGTTACTCATAATATTTGCATATTATACCGTAAAACTAATTTCAAGTGCGTCGCCTAGTGTTCTTGGGGGACATCCTGCCATTCGAGACATCACTGCGCCTGACTGATCTGCCTCCAATTTCGTTGAATCAAAAACTCATTTCAAGTGCGAGAGACAAAATTTTAATTCTAAGAAGAACGATTCACGTCCACGAAGAGTCATAAAATTTACTTCGTTATATCCAAAAGTCGTAAACTTTACGCTATTCTATTTAGGTTCATAATGAATTTGTATTTTTATTCAACTTTGTTTTACTTTGAGATCATAAATTTATAATCTAAACTCTAAACAATAATTCTACATCTTAAAATAATTAATCACGTGAAGAAGTAAAATTACATTTAAGAAAAATATAAATGAGATTTTCTAAACATATCTAAATAAAGTTTTCTATCCACATATTTAGACTCCTTTTAGCTAAGTAGCTTATAATGACACGTGCCAAGATCCAAAGACAAAGAAAAAGGGCAAAAAAAAAAAAAACCTTTGCTTCCATAATCTTCTGAAATACGAAAGGAGGCAAAAAAAAGCCTTGCCTGCTTATAGAGCGAGAGAGAGAGAGAGAGAAGCATAGTTGATCTCTTGAACTTAAATTGAGCGCGTTCTAGAATTTCAAATGCTCAGCTAAAACCCTTGGTTGACCATCTACATAACCTGAAATTAGGGTTAGTGTTTTGGTGTAAGCTGAAAAATGGAGGCTGCTGTGGTCGACGCTGGCTCTAGAATCCTCAAAGCGGGACCCGCCATTCCCGATCAAGCTCCTTCTATGGTAACTATTCAAGCAAAGCTCCAACTTTTCTGTCTTAGTTCACCATTCTCTGTTTGTTTTGTTAGAAAAGTTATTTTTTTCTTGGTAAGCTGAAAATTTCAAATGTGATAAGCTATAGTTGCTGTGTTGTCTCGTGAAATTGTTTAGGGTCACCTCGGCTTTGTTTCGAGCCATTTCTTAAAGTGGGAATTTTTAATGAGATAACTGAAATTGTTGTTTAGGGCCAGCTTAGTCGCAAAGGACTGGTCTTAAGTGCCTGTTTGGTTTCTAGGGAAGTTGTGAAAAAGAGAAGAAAATTTTCGTATTTGCAGGCGGATTTATAATTTCAACAGAATAATGTCATAATTTATGAGGGTTTCCTTTTTGTTTGCAGCCGGTGGCATGGATATTCTCTTTTTTGTAAGGAAACTGCATCTCAGTTGTGTAATATGGTTGTGTTAGTGCTTGTTGAGTGGATAATTTTGTGCCTCAAGCTTGGCCTTGTTAAATTCATCTTCTTGCATATTATTCAAATAACTCTTTTTGTCACTGGTCCAGATAGGAATGTTTAAACATACTTCAGTTTTTTAAGACTATTAAAATATATATTAGAATCTCAGTTGTCTCAGTTGTGTAATATGGTTGTGTTAGTGCATGTTGAGTGGATAATTTTGTGCCTCAGGCTTGGCCTTGTTAAATTCATCTTCTTGCATATTATTCAAATAACTCTTTTTGTCACTGGTCCAGATAGGAATGTTTAAACATACTTCAGTTTTTTAAGACAATTAAAATATATATTAGAATCAGAGATGGTACGTAACTGTGATCAAGTTGTACATGCATTATGCGTGTGATCCATTTAATTGTTAGAACTAGACAAACAGTTGATTCTTGCTGTCACGAATGATCTTTCTCTTGCATTTTTCCTTTTATTTCAAGTACAATCTCGATTTCATGGGAGTTGTGTACAGCTCATACAATAGAAATGATTTGACATTAAATGCTTGATTATATCTATCTGCTAGTATTAGTCTTTGAAATGCTTGCAAGAGTATCAGTATTCATTTCCCAACTGCTTTCGTTCACTGTAGTTTAGGCTTGAAAGGGCTTCAACTTTTCAATTTATCCTCTGGTGGTTGGGAAAGCTGAGGACAAGGGAAAAAAAAGGCAATCAAGTTGTGAATCACTGTTTATTATTGTTATGGAAACAATATTACATACAAAATTAAAAATTGTGGATGTTTTGCAAGAGTAAGATTTAGCGTCTCAAAATGTGTCTATAAAATTCAGAAAAGTAATTTTTATTTTTTTTAACAAAAGTCATGGACTAAAAGTTTTAGATGGTTCAGTCTGGCATTCTTAATGAGTAAAAAAAGAATTTGGTATTAAACCATCGTTATCTCAGATTTTGTATTTGTAAAAGATGAAGCGAATCAGTTATACTTAATGTTTGGGTTGCATTGCACATATTGAAAGTTCAATTTAACTAACCCAGAAGTAGCCAATGGTCTAATACTCATTTTTTTAATATTTCTTTTGCCCTCTTAATCATTTGTCATCCATATGTTTCAGATAATTCCTAACCAAATGAAATGCTTTCCTGATGATGGATCAATGAATGAGAGTTCATCACTTGAAGATATTATGGTTGAGCCAGTTGTGCGAGGTCTTATTAAAGATTGGGATGCCATGGAAGATCTGTTGCATTATATTCTATATACTGGCCTTGGATGGGAAATAGGAAATGAAGGGCAGATATTATTTACTGATCCACTTTGTACTCCTAAGGTTAGTTAATCTGTTATTTTTTGAAGATATTTTATTCATAGGGAGTAGGCTGGTCCGATTATGCAAGTCCTTGCTGAAGGTCCAGTATAGGGGTTATTGTTACTGTTTATATTAGTCTTGTATAACTCACTTTAAAAGAAATGGATTATATCTGAAACAGCAGTTTAGAGTGGTTTAGGCTAGTTCCACTGCACAAAATCTGTGAACATTATAATTATTCTTGCTACTGTTCTTTGTTAAATGTTAATTAGGAAGACATTGATGTTGTCAAGTTTGTAGGTTATGAATCAGTTTGTTGTTATTCAGAAAAACACAGCGCATTATACAAAATGAAGCGTGCTAAGATCAACCAGTTGGTTCACAGTGAGAGAGTTGCCTTTCTGACATTATTTCACTGTTGCATATTTATGTTAGTGCAAGTATGCAGACTGCCTTGTATTGCAGTAGGAAATGCTTTTGTAGGGTAGGGAAGGGAGCAGGTATGCAGATTGCCTTGTTTTTCACTGTAGAATTTCTGGAATGTGTTATTTTCATTAATAGCCGAAGGGCTTATTTATACAAGTCTGTGAGAGCAGTTATCTCTCTTTATCAGAAATAACTTCCTAAAACTGTCTAGGTAACTAACTATGGACATCTGTCCGAAACCTGTCCTAACTGTCTACATGTGTACAAGTTGTACAAGTGTACTGTCAGATAAACCTAACTAGTGTATGTGGCTAGTGTATACATATATCATCTTACATCCCCCCGCAAACGAGGCACCCCTTGGGTGACGAGTTTGGATGCGAGAGAGCCGTGTCTGTGAACAGAGAGGCCTTTGGTAAAAAGATCAGCAAGTTGTGCAGCAGAAGGGACAAATTGGACTTTGTGAGTGCCTGAGGCAACTCGTTCTCTGAGAAAATGGTAGTCCAGTGCAATGTGCTTGGTGCGGGCATGGAACACTGGATTGCTGGTCATGTATTTGGTGCTGAGGTTGTCACAGTATAGAGTGATAGGCAGGGCTGGAAGAACACCTAGTTCGCGTAGTAGACTGAGTAGCCAGAGAGTATCTGCACATGTATAGGCGAGAGCCCTGTATTCTGCCTCTGAACTGGAGCGAGAAACAGTCTTTTGTTTCTTCGCACACCAGGATATTAGGGTTGAGCCAAGAAAGATGCAGAAGCCTGTGATGGATCTTCTGGTGTCTTTGCAGCCAGCCCAATCTGCGTCTGAAAAGGCCTGAATACGGAGGGGAAATAGGGATTTAGTGATGTTGATTCCATGACCAAGAGTACCTTTGAGGTACCGAATAATTCTCTTCACTGCTGTGAGATGGACATCAGTGGGGGCACTGAGGAACTGTGCAACTTGTTGTACGGCATATGAGATGTCCGGGCGTGTGAGGGTTAGGTAGAGAAGGGCGCCCACTAGTTGTCTATAGGCAGATGCATCCGTGAGGGGTTCACCAGTAGTGGTAGAGAGGACCTGTTTAGCAGCTACTGGAGTTTGAGCTGGTTTGCATTCTGTGAGGCCACTGCGTTTCAGGATGTCCAAAGTGTACTTGGTCTGAGTGAGGTGGAGGCCAGTGGCAGTGGGTGTGGCTTCAACGCCCAAGAAGTAGTGGAGGGGGCCTAGGTCTTTAATGGCAAAGGCATGAGCCATGGCTGTCATGAAGTAGGAGATAGCTGGCTGCGAGTTCCCTGTTAAGACAATGTCATCGACATAAAGAAGAAGATACAGGATGATAGAATCCTTACTGTAGACAAACATTGACGGATCTGCCCTGCTTTGGAGGAAACCATAGGTGAGGAGGAATTGGCGAAACCTATCAAACCAGGCCCTTGGGGCCTGTTTGAGGCCATAAAGAGCCTTATGAAGTCTGCAAACATGATTAGGATGAGAGGGATCAGTGAATCCAGGAGGCTGGACCATGTATACTTCTTCATTGAGTGTACCATGGAGAAAAGCATTGGTGACATCTAATTGTCTGAGAGGCCAGTTTTGGGAGACAGCAAGAGCTAGAACTACCCGAATGGTGGGGGGTTTTACCACAGGGCTGAAGGTTTCAGTATAGTCAAGGCCTTCTTGTTGGTGAAACCCTTTGGCGACTAATCTGGCTTTGTATCGTTCGATGCTGCCATCAGCATGTCTTTTAATCCGAAACACCCACTTGCAGCCAACAGGATTTGCATGTGGTGGTAAAGGAACAAGGGACCAGGTCTGTTGCTTCATTAAGGCATCATACTCAGTTTGCATGGCTGCTGTCCATGTGGAGTGTTTAGAGGCTTGTTTGTAGGTTGTGGGTTCAATTTGGGATGAATCAGCTACGAAGGCTTGGGGAAGAGGGTATTTGGTGGCAAATAGAAGATGTCTAGACTTGGAAATGCCTGCTTTGCTGCGGGTTACCATTGGATGGATGTTAGGAGGCCGAGAGGTGGTAGAGACTAGGTGTTCAGGGGCTGGTTGGGCTGGGGACAGGGTGGCTGGTGTAGTCGGTTCTGGTGGGGTAGTGGGAGATACAGACCTGTCTGTGGAGGGTAGAGTTGGGGTACAGGATGTGTTGGATTCTGCAGCAGTTTCTGGTCGGGGGCTATGGGGGGAAGATGGAGGAGGGGGAGGAGCTGATGTTTGGGCTGGATTCTGAGAGGAATTAGGAGTAATAGGAATAAAGGAAAAATCTGAGGAAGAGGGGTTTGTAGAAGGGGTGGTAGGAGTGGAAGGAAAGTGGTGTTCATTGAAGATGACATGCCTACTGATGTAGACACGGCCAGTGGGCATGTGGAGGCACCTGTAACCAGCATGGTGGGGGCTGTAGCCTAGGAAAATGCAGTGGAGTGAGCGTGGTTCTAATTTATGTTGGGTGTATGGGCCTAGGTAGGGATAACAGGATGAACCAAATACACGAAGAAGTTGGTAAGGGGGTTGACGGCCATGTAAAGTGTAGTAAGGGGTGGACCATTTTAGGACTGGTGTAGGTAGCAAATTTATTAGAAAGACAGCAGTGGAGACAGCCTCTGCCCAATAAGAATAGGGCAGACCAGCAGTGAGGAGTAAGGTTCTGCCCATTTCAGAGATGTGCCTGTGTTTGCGTTCTGCTAGGCCATTTTGTTGGGGTGTGTGTGGACAGGAGAACCTGTGAAGAATGCCGTGTTGTTGACAGAGGTCTTTAAGGGCATTATTGTCAAATTCCTTGCCACCATCACTCTGAAATTGCTTGATGGTGGTGGAGAATTGTGTTTTGACATAGTTTAGGAAATGGGAGAAGTGAGAAATGACCTCAGATTTGAGGCGCATTGGAAAAATCCAGGTATACCTGGTGTAGTCATCTGTGAAGAGAACATAGTATCGAAATCCAGAAACAGAGGGGACAGGGGACATCCATACATCAGAGTGAATAAGATCAAACGATTTTATTGATTTGTGTACAACAGGAGTAAAGGACAAACGAGTCGATTTTCCTAAGGCACAACTATTACAAAAGCTGAATTTATTTAAGTTAACAGCAGGAGTGAGTAGATGTTGAGACGCCAAGACTTGAAGGACTTGATGAGAGGGATGACCTAATCGACTGTGCCACAGAGATGGGGAACTGGTGGACAGCAGGGCTTGCGGTGGGGATTCTGGAATGTGTTATTTTCATTAATAGCCGAAGGGCTTATTTATACAAGTCTGTGAGAGCAGTTATCTCTCTTTATCAGAAATAACTTCCTAAAACTGTCTAGGTAACTAACTATGGACATCTGTCCGAAACCTGTCCTAACTGTCTACATGTGTACAAGTTGTACAAGTGTACTGTCAGATAAACCTAACTAGTGTATGTGGCTAGTGTATACATATATCATCTTACATTCACTATGAAGCTCAAGTAGGGTACAGAAGGCTTGTTTGTTTCAGTGTTTTCTGGACCTTAATTGAAGTTCTCTATCTCTCTTCTAAAAGAAAAATAATAGGAAGAGAACTGCGGTAAGAACTTGTATGATGCTCAAGTAAAGAGTTGCTGGTGCTTCACAGTTCTTTCTTGTGTTGATGTAGTTAATAATTCAAATTTTAATAAAAATACTTTTTTTTCTTTCTTCCAGGCTGCCAGGGAGCAGTTGGTGCAACTGATGTTTGAAACGTTTAATATATCGGGCTTCTATGCATCAGAACAAGCAGTATTGTCACTTTATGCGGTGGGACGTATCTCAGGATGCTCTGTTGACATTGGCCATGGAAAGATAGGTACATATGTGCTTTCAGAATGGAACCTATATTAGTTGATACAATCTTTTTAACTGGGTAATATTTGAGCAATCTTATGTCTTCCAGTGGCTAAGTTATCTGTGGCCTAATGATATTTAATTTATCTAATTAAAATTATCCTGTCTAGCATCCTTCCATACAACCTGCCAAGTTATTTGCATTTCAAAATATGAAACTCTTTGCATTGCACAAATATTTGTAATAGTAGAACAAAATGTATTATTGATAAGTTGATTTTATGTTAATCTATGCCAAGCTATAATCGTTCACACAGCTTCAGTACATTAGGTGACCATAATAGTTATATAGATGTTTTTGTGGCTGAACTAAAGCTGGGGAGTGACCTGAATGACCGTTTAATGGTGTTTGGTTCCTTTATGTGCAAACAAATAAGTTAATATCAACTGAATGGTGCTCCGGAATATGCAAAAGGAAATAAACTGATCGTTTCTTAAATGTGGCTTTTGTGTATTCCTGGCCAACGTTAACAGATATTGCACCAGTCATTGAAGGTGCTGTTCAGCATATTGCTTCAAGGAGGTTTGAAGTTGGTGGTATTGATTTGACGAAGTTACTCTCTGAAGAGCTTGGGAAAGCCAATCCTCGGGTGAATATCAATATGTATGATGTTGAGAAAATAAAGGAGCAATATTCATGTTGTGCTGAAGATGAGCTTGCTTATGAAAAGACCAAAAATTCATTCCAGACGGAGCAACATACCCTTCCTGATGGACAGGTCTGTTCAAATTATTGACATTATGTTAGCAGAGAATATACAGATATAGGCATGTAGCTTATTGGGGATGCTTAGGTTAAAGGATATATTGACTTGAGTACAACATATTATGCCTATAATTCACAGTTATTAAGCTATGAGGTTTGGTTTGATTTCTATCTAGTATGTGTTTGTTATGCTTTACATGTATTGTTTTTAATGCAATATTGTGCGCACACTGAAATCTTGAATCCTACAAAAGGGTCTAGTGAATGGTATTGAAGTTGCAACATCTTTTTCTTTTGAGCCGAAGACAGGTTATTATGTTTCATCCTTGTTTTATTTTTAAGCTTAAACACAAGATGACAGTGATCCCATCTCAAGTTTTTCACTTCCCATTTATGTTACTGCAACCATAACCATCTAAGTCTCTTTCCCATCCCTTCTTATACCTCTATGTTTTTCGTTGACGTTCTGAAATTAATACTGGTTATAATTATAGGTCATTACTATTGGAAGAGAAAGATATACTGTCGGCGAGGCCTTATTCCAGCCATCTATATTGGGTTTAGAGGCTCATGGGATTGTTGAGCAGCTTGTTCATTGCATTTCAACAGTGTCATCTGATAATCACCGGCAATTGTTGGAGAATACGGTACTGTGTGGTGGCACTACTTCTATGACTGGTAAGTTTTACAGGCATTGATGCTTGTGAACTTTAGATGCAGTGATTTAGATGATATGTTTCCTTATATGTTCTCCTTTTTTTCTTAACCTAAATACTCATGTTGGACTACATTAGACTTCCCAATATAAAAATCTCTCCAAGCCCTTTCTTTGGATGCTTTCATTATCATTATCATCTATATCGTTTTAACGAATGTGTTCACAGTTTCAATCGAGTTGTGGGATCATTGGGTTTGCAGCTTATTTTGTATGAGTACTTGGAAATATTTTACAGTACACCTGATATAAGAGCTTGGTCAAATTTGAGTTTTGGCCTTGCTTCAGAGGAAATAGAAATCTTGTTCTGTTATTGATGGTTGGTAGTTGGTTTTATGGCAGGTTTTGAAGAAAGGTTCCAGAGAGAAGCTGGTCTATGCTCCTCGGCTGTCCGACCTGCTTTGATTAAGGTAATTGATTTTACCTTAAAAATGAAATTAGGTTTGACCATGAATGATAATTCAGGTTGAGGTATTTTTAAAGATCAAATGTGGCCCGTAAAAGAAAAACTTTAAAATCATTAGGTCCATTCTCAACTTTCTTTCACAAGATGTCATCTTCATGAGTCACGACATGGAGCCTGTCAAAAATGAAAATTCTTAACACTTTGATGAACTAACCTCTTGAACATCAAATTTGAGATCCACACAGTACAGATGTAATTATATTTGGTTTCCCTAATTGTTTCGAGGCCTTCAATAATCCAGTCCTCAATGCTGCTTATGACAGTTGATAACTGATCGATTACATTATATTATTGTATCTATCAATCTTTCATAATTTTCATGGGTTCGTTTCAATCCTAGCCACCAGAGTATATGCCGGAGAATTTGACAATGTACTCGGCGTGGGTGGGAGGTGCCATACTTGCCAAAGTTGTGTTTCCACAAAATCAGCATGTAACAAAAGCAGACTACGACGAATCTGGACCTTCTGTTGTTCATCGAAAATGCTTCTGAGGATTTGGATCCTAGAAAAAAGAACATGCTTCTGAGGGTGGTTCGTGTTCTTGGTCCCTTGGACGCTAGCTTAGTTTGATTAGTTTACTTGTATCATAAGGAAGGTATTGTAATGGAACAACGACTCATTATCTGCTAGATTTTAATTTCTACAGATATAGTTCTTTGTTGGCTGCATTACTTTGAAAGTTTCAATGAACTCACTTTTGGTTTCTATAAACTATTCCTTAGATTCATGGAAACCTGCATACCAATTATCTTATGCATCTTTCTACTGAATAAGATATCATGTAATCTCTAAAAAAATTATCGTCTTTCTTATCCAAATGTAGAATAAATTAATAATTAGATTATATAAACTAACATTGTATTAATTTGTCCTGTGAGTCATCAATTTCAGATGGACTGGAATACACCCTAGCCCTTTATATAGGCCCGTTCCTGAGTCCAGCACATGAGATATTTTTGAAAAAAAAAATTAAATTAATTAAAAACAATAAGTACATAGCTTTATTTGTTTAATTTCTATTTGCCGAAAAAAAAAAACCTAGAATTTGGTGTCATGTCTAGTGACTGATATTATAGTAACTAAATATACTAGCACCTTGGAGAAACCCTCCCTCTTCGGCTTAATCTAACATTCTCACACGAAGCTTCGGCAAATTTTTTCTCCTCCACAGATTTAAGATTTACATTTCTTAGCAAGATTTCTTCACATCTGAATATTTTGCTGCAGTCAAACTTCACTGCCACTTCTGATGCACTTGTGCCTCTTATATTCTCATACAACACTTTGCTTATTTGCACAGCCGATGCCTGCATATATATATATATCAAGATACACACGTCAATCTCAAGATAATAAACGAATCGTATCGACAAAACTATAAATTATTTTATCAGACTGTGAATTTACATTGGTTACGTACTTGATCTTGACACGGTTCTTTTTGATCGCAATAATGTTGGTCTATGATTATGGGATTGGTCACGTTGGTCATCATAACATTCCTAAATCTGATTCTTTTTGCATAGCCTGACCCGCCCTACAAAATTGTTACGTTTGTGTCATTTAAAATAAATGAAAATATTAAAAGTTCGGTGTATATGTCCGTTCATATTATAACAAGTTTTATGTCTTACCTGCCAAGTCTTTATTCTCAATCCGTTAGTTGTGCCTGTAAGTTTGACTCTAGAAATCAAAACATCCTTAACTTCTGCTACTGAATTCCCAGCCCCTAAGCTTCCAATGCTGCATGAATAAAACCACCCGAATATATACGAAAATAAATACAATACGTTCAAAAAATACAAAAGCATATCATGCACGTACGCACGTACGTATGTACGTACGTATATAGTATTTATTTATGTACGTACCTTATTCCATGGCCTGGTCCGCAAGTTATATCTGTAGCTGTGACATATTGTGACCCACTTACTATTGAAATACAATCATCACCTGAATAAACATTAGAAATCGAACATATTATATATTTATGTTATTAGATTATCAATTTAAATATATGTATTTAATTGTAAACTTGATTAATTAATATATAATTCAAACACATACCTGTATTAATGACGCAATTTCTTATACTAATTTTTCTTGTTTCTGTGACATGGATTCCATCTGTGTTTGGGCTATCTCCAGGTGCAGTTATTACGAGATTCTTAGCTTCCACGTTCACACATTTCTGGAACGCAAGATGCATTTTCTGGGAATTCTTGAACTTCAGATTGTCAACCAACAAATTGTTGCACCCGATGAAAGTCATGGCCTTCGCAAGAAAATGATCAAAAGGTAAGAAAACCAAATAGAAATCAAATATTAATTAAGATCGTGTAGGTCCGTTTGATAATCATTTCGTAAATTAAACGTCAACATGAATATGTAAAAATAGAAAATAAAAAAGATTGAAATGTGTATGTTTTTATAATTTTTTGGATTAACAAATCATAGTGCTAAGTACAATGATTGGGATCGATATATATAAATTACTTACATTTGGTGCGAGCGTGCAAGGCTGTCAAATGATCGAAAAGGTTCCACAAAACAAAACATAAAAATAAAATGTGGTTAGTCTTTGCATATGTGAGTGAAAATATTATTGATTAATCAAAATTAATAAATAAAACTTACTAATAATTAATTAATAGTAATTAATTAGAATTCTCAATTGATTATGGAATTACTTACGAGTGATTCGTCAACCTTGCAAGAGTTTTTCCACCATATCATTCCATTGCCATCGATGGTGCCACTGCCACCACCTTCAACCCTAAAGTTTTCCAAATTTTCAAACACTATCCAATGCCTTATATCCTCATCGTACTCCGATCGGTCGGCAGAGGCTTCGATTGTTCCAAATATCTGTAAATTATAGAATAAGTTAGATTGTGTACGTACAAAAATTAGAAGAAAAATTAACATTATCTAAAGATTATTCCGGAAATTTTCAAAATCGTTTAATAATTTACACGTATCAAATCAATTGACAGTTTGTGGAAGAAAAAAAATTTACCGGTTTAATAACCGTTAATACATGTATGATGTACAATCAGTTTAATTGATACATATGAATAATATCGATTATATGTCAAACATATGCATAGAGAAAGCTTGATAATGAATCATGAAGAGACAAGTAGTACATATATTATCGGGTGCAAGTAAAGATCCCTGTGTACGGTAATAAATAAATATGATACAAATAACGCGATTACTTTTATTAAGATAAATACAACGTTAAATCAAAAGGAACGTACGTAATACATGATGAGTTGTGTTCTCCTTTTTCTGGCCATTAGTTTAAAATACATTATCGTGATAATTAATATGCATGCATGTTACGTACGTACGTGTGTGTATAGAATATTTTTGAATATGGATGTACGTATATATATATTAAGGAAGGCAAGTTTTCATGCAAATATAATGAAGCTGACCTTGAACGTGACACGAGATCTGCAAGGACCAGAAAAATCAATTGGCTTGAGGTGATAATTTCTGTTCATAGGGACCACGAGATCAACATCCAGTTTAGAAGAACAAGCCTCCTTCCAAGCTTCCATAAATGCCTGATTAACATTAATTAAACACAACACAAATTAATTAATCTTAATTAATAATTAGACGGCAACCCCCATTCAACAACCCTCATACTACCCTTAGTCCCACCATAAACTCTATCATATATATAATTAAAAACAAACCCATCCAAAATAAATGATCGATCGAGCTCCTAAAAAATAATTAAGTAGAAATATTTAATATGGGTTAATATTATTACCTGAGTATCATCCCTTCCATCTCCTATAGCTCCATAGTGATGCACATTTACAATAACACTGCTTGTCCTAAAAGTTGTAGGGTAGTGTCCTATATTTTTACCATGAACAGTACTAAAAGTATTTTGTTGGCGATGATCAAGGACGGGTATAGGGTCCTCCCGGTTAATGCTCAAGGCGAAGGACAAAGAGGCTGAGATTATGAGAAGCAGCGAAACAAAATGGGTTTTTGATGAAGACATCTTAACCTCTCTCGAGCACTTTTTCTTTCTTATGGGATGTGATCAAGAAGGCCCTAAATACACTTATTTATAAAGAGAGAGAGAGAGAGAGAGAGAGAGAGAGAGAGAGAGAGAGAGAGAGAGAGAGAGAGAGAGAGAGAGAGAGAATCAATGAGTCAGAGGGGTATGGAGAAGGGGGAGAAGGAGACTGAGACGAAAGGGCTAAGCGAACATGGGACAAATTCCACTGATCGAAGAATAAGTGTGATCGATGAATGATGAAGTATTTATATATATATTAATATTGGAAGAGAATGCATATATATATATATATATATGTGCTTGCTTTCGTTGATCCGAGTTTGGTTTGGCTTAGTGATGTTTGTCTTCGTGATCGTTTACCAACTCATGAAAACCTAGTCATATTCAATATAGGATTACGATTATTATTTGACACAGTGTTATAATAATTTGAGTAGGTTTCTAATTAAGACCACCATTAGTTGGGCATGCATGTTACTTCACTTTTAATCGGACAAATCAATGCTTGAAAAATATAAAGATTTCCCTTGATTAGAGCAAAAAAAAAAAAAAAAAAAGACATTGAAGTCAAGCTATAGTCCTCTTCAATACGCCAATCAAGGAGGAATTGCAATTCTTTTTTCCACGTAAATAAATAGGATCTAATTCTCCTTTCGTGCTGGTTAAATTAGAGTCAAAATAGAACCTGACTTATACAATAAGACAACACTTAATCCAAACCAATTAGGATTTGAATTAATTAAAAGATTAATTATCCAATCAGTGCACACAATATATAATTAAATACCAAAATTTCTTGAGTTTCTTTTAATTTTAATTGATATATATATATAGTTATGTTAGGTATAATTTGGCATTTCCCATTAAATTGTTTAATTTATAATATATATATATATATATATATATGTAGGTAATTATCCACTTATATTAGGCTTGTTTTGAAATTCCCGCGGATTGGCATTTTGACATTCATATTACGACATTGACCTGAAAATCTAATTCCCACTTAATTTGACCGATGCCAAAATATATATGAGCTTTCTTTAACAATAACAATAACATTTTTTTTTTCTTCCTATATAAACATTTTTTACTAATAATATAATCATTTTATAAATTACATAATAAAAAAAAATTAGCTGCGAAAATTAGTAATATATTTTCAAGAAGCTTCTTGAAAAATTTCCACCCGGAGTCGCCCTGTAGTGCTAGCTCCTGATCGATGTTTTCTTGGTCAATAGCACACCCTTTGATTTAGGAATTTTTTTTCAATGTAACAATATTTTATTTTACGATATTTGAATTTGAGTTTAAGTCACGCAAATAAATTATTTATAAGTCAACTTGATACATATATAAATTATTTTTATCATCGTCTATGATTCTACGTGGATTTAATTAACGCAATAATTGAGATTTTTCACTTACAAAATAAAATAAAAATTACCGATGACACTGTAATACTGATAAATCGAAACGTCAATTAGAATTAATATTGTAAAAACGTCAACTTATACGTTTAAGATGGGGAGTTTAACAGGGAAGAACAACTAGCTAGAGCCAAAAATCAATAGTTCTTCACTATCATAATCCCATGTTGACCACATTGAGTCTTCTTTATTCAGTCATTATCCCACTTTGGAGCCTATTCCATCGAAATACCACTTAATGCAGAACCCACTAACACCTCTTCTCCTTCTCCTCTTCTTCCACAAAACCTATGTACATATAAATATTCACGTAAATCTATCACTGCAAGCGTCATATATAGTCGATTAATAATGCACTAGTCGTAAAAATATGAAAAGAAAAAGTATAGTCGAATTAGGGTTTTAAAATTATTCTTATGAACAATCACTATGATGATGTATCCGAAACACTTTAAAAAAAGGGTAAGTTATACTTTACTACTTTATAATTTACACCTTATAATAGATTCGTACTTAAGTTTTTAAATGTTACAATTTCCACTCTGAACTCTTCAAATCGTTACACTTTGACCCCTTTGTTAAATGTTTTATCAAATTTAAAATGGGATCCATAATTTTAAACAACAAAATATTAATTTAAATTTATAAAAATTATTTATTTTAAAAAAAATCCAAAAAATTTACTTTCATCTAATAAAAATAAGAAAATTTTAAAATTTTACAAGAATTAAAAATTAAAAAAATATTTATGTATGAAAGGAATTTGTCTCTCTCCATAAATAATTTTTAATTTTTTTTGTGAAATAAGGCCTTGGTAAAAAATAAATAAACATGATGAAGAGAGGCAAATTACTTTCATATATAAATATTTTTTTTTAGATTTTTTAAATTTTTGTACATTTTCAAATTTTTTAAATAATTATTATTTGAAAGTAATTTTTTTTTGTATTTTTTTTTAAATTAATAATTTTTTAAAATTTAAATTAATATTCGATTATTTAAAATTTTGAGTCTTATTTCATATTTGACAAGATTTTAAACAATGGGTCAAAGTGTAACAATTTGAAGAGATTATGATGGAAATTGTAAAATTTGAAAACTTAGGTATGAATCTATTATTAGGTATAAACCATAAAATAATAAAGTGTAATTTGCCCTTAAAAAAATTTCATTTCCGTAAAAGCGCATTTTGTGTGTGAATTGACAAACTAGCTAATCAAACTACCTGTATATATTATTAACGTGTCATTCTCCCCTTGATAAATTTTACACCTCGTCACTAATACATCATATATATTTTTTATTGTAGTCTAATTTCTTATGATGAACATGATGATGGGGCATATAAGCATGATGATGTCAAAGAGGGAGGCCGAAGAGGGTAAAGAGTAAAGAAAGTTGGGGGAAGTTAGCAAGAAATTAGGTGAAGTAGAGACTAGTTGTGCATTGTATTGACTTCACCAAAGAATTATGCATTGCCGTGGTGTGTTCGGGAAGAAAATGAGGGATGGGGATTGGGGAGGTTCGTTAAAACAGTTGCTGAATTAGTTACTTGTCTCCCTCTCATTGTCTCTTACCCCTATGTCATAGCCATAGATGAGAATCAGATCCACAAAAAATTCAGCTATATCATATTTTAATTTGCTAATTTTGACTTGAGGTGGCCAACCCAAACCAATCCGAATAGATTGGTTCGATTCACATTGACTATAAGAAAAATGTAAAACCTGATTGGATTGAATCAAATCACAATAAGCTTGGTTCAATTTGATTTGAATTATTTAAATTTCGTCGAAAGTCTAAACCAAGCCATTCAGCATATACCTAATCGCTGGGGTCCTCTGATGGTTCTTTGATTCAACATGTCTCTAGATATGGGGTCTTTTGGGTTCGTTATTCTTGATGATAATGGAAACCCTTTTCTGGTTGGTGCTTATCCTCTTGGTCTCTCTAGTGTTGCTATTTCTAAATGTTTAACGGTTCGTGAGGGTTTGGTTCAGGCGATTCGACAAGGCTACACAGAGATTGTTGTTCATAGAAACTCTAATATTGTTATTGATGGAGACTCTAAGTTAATCATTGATTGCATTATGAAGAAATGTGCTGCTCCTTGGATATATGCTCACCATAATCCTATCGGATATTGAAAATATCATTTCACAGTTTTTCAAACTCAAATTCAAATTTTATTCGCTGTCTATGCCACAATCCAAGTGCGTTTGTGGCATAGTAAGCGAAATTCTAATTAAGATGATGACATGGAAATAATTTCGAACTCTTGGGTTTAATTAGTGTCGTAATTAAAAATAAAAATAAACGAAAAATCTTAGAAGGTAGAAAAGATATCAATTCAGGGAGGTGTGTAGAAAGCAGAAGCAAGATATATTGAAACGCACTTGGAGGTGTGCAAGGATGGTGCAATTCAGGGAGGTGTGCAATTCTTTGTGTAGTGTTTACATAAGTAAATGATCAGGTAGAATTGTAGGAAGCAGAAGCAAGATAAAGCATGAGAAGTTGGGTTTACCAATTGGAAAAATAAGTTTTTTTTTTGGGTAAGACAAAATGAACAAAAATAAAGAAGAAGTTGAAACGTGTTAGAACCATTTTATTTAAAATTATCTATAAAATAAATTAAATTAAGGTACAAGGGTAAGCTTGAAAATTTAATTAATAAAGCAAGAAAACAATAAAATAATAAAAGTGAAGTGCTACAAGTAATTTGTGAAGTGCGGAAATCAGTTATGTTTGTCAATATACCCTTTTATTATTGAAAAAATAGACTTCGATTTCTTTTTTTTAATTGTGGCAACTCTTCAACTCAATTGCTTAAGAGATGGAAGAAGAAGGGCTGGGCACATAATACTGAAAAACTGAATAGTAAAACTAAAGTGATAATCAGTATGATACTGAATCGGTACTGGTTCAAGTTGGTATGGTTTCGATTCAGAGGTTTTGAAAAATTGTTTCGTACCGATACCGAACCGAATTAGCATTTCCATTTTTTTAAATGAAAATATTTTTCTATTGGTTGATAGAGCAATCGTATACTAGAAACTACTTTGAGTTATATATGACTAATGATAATAAATTTATCTAATTAAAATTATTCTGTCTAGCGCATACAATCAGACATTTAATCTTAGAAGCCATACAACCAGTACTCAAGTTATTTGCATTTCAAAACCTGGAATTCTTTGTAATGCACAAATATTTGTAATAGCATAACCACTACAAAAAAAAAAAAACTGATTCATTAGGGACAGGTGGCTACTGTCGTGAAAGGCAGAAATAGCGTCGCCAATTGGCTTATGCGACGGCTTTGCGACGATTGAATCTCTGTCACAATAAAGTGGTGTCGTAAATGTTTTTCTCACTTATTACGACGGATATTAATGTCGCAAAAATCTTATACGACGGATATTAATGTCGCAAAAATCTTATACGACGGATATTAATGTCGCAAAAATCTTATACGACGCATAGAGATCATGTCGCAAAAGGTTTAACCTTGTGTTTAAATTAAACTTTTGCAATGGTACTGCCCGTCATAAATGTTATTTTAGATGTTTTCTATTGTTGACTAATATTCTGGTATTGGATACAAATATCGCATTATCAAAATTCTTTTCAGAACTGAGCGAACCTTCGGAATTAACATGATTGTAAATGCTAGTAGTCAACATAAGAAATATAGAAGAAAATTTAAATATTGTTAACAGGGAAAAACTTTTGAAAAAAAAAACAAAGAATTTTTGAAACAAATTTAATTTAAATTATTAATATTGCATAAAATTTGAGGTTCATACAAAATAAAATAGGCAGAGCTTAAGCTAACAACTTAAGTTAGCACTTCTACATGTTTTAAAGTTACACTTGTACAAATGAACTAATTTATAACCAGATCAAGTAATAGAGTTCTAACTAGTATGAACATCAAGCCTCATAATATATTCAAACATTGAATTTTGAGCCCACATACCAAAATATTACCTAAATAAAAAAAAATAACCCATGCTAGTGTGTCGAAGGCATAGAAAACACGATTGCTGGTGGTTTTCCTAATCAAACTCACATCGAGAAGAACACAGAATGGCCTTCTGCTCTCAGCTGGCTGTCCAAAATAGTCCTCACCAGTTTCCTGGAATAGCAAAAACAAATATATTTTTAAACACAGACCAAAAAGAGGCATCTTAAAGGAATTGCCTCTAGTTCAACAACTGAGAATGAAGATAATGAATCGAAAAAGAATATATTCAGGGATAATACCTGCTGCATAGTTAGTAAGACCAACTTCCCATATTATAGTTGAATTGGACACCTCTAATCATGCGAACGGTTTAACATGTAGCCAAATATTTACTTCTAAATCATAGACCATCACGAACTTGAGTTCCTCCAACTCACACCCTGCTTACAAATAATATTGTAGCCAAAATCCAAAATTGATAATCACTTTAAAATGCAAGATAATAAAATTCCCAAACTTTTTCAACCAGCCTAAGTTAACAAATAATAGAACTTTTCACCTCCAACTCACCTCATGCAATGGTTGCAATTATTCATGGGAAAGGAAATAAATTATATGGAATCAAGCCACCATCTACTGAGTATAGAATGTAACGAACATTTCAACAGTAGGGGTGTATCTACGTGTGATAACCACATCACAATCTCTAGTACGAACAGGGAAGCCAAAATCAGTTGAATTTAAACAACAACGATCATATGAAAGATAATAAAAGCAGCTACCAGATGGTGAAAGTGAAATACCTCATATGTGTAAGTAACTATGGAAGGCTGATATAATGTTTCTCCTTTGCTGGAAACAAACCTGCAAGCAGCGGTAACCACAAATGAGTTTGCCTTTTTTGAGCTTCCACATTTGCATCTCTACATATGAGGTGACTCTTGAAACAACATGTCATATATGTATGTGCGGGTAACAAATGAGAAGCATAGGGTATGCAGTAAAATTGTTGATTTAAAGTTTAAAAAACTGGCAGTGCAACAAAATGGATAAATTGTGTAAACATCATTACCCTATATATCTAGTGATCTGTAGGGCAGGCCTTTTTAAAAAAATGAGTTGAGCTAATGACATGTTAGTAAGTTACCTATTATCTAGTGGGAATGGAACGCAGAAAATACAAAGCAGCTGAATAGTGGGAAACCTGTAAACATCAAGCTGAATAGTGGGAAACCTGAATTGCTGTGATGCCCAACACATTTAGACTTGATACAGGCCCTTTTATATGCAAAACAGTTACAAGGAAGTTTTGTGCTTGCCAAGATCGAAGTACAACGGGGATATCATCCTCATCAACAAATGGATCACCAGCAGATTGTCCCCAAAGCTCAAATAGAAACCCCCCAGCAACCCTAACCGGCACCTAAATAGAAGTATCAAACAACCAAGTTCGTATAACAATAGCATCCCTTGGACATAAAACAACCAAGTACAATGTCAAGGAACAAACCCGAGGAGAATAACACATCAAGTCAATTGAAACGGCATAATTTGATATGAAGTAAACCTTATAAGAGCAGCTGCATAACAAAGAGGATTTGCAGCCTTGTGCAACGAACCTACAGGGAACAAAAGAAGCAATGAATCTGGCAAACAAGCAAATCACATAAGAAAAATAAAATTAAAATAAGGCAGAAATGAGTTACAGAAGCGTGGGAAAATATTGCTACTGAATATCTAAACTTTACCAACTTGGAACGAAGGGAAAGTAGGAGATTTGGGGCGGAGCCACATGTTCTTGCCCTTGCAGAGAGCAGAGACGATGGTTCCCAAGTGCAAGGTCTCAAAGTCAGCGCGGACGACACCATCGATGACTTTTGAGTCTTCGGTGATGCGTGCTTTAGTTATCTTCTTAGCGCATTTTCTGGTATCACCAATTCGGCCAGGACACCGAATTATCCCGCCCGCCAAACTTTACAGAAAATCAAAACAACTAATCCCTAAGACCGAACACCATGTCAATACTAAGGTAGTAGAGAAGGGATTGGAGGTCGCACGTCATCAATATGAGCGTTGTGGCCATGGAATTTCAAATTTCAAAAACCCTAGATCTATCAATTTCAACAAATATCCTAAACTCTACCATGGGGACACATGGAAATTGATATGTTAAATCCATAACCCAATGCTAAATTGACATTCTCTCCCACTAGACCCGTGATTAGAAGACGATTGAGCAAGCATGAAAAAGGAGAAACTTACTTACCCTCATCGTCGCAGACCCGCATAGAAGTTTCACCGTGTTTGATAGCGAATAGGGAGTGAGGGAGAGCGAGGAAGAGAACAAACAAGTTTTGCAAGTTTTTAATTGCATTTGCGACATGACTTACCATCATGTAGTAAATACTTCGGTGATATCACCCCGCGTGAAAATTATTGGGCATTTGCGTGGGCTTTGCACTCTGTGGCAAAAAAATTGTCGTAAATGGGTCCTTTTCTTGTAGTGAACCAAATGTATTATTGACTCTTAGCCCGTATTCTGGCGGAGCTCAAACTCGTGACCACTGACATTGGAAGAATGGCTATGTCAGCTGCAGCGGTGAATGATGTGGCTGCCTGGATTCTGCTTGCTCTTGCCGTTGCCCTATCTGGCAATAACCAATCTCTACTTGTTCCGTTGTGGATCTTCTTATCAGGCTGCGTGCTCGTTATTTGTGCGATTCTCATTGCCCCCCCAATGTTCAAATGGATGGCTCAACGATGTCATGAAGGTGAACCTGTTGACGAAATCTATGTATGTGCTACATTGACTGCTGTTCTGGCTGCTGGGCTCATTACTGATACAATTGGAATACATGCCATGTTTGGTGCTTTTGTGGTCGGAGTTCTTGTTCCAAAGGAGGGGCCATTTGCAGGCACTCTTGTGGAAAAAATAGATCTTGTATCCGGACTCTTTCTACCATTGTACTTTGTGTCAAGTGGACCCAAGACGAATGTAACCACAATTCAAGGGGTTCAATCGTGGGGTCTGTTGGTTTTGGTCACATTTACTGCTTGTTTTGGGAAGATTTTTGGGACCCTTGTGGTGTCACTTTTCTGCAAAATTCCTTTCCGTGAGGCTTTAGCTCTCGGGTTCTTAATGAACAGCAAAGGCTTGGTGGAACTCATTGTCCTAAACATCGGTAAAGATAGAAAGGTATGTATGATTGTCTTAATTTTTTCATTTACAGCTGCTTATCTGTATCAAATAATCGTCTATTGCATACAATTGTTTACATTTTGCAGGTCTTGAATGACCAAACATTTGCCATTATGTTTCTAATGGCCTTGTTTACTACTTTTATCACCACACCTCTTGTGATTGCTGTGTATAAGCCTGTGAAAAAGGGAAGAATGGCTGATTACAAGCATAAGACAATTGAAAGGAAGAATACCAACACCCAACTAAGGATCTTGGCATGTTTTCACAGTGCAAGAAACGTGCCATCAATAATTAATCTGCTTGAGGCCTCACGAGGTACAAAGAAGTGGGAAGCCCTTCTTGTCTATGCAATGCACCTTAAGAAGCTTTCTGAGCGGTCATCAGCTATATTGATGGTACACAAGGCAAGAAGAAATGGGTTACCCTTTTGGAATACGATCGAGCAGCCTAATTCTGACAACGTTGTTGTGGCATTCGAGGCATACCAACAGCTGAGCCGGGTGTCCATCAGGCCAATGACTGAGATCTCCTCAATTTCTGACATGCATGAGGACATTTGTGCCACTGCCGAGAACAAAAGAACCGCAATAATAATTCTTCCATTCCATAAGCACCAGAGGCTGGATGGCACGTTAGTGACAACACGAAATGACTTTCGCTTGGTGAACCATAGGGTTCTTGAGCATGCACCTTGCTCTGTTGGAATTCTGGTTGATCGCGGGCTTGGTGGAGCCTCCCACATTGCTGCAAGCAATGTTTCTTATCTCATCACAGTCCTCTTCTTTGGGGGTTGTGATGACCGTGAAGCCCTTGCCTATGGTGCTCGTATGGCTGAGCACCCTGGCATCAGTCTAAAGGTGATTCGATTCTTAGCGGAACCGGAGATTATGGGGAGATTATGGGGGAGATTGCAAGAATCACAGTTGGTGACAATTCTAGCAGCAAAGTTGGGTTAGTAGATGAGGACTTCCTTGGTGGGCTCAAGCAAAATATTGTCAACGATGACTCAATCACGTACGAAGAGAAGGTGGTAAGAAATGAGGCAGAAACCATTGGTGTGATTCATGAGGTAGGCCGCTGCAATCTGTTTCTGGTAGGACGAGTGCCCAGCAGTGAAGTAGCCTTGGCATTAAATAGGAGGAGCGAGTGCTCGGAGCTCGGTCCTGTTGGGAGCTTGTTAATTTCACCAGATTTTTCTACATCAGCCTCAGTGTTGGTAGTGCAACAATACAATAGTTAGGTGTCATTGAATTTGGACTCAAAGATTGTGGACTCAACCCAAAGACACTGAAAATCGACCTAATTCCATTTCCAATGCCTTGGATGAATATGACTTGGATTGGTTTAGAATCTGACTTAAAATATATATAATACATATATACATATATTATATTATATTGAAAAATATATAAATCAGTGGGGCCCAGGACCCCTAGTCCTACTGTGGCTTCGCCTAAGCTCACAGCTCTTGTGAAAGAATTAGAATGTGTCAAACCTTCGTTTTCAGATTTCTCAGTTTAGTGAAACTAACAAAGGTAGGCATATAACTCTGTCTGTGCTGAACCAAGCTCAGTTATTTATATCAATTTTTTGGTTTCCTGTTTTTAGTTATTTGCATCAGATCCATTTTGTTATTTGAACCAGATCCATTATGTTAATCAGTATTCATTGACTTGAGAAATATGAAAGATCGGGTATGATGATGCTTGTGACGTGCACAAGTTAAAATTCTTGACCTTTATTGTATTCTGATGGATTTCACAAGTTAGAATGCTGGTCAAAGACTAAGAGGTGTTGGTTATGTTGTAAGAATGTGCTTCTTCTTCAGTCAAATTCTAATACAGGGTATTGGTGATAAAGATAATCAGCACAAAAGGAAAAGGAAAGTAAGCATGAGAAATAGAGAGATCAAAAGTGTCATTAAACTAGAGGAATATACATATTATCCAACCTCTTTACAAAAACCACAAATCCAGAACAATGAATCACATTTACAGATTCATGAAAAGGCTTTCAAAAAAAAATAAAAAAAAATTAAGCTTATTAAGCTTATCCTCCACAAATTATATCCCAAGCTCTGACGGGTGGTCTTGAATCGATAGGAGCGCTCACAGGTGTTGTTGAATCTGGAATGACAGCAGGTGCAGATGGTGTGATCAAATTCAGTGCCTCTTCTTCTACATCTGCATCTGCTTGTCCAGAAGAACTTCCAAGCGGTATATAGTCTTGACAGCCAACTTCTTCTATTTCTTCACAATGCACCTTGGACTGGGAGGCTTGTTGTTTCAATTTCAATGCCTCAGCTTCAACCTCTCTATCACGCTCACACAGTTCACAATGACAATGCTGCAAGATGAATGGATGTTTTAAGAGCTCTGAAGCTGTGGGCCTGGCACTAGGATACCTGTGCAAGCAATTTACCAGAAAATCTGTGGCATCCTTTGACAAGCCAGTCGGAATATGAGGCTCTTGAGAAGCAATCATATTCAAGAGGTGCTTTCGGCTGGTACCCGGTTTCACATTCCATAAGTGCCTCCCAGTCAACATTTCAACCACAATGCAACCCAATGCCCAAATATCAGAGTATTGCTCCTGAACATCAAACCCTGCAGTTTCTGGAGCCATGTATTTTGGTGTGCCATTGCGAGACGCTCTCCGCATTGCCCTCTTTGTCAAACCCAAATCGGCAATTTTGGCCACAAAATTGCTTGCAATTGAATTTGACCCACTACCCACAAGCAAGATATTCTCTGGCTTTAAATCACAATGAACGCACCTCTTTTCATGAATAAACTTCAAGCCTCTCAAAATCTGCTGGGTATATATCCTCACTAGGGTTTCTGGCAACCCAAATTTTCCGAATTTCTGAATCAAACCCGCAAGAGAACCACCATTGGCATATTCCAGAAATACATCATATATCATATTGCTCCTGCTGTCCACGCTTGAATCATCGTCTCCATAACAATCAATGACGAATGGGCAGTCGGAGAACAAATCAAGATAGAATTTTTCACGCCGCAACTCAATGTCAAAAGAAATCACGGCCGATTTAACAGCCATAATAGAGGGATAAGTCTCCTCCAACTTGGGCTTCTTCTTCAGAGAAGCCAAGAAAACAGTGCCGAATCCGCCTTGTCCAAGCAACCGGCCGCGAACCCAGTCACAGCTAGTAAGTACAGGAGCCTCTTCCGATCTTTTTCTCTTATTCGAGCTCATACTCGATCACTGATACACCGATTCACCCAGAGAATAAGAGAAATAAAGAGAGACGTTTGATAAATGGTAGTAAGGGGACGAATCGTAAGAGAAAGAGAGAGCTTTGTCTGAGAGAGAACGAAGACGCGCAGAGAAAGAGAGAAGAATCTGGGCTGGGATTTTGGTTTCCTTGGTCTCTTCGGATTTGTTTCAATATTTATAGACACCGGAAGGCAAACCGTTTTCCTTACTAGAGCACGGAAAACACTTCTCCTAAACCCTCACGGAAAACACTATTCCTAAATCCTCAGGGAATACAATAACTAGCGACACGCACGTGACATTGAATGGGTGTTTGTAGGTTTACCATAGGCGCGCCACATGTGATCTCCGATCCTCCACCATCTCTGTTGAGTGTTGGACTACTGTTGGAGTCGACAGTCGACAACCATTCAGGGCCGATCCAGGGATGAATTTCTTTCTTCCAGATTCATCAATCATCCCTCACGGATGAATAGGAGCAGAATAAAAGACCAATTTGAGAGGAAAACAAATCAGTTCGCACTTACCAATTTGGGCATAAATTCTCGAAAACAAAATCGAATGGATTCTCAGACCCAAACCCCTCTTATTGACCAAGTTCGTGAAGACGCCTTCAGCAGCTGGGCTTCTGCAGATGTTGCCGAGGCACACAAAGAGAATCGAGAAGGGTTTGGTCTGTGCCTTCGTGGACGGAGTCGGAGCTGCCATTAACGCTTTCGCCACAGACCCAGATGAGAAGGGTTTCGATTTGTCTCTGTCAAGGAGGTCGGTGGTCGGAGACGGCATGGCGTCTTCGTCTCGCCCTGGGCAGTGGTTTGCATGGTCTTTGGTTGAGATTGGTCATAGATTGGTGGTTGTGAGCTTTCTTCCTCGCGAGTCGCCACAGAGGAAAAGAATGAAGGGGAGGGAGAGTTTTAACTTTTGGTGGTTGAGAAGAGAATAAAGAAAAAGCTACTAAATGTTACTGTGGTCGGTTAATTAGGTCCGAAATGGGCCCTCAAATGTTCAGAAACTAGCCGAATGGTTTGATTGGCCCGGGCCCACAAGATAAGAGTTCGAATTGTTGTCGGGCGGTATATCTTGAAACTTGTCGATAAGAGTCCTCTTGAGTTATTTTGCCTAACCCATTTTTTAAAAAGAATTTATTTTGGTATTTCATAAATTACTTATTATAATCTATAATTTTAATTTTTTCAGAGTCAAATTTTTAAATTTACTATTATCTCTTAAGTTAATTTATTTTATGAAAATTTAAAAATTCATAATAATTTAATAATTTAATAATAAATCATCACCAAGTGTTACTATTTACTATCATTTAGGTGTAAATTTATCATATTGCAACAAATTTCTTTGATAGTTTAACTATGGAGTTAAAAGTCTATATAATTCAAGTAGTCTTGTAATAAAATAAAATAAAAACGAATGGAACCTAGAACTGTTATTATACTTTAACGACAAAAGTACAATACTCATAATTGTGAAAATGAGGAGGAGGAGCATAATATTTTTTGCGAAAAAAAAATCAAAATGTTTTATTTAAAAAAAAAATTAAATCTATTAAATTCAAAACAAAGGAGGCATATTTGGAGGTTTAATTCATGGGAAAAAAATATTAAAGTAAAAAAGTGGAATGTATCAAATAATATGTGGAATACCAAAATTAGCTCCCATTTCTAAAACATTTGAGTCATTGACTATGCTCTTTTTTTTTCCCCATTTTTTCTTTCTACACTTGTGACATGATTTTCGGTGAAAATCGGGATATCACTTGCACGTAGACGATGACTAATCCCTCAAACTGGAGAATCCTCACCACTTGAACCACCAAACATTAGTTACACTTGTTGTGCAGTCATCTTTCCACATTTGAGTTTAACGTATCAATCGAGGTTAAATGCACTCGAAATTATAACTAATAATTTGTAACTTTGGGTTTGGTTATGTCTAAATATTATTTTATTTATTTTATTTCCATTTTGATCCAACTAATTTTCACTAAATAAAATCCTTAACGTGTTTTGCGAATATTTGCTATGACACATTGATTATTAGGTGTTATATTTTGAAGTTTTTGAGGCACAGACTATTGTCCCATAATCACAATTTCAGGCATGACAACACTTAATTAATGGAATCATTTGGTGACGAGAGTTTTATTAAATTGAATAACTTATCAAATTTAATATTTTTCTATGATATATTTTTATTGTAATGCGATTAAAGGGGTAGAAATAAAAATAAAAATTATTTAATCTAATCCTCTTAAAATAGTAGGATTTCAAAAATTAAATTTCATTATATGTTTAATTAGCTAATTCTATTTGAACGTTAAAAACTAAATGCAGATTCATTGTAAGAGGATTAAATAGAATTAAGAAAAAAAAAACTTACTTTTTGTAATTCAATTATATTGAATAAAATGAATTATATTTTCTGAAAAAAGAATTAATTAGATATATATTTTCTTCTATATTTACCATGCTCAATTCAATACATTTATATTTTTATTTAAAATATATTGAATTTGGTAAATTAAATATTATAAATCAAATAGGAGCGACGATTCTTTGTATTGTAACGGCAGTATCTTCAGAGTATGAAAAAACAGTATCTTTACATATTTCAGCCTCCCAATTATATGACTCCAGCACCAAAACGTTAAACGTGGCGACTCAGTCGCATCACCAAAAAAGTTCTCCAATCGGATCAACAGACCAAACAGATACCATAAAGCCATCCATTCCATACTTTTCCACCGAACAAAACGACTCATCACACTCCTTGGCTGCTTGAGAAGCCCAACAATGGCGGAGGTAGAAGATGAGAAGCAGCAGAACAAGAGCACAGGGATAGTGGTGCCCAATCCAAAACCCAGCAAAGGAATTGCTTCGAAAGTTGTGGACTTGCTTGAAAAGCTGATTGTCAAGTGGATGTATGATTCATCTCAGCCTCTGCACTATCTCACCGGCAATTTTGCTCCTGTTGTTGGTGAAACTCCTCCCACCAACGACCTCCCTTTCATAGGCTCTCTTCCTGTAAGTCTCTCTCTGATGCTTTATTTAAATCAGCCATGAATTTCCAACTACCAACTGTCCATTGTCATGCCATGTATGATTACAGGAGTGCTTGAATGGAGAGTTTGTGAGAGTGGGTCCCAACCCAAAATTTGCCCCGGTTGCCGGATATCACTGGTATGTTATTTTTTCGAATCACAAAAGTTCCGGACTTTTTTAGTTTTTGTATTTAAAAATTTCAGAGAATAGTTGGCTGGGTTTGTTCTGATGTCCTTTTTTGCTCTGTTTGCAGGTTTGATGGAGATGGGTAAGTGAACCCTCTACTTCGTCATTCCTACCATCTTTGAATTATAGGTTTCTGAACAATTGTATCACGTTGGTTAATTATCTTATTCAATGCAATTTCTCTGCTAAAACATGAGATAAAAGCCTCTCACGATTCTGCCTAAAGCAGGCAGTCTTCTCTTTTGCTATTAAAAAATGTGGATTTGTTGAATTATGATGCACTTAATCAGCATGCCTTAATTCGTTGCTTATACACCAGAATTTCAAATATGGATTTCTCGGAATTATTTATGATCCAGCATTGTGCTATACAACTATTCAGTATTTGCTTTAGATTGGTAAGTGTTGAGACAATTCCTTGGATCCACTAATCGTTTTGCATCGAGACAATTCTTTACTTGGATCCACTAATTGTGTCAATCATATGTTGAATTGGATAACCACGTAAATGTATAAATGTTATCCTTCACATTTTGCAGTATGGTTCATGGGATGCGCATCAAAGATGGAAAAGCAATGTATGTCTCCCGCTATGTTAGGACATCTCGTCTTAAGCAAGAAGAATATTTTGGAGGTGCTAAATTCATGAAGGTGTGTCAATAATACCACTTGATTCATTGCAATTTTAGTATAAGCTTGTGCCATAAGCGTTTAGTTGGGAGATTCCAATCTTATATTCCTCAATGTATCATTTCCAGATTGGAGACCTTAAGGGGCTTTTTGGCTTGCTAATGGTCAACATACAAATGCTGAGAGCAAAACTTAAAGTGTTAGATATGTCTTACGGGAATGGTACAGGTAGGGTATTCTTGTGCGTAATGTTAATGAAATGCAATGGAATTTCCTTTGCTGTACAAATCTAAGTACTTGTTTGGTTGTGAAAGTTTGAAGTAATTACAATTTTTACTCCCATACACATTGGTTTAAAATTAAAATTACGTAGTTGAAATTGTGCACATTGTTTATTGTTAGTTTGAAACATTTATGATTTTTATACCCTTACAAATGTATCTTTGAAACATTTATGATCTTTTAATTAACATTTTCTTACCCTTTTCCAGGCAACACAGCTCTTATACATCACCATGGGAAGCTTCTAGCTCTTTCAGAGGCGGATAAACCTTGTAAGCAGAGCTCATCCAATGTTTGCATTTACCTTTCAATTTGACAATGGATGAAACTAATAGGGAGTAACTTTTCTTCATGTTTCTTTGGAATTTGGATTGTGCACAACTGTTTTGATGTCATAAAGATGTAAGTGATGGCTTTGATTGTTAACAAAAAAAGAAAAGCACACACAAATGGCAACCTATATTGTCTCTATCTTTGTGGGACTCAAACATATTCCCATATTGGGACGTTTTTTAGTTCTGGTTTGGAAATGAAATCGTTATGTTGCATTATGCAGATGTCCTCAAAGTTCTAGAAGATGGAGACTTGCAAACAGTTGGCTTGCTGGATTATGACAAGAGATTGACACATTCCTTCACTGCTCATCCAAAGGTTGATCCATTCACTGGTAAGCACATTCTGACAAAAAGATTTTTTTTTTTTGGGCCTCTAGAGGAAATTTTCCTCTCAACTTATGAAGTTCTTAATGCAGGCGAGATGTTTACATTTGGGTATTCGCATACTCCTCCATATATCACTTATAGAGTTATTTCAAAAGATGGTTTCATGCATGATCCTGTACCCATAACAGTCGCAGCCCCGATCATGATGCACGACTTTGCAATTACTGAGAGCTATGCAATTTTCATGGATCTGCCCTTGTACTTCAGACCAAAGGTATGAAAGTTTCAGTATCAGTGTTTTTCTTTTTAATCAACCACATTAAATGAAAATACGTTGTTATATTTCAACTTTACAGGAAATGGTGAAGGAAAAGAAGCTGATATTCACATTTGATCCAACAAAAAAAGCACGCTTTGGTTTACTTCCACGATATGCAAAAGATGAGTTGCTAATCAGATGGTTCGAGCTTCCAAATTGCTTCATTTTCCATAATGGTGCGGATATTTTCTTCCTATCTTAAACGCAAGAAACTTTATCAACAAGTATTGTTTTTTCAACAAATTAAAAATGATTGCATGCTATTAAAATTTAATTGAAGCTGTATTCAGCCGACATAGTTAAATAAGTCTGCAATTCCTATCCTATTTTTGTTGCTTTTGAGACATTATTATGACTTATCATTTGGGGAACATCCTCACTTTCTGCTAAAATGGTTGCAACATTCGACTCGTGTTTGTTTTTTCTATATTCTGACTGTTTCGGTTACTTATTTCTTTATAGCTAATGCTTGGGAAGAGGAGGATGAAGTTGTTCTAATCACATGCCGCCTTGAGAATCTAGACTTAGACATGGTCAATGGGCCTGTCAAAGAAAAGCTTGAAAACTTCAAAAATGAGCTGTAAGATCTTTTGACCCGTGTTGGCTAATGTGAATTTGTTTCGATATCGTGGTGCTTCTAATTGTTCCCATTATTTTCAGGTACGAGTTGAGATTCAACTTAAAAACTGGCCTAGCATCTCAAAAGAAACTATCAGAATCGGCTGTAGATTTTCCCAGGGTGAATGAGAGCTACACCGGCAGGTATGCATCACAACTTCTCTTCGCATTTGGCACAGTTCCATCATTTTTGTAAAATCTATTGCAACATTCATCTCTCACTGCTATTCACTAATTAACTTTTATAAAACAGGAAGCAGCGTTACGTGTATGGAACCTTACTGGACAGCATTGTAAAGGTTACCGGTGTAGTCAAGTTCGACCTGCATGCTGAACCGGTGGCTGGAAAGACCAAAATTGAGGTTGGAGGAAATGTCGTAGGACTCTATGACTTAGGACCTGACAGATTTGGTTCAGAGGCTATTTTTGTCCCTCGTGTTCCCGGAGTTACTTCTGAAGAAGATGATGGCTACTTAATACTCTTTGCACACGACGAGAATACTGGGTACTACTACCATCCATCTCTCACATTATGCCTTCATGCTATATCTGTTTTCATGTTAATTGCATCAAAGTCTTCGACTTTAGATGCTGTGATAACTTTGAGTCTTTTGGCCTATGTATTTGATGCAAAGTCTTGATCTTGAACTCTCTGGCGATGCAGAAAATCATCCATCCATGTAGTTGATGCAAAGACAATGTCATCTGAACCGGTTGCAGTTGTTGAGTTGCCTCATAGAGTTCCATATGGTTTTCATGCTTTCTTTGTCACTGAGGTATTGTTTCTAAGATTCATCACTTTAATCTCTTTGTAACCCAACCGGTGCTTGTGTTTTTACATCTCTCCTTTTCTTGGTGCAGGAGCAATTGCAAGAACAAGCAAAGCTCTGATTGTTAATCCTTTGAAAGAATCTTCCGGAAAGGCGGCGGTCGGCAGGCGGCTGCCTGTGTAAATTGAACCTTATAGGAATAATCGCGTGTATTATACACCTTTGCTACTACGCTTATTTACTTGGATAAAAAGCTGTCGTTTTTGAGAAGTTTAAGAGTTAATTTTGTGGATTATCTAATTTAGGGGGTGTTTACTTAGAAGTAATGAGAATCAATTAATGGAAATGATTCTCATTATGGCCTACAACTTTCACTATGTCTACCTTATGCATATAAAATGCCTACCCTATACATAAAAAAAAAGGTAAGAAAGACAATTTATTTATTTTTCAATAAATGAAATGTTTCAAAAAATAAAGAAAGACGCTTTATTTTTTATTTATTTCTCCATGAATCGACCATTTTAATGAATGAATTTTGAAAAAGTTGAAAAACCTGAAAAAATAATTTATAATAATTAGTAAACAATAATAATATTCTAATTATTATCTGTAGTCTCTCGAATTTTTTTGAAGTGACTCCAAAAAGCACCGTAATTGAAAATTAGCTACAGAACAAGAAGCCATGCTTCATGAAAAAAAATCCTTAGCAACGAGAAAATAGTTAAAACATTGCATATATCAGCCTTCTGGCAATGGAACTTTTCAGAAATCAAAAATGGGGAAAAGGGTGAAAGAAAATCCCTCAGGAGAGCCTGATTTCAGCCTGGACAAGCACGAAAGCAACTCAGAATGGCTACTCAACTCTCTGCAAATTACTGAAATGTAAAGCTTTGCAAAAAAGGAGCACCAACCAGTTAATTGTAATTTCGTGCATGTTTCTCAGATTACTAAATTGTTCATCACTGGGACATTTCTGTAAGATTTTCGAAATCCAATGAAAATCACAATCACAAGACGGTAAAAGCAGACAACTTTATTCGAAGTCAAATGCTGCAAAATCTGAACCCCAGAAAAGAAAAGAAAAAAAGCGTGAGAGCTACAGAGAGCGAGGATGAGGAGAGGAGTTGTGCTGCTAGTTTAATTGCTAATGTTACAAGATGAGACATGTCTTCAGGTTTTTAGGGTTTTTGAGTTGTTTGGGCCGTGTGTTATTTGTGGCCCACTTCATGGGAAGTTTCAGTTTGGGTTGGGCCTTTACTTAGATTTGAAGAATTTTTCTATATTTTCCATTTCAAATTTTTATATGCTTCAAATTTGAACGTTCTTTCGTGCAATTTAGATTAAATATTAACACCATCTCTTGCTAAGTAAACTCTAATGATATTTCTCCTCACTTACAATGAAATTTTGTTAGATTCAACCTGCATAAAAGGTGCGAAATATATGTACTTAAGATGAGTTCAAATTGTAGCTAGCTTTTCATGTCAACACCTACAAAAACAATGGAGAGATATACAAAAGTAAATGTATTAATCACAAATCCTATATAATTGTATTAAATCTAATCATTTGAAATCGCTCGATACTTTCTAAGTTATATAGCCTAAATCCTTGGTACTTTCAGGTTTCTCAACCAAACATAAACTTGGACATCACATAGTAAACAAGTCATGAATGAAGACTTCTCAACAATACTGTCATAAAATTTGTTGGGTCAAGACTAAAATCACAACACAAACTTCACACTACATTGGATGCAATAAACAAAAGAGAGATTCTTGTCACAAACCTGAAACCAAAGTCACAACTCACAACACACATTTCGAATAAAATGTAGTGTTTAAGATCTACACATTCACAACTAAGTTCTATGGTAAGTTCCAAACTGTTACTTTCTTCACAGTTTATCTATAGCAGGAGTGAGGGCAAGTGATGGCAGACTGAAGACACGACATGGACTCCACAACCTATCTCCTTCCCACGTCACCCCGATAATTACAAAAGTTAACCAAAGCCAAGAATGATTTGCCTGATATAGACGTTGCACAGCGGGGTTCCCCCCAAGAGAGACCGGGCATCGCCTTCAGCTTCACCTGCAAGATATAAGCATCCATTAATACATGAAGATGTGAACCGAAAATAATGTACCGAGGATATGGTTAGTCATATGAACTGAAACCACCGCTAAGAGAAGGGCAACCTAACCTCATAGATGAATCTCATTTGCTGGGGATGGCCCCACGAGATGATCCATTCAGCTGCATGTTTTCCCTCTGCTGACTCAGGAAAACACTTCCCTTGCTGTCACCAAATGTGGAAGAGTATGCTGATGATGGGCCATGGCCATTTCCATTACCATTAGAGTGGGTGGGGTGGTTGTGTGCCCTGAACCATGGACCGGAGCCCCCTTGCTGGACATTTGAGGAATCAAACTTCCCATTGCTGGTATTGGGAAAGCACTCAAAAGCAGATTTGGAAGAATGGGCTGCAAGGTTTGCATCCAAATTCATGCCTTTTTCTACTGAGGAGTTTTCATCATTATCATCTTGTTTCTTTGTATTAAGGAAACGACCTCCACAACCCCTTGCCCTCCTCAATGCATGCAGATGTCGAGACTCGTGAAGATAAGGCTGTAGAATGAAAATAAACACATATATCAAACAAGCTCTTACGCTGTTCACACAATATCTTTAATTCAGCTGAATACTAAAATTTAAAACCCCTTGGGACGTTACATGTAAAGAGTGTGTGCGCGCGTTAACACACCTTGAAAAGTTTAGTTTCTTGGTCATTTGTACATATATAGTGTATGTCTGCGAATACTGTCATTCAGTAACCCGAATATCAAAAGCTGCACGCCCTTGAAAAGTAACATATCATACGGGTCAGTGAGTGTGTGCATCATATATCTCCTTTTAGACTTGGATTGTTAGCCATTCCTAAGGGTATATTTCTCCCCTCCACAACTCGCTAAGTTTATATTATCCTCCCCACCATTCAACACATTTCCTGGCTAAGTTTAACTCATAAAACTTTTTTCTTGCAAAGATAAGAACTAAGACCTATCGGACCTCACCCTATATTGCCGAGGCTTTGCTGGTCAAATTTAAACCTAGACCTGTACCTGGGGCTGGGGGTGAAGAGACCGATATCCACCATTACATTCGTAAAAGGATATGCTGACATAGATTTTTACGAAAAAAAGAGAAGGATATGCTGGTATAGATGTAAGTCATATTCTGCCATGATATCACCAATTTACGTACATGGATTGAGCCGTTGGTGAAGATGATTACAAAAGTACTGCTGCCTACCAACATTTACCACTATTTCCACTAATACATCTCCAAAGTTAGCAGTTTTCCACAGATCTTCAGTACTTCTAAATTAAGATTGTTAAATGTTGTCAAACAGTTGATAATTAATTGGGAAAAAAAAACAGAAGAAGATATTTTTGCACCTTGGGCTTCAAGTTTCAAGGTCAACTTGCTATCTTACCATATTCATAAATCACCCTGCATGTCATATATTTGGCCTTTTACTTTGTGAAATTATTTCATTTAACTAGAGCATTATTCATTGGTTTTTATTCAAATTTTTTATATTATTGAAATTTTTTCAATTGCTTTATAATTGATTCAATCACTATCAGCATACAATAGAGAAAAAATATCTCCATAAATCCAGACCACCACCATGTATTGATATCAACATTACATCCTTATAGTTGTACCTAACTCACAGTTAACAGGATAATGTCTCTTATGTTAATTTCACTTTCAACTATAGAGAATAAAATTGCATTAAGTACTAATATTTTTCATGTTTTGTGCATTATATATGTCTGAGCACACGTGTATAAGTTCAATTCTAGTAAATGCTACTACAGTCCAGAAAACGTACCTTTCGAGCTTTTATGAGTTTTTTTTCAAGCTCAGCTTTAGCACGTGACTGCCTTCTTCTCAAAATGCCATGGTACTGCTTGGCATTTACATAAACAGGCTCTTCTTCCATTTCAAGGGGCAAAGGCATTCTACCAGGATGCATGCCATAAAACTGCGGAGGGAGCTGGCATCACACTAACGACAATCAGATGCTAAACGACATCTTTTCTTAACATTAAACTGATTATAAGTAGCCATTGATGCTATTGCATATACAAGAAACTAGAAGGTGCCAAATTTGCTTATCTACATATTCGTACAATATATGCATGTGCATGTGGTATATATATGTGAATGTAAAGGGACGCAACCTTTGGAGGATAAACCATACTTTGAAATTTGGATTCCAAATAAGTTTTACACATTTGGTTACGTGTGACCTACTTCCCAAATTATTTGATTTGCTTATAAGTTAATTTTCGATTTTGACTAGTACATTATTTGAACCCTTTTCAGGTTATGGTCAATTAAAACCAAATGAAACACTACTAGTGTCTAGGATCCCTCTTCAGTTATGATTAATAGATCTCATTTCCTCCCTGTTTAATAAATTGTATTATTCAAAACGTGCAGCCAGGAAATCCCTCTATTTGAGGAAGCTTCAGTTTGACTGGCTCAATTCACTGAAGACTTCCTGCTAATTTACATACAACATATACTACTGCCACAATATGTACCGCAAAAATCCATACCATAGCTTGTGGTCCATAAGGAGTCAACATGCCACCATACTGTGGGTCTGAGTATGGATATGGTGTTAAAACCTGCATAAGTTAATGAAACTTTTAAACCTTCTGCATAATGCAACACAGGGCAGGCAAATTCCAGAACCATTAATCGATAGGCATACATCTTTTTCACAAGATATTGCATGCCTATAGTGGTGATGGATACAAATTCCTGCTGTTCTCGTGTCTGTGATTGTTTCCATGCATTGTTAGGTTTGATTGTTGCACAATGAAGAGAGAAAGAGAAAGTACTTACTATTGAATGACCAACAAGTTCCATTTGTGAATTTGGATCGAGGTGTTCACCCATGGTAGGAACCACTGAAGATGAAACGCTTTTGATTTGTTGGTTTTCGCATCCATTACTCCCATCTGAATAAAAGGAAATTTGAATGAATACATATGACTTTATGGAAGCTGAGTGAACATACGAAAGAAGATATAACACTTTTAATGGTATAGGGAATATGTAGAGGAGACAAATTCTGGAGTGCTAATAAATATTTGTCAACCAGATATAAGAACCTAGAAATATTCACTTAATACAAATGAAGCATTCCACGTACATCTTGGAAAATTACGACATCAAAATTTATGCTGAAATTTGCATATCTTTGTCTGCATGTGTTTGTATATTAAATTATATAAAATCATTTTCCTCTCAAGTCTCAATGCTGCCCCCGGACAATGGGGTGCTGGGGGGAGCTAACATATTCCTGTTAGAAAACTAGCAGATTCACCAAAAGAAGAAAGAAAGAACAGCGTTGGTAGATACTAGATACATACTAGTGTACCTTTTGACATAAAGTAGATTTCTCTGGGTAAATCTACTATAGTTTCTTCAAATCAACATTATGTCTAGGGTCATAATTAATCAGGGAAGGGTTAGATAATTAGGGTTTGTTGACCAAGGTGACAAGGATGGTCTAGGGAATTTCAAATAAATTTAAGCCTAAATTTAATTGGTGAAAGGAATCCACATTAAAACTTGAAAATAGACAAAGGAAAATCCATAGCAATAAGGTTTCAAGGCAATGACATAGGAAAGAGATTGGGAGAGAAAAAAGAACCTTACCTTCTGAATGCAGTTCTTTTCTTTCAACAATATTTAGTTTTCCATACACAAATTAGCTCATAAAGAAAAGAAGTTAGTAGGAGAAAGACTAAGCTAACTAACCAGAGGTATTTAAATAAAGCCTACGTGAATTAATCTTTTTCTATGTAATTCACAGTTGTACTAAATTTAATTCATGGGGAGATCATAAGCTCTAATTCAATCATAAATACATATAATTTCTCCTTTATTTCACAGATATAAAGGTTTTCATCAGGATGCAAAATAGCGGAAGCATTATGTCCTTCAGTCTCACAAAGTAGACAAAAGGTTCAGTTTTAAACATGAAAGGTTTCCCAGAATGATTACTAGGTAGTTAATTTCTTAGAGTAGAAAGCGTATGAAACTCTCCAATTCAGAAAACATAAAAGTAAGCTAACATGAAATTTCCCATGGGAAATGGTACTAAGTAACTACCAGACTGTGATCCTACTGTCGTACGGAATTCTCTGACGAATTTGGCCCCACCATCCAGCCTAGCACTAGCTTGTGCCTGCATTGCTCCATTCATGACAACACTATTATGGTGATCCACTAAAGATGAAGCTGAAACATTTTCACCTAATGATGAACTGTTCCCCGCTGCACGCCACCATGGTTGGGAGTAAGCAGTTGATTGCAGAACAGCCTGGGAACCCTGTTTTATATGTGGATCTTCATCTTTAGATTTAGCTGGCATCGTTCACCACTTTTTTCTGGGAAGAATATAAGCAGGGGTATGAGGATAGAATCCAAAAGCAGGTACTGATCAACAGTCATGGAAAATAATCAAATGATAGAAAACCCAATAATGAGCTGATCCGCTTAGGTATATTAAAGAAATATGATTTGAACTAAAAACTGACTAGTCGTTCACTAACAGAAACACAAAATAAAATAAAAAATAGTAGAAATATAAAAGATCCAGGTGAATATCAGATCAGTCCTGCTAAACAAATTGAACAGAATAGTGGGGATGAATGTTCCACTTATATTCATAATACTCTTATGCTAGGGAAAGGTTAATGAGTTTTTTAGCAAATTCTTTGACAAAGCTAAGCATAAGGAAACCAGTGAAATGTTGTCACGACCCAAGGCCTCCCCCAAAAATGTCAACATTGATTCAGATTGGATCCCTAGTGCATAGCAGATGTGAGATTCAGGAGAATTACCAACCTCCCTCCTTCACTGATATCATAATTCTCCTTCCTCTGGCTATCAAAACCTCCATTTCCTTTGGCGTTGGTACCCATACCACAAAGAAAATAAGGCATGTAACAATGGCCACAGGCGTGCAAGACAACCATTCACGCACATCCACATAGTTAGATGTTGCATGCTTTGGGCTTAATCCAACACTCAAGGGTTCAAAAGGTCTCTGGCAATTGGAGATAATTAGCGTACATTTATGGGGCTTAGCAATGGAGGGAACTTAACTAGGAAACGTGGGGCTTAGCACATGACGTTGTGTTCATCTAACCTGTCTCCCAATAATCATACCCAACTACCTTGCCTATGTCCATCTTAGGTAATCATAGCTTATCCAAATAAGGATTCTGGCTTTTATGTCAAAATTCATTGCCAGATAACTTAGAGGCGCAACACCTAAGAAGCTAATAGAGTAGAGAGTCACAGAAGATCCCGCAAGAGGGCATTTTTCCCAAATTAGCAGGAACCATTTGCTATAACAATGTCAAGAGAAGGAAAAAAGGAAGATCATTAGTCATTACACATATGGGGCTATTCAATCCCAAGGTCAACAAATCCTAAATATTTGCTATATCAAAACCTATGACGAGTAGCCTACTACAACGTATCCTATATGGTCCCATAAAGGATCAACAATTCTGCATTTGTTATCCAACCAACTAAACCACACAACTAATTCAATTCGCTGTCGTCCTCTCACAGAAAGAGATTGGCATCAAACCAGAATAGAAAAATAAATAGCTACTAAAAAAAACTACCGGATCTCATAAATGTAGAACTCACTGTGGGTCTTTAACATGCATTTACACCTTCAATCAAATGTAAATGAAGATTCAAAGCTTCAAATGGACTCTAAACCAAGCTCATGTTGGTTAGTTATAAAACAAGCAGCACGAACACATGTTTTAAATTTATCAATATCAAAACAAGCCAACTTCAATACCCCAATTCACTAAACCAGTCCAAATTTTCAAAATCTTTTCCATCTTGATACATAAATTGTTGTACATGCAACCTCAAAAACTTCCCAGAACAAGACTATATAAATAGGTGATTGTTACAAGCACTCCAAAAAAAATAAAGGTACACAATTAAACCATACTTACACACACAAAAGTGGAGGTTTATGCGCCGTTTCCTTTCCAAACCCAAAAATAAAAACTCTCCTTTTCTTTATAATTCTCCAGTTTCTCTCTAACCAAACAGAAATGAGTGGCCTTTCTCAATCCTGAACAAATATTCAATCAGCAGAAACATTGATTGGACGAAATTCGAACAGGTAGAATAGAAAAATTTAAGAGGGAAAATCATACAGTGGTGAGCCCAGTAGCAGATAAGAACACTAAGAAGAAGCGTTGATTTCAGTTCTTCAAAGTCGTCGAGGTAAGTCCCATTCTTCCTCTTCCTCCTTCTCGCTCTCTCTCCCCCTCTCTCTCTGCAACCTTAAGAGAGACAGTGGAAAGGTGACGCAGACAGAGAATGTTTAAAATAATGATATCTTTTTGAAAAATTTCAGGAAATTTTAGTTTAAAGGTTGAACAATAAAGGATAAGAGTTTTAATAAATAAAACATGAAATACAAGATAGATGAGTTAGTATTTGACCAAAATAACCTTACGATTTCGTTTCCATATTTTCCTATAATGGTAGGTATTTTGGGTCGAAATTTTTTAATCCATCGTATTAAGACTTGTTTGTTTCTAACAAAAAAAAACCTTGTTTGATGTTTTTTATCAAAAAAAAAAAAAACAAAAGAATTTGTCTGCACCGGTCCAAACATTTGAAGGCCAAGGACAAAAATTAAAAATTTATCCTTAATTTTCACCATATAACCATTAAAAATGTAAATTTTTAAACAATTATTTAATTTTTATATTATGAGGCGTCGTTAAAAT
Source organism: Prinsepia uniflora (assembly GCA_032719365.1). NCBI lineage: Eukaryota > Viridiplantae > Streptophyta > Magnoliopsida > Rosales > Rosaceae > Prinsepia > Prinsepia uniflora. Next base: position 628,970 of record CM064869.1, on the reverse strand, counting down.
ATTTATTAGGGAAAATCCATTAGGACAATACCCCCTAACAAAAAAAAAAGTACCTCATATCCAACACATTAAATTCAGTTCATAAAAAAAAAAATCCATATTACTAAATTGTACACAGATAAAAATATCCACATTTAAGACTAGTAGACCACAACTTTCATATTGAATACAAGTAATTAGTCCACCGTTTAAAGAATTTGAATCAATATCAAACTTATACACTCCTACAATATTTATTTATCTGCTTGATTTATATATATATATACTTATTTATTTGTTATATAATAATTAATAATTTTGGATTTAATTTTAGGCTTTATATTATTATAGGCCCGGAATATAAGCCCTTTTTGCCATCTCTTGTGGCCGGCCCTAGTATGACGTTTTTAGCTCGTAAACAAATGATATAGATAATTATATTTTTTTTTTCATACATATAGGTGTCTTTCTCGTCCAAAATAGATAAATAGGAACAAGGTAAATAAATATCATCGATAAATTTCTTTCCTATGATAATCCGTCGCAAATAAATAGATGAATAAATTTTATAATTATATAATTAAACTTCATTCTTTGCCACATATTTCAGATGCTTGATTGATTCGAGTAGAGGAATATGACCAAGTTGAGGAAAAGTGCAGCATTAGCCACATACAAGAAAAGGCCGCAGAAAATTGTACTTGTCTCTTACCTTTACGAATGCGCCACGTGTAAATAGCTTCATGACAAGTCATTTTCTTACAATGAATTTAATTTAATTTTTTTTCCATATTTGTTGGTTTTCAGTTTTTGAGGACGTGAATAGTTACAATACTTGCAAAATATATGAGTGTTTAATCTTTATTATGTAATAAATTATATAAGGGATTTTGTATATTTTTTTCTTTGAAATTTTACATTACTTAAAATGGAATATGTCTTAGACATATTAGATATTAAGGGAAATTATATATAGGTCATTTTTTAGAGTCCAAATTATAAGTTAGTCAATTATAATAAATATGAATGGTAAATAAAAAATAACTTGATTTTTTTATTATTGGTCAAAATGAAACATTAGTTTTAGTCTTTTAATCTTTAAATAATTACAAGCGTGTCATTACATATCATATAATTTTATTTTATTTTACGTAATTTGCCTATATGAATTTAATTGTACATAAAAATATATTTTACCTATGAGAATTTACTTGTATAATAAAGGTATATTATACCTCTCTCAAATAGAATAAAAAAAATAAATACATAAATAATTATTAATTAAGAATAAAGCAAGCGAGTAATTAATAATTTACTTGCGAATGAATAAAACCAAAAAATTTTGCAAAATAAATAATTTTGTAAAGGAATAAGAAGTTTGGTGGATTAAAATGATTTTCATTTCTAAACAAATTTGAAAATATGAAATTAAATTAAAATTATCTTATCAAATAATTTTAAAAAATAAATAAATAATTTATATATCTAAATTTTGAAAGTTACTCAATTATATCTAAAAAGGGTATAAACGGAATTAGAAAAATTAAAAACATAATAGAATAAAAAGAACACAGTAAAAATCCTAATAGTATAATAAATTGATTATTTTATATGTTATATTTAAAAATTAGACTAATTTATAATTATTTCTTGATATTAATATTATCATTTATTTTGGATTTTTTATTCTAATTTATTTTGAATTTTGACTCTAACTTATTAATTATTTATATGACTACGTTATTTAAAAATGATAGGGGTATATTGGACAAAACCCTTAATTGCTTTCCATCTAGTAGCCTAGGCAGGTAGAGCTTTTTTGCTTATTTTATTTCCCCATCCGAAAAAGAAAAGAGAAAAAAAAACAGTCAATAAAGAATTTTATCGTTTTGGAGCTTTGCCAGCGTGAACTTTGTACCTGTATGGATGCCACAACGTGTCAGTATACTAGCGTGTGTAGTGGGTCCCACAACTCAATTTTGACACGTTGGGTTTCCTTTTCATAACTTATTATATTCGTCGATTGGGCCCATTACGCATTTAGCCCAACACACCAGGGGTAGCAGTCAAAACCTGTGCTACTTATGCCACACGAGAGACCTGGTCATCAGATCGGCACCCACGTGTCTTGTTGCACGTGTCTGGGTAGGTCGCCTTCGCACTGAAATTGGGCTGACAACCTGTGGAATTACCTTACACAATACAGCTCATGCTTTGCTCTTCAAACTTTCGACATGCTGACTCAATTATAATACTTGTATAATTTATTTTCTATTTTTTATTATAAAAAATGAAAAAAAAATTTAAAAATTATTCATACAATATATTATTAGAGTTCAAATTTTATAAATTAACACTATAAATTTTTATAAAATGACATAATTAAAAATTAATTTTTTAAAATTTACGAAGTTTTTTATTTAAATAACATAAAAATATAATAAAATTTAAAACACAGAATTAATATTATTATATAACAATTTCTTTTATATATAATTTAAAGTGTGGTGTGGATTAGATCATCCAAATTCCATGTTTTGTTTCTTAAAATTTCTATTTTTATTAATTCAAACAAGATAATTTTTTTTTTTTGTCAAAAATCCAAACAAGGTAATTGATGAATGAGAATTTTGAAATTACAATTTTTTTTTACCAAATTTCATGTTTTTTTTTTTTCATTTGTTCATAATAATTTTTACTTATTTTGTGTTGTATAAATATGGAGGAATTATATATGAGGAATAAGTGACGAAGAGAATAGTTATATGAAAAGGAAAAAATGAGGAGAACCATGAAAAGATTTTTAGCTTTTCTTCTTCTAACCTTATTCTGATTTCCCGATCTCTTCTACTGCAGTTCTCTCGTTCATCGTTATCTTATATCTCAAACGTAACAAATAAAAATCGAAAGCAAGAAAAAAAAAACAAACAATTATGAAAAAATGGTTGCTTCTTCTCAAGTACAAAAGACTTTGGTTGCTTCTATAACATGACATAAACTGACCTAGAAAATGGCATATGCCATTTCTACTTCTGGATATTTCCCGTAGTGTCCTTTTAACCATTTCCGTTGTCATCGTAATCCTCTTGTGTTCACATTTTTTTAGTACAAAAAGATTTTTAACATTTTGTGCATGTACAAGATGTTGACAAATTGTGTCTTACGCTGACTGACAGAGAAACATTGCTCGTAGTACCAAAACCAGAAGAAAAAACAACATATTGTGGACCCTTGCGTTGACCAAACGACACAACCAATGTTGTCGCCCGGCAAAGGAAGCTCCAATCACAGACAAAAAATACCTACCACAATCAGATTTTTTAATTTTATTTTTTGCTCTTTTTGTCTGGCGTCGGCTCGTCAACTTGATGTAAATCAGTCTCATCAAATCAGAAAAGAAAAGAATCCTGAAGGAGAACTGTTTTGTTGGGAGCAATTTCCAACCACAACCACAAACCATATGGGCACTAGAAAGGATTAGAGAGACCTAGATATCGATTACATTCACTACTTTAAACATTGGATGATGGAACCCCTTTGTTTTTTGAGGGTGACGATGGTAAATGGCATTCAATATTGAATCATAAACGAAAATGTTGCCGGGGATGGGGTGATCGAAACTTGGAATGGAAGAGGTCTTGCTCTATTCCATCTCCATTTTCATTAAATCTATTTCTGATAATACCCTAAATCGTCCAATATCTTGAAATCTCTATACTTTCAGAAAACAAAGTTTATTTCCGAGAATACTCTAAATCGCCCGATATCTTGAAACCTCTTTACTTTCAAAAGCAAGAGTGAAAACAATTGAAAGCGCTTAGCAAATAATGAAACTGTAATCATGAATGATGAAGTGAAACCGAGAAGATCTCATACATTGCCCCATTCTGGATCCACTAATTTTGTTTACGGGAGGACTATAGATCGTTTGATATTTTGAAACCTCTTTAAGGGAAGGGGTGGAAACAGCTAAAAGAGCGCTTTAATTTCAAGGGAAAGAGTGGAAACAACTAAAAGAGCCATTCGTGAAAGAATCGCGCGTGCACTCGACCACCCCAACCAGCAGGTAAGGGGAGTGCAGCCATAGGTTCGAATCCTCAAATCTTATGTAACAAAGTTGTTGAAGAAAGAGATTAATTTGTTTTCAGAAAAGTCAGAAATAAACTAGGTTGCTGTTCATCAAACTTGATCCACGTTCTCAAAAACCAAGTTCATCAAACCCAACAACAATAAAGCTCGGAATCGATCATTTACTAGAAAGTAAAACTACAATCAAGAACACAGTGGTAACTGTTCTAATGTTTCTGTGCTGCTTCTTGTTGGCTTCCAAAATGTTTCTGCCTCACAAATCACAAAATATTTCAGCATATTTTCATGGCCCTTTGACTGTCGTGATGTTAAACTAAAGACAACTTCAGCTTGCCGGCCTCCGGTATAGGTTTTCCCTTTGCCTTCTGTTCACCGAGTGTGTACATCACGGCAGCTTGACACAACATTTACAATTCAAATGATCCAGCTGATTTTTATGATTTGGAATTCAAGGGTTTGGGCAGTTTGAGCAGAGAGAGAGCTGGCAACCACCATATGATCGCCCTTAACTAGCAAGCATCAAAGAAACATTCCCTCAAGATACTCATCAAAGTTATCATCATCATCATTATCATCAACTCTATGTTTACTTGTAGAGATTGAAGCCTTTTTTCCTGACAAAGTATCCGTAACTGGTGTAAGCTAAAAATTATGAGTATGAATTGCAATAAAGAATGATGTCTCAGCCTTGTAGCCATGTTGAACGAGTCTAATGAAAGAATGAACGCTTTGCTAAACAAGCCTTTCCCCCCCTCCCCCCCCCCCCCCCCCCCCCCCCCCCCCCCCCCTGAAAGACCACAATCTTAACGAAGATATTTGTGCATTTTCAATCTGAACTATACACCATGTAATCGCCGTATGTTAAGCTAAAATTACTAGTATTTGAAAACCGTATAATGATATAAATACAGACCTTTTCTCCTTTCTTTGTTCCTTCCATCATCAGTATCATCATCATCATCTGACCGATGCCTGCAAGGAGTGTTGGTAAGCTTTTGTACAGTATAATAGCTAAAATCAGATTATCCAAGCTAAACAAGAAACCCAAAAACATTTCTATGTGAAAAAAGGATGCAAATCAATTCGAAACCTCTTTCTTCTGTTTTCTTCCTTCTTTTCTTTTTCCATTTGCTCTTTCTCTTTCCGTCTTTTGTAATAAAGCTTTTCTGAACACCTGTTAAGGAACATTAAACCAACATCAAAACGCAGACAATCAGAGCAAGTCAATTTCAAAAGTCAAAAATCAGTTAAGAATGCAGACAGAGTGAAATCTAGTGGAAATGGTCAGTAGTGAAGGAATTAACGGCATACATGACAAAACCAATTAGCATATTCAATTTGGATGATTCCAGCATAACACCTTCTGAATTTAACTAATGAGAAATAACAATGAAAGACTAAAAAAATAAGCTAACAGTAGTAGTAAACACTAACTAACCTCTCACAGGTTACCAATTTGACAAGAGCTTGTTTGTTTTCTCCAGCTTCAAAATAAGAAAAGTTCACCTGCAAAATGCTATCCAAAAACTACTGAGACACAAGAACTTAAACCTTTCAAGAAAGAAACAAGAAATTTATAAGTGGAGTAAACGTAGTTAAAATAAGCAGAAAAAGTAATCTCTGGAACCCCTAATCCAGAAGCTTAAATGCAAATGACAAATAAAATAGTACACCATATAACATAGAAGAAGTTTCAGAAGAGAGAATTCTTGGTTCAGTTGTCCACCTTACCGAGGGAAGAATATTTTTTCTTGAGGGCATTCATCTGACCAACACTACTGACTTAGACCAAGACAGACCAACTCCCTTACCCTCAGTGTAATTCTTGTCTACCCCAATCATAAAGAAATATCGAAGGAAGGGACCTCTTGAAAGAATACTACATAAAACATGTGCCAAAAAACAGGTAACACAGTGCAAGAAAATGTATGCATAGAGCTGCTTTTATCCTGTAAATCCTATCTACGCTTCGGAAACTTAAACATCCCAACCAGCTAAAATGTACAGGGAGTTCAATATAAGCAACCAATTCACCTACTACCTATAACTGAAACTACAAAACCAGCATTGCTTCATAAAGAAATTGTTCTGAACCACCAAAACCAGACCAATAACACGTGAAATAATATGTGGCTGTTTGCTCCGTTGACACCTCTCTGGATTTATAAACCAGCCGATGAAGAAGACGCTAAATTGGTTCCAAAGTGGTGGTAAAGATTAGTCAACAAATGGTGCACATATATACATACTATCACCACAACACATGCCTACTCCTACATGAACATAAAATCCACAATCAGCAGCCTTCCTTTTCCAATGTGTCAACAAATTTCACACCACATTTAATACTCAAAAAATGATTAGTCATGATTAAGTGATTGACTAGTGCAGAAACTTGCCTCATAGCTTGCTAAACCATCTTTTACATCACAATGTTTGTTACCGCATACGAACTGCCCTGTCAGAAAACAGTATCACGTCAGTTCTGGGAGATAGTATCAAGTCAGTTCTAGGTTTCGAGCTGCAGATACCAATTGGAGACATTAACACCAAAAAAAAAGATACATATGAGCTAACATAACCCAATCTGATTCGATATTAGAATGTGCATATAGTATACTTATACCAGAAATGCTATAGGAATGAAATTGCTGGTGAATGGCAGAAGTGTATTTGAAAGAAATGTGGAAGTGACAATAATCACATTTTGGTGGAACAACAGTGAAAATGGACAGGTGAAAAAGATAATTTATATGTAAAAAGGCCAGCAATAAAAGGTCTCATTAATTATTACTGGATTCATAAGAGATAATAGTACTTTATGCTTGACGATGTTTCGTTTAAAGAAAAGCTTAAATGTGTAGATCTATATCTGCAACTTTATAACAAAGCATCTTAAGCAAAACAAATGTTTCATATAACAGGGTGTAAAGACAGAATTCTCAAAGAAACTTTTCTCTATGTCTTGTACTACAAAAATTAATATTCAGAGTCTATGGGCTTCAGTGCTTACTATTCTTTCACATTGTGAGATTTTTTTGAGATCCACAAGCCCATTGGAATATTTTTTTTTAATTTCTTAATAGAACAATGCCACAAGGAAATTGAATAACGATTCAAGATCTTGGGGGTGTTGTGTCTTCTCACTTCTTTCCAGACACCTCTTTAAAATTTTATCAAGTTTTCATGCATATAGATCCCCCAATGTTTAGAAACTGTCACCGCTACCGATTTTTTTATTTTTTTTATTTTAGATATTTCATTATGCTGTTTATTTTGTTATTGAGAAAGCTGTCAACTTCATACTTCAATCACACTCATTAATGAATCCTATCTTACATAATTTGATACTACAATATATAAACACTAACTAGAACTGGGCAGCTACACGTTTCCAGAATTAAAAGACAAGGAAAACCACTACTTCAAAACAAAGATTGGAATAGATAGTTACCACCAGTTACACAATCTGTAAAGTAAAATCAACTTCAATAGTAAACTCAAGGAAACTAAGTTACATAATAGAGGTAACCGTGTAGTCAATGCAGAGAAAACATTACCTTTACCAGATACAACTTCCTTTTCTGTCCTCCATCTTAAACCAATCTAGAGAGAGAAATTTGGGAAATCAGAGAACATTTTTTTATCATAATGTGGCTTATATTACGCCATAGTAGGATGAGAAACATGGAACAACAATGATTCACAGATTATCCCCTAAAAGTTTAAACAACTCACTAGAGTCATCATCTAGAGCTGTATATATTATTAAGAAATTGAGCTATGCATTATCTATAATTTAAGCAGCTCTTTAATGTTTCTAACCATTTATCCATTTATCTATCGTCAATGTGACTAAAATTCAATTTTAGTAAAATTAAATGCTTTAACAACTTCAATCATACATGCAAAACGTAGCATATCGTGGTTACATTTTAATATTTTACAATTTCTAAAATAGAACAGAAGATATTGACCCAAAAAAGCTAAACAGAAAGGGGAAAAAAACCATCAGCTCACAAAGTTGATAATCCAAGAAAACCACTGACACAAGAAATCTAAATAAAATATTACAAGCTAAAACATAAATAGGGAGCACAAGCTTCCATTTGCAATGACAGTATATATCTAACAAGATATGGGAAAAAAATTCACGAACATTCTCTACAAATTACTGACCTTACCACTCTTGTATTGTGACATGTCCGCTATGCAGTATCTTGAACAAGTTTAAGGCAACAATCAATGAAGCAATTTGTTTTAGCAACCATCTAGATTCAGCATATAATGTGGAGACAACAAACTATCTTTGATATCAAGCTAGGCACAAGAAATATTAGCAAGACAGTGGCTGTCAATATCCAACAATATTATATCTATACTAAAAGAGAATTGGAAAAATCACTATAGATCTACAGTATTTTTTCAATTCTGCCCTCTTTTTTTTCCTTTTTTTCAATTTTCCTTTTCCTTTATATTTTTTTTCCTTTTCCTTTTTCTTTCCTTTATACATATAAAAAAAAAATCAAAACCTTTTCCTTTTTTTTTCTTTTCCTTTTCCTTTATATTTTTTTCTTTTCCTTTATACATATCAAAAAAAAAAATCCTTTATTATTTTTTTTCCTTTTCCTTTATACATATCAAAAAATAATAAAAGAGATATTAAAAAAAACAGTATACCACTACAGTGTTTTGCCGGTTCTGTCCTTTTTTTTTCCTTTCCTTTATAGATATAAAAAAATCACGGCTCATTTATGAAAAATTAGTAATATTCAATTCATACTCAATTCAACAATCCAGTGGCAACGCGCAGACCTAATTGCTAGTAATATCTAAATGGCAAAGCAAATGAGTAACAAACCAAGTATTCAGCTTGTCTGCACCAACCTCACCTCCTTCCCCCCTCCTCCTTTCTCCCCAATCCACAAAGTGAAAGTAGACTCTGACCAACTTCGTTGAAAAATTCTACCAAGTATACCGAAAGAATCAAAGCAGCATTTAGGCTAAACAAGTTGACAATCATATATTTCAAGGAAATCCAGAAGGAAAATAGCACCAGTTTGCAAGGATACTCTTTAAACAGCTTGGTCATAGTATCGTTTTACCAGCCTTTGCTCCCAAGATCTATCCGTATCATCTTCCTCAGATCTTATGAACCTATCATAAAAAAATGTGTCTAATAAGCATTAATGTTAAAGGTCAACTGCAGCCTACCACATGGAAAAACAGGAAATAAAAGTTACATACCGGTACCCTTCTCTTAGGGTGTCTTGATCAGTTTTGACAGGCAACTTCAAACGTGAAGATTCTTCTCTACATAAAAGCTAACTGCAATATAAAAGTTCATCAAAATTTGCTTTAACCCCAAAAATGAAAATGCAGTGGTGTTGATAACTACTATACAATTGCCAGAGATGACATATTTAACAATGAATACAATGGAATAAAAGATTTGCTTCAAATTAATAGATTAAACGAAAACACAAATAACGCGATATGGAAACAAGAAACAAAGTTATGCATATACTGCCGTCAACAAGAATAAGGAGAAAATGAAAAACAGAAGCCCCGTTTACAAGTTCCAATAATGACAACATGAATAATTTGCATAAGGAGATTACATATTCACTTTGATAAAGTGGAAATACAAAAAGGTAAAATATTTATGCATGTACATAAACAAAAAGCTTACACAATCAAATCTTAAACACTCAGACTGAATTGACGATGAAGCTTCCAGCTGCTGACCTGACTTCTAAACATCTATGAAGCATATGGCTAGTATCATGCTTACCTCTCAAAAACAATATCTTACACTGGCAATATTCAAACCGAAACTGAATCTTAGTATGTATACATGTATGTGTATGGACAACTGTAGCCTCCATTCCGTCTAAGTGGAGGAGACTGTTCATCATCCATTTGCTGTATGACATCAGGATTCAACAAATAAAGAGCTCACTATTTGTCCATGCTTCCTTCTGTCCTTTCTTAATACGGATTAGCTTTGGGTCACTTAGAATTTAAAGAATCAAAATTCCTAAACAGCCATTTCTTCATAGACATTTATCTTGGTGGAAACCAACCTCTATTAGAAACCAACCTCTACCTTTGATTATACTTATTCTAATTCCAATCCAAGACGCCCCAGATTATACATGTCACAAAAATTGGAAACTACTGAACAGTATAAACTTTCATCACTCAAAAATGAAATCGGGTTGAATAATCGCACCGTAATCTTTACAAATTTTTTGTGTCGCTCGTAAGCGTTGAGGCCGAGAATGTGAGCCTGGTACTGCCTGAAACGCCACAAGAAAAGAAATTTAGATCACAAATTGAATGAAATTATAATCAGAGAGAAAGTTGCGTGGGAGAAAGGTACTGTTTTCTCTCTTCTCTGTCGAAGATTGCAGATCTTAAATGACTAAACGACGCCATAGTTTTCAGTCTCCAAGTCTCTTGCTTTCTTGCTTTCCCGCGATTCAATGAAACCCTAACTGACCCGTATGGAATCCCAACTACAAGGGGACGGAAGACACCCTACAAAGACTTCACCTTTTGTCCTCCGACTCGTGATTTCTGTATCTTTAAATTTCGAGTTTATTATCAACAAATATTGTCCAACCCTTTTTTTGTAGCACAAGTTTTCAAAATTAACAATCCAATTTCAAATGTGATCGAGTTAGCTTCATTGTCTTAGATTTAGGCATTAATATTCGTTTGATTAACATAATACGTATGTCAAAAAAATTTATCAGATGTCTTTAATTTTCAATTTGAAACTACTATATTCTAAAATTGGCATAAAATCTTTCAAACAAAATAATATAATTATATTGAAATAATATTTCTTTTGGACATCCACCAAATAACATCACCAAATAATATAATCAGATGTCTCTAATTTATGTAAAATAACCTATTAACTATACTTATTATGCTTCTAGACGAAGTCTTCCTTCGTATCCAAGAAAAAAAAAACGACTATAATTTTAACGAACTATTGAAAAAAAATTATTATAAATCAAAACTTACTGCAGATTACTTTATTAAAGGCGTATGTGTGTTCCCATTCTCATGTGTCATAATGGTTTGTAGGTGAGTGGCTCTTCCTTCACGAGCTATGACATCAAAATATCTTATTTTTTAGGTTTTTCATGTACTAATTAGATGCTTCATAACATATTTTTTTCACTTTCTATATTGATTACATGCGTACTCACACACGATAGATCAAGAGACATTGCATAAATGACGAGTATCAACTTATCAAATGATAGCATTAACATGTATGAGTTATGATTGGACTAATTACATCTTTGTACCCAACTCTTAATTCTAAAATGTCTATTAATAAATAAATAATAAGAATTGAAGTTAAGTTGTTGAAACATGTATGAGTCATGTGATTTGCCAAACACTTACCAAATGAATAAATAAGAAGAATTGAAGTTAAGTTGTTGAAACGCACGTGTTAACTTTCTTACATGTTATGTGTCGAAGTGAATATTTAGTAAATGTCTGTTAATGTATTGGTGTGAGTTTGTTAATATGCCTCAACCAAAACCATGTGTGTATAACAGTGGGTTCTAAATGACTTGTGACGCTTTTAGATGATTAAGTCTTTGGAATGATGCCTTCAGGGAAGGGCTTGTGCTTCTTTAAGAGAAGGCTTGAAGTGCTTCGATGAAGAAGGCTTAGGGAGCTTCCAAGAGGAAGGCTTAGGATGCTTCCTAGGAGGAAGGCTTGAGGTGCTTCCTGAAGGAAGGCTTTGGATGCTTCCCGGAGGAAGGCTTGAGGTGCTTCCTGAAGGAAGGCTTCCTGGAGGAAGGCTTGAGGTGCTTCCTGAAGGAAGGCTTCGGATGTTTCCCGGAGGAAGGCTTGAGGGTGTGCTTCCTGAAGGAAGGCTTTGGATGCTTCTCGGAGGAAGGCTTGAGTTCTTCCCGGGGGAATAAAGTCTTTTATGTAGCATCAAACAACGACTAGCTTTATTATTGAGCTCGAGTTTGTATTACACATAGTATTTTCGGAGGTGATGAGCGTTCATGGAACCACTCACCAACTTCCCGTCCATGGTCTCCAAGGTATAGCTTCCTTTTCCGCCTACTTGGTAGATTCGGTAAGGTCCTTCCCAAGGGGACTTGAGTTTTTGAGACCCTGGACGATTGGGTGCCGCAAACTTTTTCTTGAGAACAAGGTCTCCTGGGAGAAAGTGCTGGAGTCGAGCCCTCTTATTATAGGAGCTTCTCACTTGTTGCTGGTAGCTGGAGATACGCTTCACTACTTGCTCTCTTAATTCCTCGCTGAGATCAAGTGAAGTTCTCAGAGCGATGGAGTTGACCACTGGATCGTCGAGCTCGGTGAAGGGGTGCCGGGACAACAACGTGTGGAGGAATGACTGCGTCAGTACCGTATGCAAGGGTGAATGGAGACTCTCCTGTTGCTCGACGCGGAGTGGTACGGTATGCCCAGAGCGTGCCATCCAACTCCTCCTCCCACAAGCCTTTTTTATCTTCGAGCCGCTTCTTGATACAGTTAAGGATCGTTTTGTTGGAAGCTTCAGCTTGGCCATTACCCTGGGGGTAATATGCAGTTGAAGTGAAATGCTTGATCCTCCAAAGCTCAAAGAACTCGTTGATTATGGCGCCAGTGAACTGAGTCCCATTGTCAGTCAGAATGACCTTGGGGAGCCCAAATCGGCAGATAATCTGGCTCCAGATGAATTTTTGGACATCAGCCTGGGTTATGGTAGCCAAAGCTTTTGCCTCCACCCACTTAGTGAAGTAGTCAGTGGCGACAATCAAATACCTCTTGCTTGGGATTGGGGTACTTGGGAGTGGTCCAACGATGTCAAGTCCCCATTGCATGAATGGCCAAGGGCTTAACTGTGCATGCAACTCTTCCGGTGGTGCCAATTGGTTAGGCTTGAACCTTTGGCATTTGTCACATTTCTGGGCGTATTGCAGAGCTTCCTGGCGTAGAGTAGGCCAGTAAAACCCTGCACTAAGCGTCTTTTGAGCGAGCGATCTTCCACTGGAATGATTTCCACAATGCCCTTCATGAACTTCTGCCAAGACCTTCAATGTTTCTGGGTGCCTTAAGCATAACAAGTTTGGTCCTGTAAAGCTTTTTCGAAAGAGTTGCCCCCTGTCGACATAGTATCGCACAGCTTTCATCTGGATTTTGCGGGCCTCTAATCGTTCATCAGGCAATATTCCATGTTCCAGATAGTTGAGGAAAGGATCTTGCCAGCTTGGAGATGAACCAATTTGTCTCACTTCGATCTCCCTCATGTCAATACTTCTCCGTTCGAGATATTCGATCGGGATCGAGCGCTTGAAACGAAAGTCAAGTGATGATGCTAGATTGGCCAGCGCATCTGCTTGCGTATTTTCCGCTCGTGGAAGTTGATGAAAAGTAAAAATTGGGAAAAGGGTAAGCATTTCCTGGACCTTGTTATTATACTTGAGCATTCTTGCATCACGCGCAGCATATTCTCCGGTTGATTGGTTAGTAATCAATTGCGAGTTCGAATGAATAGCGAGGCGTTTGATTCCCAACTCCTTGGCAAGCGTGAGCCCGCAAATCAAAGCCTCATACTCTGCTTCATTGTTAGAGGCTTTGAATCCGAACTGTACCGCCTGTTCCATCATTGAGCCATCTGGAGTGATAAGGACAATCCCTGCTCCTGCCCCCCTTTGGTTTGAGGAGCCGTCAACAAAGAGTTTCCATAGAAGATTGGAAATTGAGGGATGTAGGGAAGAAGAACTGGCCTCTTGATCCCGTGGTAGAGAAGTGTCAGCGGCCCCGGGGGTTTTGCCAAGCTTATTGCCTCCTTCCAGTGACGCCGGTGTGAACTCCACAACAAAATCTGCTAAGGTCTGGCCTTTGACAGCTGTCCGTGGACGATAGAGCAAATCATGCTGACTCAACTCGATGGCCCATTTCATTACCCGTGTCGATGCATCAGGTGCATGGAGCAACGAACGGAGTGGATATTCGGTCATGACGATCACTCGATGAGCTTGAAAGTATGGCCTCAGCTTTTTTGTGGTAACTAGTAATGCTAGAATCAGCCTTTCAAATTTCGGGTATCGTGTCTCAGCATCAAGGAGGGCTTTGGATGTGTAAAATACAGGAAGCTGAATCCCATTTTCTTCTCGGATAAGTGCAGAGCTTACGGCAACGTCCGAAACCCCCAGATAGAGGAACAGGTCCTCGTTATCCTTGGGTTTTGATAGCAATGGTGGGGATGTTAAGTAGGCCTTGAGATCTTGAAATGCTTTCTCACAACCTTCATCCCACTTATCCCTGGATGCCTTCTTTACTGCCTGGAAGAAGGGTCGACACCGATCAGTTGATTTGGACAGGAACCTATTCAACGCTGCTGCCCGTCCAGTGAGACTTTGAATCTCCTTCAGACTTGATGGGGATTTCATCTCGAGTATTGCCTTGATCTGTTTTGGGTTTGCTTCGATCCCACGTTGAGTCACAAGGTATCCCAAGAATTTCCCCGCTGAGACTCCGAAAGTACACTTAAGAGGGTTGAGCTTCATTTTGTACTTCTTCAGCAAGTTGAAGGTTTCTCGCAAGTTGGCGATATGATCCCCTCGTTTTTCTCCTTTGACCATGATATCGTCCACATAGACTTCCATGGTTTTGCCGATGAGATCCTTGAACATCCGATTGACGAGCCTCTGGTACGTCGCTCCTGCATTCTTGAGGCCAAATGGCATCACCTTGTAGCAGTATACACCGCGGTCGAAAACGAAGGCCGTCTTGTCCTTATCGCTTTCGTGCATGGAGATCTGATTATAGCCCGAGTATGCATCCAGGAAGCTTAGCAGCTCATTTCCTGCAGTTGAATCTACCAAGAGATCGATTCGAGGCAGAGGATAGTGATCCTTTGGGCACGCAAGATTGAGGTCGGTGTAATCAACACAAACTCTCCACCGTCCAGCCTCTTTTTTCTTGACAAGCACGACATTTGCTAGCCATTCAGAGTGCGGAACTTCTTCAATGGATCCAGCAATGAGTAACTTGTCGATCTCCTCTTGAATGATAGCAATTTTCTCTGGGGAAAAGTTGCGTCTTTTCTGTTTGACCGGCTTGTGGTGGGGATTGACGTGTAGCCTGTGGCTAACGATAGTAGGGTCAATCCCAGGCATGTCAGACGGAGACCAAGCAAAAACTTCTTTCTCCCTACGCAGGAAGGCTATGAGTTCTTCCTTTTCTGTGTCACTTAACCGGGCGCCAATACGGGCCTCTTGCTCAGGATGTCGAGGGTCAAGCTGAACGAGGATGACGTCATCCTCCGGCTGCCACCCTTCCGGAGCCGATGGTTCCTCGTGAACGTCAGGATCTTGTCCTGTGATTAGTTGCTATTTGGGAGATGAAGAAGAAATCTTGCCCCTATTGGATGATCCTGCTTGGGGAATGAATTCTGCCACCTTTACCTCCCTTAGCCCTTCGGTGAGGCACCGTCGAGCCATCGTCTGATCGCCCTTGATTTCTCCGATTCCACCACCGGGAATAGGGAATCTAATCTTTTGGTAGAGGCTTGATGTGGTTGCGAGGATTTTGTGAAGCCATGGCCTTCCGAGGATTCCATTGTATGGAGAGTACTCGTCCATGATGTAAAAGGTCTGGGTCGTGACAACGGGGTTTGAATGTACATCTAGCTGGAGTGTACCAATGGTCATACTAGTTGACCCATTGAAGCCTCGGAGAGGGACAACCCCTTTTACCACTAGGCTTTCTAACCCCATCTGGCGAACTGCCTCCAGGCTGAGGATATTCGCCGCACTCCCTTCATCCACGTGAACCCGATCAACCTGAGCATGAGCGATCTGGATTGATACGACCAATGCGTCATCGTGCGGCCAATCAAGTCCCTCATTGTCTTTCAAAGAGAAACCAACGACAAGGTCGTTGGCCACCCCGGTGGTGGTGACTTGGGAGACTTGAGAGATGGCAAGAGCATCTCGTATTTTTCTCTTTTTCTGCTTGGAGGTGGTTCCTAGCAATTCTGATTCAGCCATGATGGTGTTGATGCGAATCATCTTGGCTGCAGGCTCCTTTGGTCCTTTGTCGGTAGGTCGATCTGCAGCCTTCCCCTTGACATACTCAGTACAATGCCCCTCCTTGATGAGATTTCGGAGATATCTCTCAAAAGATATGCATTTACCGATGTTGTGCCCATAGCATTCGTGGAAGGCACACCACTTTGTTTTATCAGCCTTCTCCTGATCTCCCTTGACTGGTTCTGGCTTTTTAAACCATGGTTTGTCCTTAATCTCACTGTGGATCTGATGGACTGGTAAAGATAGTTGCAAATTAGGCTTCCCTACTGCCGGGGTTTGGGAAAGTTGTCCCGCCTTGCGCTTGTTGGTCTTTCCAGCCGTAAACTTTCCATGGGATTCCTCCTTTTTGGGGGTCTTCTCACCAGCTCCAACATGATCCTGAGTTTGAGTGGCGTTCTTCTCATCCTCCCAACTTGCATGTCGCTCTGCTAGCGAAAGTATTTTGGTGAGGCTTCGGGCATTACTCATGACGATATCCCCGTAAAGTTGGCTGTCCCGAGGGAGTCCTTGTTTGAACGCCATTGCTGCTACAAGGTCACTACAGCCGACAATGCGAGACTTCTCTTCGCAAAATCTGCGTATGTACTGTCGCAGAGTATCTTTTGTTCTCTTTCGGACAGAGAAAAGGTGGTCATCTTTTACCTCGATTGTCCGAAGTTGTGCATATTCCTTCACAAATGCCAAGGCCAACTCTTCAAAGGACTCAATCGACCATGGGGGGAGATGATTAAACCAAGTCATGGCTTGGCCTTGAAGAGAAGCCTGGAAAACTTTGCACATAAGTGCATCGTTAGACCTGTGGGGGATCATGACTCCTCGGTAATAATCTATGTGTTTTACCGGATCGGAGGTTCCTTTGAATGGGGTAAAGTTCGGCGTTGCGAACCTCTGGGGGAATGGCTCCTCCTCGATATCTCTTACAAAGGGTGTAGAGAGCTGTATTTGGCGGCGTAGATCGTCCTCTAGATCGCCACCTCGCTGAGCACGGAGGTGCTTGTCCAGTATTTTTTGCACATCATTAGCCCGTAATGCGCCGTGCTGAAGCGATGAATTCCGTTGTGACAATCGTCGAGAACCTCCGTGGGCTTCTTCCCTCGATCTATGGGATCGTGTAGGGGAATAGGCCTCATCCTCTCCTTCACTGTCGTGGACAGATCGCCTCAGGTTTTGGTATAGAGCCTGCGGTTGCCCCCTACTCCTATGTGAGTGTTGTGAGAGCTCTGCTCGTGAGGTTGTCCCAACCCTTCCTCCTAGCCGTTCTCGTACTAACGGCTTTAGGCGTTGTGGGCTTTTTGCTTGACGAGCGTGACTTTCCGCTCCAGAGTCGCTAAGCGAAGTATCTCGTGACATTGTTTGGCAGCGGACTTGTTCTTTCCCAGGGCGTCTTTGGGTATTCTCCTGTCTGTGCTGCTCCTGGATTGGTCTCCTTGCGAGGATTTGCTGCAAGAGCTCCGATTGAAGTTGAACTTGGTTGCTCAACCTTTCAACTTGTTGCGCCAAGATGTCCTGGGGGGGTTGGGGGTGACCTCTCCCTGAGATGTCATGATTCCCATCCAGGAAGTCCCTTAAGACCATGTTTGTTGCAGGCTGCTCATGTTGCGATGTACTTCCCATCAATCTCCCGCCTGCCCGTTGTAGAGTCGAAGTTCCTTCCCCTGGCGGGGGTATTTGGCTGGCCGAAGAGGGAAAGGTTCCGAAGCTGAAGGTTGGTCTCCCCCCGAGTGTCTCAATGGGCGCTTCTATGGTCACACGCCTGGGTTGAGCAGGGTGCTTCTCCGGAGTCTCAATGTGAGTCTCATTCCTCGTCTGAGCTGTTGAGGCAGAAACACCTTCTCTGGCTGACTGAATGGATCGACGAACCTTAGCCATGCTGATTTGAACAATGTCGATGAACGACGAACGAAGGGAGATGAACGGTGAACAAATTCTTGATGAGTGATGAACAACGTTCAAAATCTTCGAACAATGTCGATGAACGACGAACGAAGAAAGATGAACGATGAACAAATTGTTGATGAGTGATGAACAACGTTCAAAATCTTCGAACAATGTCGATGAACGACGAACGAAGAAAGATGAACGATGAACAAATGAGAGAGCTTCTTCTGAGTATAACTCTATAGCTCTCAATGAAAGCACCAATTGTTGAATCAAAGATTGAACTCGTCGCGAAAAGTCCTCACAATTCCTGCAGACAACAAACAATTAGCTATCGTTGCTTCGATCGATTTACCCGGGGGGTTGTTCGACCAAGAACACTCCGATGCTTAAGTTAGCTTTGAGAGAGGAAAAGGATATACTTCGAAACGAAGAATCAACGTCCCTTGGAAGTGAAATGTACCTTGCTATTTATAGAAAAATCTTGGGAGCCTTGGAGAGTTCTGATTGGTCGGTTTGAATATTTAATTAATAAATAATATATTATTAATAAATGAATAATATATTATTTTGATAATCATAATGATGGCTTATCATGATAGTAATGATATTTAGTGTATTGTAATATTAATATTAAATTACCGTTATTAAGAATAACGATAATTATCTCTCGGAGAGAATATCAATATTACGGAGGTTTTAACTCGGCCAAATAACGTATTTAACTGGTAAATAGATTATTTGATGTGCGGGTATTTTACGAATGATCAGTGTTTGTTTTTGGGAATTACGGGACACGTGGTGGCTCCATAATTTTCGGATGATTCTGGGTTCCACATTAAGTGACTCTAAATTTCTACCCTAACCACTATATACCTATTTGCAGTGAATTAAAGCTTGAATTGAACATATCTATTTGTACATTAGTGAATAAAAGTTTGCATTTAACTTGATTTCGACTTAAATAATAGATATAAATTCAATATAAATTCAAACTCTATAAAGTTAATTTATATCTTTATCTAATATCATTTTTTTTACTATTATTTATTTCTATCATATACCCATAAGATTGGAAATAAAAAAAAAAACTATCAACTTAGGTGTTCATAGGTATTAATAGAAGAGAATAGATCGGGTGTGTGATTGTGTGAAAACAAATTAAACAACTCCAAATATTAGCAAATAAAACAAGAACAATTTACCCTAATCAAATTTTTCAAAACAGTTTTATAACCCCCCAAAAAATATATAGAAGTGAGCAACTCCTTTTTTTGCGGTCAAAAACTAGTACCGGTGGGTACAACTGTACAGTCAAATCTAAAGTCATCAAGACAGACCGCAAAGCACTGTCTGTAAAATTACTCAAAAGTCATATCTAGCTGGACATTGACAAACAACGACCAAGAACTATTTATTTTTTCAAAATATAAAATTTCTTTGTTTATTACATAAATTTCCAATTTTGTGAGGTAATCCAGGGATTCAGAAGATCAAATTATTGAGGTAGATGTTGTGTTTTTCTTTTTTCCTTCTACAGCTAATGCTCTGTCTCTAACAAGACATAAACACTGTCGGTGGGACTTGCGAGTGGGAGGGTAAAAAGCTTTGTTGTTGCTCTGTCTCTTTCTTCTATCTTAAGCCATTTTCTTCCTTTCTTCCCTACCGAATTATTATATAAATATTTACAGCTATAAACAGGCTGAGACACGTCTAGAGAGAGAAAGAGAGAGATGCATTGTTGTTTTGTCTGCTTCAGTCATCAATAAGATCACTTTCTCTTTCGCTCCTTTCATCTTCTGGGTTTTCCAATTTCTCTCTTTTTCAGAGATCTGTTGGAGAATTGGATCGATTGGGGTTTTTTCTCAATTGGGCTTCCTGGATTTGAAGAATTGGTGATAACGATCGACTTTTTATTTTTTGGGGTAAGTCGTGTTCTTTTTTTGGTTGGATTTTAGCTTTAGTCTTTTTTTTGTACAATCTATATGCTAGATTTGCAAATGTCGACTGTGATGTTCTGAACTGGATGTCACCGATTACAATCTGTTTAGTTGCCGATAAAACCAATGAGATAATCCATTTTCATATTCGGCTGAGTTGAATAAAGAATAAAATATTTAGTGTGATTGGCTTTTAGATAGTGTGAACTCCCAAGTGTCTAAATTTAACACTTTTCAGAAGTAATCTATGGAGAAGAGAATGCTTGCTGGTTGGTGGTAAAATCTGATTTTCACTTTCCTTTTCCATGTTCTTAAATTAAACCAGATCTGGGGCTTTTCAAGTGGAGGAAACAGTATTGAGCTCTTAGAAATGCGTAGATCTTGTTGAGACTGAGCAAGCATTTTGGTCCATAGTTCACATCTTAGAGAAGAAGAGAGTGGCGATGGAATCAGAAGGAGAAACTGGGGTAAATACCAGAACCAATCTATTGATTGTGCAATTTTCTTTCTGTTTGATTAGAATTTGTGAGAACGTATCGTAAGCATTCTATTGAGTTTCCAATTTTCATCTGTTTGATGAGAGATTGGGTCCCAAATGATTAAAGCTTCTAATATTTTCAAATTTTTTTATTTCATTCACTAAATTTTCCTCGCAAACAAATGGAGCATCAGATTCACTGAAGATTTCAATATTTTCGGGGTTTGGGGTGTTCAGATTGATTTTGTAATCGATTTTCGTTGTTGGCTATCACTATCTCGATCAGCTTCAGCTCCTCGATCGTTTTCATCAGTGATCATCTGCATTTTACTAAATTTTGCTTATATGTATTATTAACTATTTAGGCAAAGCCCATGAAGAGCCTGGGGGGTCAGGTCTGCCAAATCTGTGGGGATAATGTTGGGAAGACTGCGGCTGGAGAACCGTTCAGTGCTTGTGATGTCTGCCACTTTCCTGTCTGCCGGCCGTGCTATGAGTATGAGAGGAAGGATGGGAATCAGTCTTGCCCTCAATGCAAAACCAGATACAAGAGGCACAAAGGTTAGTAAGATTTGTGATTAGTTTAATTTGATAAGAATTGGTGGAGTTGTTTCCTATTCCAATATTTTCTGTATTAAGTTGATGACATTTGGATTGCTGCAATTGCATTATTCTTTAGATTTTGAGTTGCTTATACATGGTAAAATCATAATTGATGGCAAAGAACTTCATTTACATCTTTTTGAATTATTACTATATTGCAAGACTTTGATTGTTTCTATCATAATTTTGTGGCTGCACTCACTTCATTGTTTTGTGTGGTTGGTTTTAGGAAGTCCTGCAATTATTGGCGACAGAGAAGAGGATGCTGAAGCAGATGAAGGTACCAGTGATTTCAACTATACTTCAGAAAACCAAAACGAAAAGCAAAAGATTGCGGAGCGCATGTTGAGCTGGCATATGACATATGGCCGAGGAGAGGATATTGGTGCTCCAAATTATGATAAAGAGGTTTCCCACAATCACATCCCTATGCTCACTAATGAACAAGAGGTAGGCCAATTCATTTGTAAAGCTATTTTCATTCTTACCGCGGAATTAGTACTGCAATTTACCGTTTGAAAGTTGATAATTCATAGGTTTCCGGAGAACTATCTGCTGCATCACCAGAGCGCCTTTCTATGGCATCTCCTGGAGTTGGTGTTGGAAAGCGTGCCCATTCTATTCCTTGTTCATCCGATGTTAATCCATCCCGTATGTCTCTCCCTATCCCTTGTGTGAAATGTTCTCTATTTGTTTACATGTGTTTTCACCAATGTTGTTTCAAGATTGTTGATTATATTAGTTTTGCAGCTAATATAAGGGTCGTGGATCCTGTGAGGGAGTTTGGTTCTTCTGGGATAGGAAATGTAGCTTGGAAAGAGAGAGTTGATGGCTGGAAGATGAAGCAGGAGAAGAATGTTATACCAATGAGCACTGGCCAAGCTACCTCAGAAAGAGGTGGTGGAGATATGGACGCCAGATCCGATGTGCTTGTGGACGACTCTTTATTGTGAGTTCTGCTCTGAGCCGATTTTCTTTTTCTTTGTATTTGTGACTCGCATGCTTTTGTCCAGTCTTGTTGTTTTTTTTTCCCAAGACAAATTTAAACTTCTGTTTAATCAAGAGCTGATTTTCGTGTCTTTACTCTTTCTGTTTTGCAGGAATGATGAAGCAAGGCAGCCTCTATCCCGAAAAGTCTCTATTCCATCATCAAAAATAAACCCTTACAGGATGGTTATTGTTCTGCGGCTTATTATTATCTGTATTTTCTTGCACTATCGGTTAACAAATCCCGTGCCCAATGCCTATGCTTTGTGGTTAGTATCTGTCATATGTGAGATTTGGTTTGCAATGTCCTGGATCCTTGATCAGTTTCCCAAGTGGCTCCCTGTAAATCGTGAAACATATCTTGACAGACTTTCTTTGAGGTGGGAAAAAGTCTTCATTTATACCGGCATTTATATCTATTTGAGCTCCAAAGTTTGTCCCTATAATTTGAGTTCTTATTTGATTCCTTTTGTGACACAGATATGACCGAGAAGGAGAACCATCACAGTTAGCTGCTGTTGACATCTTTGTCAGTACAGTCGATCCGTTGAAGGAGCCTCCTATGGTGACAGCAAATACTGTGCTATCTATTCTTGCAGTTGACTACCCAGTTGACAAGGTTTCTTGCTATGTTTCTGATGACGGAGCTGCGATGTTGACATTTGAAGCTCTATCTGAAACTTCAGAATTTGCAAGGAAATGGGTTCCTTTCTGCAAGAAGTATGCCATTGAGCCTCGAGCTCCTGAATGGTACTTCTCACAGAAGATTGATTACTTGAAGGATAAAGTTCAACCATCGTTCGTCAAAGAGCGTAGAGCAATGAAGGTAGGTCCTTCGCATAAAGCTAAACAACTGGTTCATACACTCTGCATTCGACCAAAGTGCTCCTTCTGATTGCCACTTTACCCTTTTCGGTTTCAGAGAGAATACGAAGAATTTAAAGTTCGTGTTAATGGGCTTGTTGCAAAGGCTACAAAAATACCTGAAGAGGGGTGGATCATGCAAGACGGTACTCCATGGCCTGGAAATAATACTAGAGACCATCCAGGAATGATTCAGGTTGGTATATCTTACTCGTAAGCTCTCTTTATGTGTCAGCCTATTTTTGTACTAAGATTTGTATTTATTTTGCCAATTCAGGTTTTCTTAGGCCAAAGTGGAGGGCTAGATGCTGATGGTAATGAACTGCCACGCTTAGTCTATGTTTCTCGTGAAAAGCGTCCGGGTTTCCAACATCACAAGAAGGCTGGTGCTATGAATGCACTTGTGAGTAATTCCTATTTTTTCTTTGTGGAGTTAGTTTATCTCTTAGAATTAAGGTTGTCTCCTTCTGATGGTCAAAGCAACTTCTTGTAGGTTCGAGTATCAGCAGTCCTCACTAACGGACCTTTCTTGTTGAATCTTGATTGTGATCACTACATCAACAACAGTCGGGCCTTGAGGGAAGCTATGTGCTTTCTTATGGATCCCAACCTTGGGAAAAATGTGTGTTATGTTCAGTTTCCACAGAGATTCGATGGTATTGATAGAAACGATCGATATGCCAATCGTAATACTGTCTTCTTTGATGTAAGTTCTCAATCATAGAAAAGTGATTTAACTCTAAGCTCATGTAGTGAATATTTCATCACCTGATATGCATGTTAATACTTTTTGTTTTGAATTTCAGATTAACTTGAGAGGTTTAGATGGTATTCAAGGTCCGGTTTATGTGGGTACTGGATGTGTCTTTAATAGAACAGCCTTGTATGGTTATGATCCTCCTGTCAAGCCTAAGCATAAGAAAGCTGGAGTTCTATCTTCTCTTTGTGGTGGATCGCGGAAGAAGGGTTCAAAATCAAGTAAAAAGGGATCAGACAAGAAGAAATCAAATAAGCACGTGGATCCCACTGTGCCAATTTTCAGTCTAGAGGATATTGAAGAGGGTGTGGAAGGTAATGCTGGAATTTCTGTTTTGTATCAATCGTATATGTATGGTTCATGTCTGTCTGGGATGCTCAAATTATATATTGACCATAATAATATTTTCTTGTATAAATATTGTTAATTTAGTACCAACTCTCGACATTTCTTATGCACATCTAAATTCAGGTGCTGGATTTGATGATGAGAAGTCATTATTGATGTCACAAATGAGCCTCGAAAAAAGGTTTGGACAATCTGCGGTTTTTGTTGCCTCTACACTAATGGAGAACGGTGGTGTTCCTCAATCCGCAACACCAGAAACCCTACTTAAAGAAGCTATTCATGTTATCAGTTGTGGATATGAAGACAAAACTGATTGGGGAAATGAGGTATGCCGTTACTTTCAATGCTTCTGCTACCTGATATGGTCTCCTTTCATTTCCATTGCAACTACGAAATAATCATAATTGCAGTTCCAAGTATAAACATGTTGATGAGTGGAAAATTGTTTTTTTACAAAATATTTAGCCACTTTTATTTACTGTTAAGAGGATGATTATTTGTGTCCGCAGATTGGATGGATTTACGGTTCTGTCACAGAAGATATTCTTACGGGATTCAAAATGCATGCCCGTGGTTGGAGGTCTATATACTGCATACCTAAGCTTGCAGCCTTTAAAGGGTCTGCTCCAATTAATCTTTCAGATCGTCTGAACCAAGTGCTTCGATGGGCATTGGGTTCTGTCGAAATTCTTCTTAGTCGGCATTGTCCTATCTGGTATGGTTACGGCGGTAGGCTAAAGTGGCTCGAGAGATTTGCATATGTGAACACCACCATTTACCCAATTACTTCCATTCCTCTTCTCATGTACTGTACATTGCCAGCCGTCTGTCTTCTCACCAACAAATTTATCATTCCGCAGGTCCATTACACTGCCATAATTGCTCTCTATTCTCTTGGTTCAAGTCAATGTTTAAGCAATGCGAAATGTGTTAGTAGATTGTCGAAATGCTTAACTGAAATTGTTGCCTTATTATTGTGTTTGCAGATTAGCAATCTTGCGAGTATATGGTTTATCTCCCTCTTTCTTTCCATCTTTGCAACCGGTATTCTAGAGATGAGGTGGAGTGGTGTCGGGATTGACGAGTGGTGGAGAAATGAACAGTTTTGGGTTATTGGTGGTGTCTCAGCCCATCTCTTCGCTGTGGTTCAAGGTATCCTCAAAGTTCTTGCCGGTATTGACACCAACTTCACTGTGACCTCAAAGGCATCAGACGAAGACGGGGACTTTGCTGAACTCTACATGTTTAAATGGACAACACTTCTCATCCCACCAACAACGCTCCTCATCATAAACTTGGTGGGGGTTGTTGCCGGAATATCTTATGCCATCAACAGTGGTTACCAGTCGTGGGGTCCCCTCTTTGGTAAGCTCTTCTTTGCCTTTTGGGTGATTGTTCATTTATACCCCTTCCTCAAAGGTCTCATGGGACGCCAGAATCGGACCCCAACCATTGTTGTCGTGTGGTCGATTCTCCTTGCCTCAATTTTCTCTTTGTTGTGGGTGAGAGTTGATCCCTTTACCACAAGAGTCACTGGTCCAGATATTGAGCAATGTGGAATCAACTGCTAGACAGAAACACCGCGTTACTGCCTTTAAATTCAAATTCAAATTCAAATTTCGTTCTATCTCCCAATTAAAGTTTCAGAGGTGGGAGCTACTTATATATTGTGTTCGGCCGATCTTTCTTTATGTCAACTGGTTTGTCCATTTGAAGCATACACTGGTTGTAGATGATAGGAGGTGAAAAATATGCTTGTTGTAATTTATGAGTGGTGAAACTTATGTAATACTTCGAAAATAGCTTTATTTATGAGAGCTCTGAAGACTCACATAAACAGTAATTAACTGTTGCAGTTTTTGAACTTTTTAGCTTTATTACCAAATCTTGTGTTTTCTCGTAGTTTGTACTTTCTTTTAGTTTTTTAGGGTAGTAGTTTAGTTTTTCACAAGATCATGTAAATTGTTTCTTTGTCCAGAAACACTTTAAATATGACATATACAAGGCGTAATGCTCATGAAGTTCAACTCATTCTTGAGCCATTTACCTTGTATAAAATTCATCCGTCTTTGTTTCGAAACGTAGGTTGCAAGTTCTCCCTTTTAGTCCATTCGAAAAAATTGTAAGAACTTGTCTATTTTAAGTTTTTTTTTTCTTTCATTTTTATCACATGTTAAGATATTGGAGTAGATTAAATGTTAAAACAAATTACGGTATACAGCTTAAACTTAATAAAACGCAAAAGCTATATGTTTAGATCAGATACAGTGTCAATTAGGTTTTAAATTTTTTAAGATGTTAGATTTATATATGCTCGTAGATACTGTTAGTTTTATCATTTACAATCATTTATCTTCGAGTTTGTCCAATATTTAGATCTAAGGTCACTTAGTTTGAATTTTTTATGATGTTAGACTTATTTTATGTTTGGTGTTGATGCAAGAAATGGATCAACCTACTCCTGCCTCGCTGAACTTCCTTCGCGATCCCTCTCGAAATATTGTGGCCTGCACAGGAAGAGGGTAATGCAAAGGGACACCGGTGTGATGCCGGCCGAACAGTCTCCGATGCTTAAGTCAGTTAAGTAGGAGGGTACTGTTGTAATTTAGACAGCGTGAGGGCAAGATTGTCATTACCTTTTGGAGGGGGATGCCCTTGTATTTATAGTAGCATTGAATGTGTTTGTTGGTGTTTGTCAATGTGGGATAAATGTTGCTGCCTCTAGGAGTTTGACAGGTGTCCTGTGGTGGTCCCGGATAGCATTTATGACTTGTCAGTAAGCCTTGCCGACCAGATTTGGTCTTCCTATGTCGTTCTTGGCTTTGTTAGCGTAATCTGAGACTTGTCTGGGACTGGTGGAGCAGGAACGGGTCAGATTGGTTCGGGATTTTGACCAGGCCGACCAGTTTAGGTATGAACAGAAGTCCCCCAAGTCGTTGACTGAGGTGGATTGCCTCGGTTGAGGGCTTGTATTATGCTTGTCGGCCTGTTCTGGTGCGTAGTATGCTAGTCCCCAGTCCCCCAAGCCCTTGATAGAGGAGAAAACCGAAGGATGAGAGTTTAAAACTGGCGTTGGACGGGTGTAAGTGGGTGGCCGATCGGCCTGGGGGTACCCTGCAGGCCGACCACCTTGATCGATCAGCTTGCGCGGGACCTTACACGATGAGGTGACCGATCGGCCTAGAGGGTACCCTGAAGGCCGATCACATGTCACTTGGTGCCAAGGTGAAGGATGTCACCTTGGTCGGTCAGCTTGCGCAGGACCTTGCACGATGAGGTGACCGATCGGCCTAGGGGGTACCCTGAAGGCCGATCACATGTCACTTGGTGCCAAGGTGAAGGATGTCACCTTGGTCGGTCAGCTTGCGCAGGACCTTGCACGATGAGGTGACCGATCGGCCTAGGGGGTACCCTGAAGGCCGATCACATGTCACTTGGTGCCAAGGTGAAGGACGTCACCTTGGTCGGTCAGCTTGCGCAGGACCTTGCACGATGAGGTGACCGATCGGCCTAGGGGGTACCCTGAAGGCCGATCACATGTCAGTTTGTGCCAAGGTGAAGGATGTCACCTTGGTCGGTCAGCTTGCGCAGGACCTTGCACGATGAGGTGACCGATCGGCCTAGGGGGTACCCTGAAGGCCGATCACATGTCACTTGGTGCCAAGGTGAAGGATGTCACCTTGGTCGGTCAGCTTGCGCAGGACCTTACATCACCTTGTAGTGCGTTTTAAATGCCCGTGTAAATCGAGGTGACCCTTCCGCTTATCGAGGTCGAGGTGTCGGTTGGGCTGGCCGACCATGGTAATTACGGCTAGTTTTTTAACCATGGTTAGAATTGGCTAGTATAAAAGGAGTGGAGCCAAGTTCACTTTTTACTTTTTGCTTCTAAGTGAATTGTGAGTGTTGGTGAGAGAAGTACAAAGGCGATTTCCAGCGAGG
Source organism: Prinsepia uniflora (assembly GCA_032719365.1). Lineage (NCBI taxonomy): Eukaryota > Viridiplantae > Streptophyta > Magnoliopsida > Rosales > Rosaceae > Prinsepia > Prinsepia uniflora. Next base: position 601,022 of record CM064869.1, on the reverse strand, counting down.
CAAGGCGATTTCCGAACAAGGTCCACGACGGTGCTCACGGCGACTTCCAAGCAAAAACACGGTACGTAAATTTTGACCTTGTGATTTGGATTCAAAGTTTGTCTTTTGTAAGAACATGGGATGAACACATATGCATGTTTGTTCCGTGGTTGCTAGATCCGATAGGTCGGCCAGTAAGGAGAGTCGCGTTGTTTCCCATTCTTAGGAGGGTTTTTTTATATTTGTAGATGGTGTCTGAAGATTCTCAAGGCACGGACGCCCGGTCTGGAAATGCCTTCGAGGATGATTCAACGGCCTCGGCCGCTTCTGACACACGGTTGAAGACGAGTGGATCGGCTTCAACTTCAGGGACATCTCGGCTAGAGGTGAATCTGAGGTCGCAGGCCGATGAAGATAGGGATCTGGAGGAGGAGCTTGAAAAAGCTTTTGCCCAGATGCCAGACGAGGCTGTTTCGGCCATTGGTGAGGCCGAACGGTTGATCGTTGATGTGGATTCGGTGGGGCAGACCGATGTTTTTGAAGGCATACCCCTGGTGTCAGGTCGGTCGAGAGAAAAAGAAGCTGTGGGGACGAGCGATCAAGATGCGACATCCAGGCCGATGTTGATTGAGATTGATGTGGATAATGCAATGAAGCAGGTGACCGTTGCGACATCCGTCTATCACATTGATCGTCAGCTGAGTACGATCAAATGGGATGATATTCAGGCATACCGAGAGGCGTTTCACGTGCCCGATTCAGTTGTGATGCGGCTGATTGGGGATAGCGACATGCCGAGTGATTCTCCGGAGCCGTGGACGACCTTCCACCCGGACGTCTTCACGCATGGAGTCATCCTGCCCCTCCATCCCTGGGTGCAAAGGATGGTTGCCCAGGTTGGTGTGGCCATCGGCCAAATCAACCCCAACACCTGGATTGCCCTGACAGGTGTGTACACGGCCTTCAAGTTGGCCGGGAAAGGAGAGCCGTCATGGGGGCACATAAATTACCTCTACCAGTTTAGAAGGGATAAAACGGGGTGGATTTATGTGGAGGCTCGAGATAGGAAGACCCGGGGGCCGTTCATATGGGACATGCCCACATCGCAAAAGGCATGGAAACATCGTTTTGTGTTGGTTTGTGGAGACTGGGAGGGGTCCTACCTAACCGACCAAGATAGGAGAATTCCGAGGAATTATCAGTCAAAAGGTGTGACTAGTGTTAGGTTTTGTAGGATGGTTAGGGATTGTTTTTGTTTTGTTTTTGTAGGCCGTGGCTAATGTGTCTTTGTTTTTTGCAGAGGTGTTCAAGTGTCCTAGCGTGACCGACCAGGAAAAAGCTGACTGTGTGGAGCTGTTCGAGAGGCTTGACCGAACAAAAAGGAGTAGGGATTTCTTGCGACTTCCCCAGAATTTGCTGAAGGTCGGCCTGATATCGGCACTTCGTAAGTATCGACTCATCGTGCCCTGTGAAAGTGTTGGCTGGCCTGGATAAGTGATTGATTTTTTTTTTGTGCAGCTCCTCCGGACTACGTGCTTGCTGCAGCCATCCAAAGTGGACTTCAGGCAGCCACTGAAGACGAAGTCTACGGCCCGAGTGAAACCGAGGCTGCGGATAGCCGGGGTGTCCAGTCAAGCCGGGGAACAGCCGGCAACGGATGTGGATGAAGCGACGCTGGAGCCCCTCGAGCCCTTGTTCTCAAGTCCCCCTGCGTCGGCAGGTGAGAAGAGGAAGGCGACGCTCGGCAGTTCTCCGGTCGTCATCGAAATAGATGATGCGGCCGAGCAGAGGAGAAAGTTCGTGGCCGAGGCTCGACTTAAGAAGAAAAAGAAGCTGGCCGAGAGGAAGGAAAACTGGGAAGATGAGGAGCCGGCCGAGAAAAAGCGGCAGAAGAGGCAGGCCGAGGTGGAGACCCTAGAACAGGTGAGGAACATGGTCGTGCCGTCGCAGACCTCCCTGTTGGCTGGCCGACAGGTGCCGAAGAAGCTGAAAAGGCCGACGCTGGACTCGTCGATCAAGTCATATTTTGTCAATGCGGAGGGGGAGCCGGACTTGATCAGAACGACTGAGGTGGACGACAGCTGGCGGCATCTGAGCACGGCCTTCCACCCCTCGCAGCTGGACTTTATGAACACAGTGGTCTGGGGGTCCCAATATGAGTTGGGTGAGATAGCCGAAGTTCAGCCGAGGGACTTTGCCGACCGTTGTGACAAGGCCATGCGGCTTGGCTCTCATGTAAGTTTCTGTTTCGTGGTGCCCCCCCCTTTTTTTTTATTATTATTTTCTTTGTTTTTGGTACTAACGCGGCCTGTGATTTGTGCAGTTTCTTGGAGAAGTGTTCTCGACCTTCCGTCATGCCAGCAACCTCAGGCAGCAAGCCTTGGATATGAAACGGGAAGTGGAAGGGAGGGAGCACGCCTTGGCCGGCAATCAAAGACTGTTCAACCAGGCGCTCGAGGCCAAGGCGGAGCTTGAGCTGAAGGTGAAGGCCCTGGAGGTGGAAGCAGCCGCAAGGGCCGAGGAGGCTAGGCGGGTCCAAGCCGAGTTGGAAGAATCCAGGTTAAGGTTGGCTGAGCAGGAGTCGGCCAATGCGAGGCTAGCCGAGTAGTTGATCTCGGCCAAGAAGGTGGGGATAGAAGAATATAAGGCTTCTCAGGAATGTGAGAAGACCTTCATGAAGTTCAGGGCTGCCTTGGAGGATTGCTTCTACAAGAAGTTGTTGTTGTCTAACCCGGGGGTCTCCATTGCCTTCCCTTGGCTCAAGTCCCCGCCGAGGGTTGAGGATTACCTGGATGATGACGGGAATCCTCTGCCCGATGATGAAGAGGAGGATCTGGAGTCCGACGAGGCCGACCAAGCTGAGGCCGAGAAGATGGGCAGTCCGCATGCCGAAGATGAAGAAACGACCGAGTTGGGTGGCGACGGCCAGTAGTATAGGGCGCATTCTAAATCTCATTGTAATTTGGCTTAGGCCTGTGTAATGTGACCTTAGTTTTAATAAACAGATATTTTGGTAACTGATGTGTTTGGATTTGAAATAAGATTTGAAATAAGCACCAAGTGTGTCGGCCACTGATGGCCGATGGTATCCGTCAGTTTTAGAACATAGACCGGGAGAGTACGCCTTGGGAAGGTTTGTAACAAAACTTGAATCGATCACTTGATGAATGTTATTCATAGGTCAGTCTGGGTATGACAGGACCCATCCCAATCCCCCCGGGATTACCGTGGAATGTGCCCTGCTCCCGTCCAACAAGAGGTGTCAGACAAGGGATAACCAAGAGCCACTGCCCAACGGGGCATCCAGAGTGCGCAAAGATCGATGGAGGAGGTGTGCAATGTCCCAGTCTCTGCTGCAATCGCATCCGTGATCAACCTGAAGGGCATTAAAACCAAAAGCTGTGAGTGGACAAAAACCAACAAGTTTACCAAATACATTTATAAGACATTTATGCCCTCCAATAAAAACGTATGCATGCCACAAAAACCAGTAACCAAAACGTTTGCTCAACCGAGCCCTTAGGGCCTTTGCCCAAAAACCGTTAACCAAAAACCAAGTGTGGGAACTCATCCCAAAACTGTGGAATACCACCACCATACATATTAAACCATGTGGGTCACCACCCACGACCATAAATGAACATCAATTCAAAATCCAAAACCATTTAGGGTCTCCGACCCTACATACCATTTCATAACCAATAATCCATTTTATTCATTAATCCATATTTTACCATTACCATCACCAGCATCCCAGATGCTTAGCGTCCCAGACGCTAGACGTCCCTGACGTCATATCTCACGGTTTCATAAGCTACGCGTGCTGCCCGGGGTCTCTCCGGGTCCATATATCTGACATCCCTGATGTCTAACGTCCCTGACGTCAATCATAGCAATCCTGCTCCTGAGTCATCATACGGTCCGGCTGCTCCGTATGGTGACCCTTCACAGGCAATGCACTGTGACTTCCCCAGTGTCCCAGACATCTGGAGGAGACCATCATATATCCTTGTATCCAGATGGTATATGGAAAAACAGTTTTATTAAATCCTTTTATCACATCATTACCATTGGGACCTGCCCGAAATTTCCATTATAATCCAATTGGGCCTCATGCCCGATTTTATGAACCACTGGGCCCACGGCCCGATTTGTAAACCAACTGGGCCCGCAGCCCGACTTTATAAACCCACTGGGCCCACGGCCCGAATTCACAAATCAAATGGACCCTGGCCCGATAACATAACTCAAATGGGTCTCAGCCCGATTTCATACCAACTGGGCCCCTGGCCCGATTTTATTAACCAACTGGGCCCCCGGCCCGATTCTCAAATGGACTCCAAGTCCGAAATTTCCAACATAATTGGGCCTCAAGCTCGAGTTCATATTTCCAATTTCAAAACCATTTCATCATATTATATCCAAGTCATAATGATGGAAAAACCATGTAAAACCGGAAACCTCGATTTACGTGCAAGCACGTAAATCGCCTCGAAATACGTGAAATCGTACAATTTACCAACAACCAAACCAACATCATACAATCACAACCATAATCCATATAAAACATTTAAGCATGCATAGAATTTATAAAACCAAAGTCCACTCACAGACCTTTTTAACCGTGTGCCTCGATACGCGTGCCACCGGCCCTCCCGGGCCACACCACTATCACCGGGACTCCCAATCCTGTCCAAATCACATTAGAGGGTCACTAACCTCATCATTAACATCCTATCAAAGTCCCGTAATTTTCCCGAATTTTTACTTATTTTTAAACTTAATTTAAAACCTTCGGACATCCCGAACACTATCGAGACGGTGTCCGATCGACACGAAACCAATCCCAAAATGTTCGTTACATCGAATAGAACAAAAGTCATGTTGACCTCACCTCGAGATTCGTGCCCACACGCCGTCACGCGCCGCCGTGAGTGGCTGCGCGTGAAACTCACGCTCCTGCTACAGTGTCACCAGCCCAACCCGTATCTCTGGTAAACGGGTCCAACTCACCCGCGATACAACCCGGTTCAAAGTCCATCAATTCGGTCCTAATTCCTTCAATTGATCAATCAGTCAGTTTCGTTCTTAGTTCAATTACAGGTCTGTAACATCAATTACACGATAACTTACCCAAATTCCCACGATTCGATGATGAACACCAAGAACACCCAGGTTACTGTTCGTTCATGGAATCCCCTCAATGGCTGCAGGTTTCATCCAATTGATGATCCCAGAAGCATCAACGGACCCTGAGGAACAATTCCCCCACATCAATTGCATCAATCCTGTGCTCAATCGTCACGACTCAAGCTCGAGCACCGTCACTGTTCAACAATGGAGTTCTGTCAACCACAACCGTTTTCCTTCAATTGACGAACCCATAAGCATCGTGGGATCATGAGAAGTAGTTTCCCCACCTCAATTCCGTCCAACGAAGCCTCCAATTCCACGACTCAACTTCGAAATTCCTCCTCTGTCACCAAGTGTGATCAGAGCCAATTGGCAGCCAAATCCCTTCGTTCCTTCGACAAAACTGATCGTGGCACTCCCAGGAAGCTGAAGGTAATCTCCAATTTGATCCTCACGGCTCAATTCCTTCAATTCGAATTTTCCCTCTCATTTTCCCGAAATCAAAAATCCAAAATTCAACCCACACTCAAACCCTCGTGTTTCCCAGTTAACTCAAACATCGTAGTCTCTCATTTTTCTCTCAGGAACGGCAGAGAGAGGGAGCCAATTCTCCCAATCTGATTCCCCCAATTTTGTGCACGGTTTAGGAACAAAGAAGAGGAAATTAGGGAAAATGGTGGATTAGATGACGATGATGTAGTAATGATGATGTTTGGAGGGAAACAAGGAGCTGGAAACAAGGGATGGGTGACACTTGTCACTCATTCGGATGTGCACAGTCAACGGTCACTATTCATTATTATATTATTATTTTAATCCCGGCCTCGGTTCGTTAGTTCGTTTCCTTGACCATAACGTTGTCGTCGAATCTCCGATTTCGGCATGCCGCCTGTCGTTGGATTCGTATCGACGAGACCTACGTAACGGTCCTTGGCACTCGTCCATCGGACCTCCCGGTCAAAAAGTCAACATTTGGCCCCAAACATGCCAAATTACCAAAATACCCCTCAACTTCCGAACACCATAACTTTCTCTACGAATGTCGGAATCGAACCTGCCACCTGTCTATGAACTCGTGACGTCCCGAACTACGTCACGGTCATCGGTCAAAGTCCATTTGACCGCCCGAACAAAAAGTCAACATTTTGCCCACGACCAGGGGCAAAACGGTCATTTTGCACAATTTGTCCGATTCCGCCCTACTAACCACCGTTCAACCTCACTAATCAAGATTAGTCACTAATCTAATCCCGAAAATTCGGGACGGGTCGTTACAGGGTATGCCAGAACATGTTTACAAAAAATGGCCGTAGGCCGTGCGCCTTGCGGCGTTTTACAACAACCTATCTGTAGTAGTACTTGAGATGGTCCACGTTCTAGGGATGTGGAAGTGTCTTCCCTTCGTAAATCTTGTAGCTCGTAAGTCCCCTCTCGGCAGACTCTTGCCACGGTGTATGGTCCTTCCCAGTTTGGGGCAAAGGTGCCTGCTGCCTTGTCCCTGGTGCCATTGTTAACTTTGCGGAGGACCAAGTCCCCTACCCTGAAACTCCTGTGTCGGACCCTCGAGTCGTAGTATCTAGCAACACGCCGCTTATAGGCCATGTTCTTTAGGTTAGCTTGGTCTCGCCTTTCCTCAATTAGATCGAGGTTGAGGGCAATCTGCTGATCGTTGGTGTCCGGATCGTACGAGATTACACGGTATGATGTTTCTCCGATCTCCACGGGGATCACGGCCTCTGACCCAAAAGCTAGGGCAAAGGGCGTTTCGTTTGTGGCCGTTTTGTATGAAGTACGGTGCGACCAAAGGACGTCGTTGATTATGTCTGCCCATTTGCCCTTGTCTTCGTCCAGGCGCTTTTTTAGGTTGTACTTGATATTTTTATTGACGGCCTCCACTTGGCCGTTGGACTGGGGGTGTGCAGGGGATGCGAAGAGAAGCTGTATACCGTATGTTTGGCAGAATGCCTTGAAGCGATTGCAGTCGAACTGTTTCCCGTTATCGGTCACGATGGTGTGTGGGATCCCGAAGCGGCAAATGATGTTCTGATATATGAATGATTCGATCTGCGCTGATGTGATGGACGCGAGGGGCTTCGCCTCCGCCCATTTGGTAAAATAGTCTACTGCCACCACATCGAAGTTTACCCTGCCCTTGCCCGTAGGCATTGGCCCGATGAGGTCGAGTCCCCACTGCGAGAACGGCCATGGGCTCATCATGGAAGTGAGGGGTTCAGCTGGCAAGTGAGGGATCTGGGCGTGTCGCTGACACCTGTCGCATTGCTGTGTGAGGGCAGTGGCATCTGCGAGCATTGTTGGCCAAAAGTATCCCTGGCAGAATGCCTTGTGTGCCAAGGTGCGTGCGCCCGAGTGGTCTCCGCATATGCCTTCGTGCATTTCTCGGAGAACGTAGTCTCCTTGTTCCGGCGTGAGGCACTTTAGCAGCGGGGTGGTGAATCCTCGCTTATAGAGATGATCGTGCTGAATGGTGTAGCGAGTGGCCTGCCGTCTGATTTTCTTGGCCTCCAGCCTGTCTTCTGGGAGAGAGCCATCATGTAGGTAGGCCCTGATGGTGACAGGACCCATCCCAATCCCCCCGGGATTACCGTGGAATGTGCCCTGCTCCCGTCCAACAAGGGGTGTCAGACAAGGGATAATCAAGAGCCACTGCCCAACGGGGCATCCAGAGTGCGCAAGGATCGATGGAGGAGGTGTGCAATGTCCCAGTCCCTGCTGCAAACGCATCCGTGATCAACCTGAAGGGCATTAAAACCAAAAGCTGTGAGTGGACAAAAACCAATAAGTTTACCAAATACATTTATAAGACATTTATGCCCTCCAATAAAAACGTATGCATGCCACAAAAACCAATAACCAAAACGTTTGCTCAACCGAGCCCTTAGGGCCTTAGCCCAAAAACCGTTAACCAAAAACCAAGTGTGGGAACTCAGCCCAAAACTGTGGAATACCACCACCATACATATTAAAACCATGTGGGTCACCACCCACGACCATAGATGAACATCAATTTAAAATCCGAAACCATTTAGGGTCCTCGACCCTACATACCATTTCATAACCAATAATCCATTTTTTTACCACATAACACATATCCAACCAATAAGCCATTTTATTCATTAATCCGTATTTTACCATTACCATCACCAGCATCCCCGATGCTTAGCGTCCCAGACGCTAGACGTCCCTGACGTCATATCTCACGGTTTCATAAGCTACGCGTGCTGCCCGGGGTCTCTCCGGGTCCATATATCTGACATCCCTGATGTCTGACGTCCCTGACGTCAATCATAGCAATCCTGCTCCTGAGTCATCATACGGTCCGGCTGCTCCGTATAATGACCCCTCGCAGGCAATGCACCGTGACTTCCCCAGTGTCCCAGACATCTGGAGGAGACCATCATATATCCTTGTGTCCAGATGGTATATGGAAAACAGTTTTATTAAATCCTTTTATCATATTATTACCATTGGGCCCTGCCCGAAATTTCCATAAAACCACATAATTCCATTTAGGGTCCTTGACCCAAAATCACCAATATAAATATAGGGTCCCTGACCCGAAATCACATTTATTATCCAACTGGGCCTCATGCCCGATTTTATGAACCACTGGGCCCACGGCCCGATTTGTAAACCAACTGGGCCCGCAACCCGACTTATAAACCCACTGGGCCCACGGCCCGAATTCACAAATCAACTGGGCCCCTGGCCCGATAACATAACTCAAATGGGTCTCAGCCCGATTTCATACCAACTGGGCCCCTGGCCCGATTTCATTAACCAACTGGGCCCCCGGCCCGATTCTCAAATGGACTCCAAGTCCGAAATTTCCAAAACAAGTGGGCCTCAAGCCCGAGTTTATATTTCCAATTTCAAAACCATTTCATCACATTATATCCAAGTCATAAATATGGAAAATCCATGTAAAACCGGAAACCTCGATTTACGTGCAAGCACGTAAATCGCCTCGAAATACGTGAAACCGTACAATTTACCAACAACCAAATCAACATCACACAATCACAACCATAATCCATATAAAACATTTAAGCATGCATAGAATTTATAAAACCAAAGTCCACTCACAGACCGTTTTAACCGTGTGCCTCGATACGCGTGCCACCGGCCCTCCCGGGCCACACCACTATCACCGGGACTCCCAATCCTGTCCAAATCACATTAGAGGGTTACTAACCTCATCAGTAACATCCTATCAAAGTCCCGTAATTTTTCCGAATTTTTACTTATTTTTAAACTTAATTTAAAACCTTCGGACATCCCGAACAATATCGAGACGGTGTCCGATCGACACGAAACCAATTCCAAAATGTCCGTTACATTAAATAGGACAGAAGTCATGTTGACCTCACCTCGAGATTCGTGCCCACGCGCCGCCACGCGCCGCCGTGAGTGGCTGCGCGTGAAACCCACGCGCCTGCTACAGTGTCACCAGCCCAACCCGTTTGTCTGGTAAACGGGTCCAATTCACCCGCGACACAACCCGGTTCCAATCCTGTCAATTCGATCCTAATTCCTTCAATTAATCATTCCATTAGCTTCGTTTTAAGTCCAATTATAAGTCTGTAACATCAATTACACGATAACTTACCCAAATTCCATCGATTCCACGATGAACACGAAGAACACTCCGGTCACTGTTCAATCATGGGATTCCTTCAATCTCGATTGATTTCCCTAAATTGGTTCAACCAGAAGCATTAGTGGACCACGAGGAACAATTCCCCCACATCAATTCCGTCGTTTGATCAGTAAATGATCACGACTCAAGTACGAACACCGTCCACTGTGCAACCATGGAGTTCCATCGCCCCGTAAGTCCGATGAATACGTGCCGCCTGTCATCGAACTCAGGACGACGGAATCTATCTAACCATCCTAGGTCAACCTACCAAAACTCGCTTATACGAAAAGTCAACTATTCCCCCTCCTTTACCCAAATTACGGTTAAGCCCTCAACCTTCCGAACATCACAACTTCCTCCACGGATGTCGGAATCAGGCGTGCCACTTGCCTATGGATTCGTAACGTCCTCAACTACGTCCTGGTCACTGGTCAACTCCCATTTGACCACCCGAAATAAAAGTCAACATTTCTGCCCGACCCAGGGGTAAAATCGTCATTCTAAGTTCCCGGACCCCTCGGGACCACCTAACCCTTGATTAACCTTACTAATCACACCTTAATCACTCTACTTATCCCAATTCTCGGGACGGGTTGTTACAATCTACCCACCTAAAAAGAATTTCGTCCCCGAAATTCCACAGCTAGTTCCCAACACCTAGGGTCTCCTACCCGGTAAAGAACAACCTCTCCTAGGTTTCCTGTCTATCATCTCCACCTTGGGTATTGCACTCCACCCCAGCTACTGTTACCACAGCCAACCCTAGCTATGTAACAACTACATGGTGTACGCAAGGGAACATGTCACAATACCCGACAGAAGTCATAGAGTACATCCTCGTATACAACCACCCATCTCCCTCAGCTACTAATCCGGCCACGGTCGGACGAACTCCACAAAGTCCTAAAGGCAAACTCTAGCTTGTGGGTTCTCTCCTTCCATAGTCTCCAATCGATCAGTTATAATCACTCCTTTCCTATACTTCCCATCAACCCGCTACGGAACTTACGGTACACTCTAAGTCCTCTAGGAAAACTCCTAGACTCTACCCCAAAATCCAACAACCAAACCAACAGGACAACCAAAAGTGAAACAAGTACCTGTCTCCGTATCTGGTGTCGACTGATCCTCCTGCTGAGTCATCGAGAACACCCGGGCCTGAGATCCTGACGCTCTACCACGTCCCCTCGAACTACTCGTGGCTGTGCCACCACCTCCTCTAGTGCCCGCTGTCCCTGATGCTGTACTCTGTCCGGACTCCGCTACTCCTCTGCCTACACCACCTTCCTGTGGCAACAGTGGACACTCACGTCGAAAATGACCTCGCTCCCCACAGTAGAAACACACATTCCAGCCTGGTCCACTGCTCGATCTCCCCGTGGACGCTACCGACGTCGCACTCGCTTGCGGAATCGGCGGTACTCGATATCCCCAAAATCCTGAACTCTGGGCACTGCCAGGCCTACCAAAACGATCATCGCCCGACGAGGACGATCCACCGAAGTTACCTCTTTTCGGTGTCCGCTGACTCGAAGCTCCAGGAATAGATAGTTCCCGGCGTCACACCGGCAAACTAGCCTCAACTCGCACCGCAGCATCCGACAGATCTCGGAGGGTAGCAAAAGATCCAGCCGTCACTACGGCTCGAATCTCACCACGCAAACCCAACTCAAACCTACGGCACTTCTCGGCTTCAGTGGCCACAAAAGCAGGAGCAAACCGAGACAACATCTGGAACTTCCGTTCATACTCTGCCACTGTCATATTCCCCTGCTGGAGCTGCAGAAACTCCGCCTCCTTGGCATCCCGGAAAGAACGAGGATAATACTGCTCCAGAAACCGTTCCCTAAACGTCTCCCAGGTCACACTGTGAACATCCCAACCGGACAACTCGAGGGTATACCACCACTCGTACGCCGCACCATCTAGTAAAAATGCAGCCAACAATACTCGCTCCTCCGGCGGACAATGCATCACCGCAAAAATCCGCTCCAGTCTGGTAATCCACCTCTGGGCTTCCTCAGGATCAGCGCCACCACTAAAAGTAGTAGCTCCGAGCCGCTGGGCTCGCTCAATCGTGGCACTCTCCGTCTCTCTGGCTACTTCTTCAGGTTGTGGAGAGGGTCTACGTCTCGGAGGCATCGTCCACCGCACGCTGAAAGAGGCATAGAAGTAGTTAAGCAACTAAAACTCAACCGCACAAACCAACAAACCCCACAAACCCGACAAACCTATGCTCTGATACCAATTGTCAGGACCCACCCCGGTTTCACCCCGAAACCCGAGGTAAATCCCGCTCCCGTCTGACTCCCCGACACAAAACTCACTCAAATTCTAATCAGTCAAACGCAGGAGTAATTAGACACAATGTCCCGAAGGTAGCATTTACAGAACATACAAAGAAAATAAAACCGATAACTACACGCACACGGAAGCCTTTACTCTACTCTGGGAACCCTCACGTCACTTCTATGCCTCAGACTCTGACTCGACGTCAAGACCCCGCGCTAGCTCCACAACCTGGAGGGCAATTAAAACAGAAAATGTGAGTGGACCAGAAAGTACAAAAGTTTAAAAACCATTTTTATAAGAAAACCGAGTTAAACCCTCCGTTTTGAAACCACATGCATAACCAACAGTTATGAACACCGTTATAAATCAATTTACCATAAACTGCATCATAAGAAACAGAAACACTATAAAACAGTTAGAAAAACCACAGCAGGTGAATCATAAAACCGTATCAGAAACCATATCAAACACACTAAATCATCAATTTCCCGATCAAACCTGCTGGATCTATCCGAGTCTTTAAACTCCCGAGTCTTTAAACTCAATCCAGGCCTTATCATATCCGAGTCTTTAAACTCCCGAGTCTTTAAACTCAAGGCCTACGGGGGAAAATCAATATATATCCGAGTCTTTAAACTCCCGAGTCTTTAAACTCAATCCGGGTCTTTAAACCCAATCCGGCCGGTCCCCCGTCACATATATCCGGGTCTTTAAACCCAATATCCAGATCCAGCAAATCCAATCCCAAAATCATTTGAAAACCAGTTACCAATCCATATCCAAACCCGAATCCGAAATCACTGGTCCGAAGCCCTTCCGGCATTCAGAACCGTCATTCCGAACCCAAATCCGGAAAATATCCCTTTTTAACACCAAAACCACATGTAATCACAAATCACATTTCATAACCCATTTATCATTATTAGAAAACCTTTATCGGTGAAAATCCCCAATTGTGGTATCAAAATCCGAAAACCAACATTTTCTCGAGAACCGTGCCAAAATCGTCTTTTTCTTGAAAAACGTGCAAACACATAAAATCATCATTTCATATTCAATAAACATAGATTCATAAGTAAAACCATAAAATACGTATATAAAAACAGTTATGCATGCTCGAATGTAAGAAAAGGGTCCACTCACAGTACTGAGCCCTACTCGCGTCCCGAACGTCTAGCCCGTTCCTCGGCTTCCTCGGGAAATCCCGATCCTGTCAAACACCGTCAAATTACGTTACTAGCACGTCTACGAACACTCACCTAAAAGCCCTCAAAAATCCCCGGACCAAAGACTTAAAACCCCGGGACCCTACACATTCACCCTCGCGGAACTACACTCAAACGACTTCCGAGTGACTCAAAACCAACTCCATTGAACTCACCTCAACTCCTAGACCAAAAGTCATGTTGACCGCTTCTCCCAGAACCGCCGCACGCGCCTCCACGCGCCGCTCAAAGTGGCTGCGCGTGGCCCTCACGCGCTGCTACAGTGCATCCCCTACCTCGAACAAACCCGGTTCGATACAGTGTCTGTAATGCGAACCGGCGAGAGCGGTTCACCACCGTACCTGCGCCATTTTCCTCCCTCTCTTCACCGTCCTCTTCGTCTAGGCCTACCCTATCGATTCCCCAACACTCCTAACCTCGACTCTGTCCCTAGCCCGTCGACTGAAGCTCAAACCAGACAACTCAAAACCCCTGTTTTTCTTTCCGGCCACCCACGACTTCCCCCTTCATGGTGGCTTCACCAACCTCTTCCTAGGACCCTTCTAAGCCTAACCCGACTCACCTTGACCGTCGATTCTTACCCAAACATCACGACTAGCCGTTTGAACATCACGGCAAAACAGAGCATACAGGTACCCCCGTCGTGCTAACCTCCGCCGTGTACACCCCCGTCACGGCGACCATCCTAGTCGACGCCTAGGACCCTCCTGAACCTCACCCTGACCTCCATTCCTCTCGACTCTAAGCCCAACCTCACAACTTTCAAATTGAGCAGCACGGGAAAAACAGAGCAAAAGATCTCACCTTCCGATCGCGTCTCCGCCGTGCGCACCGTCGCGTGCCACGGTGCTCGTTGGACTCCCTGCAGCCTCCTGCAGCTCCCTCTGCCTTGGTTGGAGCCACTCCACGGCGTAGCCACCACCTCGAACTCACGGTCTCCCTGTTTCCCCAAAACCTTTGCCGCACCACCGTCGTGCCGCCGTGCACGATTGCACCACCAAAACACGACCACCTACTCAAACTCTCCTCCCTGTCACTCTCACAAGCACTCTTCACTCCCCCCTTGCACTGAGTCGATCACTTGCTCCCCATTCCTCACCCCCTGTTTCTGTCTGTGTCGAAGAACCACCCACGGGCACGCACAGGTGCACCCAAATAATTGGGACCCGCGCACATACAGGATTCCACCAGAATCCTCTACACACATGCCACATGTCACAATCCACTCCACACACTCCCACATGGCCTAATCCCAGCCGTCCATTCCTTTCCTCTGTGCACAAATCCCAATGTGCCACAATGACCAAAATACCCTTCTTTTTAACTCATATTTACGATTTAACCAAAACTTCCTAGACCCGTAACTCTCGCCCCGTAAGTCCGATGAATACGTGCCGCCTGTCATCGAACTCAGGACGACGGAATCTATCTAACCATCCTAGGTCAACCTACCAAAACTCGCTTATACGAAAAGTCAACTATTCCCCCTCCTTTACCCAAATTACGGTTAAGCCCTCAACCTTCCGAACATCACAACTTCCTCCACGGATGTCGGAATCAGGCGTGCCACTTGCCTATGGATTCGTAACGTCCTCAACTACGTCCTGGTCACTGGTCAACTCCCATTTGACCACCCGAAATAAAAGTCAACATTTCTGCCCGACCCAGGGGTAAAATCGTCATTCTAAGTTCCCGGACCCCTCGGGACCACCTAACCCTTGATTAACCTTACTAATCACACCTTAATCACTCTACTTATCCCAATTCTCGGGACGGGTTGTTACAATCTACCCACCTAAAAAGAATTTCGTCCCCGAAATTCCACAGCTAGTTCCCAACACCTAGGGTCTCCTACCCGGTAAAGAACAACCTCTCCTAGGTTTCCTGTCTATCATCTCCACCTTGGGTATTGCACTCCACCCCAGCTACTGTTACCACAGCCAACCCTAGCTATGTAACAACTACATGGTGTACGCAAGGGAACATGTCACAATACCCGACAGAAGTCATAGAGTACATCCTCGTATACAACCACCCATCTCCCTCAGCTACTAATCCGGCCACGGTCGGACGAACTCCACAAAGTCCTAAAGGCAAACTCTAGCTTGTGGGTTCTCTCCTTCCATAGTCTCCAATCGATCAGTTATAATCACTCCTTTCCTATACTTCCCATCAACCCGCTACGGAACTTACGGTACACTCTAAGTCCTCTAGGAAAACTCCTAGACTCTACCCCAAAATCCAACAACCAAACCAACAGGACAACCAAAAGTGAAACAAGTACCTGTCTCCGTATCTGGTGTCGACTGATCCTCCTGCTGAGTCATCGAGAACACCCGGGCCTGAGATCCTGACGCTCTACCACGTCCCCTCGAACTACTCGTGGCTGTGCCACCACCTCCTCTAGTGCCCGCTGTCCCTGATGCTGTACTCTGTCCGGACTCCGCTACTCCTCTGCCTACACCACCTTCCTGTGGCAACAGTGGACACTCACGTCGAAAATGACCTCGCTCCCCACAGTAGAAACACACATTCCAGCCTGGTCCACTGCTCGATCTCCCCGTGGACGCTACCGACGTCGCACTCGCTTGCGGAATCGGCGGTACTCGATATCCCCAAAATCCTGAACTCTGGGCACTGCCAGGCCTACCAAAACGATCATCGCCCGACGAGGACGATCCACCGAAGTTACCTCTTTTCGGTGTCCGCTGACTCGAAGCTCCAGGAATAGATAGTTCCCGGCGTCACACCGGCAAACTAGCCTCAACTCGCACCGCAGCATCCGACAGATCTCGGAGGGTAGCAAAAGATCCAGCCGTCACTACGGCTCGAATCTCACCACGCAAACCCAACTCAAACCTACGGCACTTCTCGGCTTCAGTGGCCACAAAAGCAGGAGCAAACCGAGACAACATCTGGAACTTCCGTTCATACTCTGCCACTGTCATATTCCCCTGCTGGAGCTGCAGAAACTCCGCCTCCTTGGCATCCCGGAAAGAACGAGGATAATACTGCTCCAGAAACCGTTCCCTAAACGTCTCCCAGGTCACACTGTGAACATCCCAACCGGACAACTCGAGGGTATACCACCACTCGTACGCCGCACCATCTAGTAAAAATGCAGCCAACAATACTCGCTCCTCCGGCGGACAATGCATCACCGCAAAAATCCGCTCCAGTCTGGTAATCCACCTCTGGGCTTCCTCAGGATCAGCGCCACCACTAAAAGTAGTAGCTCCGAGCCGCTGGGCTCGCTCAATCGTGGCACTCTCCGTCTCTCTGGCTACTTCTTCAGGTTGTGGAGAGGGTCTACGTCTCGGAGGCATCGTCCACCGCACGCTGAAAGAGGCATAGAAGTAGTTAAGCAACTAAAACTCAACCGCACAAACCAACAAACCCCACAAACCCGACAAACCTATGCTCTGATACCAATTGTCAGGACCCACCCCGGTTTCACCCCGAAACCCGAGGTAAATCCCGCTCCCGTCTGACTCCCCGACACAAAACTCACTCAAATTCTAATCAGTCAAACGCAGGAGTAATTAGACACAATGTCCCGAAGGTAGCATTTACAGAACATACAAAGAAAATAAAACCGATAACTACACGCACACGGAAGCCTTTACTCTACTCTGGGAACCCTCACGTCACTTCTATGCCTCAGACTCTGACTCGACGTCAAGACCCCGCGCTAGCTCCACAACCTGGAGGGCAATTAAAACAGAAAATGTGAGTGGACCAGAAAGTACAAAAGTTTAAAAACCATTTTTATAAGAAAACCGAGTTAAACCCTCCGTTTTGAAACCACATGCATAACCAACAGTTATGAACACCGTTATAAATCAATTTACCATAAACTGCATCATAAGAAACAGAAACACTATAAAACAGTTAGAAAAACCACAGCAGGTGAATCATAAAACCGTATCAGAAACCATATCAAACACACTAAATCATCAATTTCCCGATCAAACCTGCTGGATCTATCCGAGTCTTTAAACTCCCGAGTCTTTAAACTCAATCCAGGCCTTATCATATCCGAGTCTTTAAACTCCCGAGTCTTTAAACTCAAGGCCTACGGGGGAAAATCAATATATATCCGAGTCTTTAAACTCCCGAGTCTTTAAACTCAATCCGGGTCTTTAAACCCAATCCGGCCGGTCCCCCGTCACATATATCCGGGTCTTTAAACCCAATATCCAGATCCAGCAAATCCAATCCCAAAATCATTTGAAAACCAGTTACCAATCCATATCCAAACCCGAATCCGAAATCACTGGTCCGAAGCCCTTCCGGCATTCAGAACCGTCATTCCGAACCCAAATCCGGAAAATATCCCTTTTTAACACCAAAACCACATGTAATCACAAATCACATTTCATAACCCATTTATCATTATTAGAAAACCTTTATCGGTGAAAATCCCCAATTGTGGTATCAAAATCCGAAAACCAACATTTTCTCGAGAACCGTGCCAAAATCGTCTTTTTCTTGAAAAACGTGCAAACACATAAAATCATCATTTCATATTCAATAAACATAGATTCATAAGTAAAACCATAAAATACGTATATAAAAACAGTTATGCATGCTCGAATGTAAGAAAAGGGTCCACTCACAGTACTGAGCCCTACTCGCGTCCCGAACGTCTAGCCCGTTCCTCGGCTTCCTCGGGAAATCCCGATCCTGTCAAACACCGTCAAATTACGTTACTAGCACGTCTACGAACACTCACCTAAAAGCCCTCAAAAATCCCCGGACCAAAGACTTAAAACCCCGGGACCCTACACATTCACCCTCGCGGAACTACACTCAAACGACTTCCGAGTGACTCAAAACCAACTCCATTGAACTCACCTCAACTCCTAGACCAAAAGTCATGTTGACCGCTTCTCCCAGAACCGCCGCACGCGCCTCCACGCGCCGCTCAAAGTGGCTGCGCGTGGCCCTCACGCGCT
Organism: Prinsepia uniflora; assembly: GCA_032719365.1. Classification (NCBI taxonomy): domain Eukaryota; kingdom Viridiplantae; phylum Streptophyta; class Magnoliopsida; order Rosales; family Rosaceae; genus Prinsepia; species Prinsepia uniflora. The sequence goes on along the minus strand of CM064869.1, from coordinate 582,774 downwards.
GCTACAGTGCATCCCCTACCTCGAACAAACCCGGTTCGATACAGTGTCTGTAATGCGAACCGGCGAGAGCGGTTCACCACCGTACCTGCGCCATTTTCCTCCCTCTCTTCACCGTCCTCTTCGTCTAGGCCTACCCTATCGATTCCCCAACACTCCTAACCTCGACTCTGTCCCTAGCCCGTCGACTGAAGCTCAAACCAGACAACTCAAAACCCCTGTTTTTCTTTCCGGCCACCCACGACTTCCCCCTTCATGGTGGCTTCACCAACCTCTTCCTAGGACCCTTCTAAGCCTAACCCGACTCACCTTGACCGTCGATTCTTACCCAAACATCACGACTAGCCGTTTGAACATCACGGCAAAACAGAGCATACAGGTACCCCCGTCGTGCTAACCTCCGCCGTGTACACCCCCGTCACGGCGACCATCCTAGTCGACGCCTAGGACCCTCCTGAACCTCACCCTGACCTCCATTCCTCTCGACTCTAAGCCCAACCTCACAACTTTCAAATTGAGCAGCACGGGAAAAACAGAGCAAAAGATCTCACCTTCCGATCGCGTCTCCGCCGTGCGCACCGTCGCGTGCCACGGTGCTCGTTGGACTCCCTGCAGCCTCCTGCAGCTCCCTCTGCCTTGGTTGGAGCCACTCCACGGCGTAGCCACCACCTCGAACTCACGGTCTCCCTGTTTCCCCAAAACCTTTGCCGCACCACCGTCGTGCCGCCGTGCACGATTGCACCACCAAAACACGACCACCTACTCAAACTCTCCTCCCTGTCACTCTCACAAGCACTCTTCACTCCCCCCTTGCACTGAGTCGATCACTTGCTCCCCATTCCTCACCCCCTGTTTCTGTCTGTGTCGAAGAACCACCCACGGGCACGCACAGGTGCACCCAAATAATTGGGACCGCGCACATACAGGATTCCACCAGAATCCTCTACACACATGCCACATGTCACAATCCACTCCACACACTCCCACATGGCCTAATCCCAGCCGTCCATTCCTTTCCTCTGTGCACAAATCCCAATGTGCCACAATGACCAAAATACCCTTCTTTTTAACTCATATTTACGATTTAACCAAAACTTCCTAGACCCGTAACTCTCGCCCCGTAAGTCCGATGAATACGTGCCGCCTGTCATCGAACTCAGGACGACGGAATCTATCTAACCATCCTAGGTCAACCTACCAAAACTCGCTTATACGAAAAGTCAACTATTCCCCCTCCTTTACCCAAATTACGGTTAAGCCCTCAACCTTCCGAACATCACAACTTCCTCCACGGATGTCGGAATCAGGCGTGCCACTTGCCTATGGATTCGTAACGTCCTCAACTACGTCCTGGTCACTGGTCAACTCCCATTTGACCACCCGAAATAAAAGTCAACATTTCTGCCCGACCCAGGGGTAAAATCGTCATTCTAAGTTCCCGGACCCCTCGGGACCACCTAACCCTTGATTAACCTTACTAATCACACCTTAATCACTCTACTTATCCCAATTCTCGGGACGGGTTGTTACATTAAGAGCGGTGCGCTGCTCATGTACCGCTTGAGCTCTACGAATGCCTTGCTGCACTCGTCCGTCCAGTTGATCCTTTTTCCCTTGCTTTTCAATGCCTTAAAGAAGGGAGTGCACTTATCCGTCGCCTTGGATATGAATCTTGTGAGGGCCGCTACTCGCCCTGTGAGGCTCTGAATGTCCTTGTGTGTCTGAGGGGGTTGTATGTCCATGATAGCCTTGATTTTTTCAGGGTTGGCCTCGATTCCTCTCTGACTAATCATGTACCCTAGAAACTTGCCTGAACCCACGCCGAAAACGCACTTGGCGGGGTTGAGACGCATCTTGTAGTGTTTGAGGACCTTGAACATTCTGGCCAGGTTAGGAACGTGTTCGCCTGCTGTCCTGCTTTTTACAAGCATGTCATCCACGTATACCTCCATGGTTTTGCCAATCTGGTCGGCAAACATGAAGTTAACAAGGCGTTGATAAGTTGCCCCCGCATTCTTTAGGCCAAAAGGCATGACATTATAACAATAGACTCCCAAGTTGGTCCGGAAGCTTGTGTGGATCTGGTCGTCCGGATTCATTAGGATCTGATTGTAGCCCGAATAGGCGTCCATGAAACTGAGCAACTCGTGTCCTGCCGTAGCGTCCACCAGCATGTCGATTTTGGGAAGTGGGAAGTTGTCCTTCGGACATGCCTTGTTTAAGTCCGTGAAATCAATACACATTCGCCAGAGTCCCGTAGGTTTCTTGACTAGGACCACGTTGGCGACCCATGCAGCGTATATGGCCTTTCGGACGAAGTGGATCGTGCTGAGCTTCGTGATTTCGGCCTGCATGGCCATTTGCCTTTCCGCATCATAGCTTCGTTGCTTCTGGGCGACTGGCCTGAAGGTGGGATCGATGGTGAGCCGGTGGCAGATCACCTCGGCGGATATGCCGGGCATGTCCGCGTAGGACCATGCAAACACTTCAGCGTTGTCCTGGAGGAACTGGATGAGTTCGGAGCGGATGTCGGGCCTGAGTTTCGAGCCGATTCGAACCTGGCGGTCCCCGTGTTCACTGGAAAGAGGGATTGTCTCTGTCTCTTCCACCGGCTCCGCATGGGGCGTGTGAGCCAAGTCGCGGGGGTCTTCTGGGGGGCTGTCCCTGAGCTTTTCTATGTATCCTGCTTCCACAGGGTCGTCACCGAGTGCCGATTCAGTGACCGTGAGCGTCTCTGTTGTCTCGGTCAGCCTCTGGCTGGTTTTAGTGAGAGAGGTGGCATAACACGTCCGGGCTGAGAGCTGGTCTCCCTGTACGTGGCCCGGTCCCAAAGGTGTTGGGAATTTCATAAGCAGGAGGCGAGTGGATACGATGGCTCGTATCTGGTTGAGCAGGCCCCGACCAAGGATCGCGTTGTAAGCTGTTGGACAATCGACCACAAGGAAAGTAGTCAGTGTGGTGGTGGTGAGGGGCTCGGAGCCCATGGTGATTGGTAAAGTGATAATCCCCCGGGGGATGACTGAATCTCCTGAAAACCCAAGAAGAGGCGTGACCTTGCGGTCTAACTCTTTCTCGTGCAAACCCATTCTTTGAAAAACATCCCAAAAAAGTACGTTGACCGAACTGCCGGTGTCGACGAGAATGCGACCTACGTCGCAGTTTAATATTAGTGCCCGGACGATCAGGGGGTCGTCATGGGGAAAAACGATGCCCCACTCCTCATCCTCCGAGAAGCTGATAGGTTTCCATCCGGTCTTTGCGATCTTGCCGGGTCGGCTGGCGCCGATGCTGAGTACCTGGCTGGATTGCGAAGCCCTATTGAAACCCTTTCTGGCCCGGTTTGAGGTGATGGGGGAAGATAAGGTCGGGCCTCCACTGATGGTATTGATCTGAAGGCGCGCCGGGGCGGCCTGTGCTCGGGTCACAAATTGATCGAGTCTGCCATCGCGGACTAGCTGTTCAACTATGACCTTGAAGGCGATGCATTCCTCAATGGTGTGCCCATTGTACTTGTGGTACTGGTAAAATGCCTCCTTGTTGATGACAGGTCGGTAGTTTGGGTTTCTTGGCTTGGGCTTCGGGATCATCTCCTCCACACTCAGTAGGACATTGTCGAGCGTCGTGTTTAGGATCGTGTATGTTTCGAACCGGCGTCTGGGGCCTGCGCCCCCTGCTACCAATCCTCTGCCTTCCTGGGGGTTCCCGCGGTGAAAGTCGCGGTCGTTGCGACCTGAACGTCCCCGCTTCTCCTGATTGCGAGAATCAAAGTGAAGCTTCCACTTCCCGGTCTCGGAGCGACTGTCGTCGTGACTATGGGAGTTTGGTTGAGCTCTTCCCGAGCTTGTGGTTGGGGGGTTGGGCTGAGTGACTCTGCTCTCCTTTGGAGGAGTGTGGAAGAACTCGGCCTTCGCATGGATGCTGGCCCTTCTCATAAGTTCGGCATAGCTTCCCCACTCTTCCGTATGGGCCGCGTATTTGAAAGGAGACTCTTTGAGACCGCTCCGGAAGGCATTGAATGCGACCTTGTCGTCTGTATCCTGGCAGCGGGAGTACTCTAAGCTAAACCTTGCGGCATATTTTTGGAGGGTCTCGTCCTCCCTCTGCCTGATGGAGAATAGATCGTCCGTGGACACGAGCCTGATTGTTTGGATCATGAACTGACTTAAGAACGTAGAGTGTAGATCCTCAAGGGAATCGATCGTGCCTGGCGGCAGACGGTAGAACCAGTTCAAGGCCGCGTCGGTGAGGGTGGAGCTGAAAATGAGGCACTGTTCGTCTTCCGAGGCATCGCGGTATGCCAAGGCAGAAGTGTAGTTGTTCCAGTGGGTGTTGGGGTCTCCTTTCCCGGTGTACAGGGCAATCTTGAGGGGCTTGACTCCAGTTCTGTGACGGGAGCGGAAGAGCCTTTCCGAGAAAGGACCGGGGTTGGCCTTCTTCAAGGCTGGTGCCTTGCTCCTATCTTCCTTTGCTTCCAAGGCACGTACTCTTTTCAGGAGGGCCTCAATCTCTGCGCTCTGACCGCTGGGCAGTTGGGTAGGAGTCTCATTCGGCCGTCGGCCCTTGTCCTGGCGGACCCTTGCTTCTCTACCTTGGGAGTAACTACCGGCCGTTGAGTCGGTCTCGTCCGGACGCTCCCGTGAGTGGGTTTCGCTCTTCTTGGTTGTCTGGCAACCTCTGTCCCTCGGCCCGTGGCCCGGGTGTTCCGTGGCGACCTGGCGGTCGGTTGAGCCGTGATGACAGGACCCGTCCCAACTGGACGTCAAAAACCGTACCCGGTCCTGCTCCCGTCTGACAAGTCAACTGAAAGTTCGAAACTACCCTTCAGTACCTGCCAGACAAGGGAATTTTTGCGCCTGTGCCCGCACATACCTCCACCTCTGGAATAGCCTCGATCAACGCGCCACGACCTGAAGGGTTAACAAAACAGAAAAGGTGTGAGTGGACAAAATAAAGTTTGATAAATACATCTACCAAAACACATTTTTACCCTCCAGTTTTCACAAACTTGCATGCATATCGTAAAACATGAGTAATAGTATGAAATCATTCAAGTATGAACAGTGGACCGATAAAATCAAAACATATTTTCCCATGGTCCACAAAAACTCATGTTCACCAAATCAGTTTAACATCTCAAAAAGTTCACAATTTCTTTAAATCATTTTAACCGCTAAACCACGGTTTCCTCAAAATCATTTTCCATAAACCACGGGACTTATTTCCATATCCTGTTGCTTAGAGTCACGTTTATCCCTGCAACGCGTGCATATCAATAGGCTCAAGGACCGCTCAAAATCCGAGCATCCGCTGCTGTGAACACATCATCAGTCAGCAATCCGTCGCTGGGAAAAACCTCACCAGCCGACGATCCGGATCTCGTGAACATATCACTTACCGATCCATATAATCCAGCACATCTGATCTGAGTCAAGCCTCCCCTGGGCTGCAAGACAAAGATCGTGCTACGTGACCTCTTCGGGGTAAACACTTCCATCCCGAAGGCGAGCGTTATCTCCAGGGTGCACTCCGGGGAAAAACATATTTTCTCCCGAAAGCCCTAAATATCCGCAACATATCACCATCACAAAAACCAGTGAAAAACAGTTGCATTAAAAACCAAATCATATATCAACACAGGGTCTCAGCCCCAAGTCCCGATTTACTTTATAAATCCGAAAATCATCAATATCATCATGTCATCACATGGAAATACAAATCCAATCAAAATCACAATTCCATTGGGTCTCAAGCCCAAAATATCAATATTACGTAAATCCGTGCAACCGTAAACCCGAGTTGCCACGATCACGTAAATCCATGAAATCAATCACTGACTCATAATCCGAGTCCAAATATCATTTTCAACTTCCTGACTCATAACCCGAGTCAAAACATCATTTTCAATCCGGGCTTAGCCCAAAACATCATTTGCACGTTCCTCGTAAAACGTGCCCGAAAGACTAATTAAAATAATCAGAAAATCACGAGAATACAAAAATCATCAAATTCACATGTAACTCCAAATCCGAGTCAAAATCATTATTTACTTGGGTTCTCACGCCCACAATATCATTTTTAACCAATTTCATGATTTCTCGAAAAGCGTGCCAGAATATAATAATATAATAATCACAAAACCGAGAAATCACCGAATTGAAATACCAATCATGCCAAAGCATATCAAATCATATAATAAAGCATTTTAAATCATATATGCATGCATCACAGTTAGAAAACCAAAAGTCCACTCACACACACCGTTCAAAACGGTTCGTTTCCGAGCTGCACGTTTTTCCGTAAAATTTGGAAACCACAACTCCTGCCCAAAATCATTATAGAGAGGGTTACTAACATCTCAAAATACATCATATAATTTTCCCCAATTTTTCCGGGATTTAAATATGTATTTAACTCGTAAAACAAAACTTCGGATACGCGGAACATTATCGAAACAATATCCGATTTCACCGAAATCAACGTCAAAATGTTCGTTACACTGAGAGGATCAAAAGTCATGTTGACCTCACCTTGAGACTAGGCCGGACGCGCCCTCACGCGCCGCCGTGAGTGGCTGCGCGTGAAACCCACGCGCCAGCTACAGTGTCGTCGTTCAAGCCCGTTTGTCTGGTAAACGGGTCGTTCAACCCGCGATCAGACCCGGCTGGTTTTCAGTCAATTCCACACTGTTTTCATCAATTGAGCATCCAGTTAGTTTCGTTATAAGTTCAATTAGGGTTCTGTAACCTTAATTACTTGAAACATTACCTCAATCCTCACGATCAAGGATGAACAATCGAAGGACCTCCGGCCACTGTTCATCAGTCGAATTACCTCAATTCCACAAGATTTCCCCAAATTGATTCATCAGGAAGCTTCATTGATCACAGGTAAACCTTTCCCCCAACTCAATTGGATCAAATCATCGCTCAATCATCACGACTCAAACTCGAACATCCGAACAGTGTGCAACCATGGAGTTTCCACCTTGGCCACTGATTCCTCCCAATTGACGAACCCAGAAGCATCAATGGACCATGAGGAATTGTTTCCCCACCTCAATTTCGTCGTTTGATCACGCATTGATCACGACTCAACCTCGATACCTCCCACTGTTACCAAACCCGTTCAGAGCCAATTGGGCATGAATTCCTCTCGTTTTTGATTTGAAACAACTCGTCTCAACCTCAGGAAGCTATTTCCAATGTCCAATTCGATCATCACAGCTCAATTCGACCAATTCGATTCTTCCTCCAAATTTTCTAAAACCCGAAATCCCAGTCCTCAGCTCTCAATTAATCCCTCGTTTTTCCCAGTTCAATTCACTCTCAAATGCTCACACTTTGGTTCAGAAATGGAAGAGAATTGGAGGTTGGGAGAAAACTGATTTGTGGGTTGTACACGGTTGAAGAAAATATGGGAGATTAATGGAAATTAGGATTAATTAATTAATTTAATATAATAAAACATAATAATTAGGTCTCCCCCAAAATCATGGATCCATGTTTTGTGCCTGATTTTAAGGGATGAGTGACACTTGTCACTCATCCAAGTGTGCTCAGTCACCGGGTACTGTTCATTATTAAAATATTATTTTATTCCCGGTTCGTTCGGTTAATCGAGCCCGATTCCGTGACCATAACTTCGTCGTCGAATCTCCGATTTCGGCATGCCGCCTGTCGTTGGATTCGTATCGACGAGACCTACGTAACGGTCCTTGGCCCTCGTCCGTTGGACTTCCCGGCCAAAAAGTCAACATTTGGCCCCTACTATGCCAAATTACCAAAATACCCCTCAACTTCCGAACATCATAACTTTCTCTACGAATGTCGGAATTGAACGTGCCACCTGTCTATGAACTCGTGACGTCCCGAACTACGTCACAGTCATCGGCCAAAGTCCATTTGACCGCCCGAACTAAAAGTCAACATTTTGCCCACGCTAGGGGCAAAACGGTCATTTTGCACGTTTCGTCCGATTTCACTCAACTAATCCCCGATTAGTCATTCTAATTCGTAATTAATTAATATTCAATCCCGATATTCGGGACGGGTCATTACACGTGATGCCGCACTGACGAGGTCCGTTCATCTGACGTTTCGTAGGAGAGCCTAGCTGGCACGACTTGGCGTTCTTCCAGCAGCTGTCGAGCATCGCGGTAGATCTTGGTTCCTGAGGGTCCTGCCCCCGTTGGTTGGATGAGGAGGCGACCGGAAGAAGCAGGGTTCGGCCTTTGCTGTCTCCGCGGCTGATCTGATGACCTCTCAACTACAGTATGCGCAGCATGTGGCCTGTCTGCCTGTCTCTCCTCGACCCGTAAGCGGTCGGCCAGTTCCCCTCCCAGTTGCCCCTCGCGCTGGGACATCCTCACGAGGGCAACCGTGTTTGCGTACTACTCCGTTAGGAGTTGGTTCTTCGCGTCGATTTTGGCATTGTGGGCCTTCAGCGCGGCCACCTCGCGCATTAAGTCGTCCAGAGTCTGCCGGTAGGCATCTGGGACGCTCCCGGTTGTGTTTCCCCTAGTGAAGGGGGTGTGATTGAGCTCTCCTTCGTCTCGTTCGTCCGACATGACCCTTGGTACGATTCGGGACGGCTGATCTGGTGAGAGAGCGTGGGCTGTTGTTTCAGATTCCCACAGACGGCGCCAATCTGTTGATGCAAGAAATGGATCAACCTACTCCTGCCTCGCTGAGCTTCCTTCGCGATCCCTCTCGAAATATTGTGGCCTGCACAGGAAGAGGGTAATGCAAAGGGACACCGGTGTGATGCCGGCTGAACAGTCTCCGATGCTTAAGTCAGTTAAGTAGGAGGGTACTGTTGTAATTTAGACAGCGTGAGGGCAAGATTGTCATTACCTTTTGGAGGGGGATGCCCTTGTATTTATAGTAGCATTGAATGTGTTTGTTGGTGTTTGTCAATGTGGGATAAATGTTGCTGCCTCTAGGAGTTTGACAGGTGTCCTGTGGTGGTCCCGGATAGCATTTATGACTTGTCAGTAAGCCTTGCCGACCAGATTTGGTCTTCCTATGTCGTTCTTGGCTTTGTTAGCGTAATCTGAGACTTGCCTGGGACTGGTGGAGCAGGAACGGGTCAGATTGGTTCGGGATTTTGACCAGGCCGACCAGTTTAGGTATGAACATTTGGCATTGTTAGTTTTATCATTTACATTCATTTGTTTTCTTTGGCTATTTGGCGCTTTGGACTTTCAATATATTGTATTTGTTTGTTCTTATTTATGAAAATACTGATTTATCTTATTAAAAAAAAAAAGGATTATCGTCAACATCGAGCAATTTCCAAACATGCAACCTCTCCCAAATTCGATACTCCAAAGATCAAAGCGGAAGCATTCACAAAGCTCCTCAAAATAAAAACATTTCAAAGATTTCTTTACAAAACCATATGCATATGAGATGTTTGATCAACAATTATTTGCTAAACTGGCGTTATGAAGGGTAGAGGTAGAGCAAGTTAAATCATTCAACAAACCTCAGCTAAAATCAAAACATTTCAATGATTTCTTAATAAAGCCATATGTATATGAGATGTTTGATTGACAATTCTATGCTAAAGGTCTAAAGTGGTGTTACACGCAGAACATGTTAAATCATTCAACGAGGAAGTTCGTACTCAATTCTTTCCATTTCCATATAACCATAAATTTGTGAAACAAAAAAGAAAGTCATGTTTATCTGTGCATTAACACAACATTTATAATTTTTCACTTTTTCGTTGTGCCTAGGTTCCTTGATTGAATTTCAATTTATGGCATAATCTCCAAACACTTTTGCTCTCTCCTTTCTCTATAAACCAGCAGATATTAGATCTGGGGTAGGAGTTTTTCTTTGATCTTCACCTCTTGGAGGTGGATCTAAGCTAAACATCTGCTCCCAAAGACCCTTGCTTGCTTCCTTCTCTTTGCCCTTCCTCTCATCCTCCCCTTTCTCTTGGTTTGATTTGCTTTCTACCTTTTTCCTGACGATGGTGGTGTTATAGGCTCCCTTTCTTGTGCAGGCTAATGGCAGCTGCTGTACTCTATGCTAGTGTCGTGGGAGTTTGAACTGAAGGTCTTAGAGGCTTTGTCTCCGAGAGAGATGTGAAGCAGTCGGGCTTAGGTTGATTGGCAGTTTCGGTAGATGTTATTTAGTTTTCTTTTTGTGGCTTAGTTTTTCTAGTGGGTTTAATTTTTCTAAAAGTTTAGTAGTTCTATGGGTTTATTGTGTAGATCCCCTTTGTGGGTTTGATATGGAGTTTTGATAAACTAATATGGGAAAGAGATTGATGAGGGGAAGATTTAGTACAAATTACTCTTCTTTTACTAAGCGTATCGATCCCGCAATAAGCCGAACTTCTCTTTAGTCATATGGAGTGTTTTCGTTATTTATGGAATTTGGATTTTAGAGATAAAGTGTCAAATTGATATTGTTCGGTCGGAGGAAACTCCCCTTGAATGAAGTATATTCTCACCAAAGATATACCAATTTTTATTTTTAGTTTTGAAATGTTAGTTTCTTGATCAAAAATAATAATAATTCAGCTAGTAATTCAGCTAGTGCTGCAAAATACTTCCACTTCAACTAAATCATCGTAATCTTTCAAGCAAATCAATCGACTCAATACATTTGAGAATAATAGTGATCAAATAACATGGGTAAATATTAATATCGGACGTATTATGTCAAAGAAAAGCATAGAGTACAGCCAATCTAGGATGCATTATAAATGAGAGTTATGGGGATTTATATAGGCTTCAAATGTATTAGTTAGTTAGTGGATATGCAAAAACACAATCAATTTTAAGTTGATGGATAGTCTTCGTGGAATGTAATATGTCAAGATAAAAGAGTAGGATTAGGGTCTCACTCTCCCTAACACTAATATTGTTCCCAAGTTGCAATACTGCATGTACATTCCGACATATGTGAGTTTTATCACAAAAACTTCAATATTATTAAAAGTAGAATCATTCATCGTAGATTATATTTTCTCTTTCTATTCTTTCGTGTAGAATTCTTCAACATGTTCTACCATGATTTCCACTAGCAAGGGACTCAATAATAACTCTCTCATTTTTTGTCATCTCCAATTCTAATCGATATGTCAAATTGATTAAAAACTTACACACATATATATATATATATATGTATACACACACGAATATAATCATAATTTTATATCGGCATGCATCAATTAATTCAGTTCCTGCTGGAAATAAGAAACAAGTTGTAGCAGTGACAAGAAAGCAATAGAGATAAACCCTATTCCTACTCCTACTAGGAAATCAACCAGGGGTTAGCTAGAAAACCCGTTAGCTTAAGGAATAATCGTCTTTCTTCACAAATAAATATTTGGGTTCTGTGGATCATTTACGGAGACAAATAATTAGTAGTTGGATTATGGAGAGAAAAAGCTCACTCCCGCGGAGCTTGTCAGCTAGGACTAGAAGGCGGTGGTGCCGGCATGGGGTGGAGGATATGGATGATAGGGGGTGGACTCGCCTCCACTTTGGTTGTCGCAAAGGCGATGTGAAACAGGTGCGGCGGCTTCTCGACGAGAGAATGGACGTGAACGCCGCCGCATGGGGCCGCAAATCAAAGGGGATCACCCCTCTCCACCTTGCGGCGGAGGGCGGCCACGTGGCGGTTATGGATGAGTTGCTTGAGCGTGGTGCTAACATTGATGCCAGAACCAAGCACGGCGCTTGCGGGTGGACCCCGCTTCACAGCGCGGCGAAAGAGAGGAGGAATAAGGAGGCGGTGAAGTTTCTGGTGGAGAACGGGGCTTTCTTGCCGGCGGACATGTATGATTGTAGGTTTAATCCTCCGGTACATTATTGCCCTGGTCCTGAGTGGGCTTACGAGGAGATGATGCATCTTCGTCTTCCGATGAGTGCATCTTCAATGCGAGAGTAGACAGATTTTGCATACTACAAAAATCAAAACTTGCTTTATGTTTATAGAATATTGTACCCTTGGCTGTTTCATCAAGAAATGATTTTCTTGCTGTATTTGATTAGCTTGTTTAAGTTTGTTGATGTAATAATACAAGTGTTTGTATATGATACAATAGGTTATCTGTCTTTTGAGAGAGTGAGAATATAGATTTGTAGAGAGAAGGGATAGCTAATATATTTAGTGGGAGGAGGAGAGGAGGACGTTTCTAAAGGGAGTGAAATCATTTAAAAGAGAGAGAAAGCTCCTTATTTATAGGTAATGTCTAGATTTAAGTTATGAGTCATGATGGTAGGTCTTAGGTATGAACCTTGTTGGTGGATGGTCCAGGTGGTCTTCCATGTCTTGATTGACCCTAAAGGTGGGCTAGATTTGTTCCGTTTAATCTTCTAGATCTGGTCTGATCGGTCAATATGGTATCAACAAAGTTGATTTATTATCAACTATAATTTTGATTTTGGTATGATTTGAAACATTAGGTTTATTACTTCTTGTTAAACTTAGGAGTTAATGTGATTTAATTAGTATAAGCTTATTATTTGTACTCTTCATTGTACAAGAATTCAGACCAACATGTATTTCTTTCAAGTTATATCATTTCTCCTTTTTAAAATTTTTCTAATTTTATTTTTAAAACTGATTTAAGCATCGGAATATTTTTATTGAACAACTCCCCTAAAACAAATTTTTTAGTTCGTTTGATTTCTGCTTAAATATAAACCATAATAAGTAAGCATGAAATACAATGAAATATCATGACGGTTTTCTCTTTCCGGTAGGCCGCGGACACGTATACGCGGATCCTTCAGGCAAAATCACCACCGGCAACTCGCGGACACGTGTTGCCGCAGATCATCTCTCTCATCCAATGATATCTCTTCTAAGCTCTATCTCTATCCGCAACCCACATGATACTCCACCTCCATGACGACAGCCGGCGAAGCATCACGTGACGGTACACGTGGCCCATGAAGCGCTACGTGTAAACTTCGCACAACTGTTGAAAACACACAACGATACATGTTCGACACGTGTTATGATAGCTCGCCTAATCATGCCACGTGCGAACCTATCAATTTCCTTATTTAAGTAGCGAGCTGGTATTGTCGAAAATATAATATCTTTCTAGGAGAATTGGGGAGTGTTTGTTTCCCGGGAAAATAATGGTGGCAATGACAATGGCAAGCACGGAGGAGCCAATTTTGTGTCGGATGGACCGCCTTGACAACATGTTGAGGCAGTTGGAGCAAATCAGAGGCTGCAATGATAGTAGCATGTCACATTCGCATTCGCATTCACATTCACCAAGGAGTTATAGTTCATGTGTATCAACACCCTCGAGGACGAGCGGAACCACTCTCACGAGCGAGGGAGGGCATGTCTCGTCTTCGACGGAGTGGATATCTCCAGAGAGCTTAGAGAAGCATTGCCGTCCGATTGAGCACGTGATTATGGAGACGGAGGTGAAAGGGACGTTGATCGAGAGGCTGGATCATGTGGAGGAGCGCGTGCTGAAGCTGTGCATGCAGCTGGAGGAGGAGTTAATGGATAGTGCTGAGAAGAAGAGGAATGAGGAGGAGATAATCAAGAGGAGTGTGAAAGAGGAGAAGATCACGGTCGATGAGATTGAGAAGACTCAAGTTGATGTGATTCAGAAGAAGAAGAAGAAGAAGAAGGGATTTAAGCAACTTGTGAAACAGTGTGTTGTGGGAAAAGGAAAACCCTAGAAAATCAAGTAATACGTTCACTATATGCATCTCTTTCAACGGGCCTTTTGGGTTTTTTTTTTTTTACTGTGAACTTTTTATTTGTTTTGGTTTTATTTCTTGTTTTGTTTTAGGTGTCGACCCACTTCTCTGTTTTAAATTTGGAGACTGATTGGTAAGTATGTAAATAATCGACGGGAAAGCACGACAAATAACCGAAGAGAACACGATGGTTCTAATAATCGGTGAATTGGTGGTACTTGTATTTATTTTGGTAATTCAAAAGCACAAATTTTCATGGATGCTTTTTGTTTTTTCTTTTCATGACCAAATTCTAGCGTATTATATAAAATAAAATAAAAACAAAATAAGGTTAGATTAAGATACCGATGCAATGGTAACACAAAAAGTGACTTTCCTTGGAGGCTAATTGATTTTCAATCTTCCAAAAAAAGAAAGGAAAAAAAAAACTGATCTTGTATCACAGAACATTTTTATGTAAATAAAGTTCAAATATAATATTTAGGCTAGTCCATCGTAAAAGATAGACAAATAGGAGACTCCCTACTCATTTATTTTTTGTTCGGAGATTATTGGCGAACCTTGAAATTAAAGGTTCTATGCATGATCTGCCCAGAAAAACGAAGGCATTTTCTTAGATAAAGCATCAATTCAATCCGAATAAAGTGTTCTAGAAGTGCCTATACTCGAGTAAATAATTAAAGATTGAGTGGATGAATAGCACATAATGAAAGTAAAAACACAACATACTCAAAGAGGAAAATGGTTGAATGTATATTATTTTTTTTTATTCAAAATGCCTATGCACATGATTTTTTATCAAAATGCCTCATTTTCATTAAATTTTTTAATTTTTCATTAAATTTATTAATTTTTCGTCAAATATTTGAGTGTAATTGTAAGTTTTTCTTGACTTCTCCTAATTTTTTTGTCCTCGTCTTCTCACTTTTCCATTCAATCCCCCAACTATTCAATCTCGTGCCCTAAATTACTTAACCACGCACTTCCAGTCACATCCACTGTCATTCAGATTGTATTTAATGACACCATTGCGATCGCGCTCATGGGCGCTAAAAATATTAGCTACGCCGCCAATTACCACGCTTACAATATTAGCAAGGAGCAGTACGCCGCCAATTACCACGCTTACAATATTAGCAAGGAGCAGTACGCCGCCAATTACCCCGCCTGTCAACTCGGCAAGTCTTTCATCTTCGATCGCCTCACCGGTCAGGTCCGCAAGTCGTTCATCTTCAAGGCTTGAATCTGTCTATCTTCATCATTTTTTTATACAAGTTCAGGGTTTTTGGTCCAAATTTTGTGAAATTACAGGTGACATATATGATGAAGAGGGTGTGAGAGGGTGAAGATATTGAGTTTGTAAAGACTAATAAGGAGTTGAGTTTTTTCTCCGACAATTTGTTTTGACATCGAATCTTGACTCCCTTCTTATGTCTTATTCCATGCGTAAGATTTAATCGTCAATTGTCCACCTATTACGTCTTACCCCTGCTGTCTTATCCCATATGTAAAAGATGTGCTGCTCTTATGTTTGCTGCACATGAATATTTTTAATCCTTGATACCCAACAAAATTAGAAGTGATTTCAACCATGTAGGTTTTTTATCTTGAAAATTCTAAGATGTGATGTTCATATAAGAACTAACCATATATCATTGTCATTACTAAGAAAAATTACTCCATCTACCTGCGAGCATGGTTGTCTTGACATTCGAATCCCAAGCATATATATGAGAGAGAGGACGAAGAACAAAGGAAATGGGAAAAAAACTAAAAAAAATTCAAAATGACAATTTTACTTTTATATTTAACGGAAAGTTAACAGATTTTATAGAAATATAACATTTGAGATAAAAATCGTGTTTGGGAAATAGAATCAAGGCATGATGTGCGTGAACTCGACTCATTGTTTAGCTATTTTTCTCCACGTCCATTCATGTATGTTTCTCTATAAAATCCTACTAATTAAGATGGCTTTAATATGTTTTTTTCTCTTCTGGATTTGTGTCCTTTTTAAAACGTTGTGTTTATATATTATTTCAAGATTTTGTTCATCGTCGTTTTGAGATATTGGAGTAGATTAAATGTTAAAATAGATATTGTCCCACAGCTTAAGGCAAACAAGAGCAAAAGAATTTGTTACGGATATCAAGCAATAATTTATCTATCGAACCAATCAAGAGGACCGATTAACTGCAGTTCAAGCAATAATTTATCTGTCGAAATGACCAAGACAACGAACTGAGAGCATTGGAAGAGTCTCATCAATTTTGGATAGAATATAGGCAAATGAAGATTTCATTAAGTCTGGGTGGAACATTAGCAAATTAAGTGGGGGACTAGTAGATTGTTCGAGAAAGATAAAAGGGAAAAAAGAAAGTATGTAGTTTTTAATTTTGTTTATGTAATATTTATAATTAATATAAAAAAAAAGTAATTTGAATAGTTAAAATGAGAATATTTATGAATAATCTGTTCAGATTCATAGAAATGACTATATATAATTGGTCTTTCAATAAAATTATAAATTTAAATTTTATTTAATAAATTTGTATCAATATAATATATAGTCTCTATATAATTTTTTCTTGAAAAATAGCATGCATTCATGTGTTATTTTTGGTTTTTTTTTCCTTCCTTAAAAAAATAGCCTATATTTTTTTTCTTAAAAAAATAGCCTTTGATTATCTGTTTTAATTAACGTAATTTCAAGTTAACTAATTTTATATTTATAGTACTTTAAAAATACATCTAAATTTTTATCTAATATTTAACAGAATTTTTCTATACACTGAAAATGCATATTTTCACCATATTATATAATATATCTTTTTTTTTTTGTTAGATTTCAATTACATATTATTATCTTAACTTTTATAAAATTTGATATTTGAAATCGTTCTGTAACGCGATCATGAAAATATAAAACTTGAGCAGAAGAAAAAAAAAATATAGAAGTATGATTTATGAAATATCTCAAATCAATTTGGATATATATTTGAATTGCTATAAATATGAAATTAATTAAATAGAAGTATGATTTATGAAATATCCCTTTATTAATATTTTTTTATCTAAAGAATAATAGTTTTACAATAGTCATATGAAATTAATTAAATACTAAAGTATTAAAAATTATACCAATTGAATAAAAAAATTAAAAAAATACTAAATTTGGCGTAAATTTATTACACAATAAAAAAATAGAAATCGTTAAACCATTTTACTATTCAGACAAATTTCCTTCGAAGTTCGAAGTTCCAACTAAACCCGACGAGAAAAATCCGGCCAAAAAAACAGAATCCAACGAGAAAATGAGAGAGAGAAAAAGCAGCATTAAAATCTCACTTTTTAATAACGCAAAGAAAAGAAAATAAATATTTCCAAATTCTAAATCCATCCACCTTCCACCTGCTAAGACAGTTACCGCTCGCTTACCTAACTCTTTCGTCCCAATTTCCCTCCCACCGGCCCAACCGGTCCCGTTACCCCTTGTGGTCCCTACTCCGTACTCCTAGTTCAGAAGATCTGACTTGCATTTAGACTTCATTTCACCCGCATTTTGTGTGCATTTCAATGCCTTCCGGCAAATAAATTAAAGATTAATCAATTGAACACTTTCTTACATTTCAATTCAATGTCAATCTCCTTTTAGGCGTTTCTCTCTCTCTCGCAAATCCCTCTGTCGCTCTCTCAAATCCCTCTCACCGTCTTTGTGTGATGATTTCTCGGTCTCATCGATGGAGATGGAAGCTTTAAAGCTTCAGCTCTCTTAGCTTTAAAGTTCTTCTTGTTGGACTGGTGCTTGACGCTCTCTCGCCTTTTGATCTGTGGCTCATCTTCCTCTCCTGCTCTGCTTAACATGTAAGTCAACTTGTTTTTGCTAATCGTCTGTTTGGAATTTTTCATCAAGAAGGAAAATTTTTGTTATCAAAAATCTTGTTTTGATTATCTGCAAAGCTGAATTTGTACTAGAAGTTTTTCAATCTGAACTGAAATGCTGATTTGTTTATATTAGCATGAAAGATTGGAACTTTAATTTTTTAAGGTAATATTATCTGTATAAATATAAATATTATTTTATAGATATAAATCGACGATGATCGATTAGTGATAACAAATAACTTTTCTTTCTTTTTCAATTTCAGAGTTTTTACATTTGATATTGTTCTGTTCATTTTTTAGATTCTCGATGATTTATTCATGTTCTAGATTCTTCATTTCATAAAAGCAACCTTTTTTTAGTTTATCTTCGGTCTGTTTGCTTGTGAAGAATAAGAATATTTGCGTACCCACTTTATTTAAGCCTTGGTGTGACCGTGTGCTTGAGCCTGTTGATAGTCGGTGATTCCCGATTTGTTTTAAGAGTTGTTATATGGGTTATCTTTGTTGACCAGTTTCTAAATACTCATTGCGCTTTATACTGTTCTTCTCTATGTTTTTGGTTTTCTTTAATCAATTTTGCTCATAGGGTCCTGCTTTGGGCATTAGATGAATCCTTTTTAGCCGTTTACTCATAATCCAGTACATTCTCAGATGTTTGTGCTCCTCCCTTTGTTGGTACTTCTTTGTCTTGTAGTTCTATGTGATTTTCATTCTATCTATATGAATTTGGTAGAGGGATTTGTTTCTTGATGTGTTCTTATTTATTTGCAAATTAAAATTTCTTTTTTCTTTTGGTTTCTTCAGTACTTTAGCTGATTAAAGCATGTGTGGTGTTCCCGAATGTTGAAAAACTGCTTCGTCTGCCTCCTCTGCGGAAACCAACACTAACCCTGAAAACATGAATCATCTATCCGTTACAACCGAAGATTCTTTTTCTAGCTCACTTGAGCTTGCTTCTAATAATGATGTTGAGGGCTTCAAGCAATTGGTTGATCAGGATGCTATTTCGATCAATGATACTGGGCTTTGGTACAGTCGTCAGAAAGGCTCGAAACTGATTGTTCCTGAGCATAGAACTCCCCTAATGGTTGCTGCTACATATGGTAGTCTTGATGTTTTGAAGCTTATTATCTCACACCCCGAGGCTGATGTTAACTTCTCATGTGGCCTAGATAAAAGTACGGCCCTTCACTGTGCTGCTTCGGGTGGATCTATTAATGCAATCAATATTGTGAAGCTGCTTTTATCAGCTGGTGCTGATCCGAGTTGCATGGATGCTAATGGTCACCGGCCTATTGATGTTGTTGTTATTCATCCTAAGCTGCGAAGCACGAAGGTTATTTTTGAAGACCTCCTCTCAAAAAATGCCTCTGATGGATCTGTAAGTGAGGGTAGTTTGCATCTATCCATTAATACATCAAATTCTGACTCATTGACACTTTCATGCTCCTCGGACAATGGGTTGCAGTCTCCTTCAGAATCAGTTTCTTCTCCGGCTTCAAAGTTTACTGATCCACCTGTTCGTTCTACACCGGACAAGAAAGAGTACCCATATGATCCATCTCTCCCTGATATTAATAACAGCATTTATGCAACAGATGAATTCCGCATGTTCTCATTCAAGGTCCGACCTTGTTCGCGGGCCTACTCTCATGATTGGACAGAGTGCCCTTTTGTTCACCCTGGGGAGAACGCCCGAAGAAGGGACCCGCGAAAGTTCCACTACAGCTGTGTGCCCTGCCCTGATTTTCGAAAGGGTGCTTGCAGACGTGGGGATATGTGTGAGTATGCTCATGGGGTCTTTGAATGTTGGCTCCATCCGGCTCAGTATCGAACTCGGCTATGCAAAGATGGTACAAGCTGCAATAGAAGGATCTGTTTCTTTGCACACACAGCTGAGGAGCTGCGTCCCTTGTTTGCCTCGACTGGATGTGCAGTCCCTTCTCCACGCTCATCGCCATGTGGTCCTACTGTCATGGACATGGCTGCTGCTCTAAGTCTTTTGCCCGGTTCACCTTCATCGGTCTCTGCCATGTCTCCATCCCCTTTTAGTCAGTCTCTGTCTCCATCATCCAATGGCATTTCACACTCCTCAGTCGCCTGGCCTCATCCAAATGTGCCAACCCTTCATCTGCCAGGAAGCAACCTTCAGTCAAGCCGCTTGAGATCTTCTCTTAGTGCTCGAGACATCCCACCTGAAGATTTAAATATGTTGCGTGAATTTGAAGCCCAACAGCAGCTCTTCAATGACCTGAACTCCTTTTCTCAAGGCCGCCCAACTCCTGCTTCTGTTGGTCGTTCTGGTCGTTCCAAGACACTACCTCCATCAAATCTTGAAGAGCTATTTTCCGCTGAGATGTCTCTGTCGCCACGATACTCTGATCCTACAGCTGCCTCTGTTTTTTCACCTGCACACAAATCAGCTGTGTTTAATCAGTTCCAACAACAGCAGAGCATGCTATCTCCAATCAATACAAATACTATGTCGCCGAAAATTGTTGACCATTCTCTATTGCAGGCTTCATTTGGAGTTCTATCACCTGGAAGGATGTCTCCAAGGAGTTTGGAGCCAACCTCTCCTATGGGCTCTAGGCTCAATGCATTTTCCCAGCTTGAGAAGCAGCCCCAGCAGTTCCGCAGCCTTAGCTCAAGAGATTTGGGGTCCAACAGCAACTTTACTTCGGTTGTTGGATCTCCGGTAAATTCTTGGTCCAAATGGGGATCTCCCAATGGAAAGTTGGATTGGTCTGTCAATGGGGATGATGAGTGTAGAATTCAAAGACCGTCCTCATTTGACCCTCGGAACCATGGAGAGGAGCCTGATCTTTCCTGGGTTCAATCTCTAGTCAAGGAATCGCCACCCGAGATGACGAAAAGTAAGTTCCCAGCTCCAGTTTCAGGTGCTGCAGCATCCGGTGAGGTTTTAAATTCAAATTCTCAATCGGATTCTGTTGATCATTCTGTTTTGGAAGCTTGGCTTGAGCAGATGCAGATTGATCAGCTAGTAGCCTAGTTGAATTCATTTTACTTAGGTATTGAAGCCCAGTAAGATACTTAATTCTTTTTCTGGGGTTATCTTCTGGAGGACGAGTTCGAAGTAAGGCGCATTTCTGGATGGCTCCACCTTTTGGGATATCATTCAAATTTTTTCAATCTATTTTTTCATCAGAAACAGGAAAAAGATGAAGGCAACCTTTTGTCTGGGCTTGGTGTTAAAGAAAACATGGTCCAGTCTCAAGGTTTCTCCCATTATTTTAATTTTCTGCACTTTTTTTCGCTTGGCTTAATTTGGTCTTCAGAGAAAGTACTCGATCGACTGCAACAGAAACAAGAGTTTTTGTGTTGCTTTTTCTTATGTCCCAGTTCTTCAATATTTGCTGGTCTCAACACTAATTGTGGTTAAGACAAAAAGATGTTGGGAGGGAGATTCTTAACTGAGAATGTAAGAGACTGAGTCAAATAATAATATTATTATTTATCATATTGGGTACATTCTTGCTGCTTCTTTTTGTTTCCTGTATGAGGCTGGCTTTCCATAGCTTTATCTTTTGCTCGCATCCATTTTGTTTTGTCATGTCCTAACGTGAAAAATATGGACTTAAATCTTTAGTTGAGATGCAGCTTAGCCATA
Source organism: Prinsepia uniflora (assembly GCA_032719365.1). Taxonomy (NCBI): domain Eukaryota; kingdom Viridiplantae; phylum Streptophyta; class Magnoliopsida; order Rosales; family Rosaceae; genus Prinsepia; species Prinsepia uniflora. Next base: position 561,565 of record CM064869.1, on the reverse strand, counting down.
ATTGCGAGTTTAGAACTCCTGCTAGTTAAGCATTAGAAAATTCAGCCTTTAGTTTTCCAATTTCTAGTTTAGAACTCTTGCTAGTTAATCATCAGGAAATTCATCGTCATTAGTTTTTCGATTACTAGTTTAGAACTCTTGCTAGTTAAGCACCAGGAAATTCATTGTCTTTAGCATTCCGATTACTTTGTAGGTTATTTTGTTCTGTCTTTTGATTTGATGGATCATGATGAAATAAATTTAAATTCTGAGATTTGTAAAGCAGATTGCAAATGGATAGAATCACAGTTGTAATGAATACGATTCTGAATGGCTCATATGCTTGGGAATAATTGCAAATGGGGGGTCCAAAATCTGGTAAGATAAGCAAATAGGATTGAGATTTAGGGTCCTTTGTTGTTGAATAAGAAATTTGTTATCTTTTGTAAAGTTGCATCATGGAACATATTATTATTTTTGAATTTATGCTAACCACAGACAACTCATATAGAATTATAGATATAGTGGGTGGGTGGGTAGGTGGGAGGAACTTTGTTGCAATTGGATATGAAGATGGGGGCATATGGTAGGGATTTTAAGGTATTTGCTTTTAATGGTGGACTACTAAGGTTGCTGGACTTTCAAGTATACTTAGTTCCTTAATGTCATCATCATTTTCCATTGAGTAGGTATCAATTGGGATTTGGGTCCAATGGTAGGATCCTTGCTGGCGACAATCATCGATTAAGCCAATATTTTTTATTTCGTACATTTGATAGATGAGATTAATTTTTATTTAGGATGCGGCTCTTTTCAGTCATAGAGTGCTTGCAGTGAATTTCGAAATTCTATTAGTTAGGTGGAAGGGAAATTTGTCTTCTAAAAATGACAATTTGTCAACTGCATCATACATTGTGATTATGGATGGTAGAAGTGGTCATGGTGTGGTTCGATACAGATATTGACAATATTTAACTCTAAACTATTAAAATCTTAACCGATCAATATGATTTGGATTTTCTAAAATTAAAAATTAAATTGTTTCGATCCAAACTATTACTAACAGTTTGATTTTGATCGATAATAGTTTGAAACCGTTTAGATATAAATTAAAAAAAAAAATGAGCAAACTTAGAAAATGGATAAACTTTCGAGCGTGAAACAAATTATGGGGGATCCAATTATCTTAGAAAATAGACAAATTTTTTAGTGAAACAATTGAAAAGTGGTTCAGGGAATGTAAGGAGAGTGGATGAAAGTTTGTCTCCCTCCGACCCTAAAGGAATTAAAAAGCATTGGTCTAAAGCCTAGCATTGCTTTGAGGAGCACTAACTATCATATTCAATATTCAGTGTATGGGCCGAAACTTTAACTTGAGATTAAAGATACTATTTTCTTCTTTGGAGTCTTGGTTTATAAAATCTTCCAATTGCCATTACAATTTGGTAAATGATAAAAATATAAGCATAAGGCTAGGGACTTGTTTGTGATCATTAGCAGGTGCAAAGAGCCATATTGTTATTGGGTTTGCATCTTTTAAGAGCCATATTATTGATCACAAAATTTTACTTTGTATTAATAATAGAATTTAAAATTAATAAAAATTATTATACTTCTTAACGGTCCTATTTGGATTTAACGGATTTTCAAAATGAAAAATCCAAATTCAAATCGTTACTAACAAAACGGTTTGAATTTTCAAACTGTTACTAACAAAACGGTTTGAATTTTCAAACCGTTTGACTTTTATCCGGTCAAACTTAAACTGTTAGATAAATAACGATTTGAATCGGATCAGTTGATAGTTTTAACGGATTCATGGCCTCCTCTAATGGATACGATTTTGTATGGTATAGATTTTGATTAAATAAATAAGTCAAAATATTCTCGAGTTAAGAATATTTTTCATAACACAACTATTTTCTCACTAATACTATGATATAATTATACCTTATTTTTCTATTGTATAGTGAATGATCTTAAATTCAATCTTCGTCAAGTTCGAATCGAAGGTGGGTATCCAAAATACAAAATAAGAGTAATGTAGGATTATATTTGTTGGGTTCAAATTTTGGTTTCCAATCATATGTAGGCAGGCCTATTCTTTTTTGTTGATCAGTGGTAAAGCCTAAAATGACTAAATGAGTAGGTCAGTCATGCTAAAAAAATTAAAAATAAAAAACTTTCAAAATATTTCAATTTGTTTATGATGGCTGTGGTTTTTTTTAAGGATCCGGTTATGATTGCTGTGGTTTTTTTAAGGATCCGGTTATGATTGCTGTGTTTTTTAAAAAAAAAAAAATTACTTCAGTTGTATTTTTTTCTTTCAAAATTAACCTTCATACTATTTCTAAAAATTATTATTAAAAGTTCATCTTTTTTTTAAAAAAAAGGGAATTTTTTAATTTTATTAAATATTTTTATACTATTTCACTTTTAAATAAAATAATTTTTCAGAAAATATTACAACAAAACCCAACCCCAATTTTTTTTTTCTTTTTTTTTTCTTATGACCAAAAAAAGAAACTTGATTTTCTTCTTCCTTTTCTAGAACCACGAAAGTATCATACATACATAAAAGAATAAACCACCGAATAACACAGAAGGCCTTTTGTAAAATTGTAGCTAGTCAGGACTTTTGATTGTAATACAAGTTGGGTTCGTAGATCGAGCATATATATGTGCTCTTCTCAAATATCTGAATTTATATTTATTTATTTTCTAATTTTTTGTTATATTAAAGTAGATTATCGTTTATAAAAAAAATATTGAAATAATAAAGACTAAATTTTCGATTTAACTAATTATTATTTAAAAAAAAATCAACAAAATAAGAGTTCGAGAGAGATGTGATTTGAACGTTGATGAGTAAATTGTTTATCAACTTCCTTGATATACAGATTATGCAAATTTAAAAAAGAGAATGTTTATCAACTTCCTTGATATTCATATATATATATATATATATATATATATATATATGATGAATCCTGAACTTTCTTTCATATCTAACAAAAAAAAATTATTATTAAACCTCAGTAGCTACAGAAGCAACAGAGGAAATTAAAATTGCAGGCGGATCCAAAGGCGAGTTTCTGCAAATTGGGCAAGTGGGGTGCAACTGCAACCATTTATCGACACAAATCTGATGAAAAAAATGGCGACAATTAGGCACAGATGTCAAGATGTCGTTGTCTTCATAATCAGCCAGGCATATGGAGCAAGAAGAAGGAGCCGAAACTGAACCATTAATATCACGATTGCCAGTTACCATTTGCTTCTTGGCCTCAGAATAACTCACTTTTGGGTAGCTACGTATGGTAGCTTCATCAAGGCCGACCTCGTCAAGACTACGAGCGGCCGGGCCTTCGTCGTGCTCGGATACCGGAGAGTGCCTACGTTTGCAGATAGAGATGAAAACGATGAGTAGTATTATGAGAACCGCGCCGACGAAGACTCCTGCCGCGTCGTAGATTTCGTCAGCGTCCATGTTGGTGTAATTGGCTGAAGCATAACAACAACGACGTAGAGGAAGCAAAAGGGAAGGGTATTATTCCGAGACCAAGTTTTTTTCATTTTGCTTTTGGGTCGATCGATCTGATGATATAATATTATGGTATGATGAGAATTTGTTGAAAAGGAGAAAATATAAATATTGGGAAGAGATGGGAGTATGAGAGTGTTGTGTGTTTTGGATTTGGATTTGGAATTATAGGATTTGTTCCGATCTGGGGTGTGTCTCAAGCTGTGGAGTTTATATCTGACATTTGTTAATAGCGATAATATATAGTTTGTGTCATTTTCTAAACAAGAAAATTTGTCCTTGGCTTGGCTTCATATGATGATGATAAGTTGTCCTTAAATATTATTTATAGTCGATGTTTTCTTTTAGTTAGAAGATTAATTTTCTACTTTCCGGAGAATCTCTAGGCTCGGCACTAGAGACTTGGAGTTGGACAAAAGACTCTATTCATCTTAAACTTTCCTAATTTTTATTTTGTCTTTGTTCAGATTTCAAAACTTTTTACCTTTCTCTTTTTATTTATTAGTAACTGAATGATACTTTTTAATTTGAACTTTAAACCGAGCACGTTTGTTCCATCAAATACATTTGCAATTTTAGTTACAGTCTTCTACTTCTGCACCATGTGAATTGATATTATTTTTTGTTATCAAACTGACATGCGGTTGTTTATAGTCTTATTTTGTTTCTTGTGACAATTGTTGGTATTGCATCAGGCTTTAGACCTTGTTTGAATTAGTCGCTCGAGGAGTATTTTGTTTTGGTTTTGTACGTGTACTTTAGATTGGGCTTGTTTTGGTTGGAGCTTTCGCTTCTTCGACTAATCAATTAAGTTTTGTTGTATAGACTTGTTTTGTTTTAGCTATCGTGTTTCAGTGGTCGCAAGTACTTCTCTGCAAGCACGTCCAACACCAAGGGTTAGGGCATGCTCCAGCCCACCCAAAATTAAAAATCCAATGAAATTTTTTATATAATATTCGCCTTATTAGAGTTCTATCTCTCCCAAGCACTTTCGTACCTTTCATTTTCATAACAAGCGCACTTCACTCTTTTTCCTTTACCCTTCATTATTTTTTTGCTTTCATTAAGACCAGCGATCCTTATTTTTAATTTGGACTTCAATTTTTAACTAACAGAGCAGATTTTATGTCATATAAGCATTTTAATAGAATTTTACCACTGTCAATAGTCATCAGAGGTCCTAAAGATGAAGACGAAGGCACAGGTGGCGATGGTGAGAGATAGAGCGAATGAGCGGTCCCGAAGATGAAGACGAAGGTGATGGAGGCGATGATGAGAGTACGTGAAGATGAAGCCGGAAGAGTTGGAGACGTTGATGAGAGTACACGAAGATGAAGATCAATGGTGGCCCTTGTTCTCAATATGTGTCACAGCCTTTACTTTCATGAAGACCAACGATCCTAGTGCATGTCTTATTTGGCTAAACTTGTTAATAGGTTCAAAGAAGGCGAAAAGGGTCGTCTCCAAGTCCGTCAAGGCCGGCCTCTAGTACCCACTTTTGTAGATGAATGCTCTATCACCCTCATTTGCAGAATCTTCTCTAACTCTTACCTTTATTTGCTGACCGCTGCACTCTTTTTCCTTTGACTAGATTTTTATCCTAAAAGGTTTTTCCTAACAAGGTTTTTTAACGAGGCAGCAACTCAAGTTTTGTCATCTTTCTCGCTTGAGAAAATATATATTGCTAGTATGGTACCTAATGAGTAGTCAATTTTTTTCTTTTTTATTCTCCGTAAATTATTTCAGGCCGCAAATCTTTTGATTGTGCTATTGTTCCTGGTGATCACGTTTGGATTCATAATAGATTTCATATTTATCTGTTGTATTATTTTTAGATGTTTTTAATGAAACGTCTTTTCTATAAAATAAAATAAAAACTATTTATAGTCTTCGAAAGATTCCGGGAAATAAACAACTCAGTGTATGAATTGATTAAAATTGGATGTGATTTGAATGCAATTAAAATATTTATTCATGTACGTATATCGTACGAAATTAAGTTTATTATCGAAAAACAAAAATTATTCGTATATAAAACTAATTAAGGAGGGTTTCGGATAGGCTATAAAATTATTTTCTACTCAAAGTGAAGGGGCCGGGTATGATACTTTAATTTCCACCCAAGGTAAAGGTAACACTTTTCTCCTTTTCTATAATTGAGCATTTCATGGTACTAAGAGTATTTTCATCAAAATTTTAAAATTTAATATAATTTTTAATTAAAATAGTAATTTAATAAACTATTTTAAAAAAAGTTACTCCACTCGTGTTAATGTGTTATTTATTTTGGAAATTTTAAATATTTTATTAATTATTTCAAGTTAAATATTTGAATATCCTCAATTTAGTATTTTAATATTTTTGAAATTCATGTAATTGTGAGGAAATGAAGAATCCTTATTTTTTGCGCTCCTATTGTTAAATTTAAAGCTAAAAAACTCCGTGAAAATTTGAAAAATAATAAAATTAGGAGTGGTATAAGGACTAGTAGAGTCCTTTTTTCTTTGAAAATCCCTAAATTACGTCCCACGACTCAAAGAATCGCGTCTCTTTATTAGCAGTGTCTATAATACTCCATTCCATCTTCCTATACTTTAACTTTGAATTTGATGGAAACAGACGGCGAAAATGGCTGCCAAGAGCAGAAGGTAGATGAACCAGAAAAGGAGAACGAGGATCACCCAAATGCTGGTAGTGACCACCCTGAGCTCCCACATCCTGCATTTGTGGAAGATACAGAGAAATTACAGCTGAAATGTGCAAGGTTACATAAAATAAAATATTACTAGCTTCCAACATCAGCTTATGCATGTGTAAATTTTTTTCATTTTTGAAAATAAAGAGAAACGAAAAAAGAATCCAAACAAATAAAATTTAAATAAAAAATGAATGTTGAGAAGGGGAGTAACTGCCCACTTCGATCCTCCACTCGAATATTAATGTTTAAAATTCAAATTATTATCTGATTTTACTACTTTGTTTTTTTTTTAAAAAAGATTAAGACTTTTATTGTGGAAGGGTATTTTAGTCAGAAAATTTTGATGTAACCTTTTTAACACTCAAGTATTTATAATATTAGAGATTTCGACAAACCTAAAAAAAAAGAGTAAAAAAGAAGTAGGCTTATTTTCAAATGCATCCAACTAATTAAACCCCTATTAAATAAGTCATTAAGATATGATTATATCAGCAGATGGCAATATGTGATGAGTGGTTTTGAGGAGCCCGTCGTTTGTATTCATGATGCCTCCAGTTCATATTAAGGTTCAAAACGTCGTTAGGTATTTCTAGAGCGGTCGATAAAAGTTTAGCGTTTATATGGTTAAGTAGGGGCTAGACGTTTTTTTAAAAAAAAATAAAATTCAATAAACTGATAATATAATGAATACTATCAAATGATTTCATAATAAAAATTAATTATCTAGATAAATAAATTGAGTTGAGAATCATAAATATTGAAAAATGTAAGTTTTTTTTATTAATTTTATCATACAACATTCTATTTTTTAAATTTATTATTTTAATTTTAATTAATACTTATATTACTAACTAAATATTTAATAAATAAAATAACTTATATAACTAAAAATATATATACGAACTTATATAACTAAATATATATAAAGATGTACATACAAATCCATCTAAAAGTTTAGTCATTATGCAGAGCGGTTTCTTATTTTCAAGCGCCAAGACGAATTTGACGACCGCCGTTTTTAACAGAACTTTATATACAATTATAACTCTAGTCATATACCCTTTTTTAAATTATATGAAATATCTCGGATTTGACTTTTGTGGCCGAAGTCGATATATAATATATATTATAATTCCTTTAAAAAGAAAATACAATAAATTTATAATAAATCAGTTGCTAAATATAAAAACTAAATCAGTTTCTAATAACTAACCTGCTTTTTTAAGTGTTATCATTTTCCACTCCACCTGGCAAATGGCAATAGAAAGATCCATTTCAAATATATAATACTCATAGCCACTCGTTCATTTTTACTTTAGAGAAACGATCCACTTCAATAAGACAAAGAAATTCATAATTTTTTTTTTTGTGAAAAACAAATTCACACTTGGATTAAATTTATTCCAACAAGAAATATAAAAAAATAAAGAAATCTACAAGGAGAGATTAACAAATATAAAACACACAATTCAAATTTGGTTTCTTCTCCTTCTGTGACTCCAACTCCATGAAATGTGCTCGCTAGTCATTATCATTCTTCAGATTATTATAATAATTAAGCTGTTATAGATTAATATAGTATGTATTTAAGGCGTTGAAGATCGAACCGATCATTTTATCAATGTAATAATTTCTCGTGACCGATAATGTATTTATATCACCATGATTTTTTTCAACAATATAACCCTTCCTCAGTTATATTTGTCCTGGGTATATAGATCCCATATATATAGAAGCCTTCCTCAGTTATATATATATATATATATATATATATATATATATATAAGCGAGAGAGAGAGAGAGAGAGAGAGAGAGAGAGAGAGATCACAGACAAAATCAAATCATGAAATTAATAACGTGACTCATAACAAAGTACAATGAAAAGGCTCATGTTTCAACTTCAATTTATATATACTAATACATTGTACTTTCTAATCAAGACTTCCATGACATAATCTGTTGTACACTTGTACTTTTGTAGCTATGATTTTTGGGTTCTATAGAAAATCCCAAAAGAGAAGAAGGTTTAATTTAGGGTAGGTGACATAAACTTATAGGGTCCGCATAAACCTGCCTTGGTTGTACAATGCCCTATATATATATATATGTCTTCTCAAGTCCAACCAAGAGTCGAGCAATGACTCATCCTTCTTTTAATATCATCGAGGGATCCTTCAAAGAAGAGTCGGATTGTCTAGATCTCCAAAATATAAGGTAGTCAAAGTAATAATCAACTAAATTACATATGTAACTGTGATTAGATATAATGATCACCGATTATATTATATTCTAAATTATAAATTTGATATACATGACCATTTCCAAATCGGCAAATCAACGAATTTGTTAGTTTCATAAGCTAGTATGAATATACAATAAATTTTGTCTTTCAACAATAGAAGCCTTCCTCAGTTATGTTGTTCTGAATATATTACGGATCATAATATAAAATCGAAACATCAAACCAGATTTATCCTCACAAAGTACATTGAAGAAGCTGCTCGTCAACATATTCATATTGTACGTACTTGTAAGACTTCCATGACATAATCTGTTGTGCTTTTGTAGGTGCAATTGTGGTGGCCCGGAGCAACCCGGATTCTAGGACGAAAATAAACCCGAAAGAAAATAAAAAATGCGTGCATGAATGACTATTCTTTGAAAGAAATTGCCACGAAATTAAGAAGGTCGTGACAGAAACTCATATAGGCCGTATGAACCTCCCTTGGTTCTGCAATGCCCTGCATATGTCTTGATCATAAGTCCAAACAAGAGTCATAAAGAAAGACTAATATATATCCTCATTTTCTGTCAACATCTAATTGTGGGATCCTTAAAAACGAAGACCCGGCTCGTCTTTTCTGAGATGTAATATAGTCAAATGATTGAAATATTATATACAACTTATCACCGGATGAGAGAAACTGAAAGGAAAATACGCGTGACGGTAATCAATTAAAAAAGTTCTGTTTTTTAATAATATGAATGAAGGTGATCATGAGGAAAACGGAGAGGAACATGCGTATGTAAGAATGATTAGGTTCTGCTTTCTAATAATAATAGTGGCGGTGATAAGTTTAAACTCAAGACGGCCTCATTAGTAAAATTTGAGTGATGTAACAAAAGTACACCATGGAGATCGATAGGATTCATATACTTGCTTCCTTCTTCATTGTAAATATTAATAATCAAGAAAGTACAAACTGGGATTGTTCATTTCATTACAATCAATAATCCATGATCTCCTCTATAGAGACCCGGTTCAGAATACAATGACTGAAACTATAGACTATATCGTACAATGAAATTTAAGTAGTGCGAAACATCAGTGACAGGTTGCCATCAACCATGATTTTCGAAACGAGGAAAAATTGCAGAAAGAAAATAGATAAGCTGTGCTTTTATGACTATGTAATAATAATAACAGGTAGATATTGAGAAGATGGCAAGTCAAAAAATTGATCATGAAAGTTTCACTGTATTGAGTATTCTTGTATTGCTAACGGCCCTTGAGGAAACGCCAAGGTCCTGTTCCCGTCCCCATTCTGCAAAACAGTCAAAAAATTCAAGAAATCATATGTAAATGACTCCATAGTCGATCAGAAAAGTTGAAAATTTTGGAGAAATGGGAGGATAATTTTACCTCCATATACCGGCAACTGAGCGAAGTGCCATATAGATGGATAAAGCAATCCAGATTCCAACAAAACCATGGGCTTTACAGAGGAGGAACAGGGATACAACGCTTGCTATTGACACCAGAACCTGAGAAAATCGAAACAACATGAGCAGTTTAGAAAACGGAGAAGATTTTTCGTTTCATGTAACTAAATTTAGAAAGTGGTAACTTGAGAGAAGAAGAGGAGACTTGCCAAGGAGTATGCAGAGTATGCAAAGTCAGATGCCCCAAAATTTACACCATCGAACACAAAAGAGAGTGAATTGATTGGTTGTGTAGCTGCAACAAACTGATAGTTGGAAAACCAATTAGTCCACGATCAAATTTCTCAAGTCTCAGAGTGCGTTTGGATGGGGAAGTTTAAGATTACTGTACCGGGAGACCAATCTTTATGAGGTGCAAGACATCAACATCTCTGGAGAAGACTCCAGCTCCGAAGTATAAACCAACTCCAACAACAAAAGTGAGTCCTACACCAAGGATGAACCCCATCTGCACAACAAAGTTTTATCACAAATCGCATTGGTGTTATTCCAACTAATTTTTTTTATTATATGTTGGATTTAATTTTCGAATTCTGGGACATTGTATTCAATGGTACCTGTAACACCCTGGTTGCAGTAGCTGTAGCCTTTCTGTAATCTTTCTCAGCAAAGGCACATGCTAGAATAGCCTAAGAAGGCCGGGACAAGTGAAACAAAGATGGCTCCATTAAAATTGGGCAACTTGCTTGCATTTTAAGTTACTGGGAAAAAAAGAAGCAAAATTTACCTGTCCTGCAACAGCTAAACCATCAGAAAGAAGAGAAGATGTCAACCAGACCTGCAAGCAAGTCTGAAATGCAGCCATTTGAATTGGACCAAGCCGAGCTGCCAACGACGCTGCCAATGTCACACAGAAGGTAACAGCTACAACCCTAGCCAGCAACAGACCACCTGTAGACGAAGAAGAATTAGACCGCAGAAGAACATCAAATTTTTTAAAGTTTTTCTAATGAAATGAAAGAGATCGACTTTATTTACCATTTCTCAAAAACCGGCCAAATTGTAAATCTTTGATATTTGGAGGCAAGAGATTGACTTTTTTTGTTAGGATTAAGAAGAGTACCAAAGCCATTAGGTACCTAAAACGATATCAAACATTTCAAATCCTGCAAGTACGTATTGTTTATCTAGGAATTAATAAAATGCAATACCATCTACAAGGGTGTCATTACTCACTGAGAAAGAACATGTGCAACAGCTGCACCTCTTATGCCCAAGCCGCAGACAAAGATGAGCAAAGGATCCAACGCAATGTTAACTCCATATCCCGCAACTATAATCACAGATACACTAGAATGAGATAGGAACCAGAGTTGTGTTGAAGAATACCAAACTACACTATTTAACGACGGTTCTACTCCTAATAAAACCGAGGCCCAATTGTCAAATTGAACAAGCGATAATAGTAAAAGTTGGGGACAATATCGGTGTTGAAGGGTGTCGGGCGACTCTCTACTCTTAACAAGTTGTTCATCATAAATCGAAGTTGTTAGTTAATTTTTGCGTACCAATGACAAATAAAGGAGTTGTGGTATCCTTAAACCCTCGGAAGATCCCTTGCATGGCCAATGTGAGAAGAACTGCTGGTGCGCCGATGGACCTTATTTTCAAGTACTTCAGTGCCGGGGCTAGCATAGGGGAATCCTGCTCCATAACCAGAGCTCCAATTAGTTGCCTCATTTTGAACTATAGAGACTAGAGAGCTTAAATCGCTTTTAAAAGGGAGTTTATTTTGAACAAAATGATAAAAATGACTTACAGGTTTCACACCCATGACACCAAGCAGAATTTTGGCTGCAAACATGAGAAATATGGCTTGCAAGAGCCCAAGAATTGCCCCAAATATGAGTGCTGTTGATGCAGAGGCAATATGCCTCTTCTGCTTCTTGATTTTCTTCTTCTTTTCGTTTTTCGGTTCATCAGAACAAGGCCGCTTCTCGATAGCTGTTCCCGAACCTAATAAAATGTCACAATGATATTTTCACCATGTTTGTATATTTTTGAAAGCTAGAGATATGAGCAAGAGTTAAAAACAAAAAGGTACCATTTTCTAGTGGACCTTTCTCTGAAGTCTCAAGCTTAACATTTTCCGGGATGATTTTTTTCGATTCATCTTTCTCTGAGCTCTCATCCTCAGTCTTTGTGGGCGAAAACTTTTCCAGATGCTGGCCATTTTCTTTTGGTGCTCCATTTTCTTCAAAGTTTTCACTTTTTGGTTTCTTAGCGCCACCCTTTTCCATGTCATCAAGCACATCTGAAGCACCCTTTTGCAAGTGCTCACCTTTTCCCGATTTCATGTTGATCCTGGCAACAGTGTCTTCCTCTGCAACAAACGAAGTTGTTATACTCACAAGTGGAAATATCGTAATCCTCGAAGCTTGATTGAACAGAGCAATCGAAACTCCCGCTGCTGCAAGCTCCACCGGACCTGCAGCAACCATAAAAAATTAATCATCTTCATCGTACATGTCACACTCGACACGAGTTTTCGTTTTCGAAACAATTTTGAACTCATGACGCAACACAACACAAACCTATGTGACCGATGAATGCTGTGTCGATCAAAGAAGCAACAGGGTCAGCCGCGACAGCAAGAGCAGCAGGGAATGCAATCTGCAAAATCTCCTTCCCGAGTGTGTCCCATTTGAACACACGACTGCAATCGTTTTCATTTCATTCAAACAATACACCAAAAATTGAATTTTCAGATAGGAAAAATAAGGGAGAGTGAAGATAAGTTTTTAATTACGTACCTCGCATTTCTGAAGAAGACGCCAACTGGCATTTTACAAAAGGTGAGTGGCTCACGCAAATCTTGCTGATCCTCTGCCATGTTTAAGTTGAAAGCTCGAAAGTTGATGCTGCGAGCTCAAAAAATTCGAATTCAGTTTAAGAATGGAGGATGAGCCTGAGACTTGACACTACCAGGGTGACACTGGGTTTTATAGTTTCCATGAAAATAGAACCTTCCTCAGTTATGATGTTTTTTTTAGACTCGAATATCAAACAATTCAATCAACCTCTCTCTCTTTCTCTGCAATTAGCATGGCTTTATTTTTGGGTATGAAAATATCATCTTTTGCTAGAAATTCAAAAGTTAGGAGCTAAATTTGGTTGGATTGCGTGACTGTAAACATGTGTGAATTGCGCACTCTATTACAAACCCAGACACTTAAGAGGCACGTTACAGAGTTAAATTGTTTGTTTTGGTTATTATATTAAGTGAATGACAATATCTGATAGATTAAATTTAAAACCACGTACTAATACAGGTAAGATGTACCCTACAAGTATGGTCCGTCAATGTTAGTACGTCACTTACAAATATGACCACTCTTGTGTTTTCCTATGTTCGGAAAAAAATGTATTTTAAATAATACATTCTATTTAACTTTATTGTGAGATTGAAATCTCTTTCTTTCAATTTCCAACATGGACACCTCTCATATTGAAGAACAATATTCGGGAGATCAAATTTAAAACCACACGCTAATACATGTAAGACCCACCCTACAAATATGGTCCGTCATTATTAGTACGTGATCTATAAATATGGCCTCCCTTATGTTTTCCTATGTTTGGAAAAAATTACTTTAAATAATACGTTCAGTTTAACTTTATTGTGAAATTTAAATCTCTTTCTTCCAATTTTCTACGTGGACACCTCCCATATTGAAGACAATATTTGAGAGTTATCAATTTAAAACCACACGCTAATATATGTAAGACTCACACTACAAATATGGTCCGTCATGCACACAAAAGCCCTACTGCTTATTACGCTTTATAAGCACTCGTCTTCCACCTCTCTTAACACATTCAAACTAAAAAACAAAAGCTAGTATATTGCTTTCCACACCGGCACAAAATTAAAAAGATATCGTTATATTCAATCGATTACATGGCACACGACTCATAAACAAAAGACATTACACACAGAATGACAACATTATAAGGTGATGAGTGAAGCCGCATCAATTTTTCAGGGGGCTTAGAAATATGTATTTTTCTTAGGATTTTGAAAAGGTGGACAGTCCACCATGAACGTAAGAAAACGTAAGCTATTAGAGTTTTCTTTTACATATGCATATGAAGTTGTCCTATTTTGTTTTGATGCAAAATAAATGAAGTGGCTGGTGTAGCAATAATCAAATCTTTTCTGGCGATTATGGGCTACGTCGGATTCCCAATACCATCGTTTCTGAAATTAATTTTCATTCCAATAGTGTGAGTTTGTGACCTAATTTTTACCGGCTAGAGATTGTGAGCCATGTTTTAGTCATTTTCTATTTGTGTATATATCTGATAATAATTTTAACTAATTTAACATAAATTCTTTGTATTTGAAAATCGTTCGTATGTCTAAACAAACACTGCCAAAAAAAAAAACTTTTGTGATATGTTTAGATGGGAAATTTCAAAGAAAACTTTAAAAAAAAAAATTAAGCTAAATTAATTATAAATGCACTATATTTACAACCCATTTGAAATATGAGTGTAATTTGTAAACGATGAGATGAATTATTTACAGAGACTTATAAGTAATTAGCTATTTCATAGTAGTAACTAGGAACTTGGGGGTGTTCTATTAGGGGCTCGATTCCTGTTCAATTGCTTTGTGCTTTGGGAGGGTAGGCTGATGTATCAGCCCGATGACTGAGCCTTGGTGTATAGTTCTACTCGCTTAATCATTTTGCCTACTCTTGTCGATTAAAATCAAAAGTAGTTTTTTTTTTTAATTCAAAATAGTCCAATCACTATTATTTACAAGGGATGAATGATTTTACCATATAATGTGTTGTTGGAGTTCAAACTTGAGACTATTGTTCTGCGAGTCAAGACTATAATCATCTGAACTAGACCGGCCGCTTGATTTGTGAGGTTGTTTTTAAGTATTATAGTTTAAACCTTTATGATGGTTCTGATCCAGTCACATCCTTAATAAAACCATGTGTAAACCAATTGTGTTAAGCCTCTATTTCAAGACTGTTTGAGATATATATATATATATATATATATATATATATATATATATGTTCCTCCCTATAGGATGAAATTATATTGATGAACATGCCTGATGTATTTGTTAATTATATCTCACAGCTTCATTGCTTTTCTACTACTTTACATATAGTGGTCGCTAAATACTTTATATCGAGGACCACCAACAAGGATTGCTAGTGAAACTAATGGGGCCGGCGACCCAAGTACACTTGCTCTTATGTTTAATTACATGTAATTTTGAAAGATAAGTTATTAAATTACGCGCGCTATACAGTATTACGATCTAATATTTTTTTTTTACACACGCTATGCAGGAAGTTTTGAATTTGATCCTTATAAATAAGGAATGACCTCCATACCCAATGTATATAATATATATAATCTCCCTTTCTATGTCATTTTATAAAAATAAAAATTATCCAGTGTGCATATATTGTGCATATGTTTAGTACGTACGATTCATAATGTGTTTGAAAAAAAGTATCAGCTTAATTATATTTTGTAACAATTTCAAAATTAGTATATGTTAAGAGTACTAATTAATCTCTCAATTTATAAGTGATAACTCAAGAACTTACAAAATTGTAATAAATATATAATTTGAACAATACTTGTATTATATATCGAATAATTAAGGACGTATTATAAGATATTAGGAGGAAAAAGGGGTTGTAGTTGTAGGGGACCCCTACTTTTGGTGGTAGTAGTTTAAGCTGGAGGTGCATGCAGTTGATGATAATCTGAATTCAAAGTGATTAGAGGAATGTGATGATTAAAATAAGAAACGGGTTCCACTTTCGTGTGGAAGCCACGAAATGAGCACACTAGGGTTGATTAAACTAATAACACCCCATTCGACTTGCGCGTGGAAGACACACAGAGCAATACAATAATGTCGCCATTTCCATGGCACACTGAAAAACAAGAAACCCACTCCATCCACGATCCATGTCATCCTGTATATGTTTTCTAGCTACGTACTGCTACTATTTATGCTCCTTCCATCTTCATCTTGTATATACCTTCTTTAATTTGATGTAAAATAGACACCATTTTCTAAAGAAACAAAACCTTTTTTCTCCATTAGTATTATAACCTAGTAATTAACCTACAATGAGGTCACCATCAACAAGCTCTCATAATTATTGTTATTATGCCACTTACAAGAAATTAAACAATGAAGCTAAAATGGAATGGTGCGAAGAGCTAGTTGGTTGTGTTAGGTCGTCTTCTGCATGGTTCGAAAATTGAAACCATTTTGGAGAATTCTTCTTCTTCTTCTTCGTCTTCTTCTTATTAATTAATCTTTAAACCCACTATGAAGAAAGAGAGAGAGAGAGAGATAATGATCACCAGAAAGAGAATGGATACGGCACGAGAGACGATGCGGACGAGTCATTCGTTTGTGCGTGGGAGGCAACGAAGTTCGGCTCATGGGACCGCGGCCCGGATCAGTCAATATCTTAATAGATCACTATGTTGTGTAAGAATATGGCTAATAATGCCACACTAGCTAGTGACTTAAGATCCTCGATTGGAATATTTAAATTTACTCTCTTCTGCGGAGCTAGGAATTTTATAAGGGTGGATTAATATTTTCGGGTTTAGTTTATTATAAGAAATTTTTCAATAACCTATTATATAAAATTATATATATATATTTAACAAGAATGTAATACTTAATCAGTACTATAAACAAATATTAACAATATTCAGGAAATTTTGCATGTTTAATTTGCAACAAATTCAATTTTTGATATGGATTGGATAATTAGTCTTTATTATGTCCACAAGCACATAACAACCAACAAAATTAATTTTACATCACTTCTAATAAAAGTTCAAAAAAAATTCTGAGCTAATTAATTTTATTTCTATAATTATACAAATAAAATAACAAATTTTTATTTATTCCCAAATCTGCCATGTACTATAGCACAGTACTGCAGCCAAAAGCATATGCTCCGCCCTTGCTTCTGCTCCATTGCATATTTGGTTAAGAGTGCCCGTAATATCGCCGGAAATGATAGGGATTCTAAATTTTGAATATCGAGTGTTATCTCAATTTTATTATTGTTATAGTAGTGAAATAAAAATGGACTAATTAAGGAAGAAAATAATTAATGAAGCGAAAAATATTGGTGGGTACTGCTAAAAATAGACTTTTATGCTCAAAACACAGCACAAGCACCACAAATAAGCATATATGTAATCAGGGGTGGATCCAGAAAAATATTTCAAGAGGGCCAATATGCAAATAGCTTCTAAATATTTTAAGTCCCAAAAATAATATTTCCATTTTTTTTAAATGCGTGATGTAAAAAGAGATATTACAAAAAATACATGAAGTGATTTGATTAAAAACTTGTGAGGGATTTAAATCCGACTAAAGAAAAAGTATGTCACATATCAACAACGAAATAAAAAGAGTACCACACATTCATGAAGGAAATAATATCCTATAATTATCCCGGATGAATTTTGATACCTTCGAAACAAAAGTTTATAAGAATTATTCTTAACACACCTTCAACAAATTTTAAAAAAATTAATGAACATGATTAAGAATTTGAATTGAAACTTATTTAGAATTGTCGAAAAAATAGAAGGAAGAATTTAGATATTCTCGTTGGCTATTTACTTTGTTAGCTGATGATGGAATTAGGCAATTAATTTGGAGTTGGATTTTTTTTTGGTTCTATACGCTTAACTGCTTAAGAGATGGGAGTGAAAGTGGAACCCTAAAGCTCCTTCCTATTAGCTTTTGAAAGCACACTCGTGGGTTCCCTTTGAAATTGGTAAAGGTAGAATTGGTTGTGTTGATACTTGAAAAAGGCAGTTGCTTTAAATTGAAACAGCTGTCAACTTTTTTTGTAAATGGACTCAAAATGACGTCGTAAAATAAAAAAAATACAGAACACTAATCTTCTACTTGCTTGCTGCTGCAAAACTGAACCTTTAAACCCAAAAAACCCAGATTTCATATGAATGTAGAGAAAGAATTTAAGGTTTTAAATGTCAAGACATATCTCTTAAGGGAGGAGTTGAGAGGTTGAAGGAGTCAATTGACCCCCATTGTCCCTCAGTAGATCCGTCAGTATATTTATTTTATTTTTTGTTTTTGAACTAAATGTAATGTTTGAGACATGAGATCTTTTTTTCTTTATTAGGGGTTGTGTCTCAATAGGGTTTTTCTGACAAGGGTTTAACAAGATCTTATAGTATAAAAATGAAATAAACAACTCACAAAAATTTATATTTTTAATAATTCAACATATGTATTAAGGACAGATTTTTTATTTTCACCTCGGACCTTCAAATATTTGGACGGTCCTATAAAAATATTTAATGAACTTTGCGTGTTACTTTTAAAAGCGACTTTTACCAAAAAAATATTTTAATATATAACTATTTATTATGAAATAATAACAAAAATAACTTTTCTAAAAAATATAACAGTGACTTTTCAAAAAAGTCACAGTAAGACTAGTTGAATAACTTTATAGTAGGTAGCTATTCTTCTCTCAAATCTCAAATGGGTTGAAGCCCAGCCACCTTATTCATACACTCACCAAATCTCTTTTTTTCACTGTTTGTTTTTTGGTTTTGACTTTTAAATCATTTTACAGGTGCTACTGTATGCCTGAGTACGATGCTTCTTGTCATATGCCCTATGAAGGACTAACAAACATTCAGCTCGGTGATGGAATTTAGGTTTAATCAGCTTCCACACAACCCGAAACCTTGAACTCAACTTGACTCGAACCACTAATGGCAACCCCTTCCCTGATTCCAGCATGTCCTCCATGCTTCTTCCAGCCCCATACATAGGCTTGTTCTTTGTTCCAACGTATAACTTGAATTTTGATGATCCCATCTCTGCATATAATCTCGGTCCCTGAAATATTAGAAGCATTTTCATTATTCTTTTGCAGTTATAAAAAAATATAGTAAATATGTTGATGTACCATTTAGAAGTGTTAATTGGTTCGTTAAAATAGATCAAAAACTGTACTGAATCGGAACTGTAGCGAAAAAACAAAAAACAAAACTGAGGAATAAGCTGGACCAAAAAAGGAAAATTGAACAAACCAAACCGAATCGAACTGAAACTTGTTCGATTTTGGTTTTCAGAGGTTCAAATCGGAACAAACCAAACCAAACCGAAAACACTAATATTGATTGAAACGGTACGTTTTGTCCTTGTAATTCGATATTAACGAAGAAGAACATCATCTTCGATTTTTCGTCACTTTGTCTTCCTCAAACCCAGTCACACACATTCCTATTTGTCACTTCGTCTTCCTCACCCTTATATCTCTCCTCAAACCTCAATCTCCTAATCACCCATAATCCCTCACTGCCTCATCACTTTCTCAGTCTCAGTTGCACTAGAGAATGAGAGATCGAGTCGCAGACACCACACCTCGTACCCATCGCATCCGCCTCATATCACCTGAACCATCTCGGCCATCGCTTGTAGCCTCGAAGTCTTAAACGGTTGAACCCATCGAAAGTCTCGCTCTCTCCCTCAATCTCTCTATCTTCGTCTCCATCAGCTCCATCGATCAATCTCAATCTCTGTCTCCACCATCTCCGTTTCAAAAGGTTGAAAGTTGAAACCCATCGCCATCGCCTCCATCGCCTCACGAACCCTCACGCCTCTCACTCACTCTCAGTCACTGTGCATGAAAAAACCAATTAAACTGGCCAAGAACCGAATCGAACTGGTTCAATGTCGAGCTGAGAATCGAATCAGATCGAAATCGGTTCCCCAACTGGTTTGGTTTTAGTTTTGGTACGTAACAAAAAAAATTGAACTGAAAACTGATTAACACCCCCAATACTATTGAAAAATTAATTTAGTTCTTCATTTTCTAATATTAAAAGTATAAAAAATAAAAACTAAAAATGAAATAGTTAAAAATTAAAAATTAAAAATTAAAAACGGAATGATTAGCAAAGAGTCCCAAAGTGATTATTCTTACGTGTGTGAACGCAACAGGAAGGCGGCCGAAGCGCATTTCGATTGTGGGAGGATGAATGTGAAGGCCAAAGAGCTTAGAATTGTTGTCTATGACTAGATTTATGGAACAATTGCAGCTGAGGATCTTCGTTGTGACACCTGATCGATCCACTCCTTCCCCTAATACAAATTGATCAATTCCTGCCATCTGAAACTTTTCCAATATTAGATACATACATATATAGAACCCAAGATATATATATATATATATATATATATATATGCAGCAAATTGTTTAAGAAATATTCAACAGTCAAGAATAGACATTAAACTCCTTATTTAATTTTTATTTTAATTGGTGTCACTTAAATAATAATATTCCACTCCTCATTATTTCAGCAAAATAATTTTGGTAATTTTGTGATTTATTACTAATTTCACCCAAATAAATTAAAAAAAATTTAACACGGAAGAGATCACGTTTCAAGAGATTAGTAATAATAAACTTATATAGTATCTCTATTATTATAAATTCGAGTGGCTCAAAAGGCTTCAACAAAAAAATTCTTAACAAAACACCTTTTAAAGTTAAAAATATATATAATAGTAAAATTAAATATCAAATTTATAAATAAAAAAATTATTTTCTATTATTATAAAACCAAGAGGCCGAAAAGCTTCACCAAAAATTTTAAATTATTTAATAATTAAGAATATGATAGTAAAATTAAATATTAAATTTATAAATTAAAAAAATAATAAAAATTAATGGAAGCAGTGGGGGTAAGAAAAGAATAATTGGCTAAGGTTAAACTCCTCTTATTTTTATTTAAAATATAAAAATTAACATTAAGATAGTTACTCCTCTTATTTTTGTTTAAAATATAAAAAATTAACATTATTTTTTTAATTCTTTTTAATAAAAATAAAAAAATTAATTAATATTCTTGTTAGCGGATACCAAAATTCTAATTATAAATGACTTGTTATTATAAGTTTACACATGTAAAACATCTCTTCGAAATAAAAAAAGCTTACATATGTGCGGACCCACATAGTTCGAAAGTTTGGATAACATTATATTATTATTATTATTTTGATGAGAGTGCCGATGGCCGGAAACGTACCTTAATAGACACTTTAGGTGGTGGAGGCTTTGTAGCAATGTAAAACACAAGTAGAGCTACACACAAACTCACCAAAGCCCTCCAACTAATTTGCAAAAAAATCCATGCACATGAATCCGAATTACGAAACGAAAAATACCGCCTCCACCACCCCGATCTTTTTTTCACCCCATGATAATATTCCTCCTCCTCATCATCATCATCTTCTTCATTGCCGCCGAGACCACCGCCTTTGACGACAATGAGAGGATTTTCGCCATTTTCAGTACGCGCGTCGAAGGAGACCTTGTTTTGGTGCAAGATTAATGAGTGGCTGGTGGATCCCCGGGAGGAGGAGTAGTGCGAGAGAGTGAAGCGGGAAGCTGCTTGTTGATCTGCATGGACATGTAGGGTAGGGTTTGTTGGTTCTGGTCGGGTTGGTGAGTGGAATTCGGATCCGGGGATTGTACTGTTCCGGGTATAGGCAGAGTTGGCATGGGAGACGTTGGATGGGCTTTGGACGTAATATACACAAGGGTATGAATTAAGAAATATTGCTTCTTGGTCTTGATCATGCTCCATAATTGAGAGAGAGAGAGAGAGAGAGAGAGATGATTTGTAATTGCAGGCTAAGGTCTCGACATGGGAATGGGGGTTTTGGGAGGGGTTTTAAAGTGCTCACATAGATGGAGATCGAGGGGATCATTGCTTTGGTTTTTGTGGGGGGTGGGGTTGGGATCGGATTGGCTATTAGGGTATCGAACGATGATCATCAAATAAAGAATGCTTCGCTTAGTAGGAAAGATTGATGAAAGGATTGAGGTGAGCACTAGGAATAATAATCATACAAATTTTCTTGCAAAATAATTAATATTTGTTCTACTAATTTCATCTTTAATAAGAACGTTACTTTTTTCTTTTCTTTTCTCGGTGATCAACAAGATGTTACTTTTCTAGACGTTACAAATAATTACACTACCCAACATGCATGAATGATTTTCTCCTTTCTTTCTCGAACAAGCTATAGTTTGACAATACTTCATTTCTTAATGCTAATATATATTATATATATATATATTATGCGGGTGAGAAGTATTTCTAGCTATTTTCAATTTGATCGGGAGAAAAAAAGGTAATAGAGAAGCCCTAGTTAGTTTTCAACAATTTACAATCTATCATCACGTACATGCTGATACTCCTATTTTGATTTGATTAGATAACGAGGAAATTAAATCTATCGTCAATAAGGGTATGTTTAGATGAAAGATTTCTAGTTGAATGAGAATTTACAAATTTCACAATTTGTAATTTGTAATTCCGTATTTATAATTTCCTGATTTATAAATTCAGTGTTTATATATCAATTTTAAAAATAATGGATATTATAAGTTCACTTATTTCAACTCATTATTTGAAAAATTCTGTTCTTTGATACATAATTTCAACTCATCATTTGAGATCCTCAAATTCTCTCACTTTTTCCTCTGAAATTCTGTAAATTTACCAAATTTTGACTCAGTTTTTTCAAACGAAGAAAAATTGATTTTCTGCTTAAATGTTATGTTTATTTTTCAAGTCAAATTCATCCTTAACGATTAATTAGATTGCTACTCATGAAAGGTCTTTGGGTCACATAATTATTAGTTTTTTTTTTTAATAAATAACATAATTATTAGTTTTGAACCACGCGTAGGTTAGCTAATTAATGAGCTCAGTGGAGCCATATTTATAGAATTGGAAATCTAATCCGAAAATTACGGGAAAGCCTCTTGAATTTTGATGGATATATGGATGGATGGCGTTTGTCGACTTTACACCGAATTGACTCACTTTTTACGTCGATCGGAGGAATCCATACTATATTTGAAAGTAGTAACATAATTCCTTTCTGGGGCATTTCAATTACTTTGATATACATAACTAATAATCATATTGTTGGAGGGGTTATTTGAATTAAACTAATAATAAGTTAATCACTATATAATGCCAAATTTCATTAGCTAGTTAACTCGAATTTATTTTTTATTATTTATTTATGTGTGCCAAATTTTGATATAGGTGTACCATACTTATATCTCACACCGATGATATCTGCTTATACCATCTTTTTTATTTATCGAATTAACTTTGTACATATATCATAATTGGAAACGTTCATTTTCTAAATTATCATGTCAAGATTATCTTCGTAAAAAAATCAATAAATTTTGAGGTCGTTTAGTCATTCATATATACCAAATATATCAACAATTGTAGTAATAATTAATATTCTCATGATGAACCGTTTCTTACGTGGACAACCCCAACTCCATCTCCAGCTTCGTAAACAAGGTCATCAGATCTCTCATTGTCGTCGGACTGATAGTAAGAATTTTCAGCGACGAAGGCGGCCTTAGCGGAGACGTAATAGATTTTGCCGAGTTTCGAAGGCGGGTTTGGAAGAAATGCACAACCATGGATTCCAGAGCTTTTTATGAATTCCAAGAACGTCGAGGTCAGGTATCGATTTCCATTCTCTTTAACCACATTTCATTTTTAAATTTTGTTATGATATAAAATGGGAAGTTTTTTGAATATTTGAGTTGGGTTTTTGGTTGTTTATTGTTTCCGATTAGCAAGGGATCCTTTGTATGTTCTGATGTGTTGCTAGGTGGCCGTCATTGGAGATGGGCTTCTGAAGTCGAAGGAAATTTTAGAAGGGGTTGCGAGGCTGCGTGTTTCAAATGACATCTATTAATTATTGAGACAAAAAGTCTTACATCTGCGAACAAAAAAAACACATGAAGAGGTCTTGACTTTTTCCTTTTTCAAGTTTATGGATCCACCACGCGGGGAGAGAGGGGCTGGAAAGGCAGAGAGTCCTCCTCCCACCACTGTGTCGTCGCTCCGCCGTGCCGCCGCTCCGCTGTGCCACCAAGCCGCCATGCCGCCGCACCGCCACATTGTCGTACCGCTCTACTGCCGAGTCACCGTAAGCCGCATCTCTTCCCTCCAGATCTCTTCTGCAACATATTCAAAGAAGGACAAGAAACAAGACAAAAACAGGGGAAGCAAAAAACTGAAGCCCACCAAAATCGAGCAGACCTCATCTACCATAGAATGCACATATTGACTGGCGCGCCTCTCATCCTCCTCGGCGACATCAGTGACACAGACTTGCCAGGCCGGTCGATGAAAGTCTGCACGATGACCCCTTCATCGACAACTCTGCGAGCCCCTCCATGTGCACACCCGAGGGCAGAGCCCATCCACGCGACAATTTGGAAAGAAACCCAAATGTTCATATAAGGAAGATGAACAATGAAACTCAGGGACTGACATGTAAGCAATAATGATGGTACTAACTTCCTTAACATAATGGAGCAACGGTGCTACCAAAAGTGCAGTTATAGCAGCATATTTGAAGCTAAATCCGTTTCGGAGAGCAAAGTGATATTTAATGTCCGATTAAGGGAATAAAGTGAATAATAAATTTTTTTTTAACTATGTTAATATTGTACGCATAATATTAGATTTTGACGTAACACCTAAATTTTAATAAACCAAAGACAGATGGATGAGCACAAAATCCATAATCAAAATAATGAAAGGATGTTTAAATATTTATATGTAAAGGAATATTACTCTTAATTAAGACTCGGCGTTATATATCTCAACAGTTAAATTATTAAATTGTGAATTAATCTTAATAATATCGGATAAGGTCTAAGATAAAAAAATAATGATGATGATGGTAGTGAGGGACTTCCATTCATAATGTCTTGGAGCAAAAGCAAAAGCTATATATATATATATATATATTGGATTAATTATATCTCAATGTTTTCTCACTTTAGTTCTACAATCATTATGCTCATACATGTAAGATGGTCAATCGTCTATTTCAATCCACAATCTCCTTCAAGAAAAAGCTATATATATATATAATGTTATACATGACATGTATTGAATTTGAATCTTGAAGAAGCAAGAAGTGTCAAGAAGTGTTATATATAAGCTCTTCGCAAGAGTTACTCTAGACAAAATGGGTGGGACTGGGATCCTCTGGGTTTTAATTTTCACATACGCATCTTCCCAAATTCAGAAGGTAATATAATTGTGAAGTATTTACTCTAAAATTAATTACTAATATGGGAAGTAGTCCCTTTGGAACATATATATGTCGTTGTGTGTACGGTACCTATGTGTAGGATAATTTATTCTCGGATCATGTAGAAAATTGAGATTACACTTTAAAATTAATTAGTAATAATAGAATTATTAAACTCCTTATAAACTTTTATAAAATTACGCAAATTTACCACGTAAAAATTTTATTCCTTTACATTTTCATAAAAACCACGGCGAGACCTCCCAATTATAGAAGTTTTGTGTAAATTTATTCCACGTCTCGATCGACTTGTTCCCTAGTGGCCGGAGAACTATAACTTCTTTCATGCACCCACCTCAATTAAGGTGGGGTGTGTATATATATATATATATATATATATATAAGTCCATGATGATATGATACATGTAAATACCGTACATGCAATAACTATGTTCTGAGAATTTCGTGCTTTCTATAGATAAGAAAGGGAATTGCAGAGAAGCATTCATATATATATATATATATATATACATGTTATATATATGATCAACACCTTTGACATTGTAGATTAATTAGGGTTGCTCAATATGCTCTATATATTGGACCAAATACATATTATTTCTCGAGTACCAAATCAAAACGTCAAATTCTCAAATCTTATAGAACTTCAAGGTTTTTTTACATGAGAAAGTAAAAAGTATCACGGATTTTAATTTCATTTGTTAAAAATGCACCACGAAATATTAAATGAAGAAATTTAAAATACCTAAAGATAATAATTATCGTCATCATCTAATACAGCCCTTATCTCTGGGAATCTCAACCTGGCCTAAGGAGACGCACGGCCACAGTCTCGACCTTACCAGGGCGCGCTGCAATTTAGAGGAATTTTTTAAGTAATAATTTCTTAATTTCTTGATATGACGGCTAGGGATAGGATAGGATGAAGTCATAGTTTCACCGTAAGTATTGAGAGTGAGTGTGTATATCTGAGTAATAGCTCAGAATAAGCCTAAAAAAGTGTTTTTGACATTTTATCAAACAGTACGTTAGTATGTGCATTGGTCATTTTAGAAAATTCACCTAAGTTCGATCATTGATCATTTTAGGAAATTCACCTAAGTTTGATCATTGATCTTCATCCCAATTAATCCTAAAACTAGTGCAAGCGAGGAAGATAAACTGGGCTAGTTCTCCACGATACCTCCTCTTCGAACCTTGGTGCTTCAATTCGTCAACACCTCCTCCTCGTGATTTCCTCACCATTCTTCTCTCGGCCACACATCTTTGCCACTTTCAATCTCTGGGACAAATCCACCGCTTCTGCATTCTATTTTGCTTTTCTCCTAGCCTTCTTTCTCTTCCAAATTTACAACCCAGTTCTCTTCTCTACTATTTTTTCTTCAATTTGACCCTATCTCTTTTAATTTTTGCAGGTCGGTTGTTTCAAAGGCCAAAGAAGAAAATCACGGGTATCTTCACGGTAAACAGTTCATTACCTTCTTTTAATTTTTATTTTCAAAATATGAAATTGTTTTTTTATATTGGTTTTATCTCTTCCTTTTGCTTGTTGATTTTTCGGAGGCATGGAGGAATAAATTGTTGACATTTCAAGAAATTTTGTAGGTAATTTTGTTTTTTCTGCTCTTACAATTTATGAATTTTGGCTACTTATTGATATCATTTTCAGATTTAAGTAAATGGTTTGGATTATGCACACTTTCTTTCCTAATCTGCCAGTTTCTCTCATATCCACACTTAATTGTTCGTTCAATTATTTTTATTACACATGAAGATTGTTCAAATTTTTTATTGTCTGAATTTTCGACTTTTTGAGCATTTCAATTTTTGGTTCTCACTGTGAAGGTTGATGTCATTTTTTTAGCGTTTCAATCTATGTCAATTTATAGTTCATATATACTATTTCAATTTTTTTTCATTAATGTTTTTTTTTTCTTTTCGATTTTGACGATAGGAGATTTGTTTCCATACTATCAATTCCAGCTCCAGCCCACCATCTTTCTTTTTATAGTAGTTTCAAGTTCGTCTCCTTCATCAACATCTGTTTTATTTATTTTTTTCCTTTCCAATCAAGTTTAATGTGTTGATTGTTATTGGGTTTTTTCTTTAACATCCATTTCGAGGTGTTTACTTAATTGGTTTCCTCTTTAGATATTTGTTTATGATGCTTGACATATATTTCACGAAATCACGCATTTTTTAGAAAATAAAATGTGAGTTTTATAATTCATAATTTTTAGTCGATTATTGAAATTTCTTCAGAACCATCGAAATACTTTTTTTTTTTCCCATTATTTGCATTGTGTAAGATACTTTAAAGTTGTGGAGATGTTTTTTACTAACTTTCAGACTCTAGACTCACTTCGCACGCAATTACGAAATTTCAATTAAATTCGAGTTATATTACTTAAAAAAATGCGTAAAAAATTAGTTAATGGGCATCCTGAATGACAGGAGATGTTCCCAATGACATATAATACTTTGGCTAACATACAGTTAAAATATTTCGCGAAATCCCGACAGTTGCATTATTTTACCAAAAAATGTGAGCTATAATTCACGATTTTTAATCGATTATTGAAATTTGTTCAGAAGCATCGAATACTTATTTTGTTTCAATTCTCTTTACTCTGTAAGATACTTTGAACTTGATGAAGATGTTTTCTAAAGTCTTTTAGACTCTAGACTCACATTGCGCCATGTTATAAAAGATTCTTTGCTTAAAAATGCGTAAAAGTTTTTTTACAAAAAAATGTGATCTATTACTCACCATTTTTACTCGGTTATTGAAATTTCTTCAAAAACATCGAAGTACTTATTTTGTTTCCATTATTTACACTCCGTAAGATACTTTGAAGTTGAGAGGGAAGTTTTCTGAAGACCTTCAGACCATAGACTCACTTCACACACAGTTACAAAATTTCAAAGAAATTTGAGATTTTTGCTTAAAAAAATGCATAAAAACTAGCTAATGGGCATCTTGAATGGCAGGACATGTCTCAAATGACATTTAATATTTTGGCTAATGTTCATTTATTATATTTCACGAAATCCTAACAATTGTTTTTTATAGCTCACGACCTTTAGTCGATTATTAATTTTTTTTAAACATCAAAATACTTATTTTATTTTCATTCGTTTTACTACATAAGATACTTTTAAATTGAGGGGGATATTTTCTAAAGACCATCAGACCCTAGACTCACTTTGCACCCTATTACTCAATTTCAATGAAACTTGAGGTTTTATTTTGCTAAAATAAAAAATAGTTAATGAGCATCTTAAATGAAAGGACATTTAATACTTTGGATAAGGTGCACTTAAAATATTTCAAAAAATCCCGGCAGTTACATTTTCTACAAAAAAAAAAATGTAAACTATAATTCACGATTATTAATCGATTTTTGAATTTTCACCAAAAGTATCGAAATATTGATTTTGTTTCTCTTGTACTCACTTCATAAGAAACATTGAAGTTGAGGGAGATATTTTCTGAAGACCTTCAAACCCTAGACTCACACTTCGCACCATGTTTCAAAATTTTAAGTGAGATTCAATTTTTTTTCCTTAAAAAATGTGTAAAAAATAGTTAATGGGTATCCTGAATGGCAGGATATGTCCCAAATGGCAAATAATATTTTGACTAATTTCACGAAATCCAGAAAGTTGCATTTTTTGAAAAATAATGTGAGCTATATAACTCACGATTTTTAGTCGATTATTGAAATTTTGTTTCCATTCTTTTCACTTCGTAAGTTACTTTTAAGTTCGGGGAGATGTTTTCTACTGACCTAATAAATCTAGACTCACTTATCACCATGTTATGAAATTTCAATGAAATTCTAGTTTTTTTTTGCATAACTTTATTGTAAAAAATGCAATTGTAGAAATTTCATGAAATATTTTAACTGCACTTTAGCCAAAATATTAAATGCCATTTGAGACATGTCCTGCCATTCAGGATGCCCATTAACTATTTTTAAGCATTTTTAAGTCAAAAAAATTGAATTTCATTATTTCATTGAAATTTTGTAATAGAGTGTGAAGTAAGTCTTGGGTTTGAAAGTCCTTAAAAAACATCTCCCCCAACTTCTAAGTATCTTACGTAGTGAAGAGAATAGAAACAAAATAAGTATTTTGATGTTTTTGAAGAAACATAAAAAATCGACTAAAAAACGTGAGTTATAATTCACATTTTTTTGTAAAAAATTCGACTGTCGGAATTTCACGGAATATTTTAGTTGCACATTATCCAAAATATTTAATGTCATTTGGAACAAGTCATGTCATTCAGTATGCCCATAAACAATGTTTTACGCATTTTAAAGCAAAAAAAAAACTCGAATTTCATTGAAAATTCGTAATAGGGTGCGAAGTGTGTCGTGGGTCTGAAAGTCTTTAGAAAACATCCCCCTCGACTTCAAAATTTCATTTTGAAATAAAAAAAAGTATTTCAATGATTTTGAAGAAATTTCAAAAATTGACTAGCAAAAGTATTATTTGCCAAAATATTACATTTTTTTGTTAAAAAAATGTAATTATCGGGATTTCGTAAAATATTTTAATTTCACATTAGCCAAAGTATTATATATTATTTGGGACATATCCTGTCATTCAGGATGCCCATTAACTATTTTTACTCATTTTTAAGCAAAAAGACTAGAATTTCATTGAAATTTCGTAATAGGGTGCGGGTTGAGTTTAGGGTCTGAAGGCCTTCATAAAAAAATACGAGTGTTGGGATTTCGTGAAATATTTTAACTGCACATTAGCTAAAATAATATATGTCATTTGGGACATATCTGGCCATTTAGGATGCCCATTAACTATGTTTTATACATTTTTAAGCAAAAAAACTCAAATTTCATTTAAATTTCGTAACATGATGCGAAGTAAGTCTAGGGTATGAAGGTCTTTAGAAAACAACTCCCTCAGTTTCTAAGTATCTTACGGAGTGAAGAGAATGAAAATAAATGAAATATTTCGATACTTTTTAAGAAATTTTAAAAAATCGACTAAAAATCGTGAATTGGAGGTTACATTTTTTTTGTAAAAAATTCAACTGTCGGAATTTCATGAAAAATTTTAATTGCACATTAGCCAAAATATTTAATGTCATTTGGGACATTTCCTGCCATTCAAGATGCCGATTAACTATTTTTTACGCATTTTAAAGAAGAAAACAAAATTCGTAACATAATTTGAAGTGAGTCTTAGGTGTGAAGGTCTTTAGAAAACATTCCCTCGATTTCAAAGTATCTTATAAAGTGAATCAAATGGAAAAAATAAAAAAATAAGTATTTTGATACTTTTGAAAAAATTTCAATAATTGACTGAAAATCGTGAGTTATAGTTCAAATTTTTATGTAAAAAATGTAACTGTCAGGATTTCATGAAATATTTCAACTGTATATTAGCCAAAGTATTATATGTCATTTGAGACATATCCTGCCAATCAGGATACCCATTAACTATTTTTTACGCATTTTAAGCAAAAAGACTCAGATTTCATTGAAATTTCGTAACAGAGTGCGAAGTGAGTCTAGGATCTGAAGGACTTTATAAAACACCCCCCTCAAATTCAAAGTATCTTACATAGTAAAGAGAATGGAAACAAAATAAGCAATTTGATGCTTTAGCAGAAATTTCAAAAATCGATTAAATATTGTGAGTTATATAACTCTTTTTTTTTTGTAAAAAACGTAACTGTCGAGATTTTGTGGAATATTTTAACTATACGTTAGGAAAAGTATTAAAACTCATTTGGGGCATGCCTTGCCATTCAGAATGCCCATTAACTATTTTTTACGCCTTGTTTTAGCAAAAAATCTCAAATATAATTAAAATTTCGTAATTGGGTGTGAAGTGAGTCGAGGGTTTGAAGGTCTTTAGAAAATATCTCTCTTAACTTCAAAGTATCTTACAGTGTGAAGAGAATGGAACCAAAATAAATATTTCGATACTTTTGTAGGAATTTCAAAAATCGTCTAAAAATCGTGAGTTATAACTCACATTTTTTCTAAAAAAATGCAACTTTCGGGATTTCATGAAATATTTTAACTGCACATTAGCCAAAGTTTTATATGTCATTCGGGACATATCATGTCATTCAGGATGCC
Source organism: Prinsepia uniflora (assembly GCA_032719365.1). Lineage (NCBI taxonomy): Eukaryota > Viridiplantae > Streptophyta > Magnoliopsida > Rosales > Rosaceae > Prinsepia > Prinsepia uniflora. The sequence goes on along the minus strand of CM064869.1, from coordinate 530,315 downwards.
CATTAACTATTTTTTACATATTTTCAAGCAAAAAAACTCAAATTTCATAGGAATTTTCGTAACACGATGCAAAGTAAGTCTAGGTTTCGAAGGTTTTTAGAAAACAACTCCCTCAACTTCAAAGTATCTTACTGAGTGAAGAAAATGAAAAAAAAAATTCAATGTTTTTTTAGAAATTTAAAAAATCGACTAAAAACTTAAAGTTATAGCTCACTTTTTTTTTGTAATTTGTAAAAAATGAAATTGTAGGAATTTCGTGAAATATTTTAATTGCACTTTAACCAAAATATTAAATGTCATTTGAGACATGTCATGCCATTTAGGATGTTCATTAACTATTTTTTACACATTTTTCAAGTTAAAAAACTCGAATTTTATTGAAATTTCGTAACAGAGTGCGAAAAGAGTCTAGGGTCTGAAGATCTTTAAAAAATAACCCCCTCAACTTCAAAGTATCTTCCGAAGTAAAGAGATTGGAAACAGAATAAGTATTCCGACACTTTTGAAGAAATATCAATAATCGACTAAAAATCGTGAGTTATAAGTCACATTTTTTTTTGTAAAAAATGTAACTGCCGAGATTTCATGAAATTATTCAACTGAACATTAACCAAAGTATTTTATGTCATTTGGGACATATCCTGCCATTCAGGATATCCTTTATCTATTTTTTATGCATTTTAAACAAAAAAGACTTGAATTTCATTGAATTTTCGTAATAGGGTGCGAAGTGGGTCTAGGGCTTGAATGCCTTTTGAAACCACCAACCCCCTCCCTGCGAAGTGGGTCTAGGGCCTGAATGCCTTTTGAAACCACCAACCACAACACCCCCCCCCCCTGCGAAGTGAAGAGAATGAAAACAAAATGAGTATTTTGGTGCACATTTAGAAATTTCAAAAATCGACTAAAAATTTTGAGTTATAGTTAACATTTTTTTTTGTAAAAAATTCGACTGTGGGTATTTTGAGAAATATTTTAGTTGCATATTATCCCAAATATTTAATGTCATTTGGGACAAGTCCTACCATTTAGGATTCCCATTAACAATTTTTATGCATTTTTGAGAAGAAAAAAAACTCGAATTTCATTGAAGTGAAGGAGGGCTTACAGAAGTCACAACACCAGAAAGTGACAATAGACAAATCAACATAAATGCAAGAAAAAGAGGAAACTATACATCGGGAGGCGAATTGTGTCGTGGATATGAAGGTCTTAAGAAAATATCCCCCTGGACTTCAAAGTATCTCACAAAGTGAAGAGAATGGAAACAACAATAAAAAAGATTTGGACGCTTTTGAAGAAATTTCAAAAATCGACTAAAAATTGTGAGATATATAGCTCGCATTTTTTTGTGAAAAATGAAATTGTCGGGATTTCATCAAATGTTATAATTGTACATTAGTCAAAGTATTATATGTTATTTGGGACATGTGCTGCAATTCAGGATGCCCATTAACTATTTATCACCCATTTTAAAACAAAATGACTCGAATTTCATTGAAATTTCATAACATGTGCGAAGTAAGTCTAGGATCTGAAGGCCTCCATAAAAAATACAATTGTCGCGATTATGTGAAATATTTTAACTGTACATTAACTAAAGTATTATATGTCATTTGGGACATATCCGGCAATTTAGGATGCCCAACTATGTTTTATGCATTTTTTAAGCAAAAAACTCGAATTTTATTGAAATTTCGTAACAAAATGCGAAGTAAGTCTAGGGTCTGAAAGTATTTAGAAAACAATTCTCTCAACTTCTAAGTATCTTACGGAGTGAAGAGAATGAAAATAAAGTAAGTATCTCGATACTTTTTAAGAAATTCAAAAATCGACTAAAAATCGGGAGTTATAGTTCACATTCTTTTGTAAAAAAATCAATTATCGGAATTTCACGAAATATTTTAACGGTACATTAACCAAAATATTTAATGTCATTTGGAACAAGTCCTGCCATTCGGCATGTCCATTAACAATTTATTACTCATTTTTAAGCAAAAAAAAACACGAATTTCATTGAAATTTCGTAATAGGGTGTGGAGTGTGTCGTGGATCTGAAAGTCTTTAGAAATTATCCCCCTGGACTTCAAAGTATCTTAAGGAGTGAAGAGAATGTAAACAAAAAAAAATATTTCGATGTTTTTGAAGAAATTTAAAAAATCGACAAAAAATTGTGAGCTAACTCCCATTTAAAAAAAAAAATGTAATTGTCGGGATTTCATAAAATATTTTAACGGCACATTAGCTAAAGTATAATACGTCATTTGAGACATGTCAGACCATTCAGGATGCCCATTAACTATTTTTTAATTTAATTCTTGAGTTTTGAGTTATTTAACCCAGTATTTTTGGTTTGTCAGGATTTCAAATTTTGTATATAAGATTAATTTTATTTGTGAAGTTTTTAATCTTTTTATTTGTCAAATTTTGAACTAACTTAGCATATATAGAGAGAGAGAAATTGGTGAAGTGCAAGTAGACTCATTCAATATGCAAATGTATATCATGTCTCCTTAAGAATTGGAAGCTGCTGTGGAGAGAAATAGATACTACGTACTTAGCATAGAGAGAATGGAAATATTACCATATATCTTCCCAAAGAGCACTCTCACTAATCCCGCAATATCAACATCTCATCTTAGAGTTGGCACTGAAGGACTCGTGCAGCAGCAGTTAAGATCGAAGAGATCATAGAGGAGCTGTTTAACTTGTATATATCACCAGAAAGTTAAAGAGCAATTCTCAAGGTTTGAGTCGGGAAAGGTGATTGTTAATCTTGTTGTACTTAAAACGCAAAGCAGATCGTTGATTTTTCTTTTTTCATTGAGTTAAAGTTTAAGCATGTTGATATGGTGCATGTTATGAAGAACCTTGATGTACTTCAATTTTTTGAGCTATTGAGCTTCGTTATTATATATTTTCGTTTTCCTCCGCAACTTACTAAGAACCTGTGAACCTTAGTTAGAAGTGGCAAGGGGAGGATCGGGAAGATCGGAAGTATAGCTCTGTAAAAAGTTGAGGTTCCACCCCAAAATCAATTAGCAATGGGGGGAGTAGCCCAAGATCTTATAAGGCACAAATTGTAGTTGTGCTTTTTCGATGTTGGACATTTTCCTCACATCTCAACACGCCCCCTTACGTGTGGCGAATTTTTCAGCCTATCACGTGACAATTTGGATGGGTACGTGTGACACGTGTGACGGTTAGGCCAATCACGTGGAATAACCCCGCTCTGATACCATGTTAGAGATCGAGATTCCGGCCATTATATAGACTCGGGAGTTCGGCCCTAAAACCAATTGGTTTTGGGGTGGAACCTCAACTTCTTACAAGCTCGAGTTCCAAAAGTTTGAATCAATTCATATAATTGTGTTTATGATGGGGTTTCTTATAGTTCAATGTGTAGTTCGTGTTAGGATTAGAGACAGCAAGAAGAAGAAGATATTGAAGCAGAAAAGCAAGAAGGAGGAGAGAATCGAAGAAGAAAAAGATAGAGAGTTTAAGAGAGTTTTTGGAGTAAAAAGGCTTATATTGAATGATAATAAATGTTACATTGTAGTGATTACATATGTCCTTATATTTGCTAGGCTGTTATGCTTACTTAGAGTTTAAGTAAGAGACTGACTACAAACCCTAATTAACCGTAATAGCTTCCTAACAATATATCATATAACAACTTTGATCAATGACAACTGGTGTATCAAATTCAAGCAAAAGAATACCAGCTTCGCAGCATTACTTTGTCTTAACATCTTCGAAATCCCCTCAAACACCTCTTCGATCAAGCACAAAGTGGTGATCGATTTCATGTGCTTAGAATGGGAATGAAATGTTGGATTTGCTGATAAGCTTGTGGCAGGCATGCTGTCATAGTCAATCAAGGACAGTGTAAGAAGGGGGACATGAAGAGCACACATGAGTTTTTGAATCCAAGTAATTAGTTCCGCTACTGTGATTGCCAATGCACACTTCAGTGCTTAACTTAGAGACTGTATTCTGCTTCTTGGAGGATTAGGAAACAGGATCGGTGCCAAGGAATACCACGTACCATGCCAGTTACGGATCTTCGATCATTAGGATAACTCCCCTAATCAACATCTGTGTAAACTACCAGATCAAGGTTACTAGAAGTGAATTGAATGCCAAGACTTTGAGTACCATTGAGATATGAATTCTTTTGGTAGACATGAAATGAAAGTCACATGGAGAATGCATAAACTGGCATATTTTATTAACAAAAAATGCAATGTCAGACTGTGTAAATGTAAGATACTACAAGATACCAACTATACTTCTATAGTTTGTAGGACTATGATATAATGAACAATGATCACGTTTAAGTCTATAGCCAGGAACACAAGTAGTGCTAACATGACTATTGGCCATCATAGAAGTCTTACCAAGCATATCCTTAGCATACGTAACTCAGGAAAGAAACAAATCAGCGTCATTGTGAGTAATTTGAATGCCAAGAAAGTAATTAAAATTACCAAAGTCCTTCATATCAGTGGTTATTGGTTAATGAGCCAATGACAAGTTGAATTGTTGAACTAGGGCTACATGTGAGGATAATATTATCCATACATAAAGAGGCATCTGAGCATGTAGAGGTGAAGTTAACATTAAGAGACTTATGAAGTTGACATACAGAGACTTGTAAACCATGTGGCTGATTTTCAGCCTTACCATATGGATCATGACATCACAATAGATAAGGGATATTACCTCACAATCCAACACAGTAACACACCCCCTGCATGTGGATGTTGACTATGTGATGTGGAGTTTACGTGTGTGCGGGACGTTGCCTCACACATAGTGATGTGGATGGGTAATGTGTGACTGTTGTAGAAATTGAGGTTTCACCTCAAAATCAATTGGTAATGGGGAGTAGCACAACCCTACTTAAAGCACAAATTTTAGTTGTGTTTTTCCAATATGGGACATTCTCCCTCACTCTCAATAACTGTAGAGTACATCAATAATCAATAAATAGCAACATTGAATCATTGTTTACAACAAAGTCGCTTTGGCCGAGTGGTTAAGGCGTGTGCCTGCTAAGTACATGGGGTCTCCCCGCGAGAGTTCGAATCTCTCAGGCGACGTTTCTCATTTTTGCTTTCAAAGTCAACTTTCTCTAACCTGAGTAGACTACACGAGCACATTATTATTATTATTAATTAATATTATTTCCCAATAGCGTGAATATTAATTCACTTCGACTCAAATCAATTTAATTTTGCTTACACGGGCACATTAATTTTTTTTTTTTTATGAGTAACGTGAGCATTAGTTCACTTCGATCGACGGCGACTTTATTATTTTATTTTTTTTCTTTTGGTTAATTAGTTTGGAAAGGAAAACTTTGGACTTGAATTTGCAGCTAATTAATTAATAGTAATAGCTAGCTAACGATATAATTATTAGTTGGTGCAAGAAATCCAAAAGAAAATGGCTAACTTGCATGGCACTCGATCAACCACTCTCACCAGTCACCAACATGCATGCAGTATGCATGCTTATTTTCTTTTGTATTTTTTCGTTGATTTTTTTAATGGGTTTGTAAAATATTATTGAATAATTGAAATATATTTTCTTTTAATATATATCACGGTCACTTATCGTAAATTCAGATCTTAGCAGATCGACTTGGCTCATTTCTATTCTCGACTCCAAACAAAGACCAGCCATGCATGCTTTTAAGTTGAAGTCCGTTGTCCAATATATATGTATCTCTTTAGCTGTGAAACTTTTTAGTGTTAGTTTATTGTTGTATTTCTTGAAGTGGGAAGTGCAATTTGTTTTTTTTTTTTTTCTTGGCTTGTTTATCAAGGCAACTTAATTACACTAACATAGGACTATAGGGGAGAGAGAGAGAGAGAGAGAGAGAGAGAGAGAGAGAGAGAGAGAGAGAGAGAGAGAGAGAGAGAGAGAGAGAGAGAGAGAGAGAGAAATTGAATACGTATAGCTTGCTCCTTCCTTTTACTTATTAACGTCTGTTTTACACAAGGCACACATATGTTACATCCTTCAAATCTTCCACTAACGACTTCAACTCCACCATTTTATTATTCTTGTGTACAAAACAATCAATAACAAACTAGCTACATCCGATCTCCTCATCATCTTATTCTATTTTCTACACGACTATATTGACATTTACTTTCTCCTCTCTACAAGTATACATATCATATTACAGAGAGAGAGAGAGAGAGAGAGAGAGAGAGAGAGAGAGAGAGAGAGAGAGAGAGAGAGAGAGAGAGAGAGAGAGAGAGAGAGAGTATATTGCATGCATGCACCCGAAAAAAAATTGCCAAAATTTGCTTTGCAAATTAAAGGCTTATTTTAGGAGAGAAAGGAGGATATATCTTGCATGAAACCCTCAAAGTCCCATTCTCCCATCGTCAAGTTTTCTCCTCCTTCAATCCCATTGTTGTTAATGTTATCATTATTATTATTTCCAAACTCAAACACGTCCTCATCCTCCTCTATTTTAAACCCTATCATTTCCTTGCTGTTCAAGCAATTATCATCATGAATCAAGTGGCTGTTAATACTGTTACTCTTGCTTATATTCTCAGCTAACACACCATTGATCATCATATTATGACCATCCTCCAAGTTTCCGTATACCCCATAATGCCCCGGATGATCTCCAAAATTACTACTTGGTACTTGTGCTAGGCATGTCGAGCTGGGAGTGATAATATTATTAACGACGTCGTCTGCATGGATGGTGTCGTAGTAGCGATTGTCAAGCAAAGAGAAGGGATTGAATATTGTGGTGCTGTTGACGACCATGGCATGCATGGATGTGGATGCTGAGGAAGCCGATGATGATGAGTCCATGTAGTTGCACATGGCGGCGATCTGATCGTGCATGGGCATAAACGACGTCGTCGACGCTCCAATCATGTTGACCTTGTCTCTAGGCTCTGATGAATCACTGTCGTTTGCTGACGATGTGGACGTCGAAGAATTATTGTTGTTGTTGCTTTTCAACCTCTTCTTCAAGGCTGAATTCCAGAAATTCTTTATTTCATTGTCGGTTCGTCCTGGAAGACGTGCAGCAATCTGTGACCACCTGAAAGTTAATAGTAACTATGAGAAACAAAACAAAAACATGGGAAATCAATAATTCGTCAAACTCTGACATCGGCGAATTTTTCAGCCTATCAAGTGTCATACTTATCACATGGCAATGAATGAATAATGTGTACATGACACGTGTTTGGCTTAAGCGGATTTTCCAACCTATCACGTGGCAATGAATGAGTAATGTGTAACACGTATGGTGATTAAGCCAAACATGTGGGACAACCTTGCTCTGATACCATATAAAAAGTTGATATTCCACCCTAAAACCAATTGGCGATGGGGAAGTAGCTCAAGATTATATAAGACACCAATCTAAGTTTTGTTTTTCCGAAGTGACATATTGCCTAACATTCCAACAAATTTTACGTAACAAACATATATGACAAGAAAAATGAAAATGTTTTGTTGTCGAATTAATTATAGTCTCCATTTTCATTGAGTTAGGACTGAATGTGTTATTATTAAGATTCGAAGTCTAAACTTATACACACTTATTAATTATAAATTAAGTTTTTAAATTTTTTTTAGTACAAATATATTTGAAGGGGCTAAAGGAGAATTATATACATTGAATACTTGAGATCTTATACTACAGAGAATTATCTAATGTGGTAATACTAGCTAGTTTATGAAGGAGATATTGTAAGTCAATTCACATTGGAATATATAAAGGTCTGCATTGGAGACATGCAAGAGACTTAATAATATATAAGTAAATAAATTAACATTGGCGTACAAACAATTGTGCCGTGTTTGTAATTTATACACTAAACAATTGTAAATACATAATACATATATATATATACAGAGAGAGAGAGAGAGAGAGAGAGAGAGAGAGAGAGAGAGAGAGAGAGAGAGAGAGAGAGAGAGAGAGAGAGAGAGAGAGAGAGAGAGAGAGAGAGAGAGAGAGAGAGAGAGAGGTACCTGTTGCCAAGAATGGAATGGAAATGGATGATAAGTTGTTCCTCATGGGGTGAAAAAGCACCACGCTTGAGGTCAGGCCTCAAGTAATTAATCCAACGAAGACGACAACTCTTTCCACATCTTTGAAGACCGGCATTTCTCGCAATGTCACTCCAACATCCTTGTCCATTGCTTAACATGTACCTCATCAGCTTCTCATCTTCCTCCGGCGACCACAGCCCCTTCCTGAGCTTATTATGAATATTGCACGTCATTATCTTCTTCTTCTTATTCATCTTGTCGTCTGCTCCATCCAAAACGATGACGCCTTCGTCTTTGGACTCTTTTCCCATAGTCGACTGATCTGGCTTTCTCATTGTAAATATTACTGCAAGCCGGGGGGTTTCTTGTTTAATAGATTGTGAGTTTGAAAGATGGAGATCTCAAAGAAAGCTATATAAGATGATGAGAAGGCTTCATGCGGTGGTAATGGTGATGATGATTGTGATGTGGTTGTGGGGTTTGCTTAGGATATGAATATGATAAAGAAAATGAGAGAGAGAGAGAGAGAGAGAGAGAGAGAGAGAGAGAGAGAGAGAGAGAGAGAGAGAGAGATTGTGTTTGTTGGTCGATGGGTGGAGTGGGAAACGGATTCGAGGGGGACCTCCATGGCTCCATGCCCAGAGAGAGAGAGAGAGAGAGAGAGAGAGGGAGAGATTGGTATTATGTGAAGTGGAAGCAAAAATATATGTGGGTTTCATATAGAAAAGACGATATATAATTACCTTGTGAGTGAAGAAAAATGCATCGAAAAAGACAAGATAGAGTCAAAGACAAGAAGACAAACCCTACCCCTATCGATTTACAGTACGTGAGTTTCAAGTATATGCCTAATGCCTAAGGGGGGAGAGAGAGAGAGAGAGAGAGAGAGAGAGAGAGAGAGAGAAAGAGAGAGAGTACAAAGAGTACTCTTTATTTGTACACTCGATCACGATGATCGATCATAATCGAAGTGTTGGTCTTTTGACACATATGTTTGTACTTAATGATTATGAGTTTCTTAATCAATTAATTGGCATCTTATTATAATGATTTGTTTATGGTTAAAGTAGTGGTTGCATGAAACTTATTGGGGATAGCTCAATTATCAAACATGCATGCTTTCTCAAGCAAACTCTCACTTTCATGGGATCGATCAATACTATACAGTTGTTATATCTCTTTGGTCAAAATTATTTGCAGTCTAAATCTCATATTAGAAGTTAAGATTGGGCAGCTAGCACCAATACTAGTTTCTATAATCTTCTATCTTGTATATGGCGGCATGCAATACAATAAATATTTTAACAAATTTATTATTGATTATACCTTTATTGTTTCATGTCAAGATCGAATTTCATAAAATAAAAAAAAATTAAAAAATTGAAAATCGCTTAGTCATTCATATATATATATATATATATATATCAACTAAATGGAAAGTTCATCAAAAAGATCTTAATTATTACTAAAAGTATTATTTATTTGATACATATGAATGACTAAATAATCTCAGTCAATCTTATTGATTTTTTACTAAAATGATCCTGACGTGATGATTTAAAAAAATAAACGATTATGATTATAATATATGTATAAACACAATTCGATAAATAAAAAATGTGGTACGAAGAGGTACTACTAGTATGGGATGCAAGTATTTTTCCAAATTAAATACACAATTTCTATTAGCGAATTTAAAATTTGGAAATGAATAATATATGAAAATTCATTTACTCGATCCCATGGTTTAGAAAGCAAGTTCTTAAGAATTAATGCATAAGAACAAGACCTATACGTAAGGATATTAATCAAAATTATAGAGAGAGTTGGAAATACGAACCCATCATCAAGTAATTCATAAGGGTAATTAATAAGAGCTGTGACTTATTAATCACATATTTGATTGAAATTGAATTACTTATGTGAAGTGTGTCTTGTTTTATACCAAAAACATGGTCGACAGTGAGACATTTTTTAGGGGGATAAAGTGATCGAGTGCAAAACTGTGAAGCTACTCAAGTGTTCGTAAAGCTAAGTAGTCCTATTGTGTTTGTACAGGTGTCCCAGGATGGAAATTGAAAGTATAGATATATGGGGCATGGAGGGAGAGATGGCCATGCTTTTGAGGGTGTCCCAAGCAACATGTCTGCTTGGGTACAAAGACAAGAAACACCAACTCACCCATAATAATCTCTAGCTATCTCAAATCTCAATGAATTCAATCTCACACCTTCAAATTAATCAAACTCACAGAGGAACTTGCATCATGTGTCTTCAAGCTAGGGCTGAGCTTGAAGACAAATGCATATGTATCAAGCTAGGGCTTCAACAAATCATGGGGTTAAAAAGGTGGAGAGATTTTATGAGTACTAGGTTTGATCCAACCCCACAAGTGGTTTGGCCCCGGCCCTTTATATATACCTTTGTTTGCAGATACTGGATTTAGATATAGAGATATTGTGGTACGTGGAGTTTCTAGCATATCATACTTTTTTAAGGGAGAAAAGTGGAGGGGGCATGAACACCGAAAACCAGACAAAAAGTTCGTCCAAATTTTGATTTAGTAGACAAGGAAAAAAAACTTCATATATATATATATATATATATATTATATATATATATATGGAGGTAGATGGTCTTAATATAGTATGTGAAAATTGAATCCTCCATCTAAGTTATCTAATTTGGTTAATTTTTCACATAAATAACTTTGAAATTATATTCTAAGAAATTACTGGTTCCGATTATGACAAATATATATATGAAAATTCGTCAAATGAAAATGGTGATAAATGGAAAACTAAAAGGAAAACTTTTTTTAGTGTGAGATATAAATATCCTTCTATCTTAAAATGGAAACTATGTTCTGTTATCTTAATAAAACTTTGCCACTTAGTATTATGATCTAGAGGATGAGGATTAAGGGGTTTTTTTATACTTATTACGGCTAGGGGTTGGCACGGTTAGTATTTTGGAATTATGAAATTTATATGAACTCTAGCATTCAGATGTCTAATATTAGAGATTGAAACATGAATTAAGATTTTTAACCATTTTGAGCTTAGTTTTACCGTTGTAAGTCGATGTGAGCTATCCAAATACGACCAAGGATGAGCACGATTTTGATTAATACAGTGGTCACATAAAACCACATCCATATCTATTTAAATTTAAAATGTTTTATAGTTTGAATTTTCAAAAAATATAATTAAACCGTTCTAATACCCAATATTTTCAAAAAACTTCATATATATATATGGAGGTAGATGGTCTTAATATAGTATGTGAAAATTGAATCCTCCATCTAAGTTATCTAATTTGGTTAATTTTTCATATAAATAACTTTGAAATTATATTCTAAGAAATTACTGGTTCCGATTATGACAAATATATATATGAAAATTCGTCAAATGAAAATGGTGATAAAAGGAAAACTAAAAGGAAAACTTTTTTTAGTGTGAGATATAAATATCATTCTATCTTAAAATGGAAACTATGTTTTGTTATCTCAATAAAACTTTGCCACTTAGTATTATGATCTAGAGGATGAGGATTAAGGGGTTTTTTATACTTATTACGGCTAGGGGTTGGTACGGTTAATATTTTGGGATTATGAAATTTATATGAACTAGAATTCAGATGTCTAATATTAGAGAGACTAAAACATGAATTATGATTTTTAACCATTTTGAGCTTAGTTTTACCGTTGTAAGTCAATGTGAGCTATCCAAATACGACTAAGGATGTGCACGATTTTGATTAATACAGTGATCACATAAAACCACATCCATATCTATTTAAATTTAAAATGTCGAGTATAATATGGATTTTCAAAATATATAATTAAACCGTTCCAATACCCAATATTATCAAAAAAGACTCCTAAACGTCATAATTTCAAAATTTTCAACATTCATAATAACATTTCATTCATCCACTATAGGAAAATCCAAAACATGGATTGGAGTCTTTTTGGCTGAATGGTGATGTTTTGAGAAGCTAACTCATAACCCATACTTTATATAACGCAGCCAATGAATCTCTACATGCAATTTGTGCATGATTGAAAACATCTTGCAGAAGTTGACATCAAATGTGAAAACAGTACACAACAAACCTCTAAGTTGGCCGAGAACAAATGTGAAAATAACTTTTATTTGCAAATAGATGGCATCCCCATCAAATTGCTTTCCATCTTCGTTAACAAGATACGAGCACCAAAATTAAACAATCTTCGTTTCCTTCATAGAACTTTGAGAATAACAGATATAGGAAATTCAAAAAAAAAAAAAAAAAAAGGAGAGACCGCAGTCTCAGTCTGCGAACGAAAACCTATTGGAGGTTATCGAAGTGGGCAGGTTCCCGCAAGTACCTCTCCATCTGCCGAGCCCTGGTCTTAATGGACATGTCGAACACCTTCCTGTCAAACTCTACCACAAGCCCACCCAGAATACTAGGATCGATCTGTCATGGAAACCGGAGAATCAATCAAATTCGGAGAATCAATCAAATTCCGTCTATAATACATCAATCTGTGCATTAAAGAACAGATGAAGATACCACTACATACCTTCTGTTCAAGGATGACATTCTTCCCCTGTCCGATTAATTCCTGAAGTGTCTCCCTCAACTCTTTCTCCTCTTCAGCGGGAAGCGGCTGTTCACAGAATAGCAATGACAATAAATATCACATTGAATATCTAATGTGTATTGTATATTTGATACTCAATCAACGCTCCTTTCTATTAAAGTTCTACCAAAAAGACCAACTTATAACAAGATTTCCATGAAAGTGCAACCAATAACAGCCCCTTACGCCAAATTAGCTTTCCAATATTGAGTTGTACATGAAAAGTGATAGTTCAGACCACAGTACAAAGGAAAAACAAATCAAACCCATACAACACCTCATAATAACACCCCAAACAAGTACAAAATCAGCACAAAGGTGATTGAAGAAAAAACAGCATACGATTTTTCTTAAAGAAACTACACAGCACAAGGAACTTATTAGCAAATAAACAACTCTACAACTACCCTCTCTAGTGAAAGAACAAGACCAGAAAGAGCAGCAAGGAAAAGTAACCTATAACTAGGAAGCCCCAAAAAGTCCCAAGAGTAAGACATCATAAGGTGATGAATACCCCATTTCTTTAACCAGCTACGAACCTTTTTATTTCCCATATCGCTCAAAAGCAGTCAGCCCAAAATTATATTACACTATAATCTTTTTTTAAAAATAATAAAAACATAACAAGTCATAATACCATATATTACAGGATTATTAAAAAAAAAATAACTATAACGTATGGGTACTTCCCGCACTACAACCACTATGTCAAGTTCAACCATTCCATAAACAAAGAACTATCATAACTACAAGCAATATTTTTTTCATCCCCGCAATCAGAGAAGTTGCACATACACAGCAAGTTTACCAACAAAAGTTGCATCAAATCAAAACTATTACAGGGTTCATTTCTTATGTTAATCACTTACACCTATCATTCATATTAATAACCAATCAACAGTCACAGTACAAAATTAGGACCAGCAACTCAAGAGATCATATCAATTGCCCAAATAACTTGACACTATTTGCTCTCTTTTTCGCAGTAGGTTTTATTCCAATTATGATCATACGAAAATAAAATTTACATCAAAGGACTATAACTTACAATCACAGATGTCACAATAGCTTTCACTTCTCCCTTATGTGCCATGGTCAACTCCACAAATCTCTTTGCAATTGTTTCAAGATTCCTTATCCTACCATTTTGAGCCAAGACAACTACAGAAGGAAATATAAACAAGTGTAAATATGGGTGTATGTGTAATAGAGAGAAATTAAATATAGAAATATGTTGGTTGCACATTTCAGGCAAAGAAAAAATTAAGCAAATATTAGAATAATTAGCACTAAAAGCAGGATTAAAGCTGAGTGCAAGATTAACTAGGAACACAAAACAAAACTTGATGATTATGTATCTAAACAGTAATTAAAGCCGCAGTGTAAACAGTCATCGAGCATACACTGGTCAAATTTAGCAAAAATATAGTAGTCTTAGTAGTAGTTTAAGGTAGTAGTAGTTTATGGTAGTAGTAGTTTCCATTTGCTTGAACTGACCCTCTTTGTTAAATGCTAAAAGAATCTCAAGCCAAAGCCTTAGGGTTACTAAAATCAAAAAGTGTTTCCAGAGGCTCACAGCTCTTGGAAAACGGCGAATTTATATCATATTGACATTCCAGGCATTGCGCCTCTTGAGATTTTTCAATATGCCATAAGACACATATAAAAAGATTAAGCCTTTGAGAACATTAACGATAACAAGAAGAACTGGAAATTCTACCTCACTTCGTACAATGGCAGATAACGTTAATGGAAAATGAACTGGCCAAAATCCAATATTTTCAATTTCCATTGGGATAATTCAATAAACAAACTCCAGTTAACAGGTGACCATATAACATAAGTGAAAAGTAAAAGAAGGGGCAGTAGCATGATGCAATTTTCAGTAAAGATCACATACAAGGGTGCAACTTTCCGCAAAAGGTATAGATTGTAACTACATATCAGACGCAACACAGCATAAAAATACAGATAAATAAACGAAAAAAGATAGAGTATGATAATACATCTCAAGTTCAAATTAGAAGAGTCATCATCATACCCAAAAAGTTCTTGGTAACTTCTGAAAATTTAGCTTGAGCACAAATATCATTGATTGCCTTCACTCTAGTGTCTGCTGGCACTGACAAATCCTTTGTGAACTGAGAGAAGGTAGGACTTCTCTTTGTAGACTCAACAATGTCACGAATCTCAGAGTCAACCTTTTCCACAACATTAGCTTTTACTGCAGCGATGTACAGAGCAGAGGCATAGTTCCCAGAACCCCCAAATAAAACCAGAGGCACCTGGCATAACATAGAGAACAAATCAATATATAATACATGCTGGCACAGTAAGAACATACATCATCTTCTGCTATATCCCTGACAGTTCATCAAATCTTACCAAAAATCTATTGAATTTTAGCGTACTTTGAAATTTCAAACTTATTATGAAATACATTCAAGCAACCTAAAAGATAATAAGCAATTAAGCATAGCAATGTTCTAGCTAAATAAATTATCTGTCTTTTTAATGAAAAATGTGAGCCATATATAATCCTAGAATATGTTGACAGCTAAAGAGTTCAATTACCTTAACCTTCACTTCCTTCTGCCCCTGGGCGGTAGAAAAAAGTCCTCGACAACTGCAAATACAATATGCGAAACAATAAATCCACATTCCGAAAATTCAACTATACTTGGAATAAAGGCCTCCTAGAGTTTATTCTTACCACTGATATCTTAACACAAAAAAAAAAAATGGCACACATATACTGAAATGCACTGCTAAAGCTGTGTATTGGTTAAAAAGAATGTGAAAGAAACCAATCCATAAAGCAATCACAAATTTCCTTCGTTTGAAAGTTTTACCCGTCCTAATCAATCAGTTTGGCTCAATATTTCAAAATTTTCGCAATCTAGAAACAAAAGTGGAAATGAAATTGAAAATTAATTAAAATTCTTATTTTTGGGGGAAAAAAGACATCCGGTGAAAGTAATCAAATTAGATCAGACATGTAAAACAAGGAAAAAATATAAGCATTTCCCGGAACTTATGTGATGTTATACCTCAGAATTGATGAAAGTAGGGCAAAGTACGGAACGGTGGGCAATGGATCCGTTGGCGGCGGCGAGCGAATCCGATTTGAGAATCTTCGTGACAAGAGGAAGGCTCGATCGGATTCGGTTAGCAAATGCCATTGTCAATAAACCCTAATTTTGCAGCTGCCTCCTCTCTCTCTCTAAGTCCTGTGCTTTCTGTGTTAACCAAAGCGAGCTTCGAAAATGAAAACTCAAAAAGACCAGCGAATATTAAAATAACAATTAATTACCTATTGGTGTACTCATTTTCTATCCTTCTCAGGCGAGAGCATAACACGTGTCAACTAAGAACAAATAATCATACAAAGAATATATATTTTATTAAATTTCAATGATATTAAATGAATTTTATTAATTAAAAAAATATATCTACAAAGAATATATATTTTATATATTGAAATAACAAATAATCATACAAATAAAATATAATATCACATAAAATAATAACAAAACCTTTTTTAAGTGGATAAAACATCATATAATTTTCAAAAATATCAATATAACTCTTTTTTAAGTGTAAAATAAATTAATAAGTGAATTATATAAACTAACATTATACAAAATTTTACATTAGACCATTAATTTCGAATGGGCTGGAGCACATCCCAGTCCTTAGGGGCAGCACGTGTCTACTTGTGCTCTTCAATTGCATTCGCATGTAAGAGATTTCATATTCGAATCACACAAATATCAAATGATTTTTTCGTTTCTACTAGTCATATTGTGACATGTTTGAAATTCATGAGCTCATCGAAATAACGAATACTTATCATGGATTTCTAAAAAATGAACAAATTCTGGGTTTCACCGAACTTGTTCAAAATGATCGAACTCCTGTGCCATACATTATTGATAGTAAAGGTTATCCATTACGTGCTAAAATCTATGAATTAAGTCATTTTCTCAGCTACAAAATTGAATTGTGAAACAAATAAATAATGAAAGGTCCGATAAATAAATAATTCATAATCCAATCCTCAGTTCTCCTAAAGCTGAAAGGTCTGATATATATATACTTCACAAATACTTCACAACCCAAGTTACAGATCTCATGGTGATTTCCATTGCCTAGCTTTGCCAAGTAGAGAAAACTAAAAACCACAAAAGAGAAAGCATAAAGGACTCAAAGCCGAAAGGAAATTACCGCATTGCAGACCATATCTTCTGCTTGATCAAGTAGGTCTCATCATGCAGAATTTAAGGCTATATCAAATGAAAGATGCCCTTTTAAATGTGTTAAGCTGAGCAGGATTTGATATAAGTCAGACATTGATAAAAGAATTGAAATTTTGAAGTAAAATCAAAGAATACGAACTCAATTGATAAGACATTGGACAATAATGGCGATAGCAGAATGATAGTCTGCTTCCAAGTTATATATATGCAACGCTAAGAATCTTCTCATACTTGATCTTCCAGATCAGAGAGGAATGTGATGGATTAACTGCATAACTTAAGTGAGAAGACACCGATCCAGTTATATTATGATTTAGCAACTCATGCTTCAATAAGGAGAGCAACTTCTTATGTACGTCGTGATTGTTTTCTCTTCAGTACTTGGATAAAAGCAAATAAACCAAGCCGTTCAACCTCTCCATTTTCCAGTCGAAGATTTGGGTGGAAGTCATGAACATTACACGCAGAACGCATCCTTCTCTTTATGAGCATATTCATATACCTAAACGGATCAAACAGAAAGAACATAACTCTGAGAAACAGGAAGTAGAATTACTTAAACATTTTAGATTAGAGACGATCAAAATTTGGAAGCAAATCCAGGTACTGCATCAGGTCCTTAATGATTGCTGAAGTTAAAATTTTGTAGACGACCATGAAGAAAAGAATGCATGTTATTTTGTGGAATACTTACAAAAGAGGAATAGGCAAAGTAATAGAGCCATACCTCAAAGATCTCTTGATGATTCTAGATAGCGAAATCGGTGCTGATATCTTGGAAGAGAAAGCAAACCCAAGTTCGCCATAGACGACGAAATCGGTGCTAATTTCTTAGTTCATAGATAGTTGAATACTAGGAGATATAGATATCCATCGAACTTCAAGCAGGGGCGAAATTTTGTCTTTAGGACATTGCGAATCGCAAGCCTCTATCTGCATTACAAGTTAGTATTTTAATTTCCTTTTGTTGCTATAACGTGATTTCTTACTCTTATAGCATATCTGTTTTTGTTATAACAACTTCGTTTTTTCATAACGATTTCGTTTCATTTTACCCAACTCGTTGTCATATATATAGTTATAACACTTTTGTTTCGTTATAATATAATAACGTGGTTGATATTTTCAGTAAATTTGTATTGTATACCCTAACAAGATTTAACGAGACCCTATAATATAGAAATAAAATAATTAATTCACAAAAAAATATTTTTTAATATTTAAATGTATGAATTAAAAGTATATTTTATATTTTTATTTTGACCTTCAAATATTTGTAGCCACCCTTAATTTTTTTTTTCTTCATTCAACCATTTCTATGCTGTCTTGTCGACTCCTTAAAGGCATTCCTTTTGTGGCCCTTAAATGGACAAATGTCTTTAAAATATTTTTGCTTTTATAGCCTTCGAACTTTGATCTTGAAAGCCAAAAATGGCCACATGAACACATTTCGTGCCTCAATGTCTCTTACCCAATTACCCACAAAACTTGAAGCCCATTTTCGCATTTCTTCCACATAATGAGCTAAGCTTCTCTTGCTCGCTCTCTCAGTCTCATCTTCTTCTGTTGCTGCTCTTCTTGGTGATAAATATCGGTTTCTATCTTGCCCCCAAGAAGATTAAGGCTCAATTTGTGTAAGTCTAACCAAGACTATGCCTCAGCAATATTTCTAGCTCTGCAACTAATCTGAGTTTTTTGAGTTTGCTTTAAGCTATCTGTAAACTCAACTCTTGCATGTTGCTTGTTTTTTCAAGGATCGAAGAACGTAGTGCTCGGTTTGGGAGAAATTGCGAGCTAACATTTTTGTTTTACAATTAATTCTAACTTTCATTCATGTTGGATGTTAATTGATGTTTCAATCAACTCTTGAATACAGAGGAACGATCTCCGTGTTTGCATCAATACAAATCTAAGGTACTTCACTTCGATTGGAATTTCCATTTATGTTCATCGAGCTTCAATTTCTAGATTTGCATAATTCTAACTTGAAAACAGCTAATTCTTATGTTTGAGAAAAAAAAAGTTTGGAGAAGAAAATCTAAGCAGTCGCGCAAAACCTGTCATGTTAAAAGTCTGGAGAATACATTTACTTTGATCAAATAGTTATCCAATATATTTGATTGTAAATAGTGTGATTACCAATTGAATTGGGGCTTTCATGGTTCCAGATAAGAAGACAGAAAGTCGAGCTGCACAGGCCTATCTTGCAAACCGAACTAGTAAGAAGATTTTTTTTCTTTTGTTTTATATATCAATGTCTCTTACTATTGAATTCCGAAGTTCCTTTATATGTTGCAGCTCTTTCTGAGATTGAAGTAGGACCTAGGAAGAGTCTTGAGAAGATATGGAATCCAGGAGACGCCTTCAATTGTTTTGCTTATTTTACCCAGTAAGTAGAAAACTGCAAGATCAATATGGAATGATTAACTTATCAAGAATGGTAATCGGGACGTAGACATTCATAAAAGTGAGTAATCGTTGAAATATGTAATCACTCTCGTTGAGTTGTTTAATAACAATATAATATTAGGACACTAATGGAACTAATGTCCATCGAAATGGACAAGTCCGAACAAGACTGCAAGACCAATGAGAAAAGTGTCGAAGATGAACTGGGACCTGGATGGAAAACATCAGCTTTGTACTCATCCTATAGCTTGTTAAGTTCGATGATTAACTTGGCAAAGACCATTGAGATATAAAACAAAAACATATGAATGATAGATATGTTGAAAAACTTTTCAAACTTGAGCTAGTTCTCAATGTTGTAGTCCTCGACCTCAAGGTTGATTCCCTCTACTAGAGATTCGACTTTTCATGTTCAATGATTACCCCATCGCCCTTCCATCCTTCATCTTTTATCGATGTTTTGATCTTGTCTATGGTTGTGTCCCTTCTTCCATTTAAATATTAAAGCATGAATTAAAAATTAAATCGGTTTTGCTCAGTTCACCCAGTAAGTAAAAGTAATTGCAAAAATTTGAAGATATTAACCTTTACTAATATCTTATATCAGGACCATTTTGCTTCATTTTACTAAGTAAAAGTAACTTTTGTGTTTTTTCTTCTTTGTATCAGGACCATTTTACTTCGTTTATCAGATAAATAATGGGATGACGATAGTGGAGTAGTTTTCACAATTAAAAAGGTTTATAAAATCGGTGTGCTAAAAATGTACATTGATGATCTTAACATAACAACATTTAAGGGTAATCCATATAGTGTACATTGGTACTATTGGAGTCTATGATGCTACTAAGATTTACTTTGAACGGGATAGTTCTTCCAGTGAAAAGAAACCTATTTTATCTGTACTAAGGAAATTAATTAAATCATTTGGAAAGAGTTTCATGTTATTTAAAAAAACTCTAAACTAGAAGTCTTGAGAAGATATGGAATCTATAAGACGTCTTCAATCGGTTTGCTCATTTCACCCAGTAAGTAGAAGATTGCAAGTTCAATATGGAATGATTAACTTATCCAAAATAGTAATCATGAAGGAGGTAATCATTCCCATTGAGTTATTTAATAATAATATAATATTAGAACACTAATGGGATTGATGTCCATCAAAATGCACAAGTCCAAATAAGACTGCAAGATCGATGAGAAAATTGCCAACGGCGACCTGGGACTTGGAGTGGGCAACATCAGCATTGTACTCATCCTCTAGCTTGTTGAGTTCGATGTTTAACTTGCCAAAGGCCATTGAGATATAAAACAGAAATGTATGAATAATAGATATGTTGGAAAACTTTTCAAACTAGAGCTAGTTTTAATGTTGTACTCCTCGACCTCAAGGCTGATTCCCTGTATTGGAGATCCGACTTTTCACGTTCGATGATTACCCACTTGCCCTTCCATCCTTCATCGTATATCAGTCTTTTGATATTGTCTTTCATCTTATATCAGTCTTATGATCTTGTCTATGTTCATGTCCATTCTTCCATATAAATATTAAAGCGTGAATTACAAATTAAATCGGTTTTGCTCATTTCACCCAATAAGTAAAAGTAACTATAAATATTATCATGACCATTTTGCTTCATTTATCGGATAAAGAATGGGACGATGATAATGGAGTAGTTTGCACGATTTAAATGGTTTACATAATCGGTGTGGAAGAAATGTACATTGATGATCTTGACATAACAACATTTAAGGGTAATCCATACAGTGGCATTGACAATCCTCTTATTATTGTTGGAGTTGATGATGCTACTAAGATGTACTTTGAGAACTTCCGTACATTCTTGGAAATTGGGTAAAGGATATTTTGTTCATTTTATTTTTATTTTTCTACTAATATTATTATTGCTTTAACTAGTTTGTTATCTTTCTATTTCTTCAGAATATATGAGCATTGGCATGAAGCTGTCAGAACCCTCAAATGTCTGGCATATCACCCTTTCCTTATGTCAAAAATGTAAGTAGCATTCAAAAAAATAAAGTATATAAGGGCAGTTCAAACATTTTTGCGACTGGAAGAAAAAGATTGAGCATGGCGGTGCATTTGGGATATGACATTTCTTGGGATTTTCTAGGGTAAATATGGTTTTTGTCTCAATTTCGATTTAATTATCTTTATTCTCATTGAGGTGCAATTGTTTTACAAGTAATTTTTTTCCTTTTATAATTTTTGAAACAAGACTGAATATGAAGATACTCGTGCATAAGTTTTTACGAGGATACCCGTGCTATTATGTACATAGGATATCATAAGTCAATGCCTTTAGTGCATTTGGAGTCGTCATAAACATCATATCTTTTGGAATACCGATGATACAATTTGGTGAAAAACCTAATAAGAGATTGATCCAAAATTCAGCACCAAAGCTTACATCAACCCTCAAGCATCATCGCTTCAAATCACCGCTCTCACAATCTAAACTCGGTACATTGAAATTTTTACACATTAAAAAATAACAAACAAAATTTTAAGAATGTGTATGAGGTACCTTAATTTGGGAAGTAGCAAAGGTTGAGAAGGGTTAGGTAACCGAAGTCGGTATTAGGTCGGAGAAAGAACAACATGCAGTTGGATCAACAGTTGAGGCAACGACAGCGGAGACAACGACGACCCTTGCAAAAATGACAGTCTTTGAGGAATGGAGATAAAGGATGTGAAAGGAGTTTGGAGATGATGTTATAGCCTGTAGGACAATGTGCACGACCAGTTATGAAATAGCATGTGGAGGAACTTCAGAACGCGGCGTTACTTCCGCATTTTCTCACGAAGTGGGTGGAGAGTTGGAAGTGTAAACTACACTTTTACAGTTAACACAACTGAACTGATACAGTGGATTGTGTAGGAGACGAGAAAATCCTCACGATTTTTTCAGTGTGCATCTTTTTTTTTAACGAAAACAAAGTGCGACTTATTGATCAAAATAATAGTGTGCCCTTTTCATTATCGAGTTCGAAAGTTTTTGGTTGAATAATTTTTCAGCAATACGTAAAAAATTATGTAATTGTATCTTAATTGGTTCATTATATAATATATAATATTTTTTAAAGATGATACGAAATAGTATATGATTTACTTGTATTAAAATACCCTAAAAATGAAATATTACGGACTAGGCTAATATGCATTTATATCAGGGTCGGCCACAAGGGAGGGCCAAAGGGGCACAAACTTTGGGCCCAAGATAATATACGATATGTCTTGGTTCCAGGTGTCCTACAATGGTCTTCTTTTTTAAATCCGCAACGGATGTCTTGTATCTATGAAGAAAGATTTCTCCTCGGGTAATCGATCGATGGCAACCTCAAAGCTGTCTAGATAGAGCCAAAATTAAGCCCAAAATTATTAATAGTATATAATAAATAAATAAATAAATAAAATTTGCAGATAAATAAATAATATAAGAGCATATAGTTGGTTCAAATTCTTTAAATGGTAAAACTCTTATTTGAAGACTAACTGTTTGCATTAAATATGAAAGTTGCAGTCCTACTAATCTTGAATGTGAATATTTTCATCTATGTACAAGTTAGAAATATATTATTTGTCTTAAAAAAAAAAACTGAATGTAATATTTTGGACATTGAGTCTTCTTCTTTTTTATAAAAGGGTTTTGTCCTAATGTGCTTTTTTTAACAATATTTAACGAGACCTCATAATATAAAAATAAAATAATCAGTTCACATTTTTTTTTTTTTAAATAGTTAAATGTATGAATTAAAAACACATTTTATATTTTTATCTTGACCTTCAAATATTTCTAGCCACCCTAATTTATGCCACAAAAAATATTCAACCATTTCTATGCTTTCTTCTTGATTCCTCAAAGACATTCCTTTTGTGGCCCTTTAATGGACAAATGTCTTTAAAATATTTTTGCTTATAAGCCTTCAAACTTTGATCTTTGAAAAAGCCAATAATGGCCATATGGATACATTTCGTGCCTAAATTTATTTGACAACTTTTGGTGCTTCAAATTGTTTTACTGCTTTTTGCTTAATTCCTTGTGACCAAATTCACCAAACCGTCTTCCCAAATCAAAGCAAATTGCGGGTAAAACATTGCCTTTCTAAATATTTTGTTGCATACCCAAAATATATTATCATAATATATTCTTCTTTTCCTTTCATTTCCGATTGCGATTAGAACTTTCAATTTTTAAAAGAATAAATGAATCATGGTGTATATATTGACTTGTTGTTCATAGACCACATAATCTTTGATGTGTGATGAAAATATTGGGGTTTTTGCTTTTTTGGGAAGGACATCATTTGATGAAGAAGGAAACAATTGAGATATATCTTCTTTTCTTTTTTGTTTTTCTATTTTTAATTTTTTATGTATAATTTTATTTTTATTTCTCGATTGAGATAGATAATTAAAAAATAATGATAATATTGTCAGACGGCATGTTAAGAATGATCTTGAAGTTCGGATTAATGTGGTATATAAAAATCAGACCTTGTTTAGCTAGGAGTTTGACTGTTCTAATAAAAATTATTATCGTAATTTTTTCTTGTAATTTTTTTTTATTGAACTATGAAAAAAAATATATACTTTTTTTTTTAATAATGCCGACAAGAATAAACAACAAGAAAAACGCAATGGATTAGGATTAGTCTTGATGAGTCACGGCTAATTTTGATTTGGGTTGGTGCTATAAAACACGACCAAATTAATAATTTAGGGTCTTCACTGTGCACAGCGAAGCTGGAAACAATAGCTGGAGGCTAGAGTCCCCACCCCACAACCCCAGCCCCAACTACCAGTCTGGTTCTGAGCCATCATTCCTTGACACCTCCCTCACACAAATTTAAATTGTTATCTAAAACCTTCCCTTCTTTGAATTTTCCAGAACCTCCCCCTCTTCAAAACCCTTCAATCTCAATTGGGTTCCGATCAAAATCCAATCTTGAGGGTCCGACTTGGAGTTCTAGTTGCTGATCATGTTGCAGCTCTTCTTCACCATCGCCTTCTCCGCCGTGCCTCTGACCCTGTACGTCCCTCCGATGAGAAGTCTGAACCCGTTTGTGGAGACCATGGAAGATATCTTATCCGAATCGAGAAGTTACACCAATCGGGTCTATCCACGTGTACGCCATCTGTGGCTTAGGATCCTGGATTGCTTACTTTGCACCAGAACAAGGTAGATATATACGTATACAATCAAATCCAGTTGTCATCATGTAACCAATTTCATCTCACAAACAGACTGATTTCTGAATTTTTGTTTTGTTTAATGTTGTTTTCGCTTTCGTGGTAAATAAGGAGCGAAGAGTTTGGGCTTTTCGGTGTCGTTATTTTGTCAGGCGGATTATTTGACTTTTGTGGTGTAAAAATCGTCTTGTAGTTTCATGAGAATATTTTCATGGCATGTTGCAGAGATGATTTGTTTATTTTGTTCTTGAGTTGATCATCACTCTTTTGAAATCTTTTTGTTTTCTTTTTTTTGGTATGTATGAATCATTCAAAGAGCAGTCGGGAATGGATAATAGGTGGATAAAAAACTAGGTTATAATTTCGACTAATTTAAGTTATAGTTATGTGCAAGCATGCCCGCATTTTGTTCGTAAGGCAATCACAATTGATTGTAGCATCTTCATATTTCATAAAACACAAAGGGGATGCCTTACGTTAGAACTCCGGTTTGGTCTCTAGGGTTTAGATGATGTCTTTATATTAAATATTAAAAAGCTTCTATTATTAGATAATTTTTATAGGTCACATTACCTTCACCTAATTGGAAAAGTATAAGGAAAGATTGAAACTTTAGATGAAAAAGTAGGAGGATAAATATAGTTGGGTAGATAAGTACAAATTAATGTTTTGATTGCAGCCTGAAATTGTAGGTTTGTGGAGTGAAGAGGCCGAAACAAACAAAAGAGAAAAGGGATATTGCAGGTGTGATTTTTATGTGGATTGGATATTTGGAAGTGGATTAGGTTGGCATGGTTTTGGCGGTTTGTCATTGTTGGTTTATATAATTGTATTCTTTTTATCGTTTGCTTTATAAAACACAAGTGACAAACCTAGTCTTGAACCCAAAAAGGACTACCAGATTCGTAAAAAGAATGAAAATACTTGCGATACGAACGTATATGGAATTCACTCAAATTGAGCTAAGGTTTATTGAATTAGGTCAGGTCATTCTTATTAGTATAATAGTGTTTTGTTCATAGTATAGACTAGCGTTAAAGAGAGAATGCAAGAAGTCCAGAGATGTATGAGAGTGGATGATTTATGGTGGCTCATCTTTAGTGGTGGCTCGAGCTGACCAAAGCAGTTTTCCGAGTCCTTCCCTAGATCCGTTGCTTGGTCGGACATAAGAAGCAACATGGCCATAATTGAGAACAAGAAGCCCAGAGACTCTAGAATTATAGCTCATCTGAATGTGGATGATTCATGGTGGCTCATCCTCAGTGGTGGCTCAAGCTGACCAAAACAGTTTTCTGAGTTTTTTCCTAGGTTCGTTACTTGGTCAGATATAAGAAAAGCAACATGGCCATAACTGAAAAAGAAGTCCAGAGACTCCAGAATTGGATCTCATCTGAATGTGAGTGATTCATGGTAAGCAACATGGCCATAATTGAGAACAAGAAGCCCAGAGACTCTAGAATTGGAGCTCATCTGAATGTGGATGATTCATGGTGGCTCATCCTCAGTGGTGGCTCAAGCTGACCAAAACAGTTTTCTGAGTTTTTTCCTAGGTTCGTTACTTGGTCAGATATAAGAAAAGCAACATGGCCATAACTGAAAAAGAAGTCCAGAGACTCCAGAATTGGATCTCATCTGAATGTGAGTGATTCATGGTGGCTCATCCTCCGTGGTGGCTCGAGTTGACCAAAATACTTTGTCGAGTCTGTTACTTGATCAGATATAAGAAGCAACATGGCCATAACTGAACAAGAAGTCCACAAACTCCAGAATTGGATTTCATCTGAAAGCTAAAAAAAAAAATTATGGAGGGACTGAACCCAGTAAAATTATTGTGTGGTCGTTACAGATGGGAACTATACGCTATAAGGAAAATAAAAAGATAAAAAAAAAATTAATGAATGGTAAGAAAGCAAAGAAATTAGAGAAAATTAAAAGAATGAAACAATGAGAGTGAATTTAATTGCTCATTTGTGTCTATTTTAGCTGGAAAGTGTTGTGCAAGGTTTTAGGAACCAGAAAACGTCCATGGTTCTTCCTTCTCTTCCATCAGCAGCATTGTAAACACTTTTGCCTCTGTTTGTTGAATCCTCCTCCTTGGTGACTGTTTTGTGCTGCTCTGCCTCTTCGAGGATTCCCCGTTCCTGGTCATTCGATAAGAACCCAGTCAGGTAAGAAGACAATCCTTGCCTCCTTGGACATCTATAACTTTCAATTAAAATTAGCACACAAGACATACAAGGAGAGCTTAGTTCTAGCAGCAAGCAAATCAAATCCAAAATCTAGAATGGTTTGGGTTTGTTACCATAACACAATATGTCAGGTGAAAGAAAGCACAGATAGGAGATCAACTTGACTAGATCAAAGAGCTAGCTTGATTCCAATTTTTATTTCTTCAACTGGTCATTAAGCATCATTGTGGCCATAAAAGAGATTGTGAATTTGAAGCAGTAGATGGATGCAGGTGCCTACGTACCTTGGGCTTGGCTTTGGGAGCTTGTAAAGGTGTGAGCTTGCTGAGGGGCCTCGGGGCAGAAAAACATTGAGGAGAGGGAGGGTTGGTTCGGATTTGCAGCAAGCTCTCCCCTCCTTTGCGCTTTACATCCTGTAAACTTACAGAGATTGGGGTATTCTGTATCTCCTCAACTCTTCTGCAAATCAGTCATCATAAGTCAACCATGCTTTCTTTCAATCATCACACCAAGAAGTTTAGGAGAAAAAGAAAGATCAGATCAGTTCCTTCAATGACATTATATGGATCAACTGTACAATGGCTACAAGCAAGTTAAAATTTACAGCAGCTAGGATTGTCATGTTTGTAGATCAGTCCTATACTTACAATCATATGACTAGCCAACTTGTCAACTTCCAACCTAGAATTTATAACAATAGAATCCTTTTAGCACATCAATGGCTACAAGCAAGTTAAAATTTACAGCAGCTAGGATTGTCATGTTTGTAGATCCGTCCGATACTTACAATCATATGACTAGCCAACTTGTCAACTTCCAACCTAGAATTTATAACAATAGAATCCTTTTAGCACATCTCGACTAGGGTAGATGAATGGAACTGCCATGTATATACCATACAATACAATTATGCATAGTATACTAGCAAGGGGTAAACAAATGCTATAACTTTGTGCAAGTATTTTTACAATATCTAAATCTAACAGACTGGCTCTCATATTCCTAAATTAAGTATCATGTCCTAAAGTTAGTGATTATCAATTTCGAAACATCAACCCGTTTTTAGCCTCAGAACTGAAAGTGGCAAACAAATACTTGCACGCAGTTGAATACCACAGATACTTGCATCCCAAACAAATGCAAAAGCATAGAAACATAGAATATAGTAAGGCTAAACTTACTTCTTTGACCTCAGCTTCTCCTTTAAAATGCTCCCCTCAGTTCCTGCAGCTTTAACCTCAGTCAATCCCATTCTCTCAGTTTTTTGTTTACCAACCTCTAGCAATGGCATTCTTTCTGTTTGCTTCCCATTCAAGTTCAACTCACTCAAAACCTCAGATTTACACTCCTTCTTCACCACCTCTTCCTTCAAACCTAAGCCTTTCCTCACGTCCATTCTCTCCACATTCTCTCTCTCACTAGCTCTCATTGCCAGTCTCTTCAATTCAGTACAGAAGTCTGTAATCTGATTCAAAATGTCACGCCCTGCAAATAAATTCCTGGCTGACAGCGTGCTTTTCAGCCTCGGAAGCACCTCATTGTTGTGCGGTGGGGTTTCGATTGGTTGCAGCTTCTTCTCAGTGCTTGATTTGATTGCTGCCTTCATTGCCTTAGCTTGGCTAATTGGAGGGGTTGATAGGTTGGGATTCTGATTTTCACCATCTTCCTTGAATCTTGAATTATAAGTTGGGTGAACTGAAGCGTCAGTGAGCCCTCTTCTCTTCAATTTCACATCTCTAAATGAGAAATCGTAAACAGACAAACAAAGAAGTTAAATTTCTGTGAAAATTGAAGTAAATTGTACTGTGGTAAAACCAAGAGGTGATGGGTTTTTCTAGTTACCTGAGGATTTTATCACCAAGGGGCGAAACTTCAGAAGCTACAGCTGGGCTTGGAACCTTTACCAAATCAACAAACAAAGAAAGAGGAACTTCAGAAAAAGGAGAGGCAATTATACAAAATCTCAGCTTGGTATGAAATTAAAAATTGCATCTTTGTACAACAAAAGAATCAAAATCTTGAATTTCCATCGTTCTCCTCAAATTTTCTCAGCTACCAAGCAGAGTACCAAAACAGAAACAAACCCCACATAATAAAATCAACAAAAAAGAAAGCGAGACTGTGAAAGTAAGAACCTTGGGAGGTGATGAATTGAGGAACTCTTCAGCAGTCCTGGGGTGCTTACATTCTGTAAAAAGAAATTAGTGATCAATAAAATTGAGAGAGAATAGAAGCAGAAGAAGACGAAGGCGAAGTGAAATGGGTAATGGAGTAGCTACCGGGTCTGCAAAACCAAGCCTGATCGTCGACATTGTTGTCATTAGGGTTCAAGAAATCGAACCACTTAGGCGCTTTGATCTGCTCGTAGGCTTTATCCTCTACAAATCTCCACTCAACGTTCTCCCAATCGATTTTTGCTGGTTCCATTACACACACAACCAGAAACGAAACGACCTGGAAAATTTGTAGGAGAGAGACAGAGAATTCGAGAGATATTGGGTTGGGGTTTGGAGATGAAGAGGTGGACATTGGTGGAAGAAGGAAGAAGTAACCGTTACATGGAGAGAGTGAACGTTTTGGTGGGGTCGACCAATTTTTTTGACCGTTGGAGATTAATTAATTGATTAAGTATTGGGGGTGGTGGCTTGGTCTGAGTTTGGGGATCTAGTTTTAGCTTTGATCAGGTCCCATTCCTTTTTGGATCTGGTCAACTCTGCAACCAGCTGGACTCGGAGCTACACGTGGCTTTTATGTGATACATAAAAAATATTTCAACATAGAAATATAAACTCATTGTTTCTTTAGAAAGTCTTGAAAGTACTTCGCATGATATATAAGAGATTGTTGTCACATTACTCAACGTGAGATTAATCAAGTGGGAGATTTCGAGTTGGGATTTTTATTGATATTGAAAAGATTTGACAATTTAGACTTTAAATTTAAGTAAATTCAAGAAAGTAGTGGAGCAAGAATGATTTTATTATTGGATTTAGGAGGGATTTGAAAGTCACTTTTTGTTTGGAGTAATTTTCGAAAGTTTTTTTTAGATCTATGCATAAGTATGAAATTTACAAGTTTCGAGGGGAAATTCAGAAAGGATCCCCTCGTATTTTTTCTTTTGGTACTCAGAACCCACCCAAAACCAAATCCTTCGGACTCAATCATGACCAATAAAATAGGGTCCAGACAACCAAACCCTCAAGTGTATGGATATGAACAGGAATAAGAAGCCTGAATCAAGACTAAAACAAAATCGAAAAATACATCGATAGCAATTGAAACACAGGAAAAATTCTCCAAAAAACAACACCGGATTCTTTCTCCGATGCGATGCAATCAATTCTTACCGGAGCTACCAACCTTACCGATGCAATCAATTCTTTTCTCTAATGAGTATGGCAACAAATTGGCATACTCATTAGCAAGGAAAATTAAAGTAGGGCTAATTATAATAAAAAACCTCGATTTCAATTGCTGTTGTCATATCGATTTTCAATTCTCGATGTAACTTGTAAAACAAGAAACTCGTTCTGTTGTTTTTGTTAGCATGGTGCATAAGCCAAAATGCATGAATGATTTAAGTTCAATTTAGAGATTTTCACAAGTCATTTATACCATGCACAAAATAAATCGCAAGGCAAAATGCAATTAGAAGCTAAAACAATGGCTGGAAGATGCAATGTCTGATATGAATATCATATAGGAGGTTGGAATTAGGGTTTGTTATCTTCACTACAGCAGCAGAACTTGTTAACAGACAGAAGGAAGGGAGAAGAAGATTGTCTTCAACTAGTCTATGTATAGGAAAAGAAAAGGAGAGAACCTAAAATAAATTCTCAACTAGCTATAGCAAATTGGGAAGTGATTTTGACTGAAATTTTTTCCCAAGTGATGCTTCTTCAATCCCTTGACTCCGCACCGAAAACCTCAAGGTTGCAAACTGGGCATACCTACAAACATAAAACGCGAATGAGGGTGATTTTGCAGGATTGAAACAAACACAAAACAAATTAAACTGAAAAATAAGACTGATTTTATGGCGTTTGAAAGCCAACCTTGTTGATACCGAGCCATTTGCTGATGCATTCACTATGGTAAACATGGTTGCATGGCAAATTGATTTGTCGATCTCCTCTTTTGTACCTCATCTGGCAAATCACACACCTGAGTGCAGAAAAAAATTAGTGTTATTGGGTAAATGTCAAAAGCTTAAAAGAAAAAGGAGGATCACCTCACTGAAACAAAGAAGGAAAATAGAAAAAGAAATATTCCTCCACGTGGTAGCTGATAACCCAATCAGAACTACTTTTTCAGTAACTTCTATTACACATACCAACTGATAACAAATCATAAAATAATGGATAATTAGAGCAGTTCACGAACTTGAGCAAAAAGCAGCACCAGATACCATCTATCTTTATAAGACGTCCATCTTAGATCATGTTAAGACAAATTCTTTTCAAAATTCTCTTCTCCCAGTCACTATATCTATAAAGAGTTTTACTTCTCAAGATCATTGAGATGATGATGAGAGATCACCTTGTTTCAGAAGTAGTAGTCCTTCAAATCGATAGAGTTTAGCAGGAAAAAATTTCTCATTTCTGGTAAGGTAAGCTTTTATGACAAAACGTCTGCAATAGTATAAATTGTATAATACAGAGCTTCATCAATAGGACCCTACCAAATTTATTGTAATGCCAGTCAAAATTTCCAGACTCTCTAGAGGGGAAACATGAAAAGTGAGGCAATCAAATTTACTTCTGATATGAGAATAAGAAGGCAAAGGGAAGCTCTTATAATTAGGTTTACTTTCTTAGGCAGATGAAAGTCTGGATTACTCAAACTGTCCAAGAGTCAGAGCAGTTACCTCTCTCCAGATTTTTTTCTTGAGAAGAAGCTTCCGGACTTGTATTTTGACGTTGGAAGCATACTGATAAGTTCGTCAGAAAGACCTCGGCTTTGAGTGCCAACTGCTTCACCCAAGTCAAGTAATTCCTGGGAATATATACTAAAATACATCAAACAAATTCTCGTAAATCTTGTAAAACTCTATAGTCGTAGTAGGAATTCAAACCAATGCAAAAACAATAAACAGCATCCATTTTCTATGGTAGATATATCAAAATGTCACCACAGCCTCGTTTGAGGCCTACGAGATTACAACACATTCACCTCATTTATGATATTATACTAGTTTCTGACAACGCTGAACTACCTATTTTTACAAATATTTTCAATGCAGAAATTTTTTTGGTTTGCGTACACTTGCCTTGAAAATCCAAAGAATCATGAAAGCCAGATTCAAGCATTACAAACTTCAAAGAAACAGGCGAGCAAAGTGGAACAAAACTTGGTAACAATGTTCTACTTCCAACAAGATTTACTTCATCTAACAAAGCGATGTGACAGTATCAATGCAGGTTAGTAGAATATGGCATACATAACAAACCTCATAGGTCATATTATCTGGATCAATGTCCTCTTGCCATGCAGCCTGCAGAAGTACAGAGTGAAAAAGGTTGACTATTAGTATAAAATACAGTACAGGAATTCAAATCCAAATAACTAAGTGCATTTATTCCCAAACAAATTTGTACACTTAGTTCCTAGTGAATATGCATCAAACATTCAAAACTAACTACCCCGCCCATAAAGAATATAGCAGAAGGAAAATCATGCACCTGCGCAAACTAAAAAGCAAACCGTACCTCAGAAGTATTTGTATCTGGCTGATTCTGAATGCCTAAAAAACAAAGACAAGTCCTTATGGTTAGAGAGTACAATGTTCCAATGATTTGTTAAATGTCAGATCTGAAAGCATGCATGAAGCATAATTTTTTTTTTGGTGACAAATCAAATGATATAAGGACATTAATGCTCCATGTAGAAATTGACTACAACAAAATATAATTTTACTTTTGAAAACTAAGTTAGACTGCTATTTGTATGGATTGTCAAGGAAAGTGCTTTTTCACATCTCCAATTGGTGGTAGCATAATATTCCAGTCGATACTATAAGTGGCTGCCCAACTAGAAAACCGAATTGAACTAAAACTCTGATTAATGGGAAACATTTTGCATCCAGTCTAATAAAAAAGTATAATCAATCAAAAGTTCAAAACCAATTTTCAGTATAGGGATGCAAATAAGCAGAGGTAAGTTCTGACTAACATTCTTCAGGTATTGCTTGACCTTCCATGACAGCATCTTCTTCTGCCTGTGAATCTGCCACTGAATCAGTGGTTGCAGGCTCTACTAAATTCATCTCAGGAGGTGGAAGATATTCCCAAGTCCTCCTGCTGACGTCCATTCTTGGCAAATGATCATTTACCTCATAAGCACCGTAATAAGAAGTGCTGCCCGGACCAGAGGGCCCAAATTTGTATGAACTCATATTCATTGACCAGTAAGCAGTTTCCTGGACAGACAACATATAAAGAATAATATTTCAGCATAACTAGAATTTCAAGTTTATCAAAACAATGCAGTATTTCATTCAGAAAGACTCTGGCTGTAAATGATATAACATCTTCAAATACACTAAATCATAATTTACTGTAAAGGAAATAAAATCTTGCACTAGAAACTGAATGAAAATTACGTGAGCAAACTTTACAGGTCGTGATAATCTCATTCATGTAAGAGAAAAAACAAAAAAATCATTATTCCAATTCATTATCGTTTTAGACTCCTTTATATAACAAAGAAATCAGACCAAACTTCCAAATTGACAAAAAACATTTCATGAAACAAAATCTTCACAGCAAATTCAAAATAGAAAAGCCAAACATGCCTGATCATGCATCGTCATGGCGTGACCATAATTCATTGCTTCTGGTGTAAGGCCTTGAAACAAGTCCATGAAGCCTTCAGTAGTGGCGTACGGGAACCCTGGGTCTAGGTAATGCACCCCCATGTGTCCATGCCCGTTCATTTTTGTAACACTAATCAAACTGAGATTCACATAACAAGCTACAAAACAGAAAAGAAAAATCAAATTTATCAAATTTAAGGCAAAATCTTAAAAAAAAAAAATCAGTGATATAAATGCTCATAGTCTAACCACAAACTAGTAAATAAAATGAAAAACAAGTCATAAAAGTTTTCTTTTATATTTTTCCGATTATAAGACAGCGAATGTATGACAGTAATAACTAATAAAGCATAAATTTTCAAAATTTTCCAAATTTAGGGCAAACA
Source organism: Prinsepia uniflora (assembly GCA_032719365.1). Classification (NCBI taxonomy): domain Eukaryota; kingdom Viridiplantae; phylum Streptophyta; class Magnoliopsida; order Rosales; family Rosaceae; genus Prinsepia; species Prinsepia uniflora. The sequence goes on along the minus strand of CM064869.1, from coordinate 496,370 downwards.
GACACACGCTCAGAAGGACTGAAGCAAACGCAAAGCTCTGTTTCATCTACAAATCCAAATTCCTCTTCGCCAGTTCGACTATCAACAAAATGTACGAAATTTTTAAAAAATAAAAATAAATAAAAACATTCAATGCATACAACACTTGAAATTTCAAGACTTATATTCCCTTCTTATGCTTTTCTCAGTAGCCGAACACATGAAATGAGAAGCCATTAGTAAGAAGCGGTACCTTTAGAAGCCAAAACTCCCTTCACATTTCGCCGCGAAACAAAAATCTGAGAGAATCGCACCAAACAAAATCAGAAAGTCGGAAAAGCAACAGAAATTGCAGTCGTCAAACTCAAAGCAACGAAATTTCAAAAGAAAAGGAAATGCTTGAACTCATAGAGAGAGGGCAAAAGAACGGACATTGATGAGGCTGGAGGTCAGAGAGAGGGAGAGTATGAATGGGGCTTTCGAGCTTGTACACTTTGCATACGGAGACGCGCACACACACACACACTCACTACGTCTCTGTGTCACTGTGAGTGTGAGAAAGAAAGAGAGAAACTTTTATTTACCTCCTCTCTCCAAAGTTGTCAAATTGTAATTGGAATTCAGGAATTGTATTATCTGTTTTGTTTTCTGCGTGTTGGTTGCTTGCTTGTGGTGTTTGGCTTTTGCGCAGAGAGAAAGTAGAGAGAGAGAGAGAGCTTCAGATTTTTCAGATTTCATTTCAACAACACGCCTTCTAAATCCTATCGCTGTCTCCGCCTCCACCACACTTCGCACCACTTAAAGTAATTAATACAACCAAATTATAATATTTTTTCCTATTTTAGACACCCATGGTTTTGCACTTTTTCCCTCTTAAATACGACAACTTTTACGTAATTTTGTATTTTTTTCAGCAAATTAAAACTTTATTAAAAAAGAATGTTAAATGATTAAAGGGGTTCAAAATTTTCTCATCTCATATAACGTTTAGAGCATAATTTTGTATTACAGACTTGTAAATGTGTGGAGTTGAGAATTACTAATACCACAATTAGCTGGAATCACTATAACATAACGCTATTTTAAATATAATATAAAATATAAAAAAATGTCCTTTATTTTTCAACAATTAGATTTTAATTTGAAAGAATCTAACGATTTACACAGCGCACTAAATAATATTGTAAAAATTCCGCATAATTGACATTAATTCCTGTCATTTTATAGTATCATTCACACATATTATAAAATATGAATTTTATATACTATATAATTAGTATTTAGTAATACAATTCAATAACGTCTGAATTAAATTTAAATGCAAGAAGATATACATTGCTCTTATACCCAACATTTATCTCAAATTTTGAGACTCGAGCAATATGTCTATTTGTCTATGTTATAACACATTAGGATAGTGTAGGGGTGGACATGAATCCATTAAAATCGCTAACCGATCCGCTTTAAACCGCTATTTATCCAACGGTTTAAGTTTGACCGGATAAAAGTCAAACGGTTTGAGAATCCAAACTGTTCCGTTAGTAACGGTTTGGATTTGGATTTTCATTTTGGAAATCCGTTAAATCCAAACCGAACCGTTAAGAAATATATTAATTTTTATTAATGTTTAAATCTATTATTAATACAGTAAAAATAATAAAATTAAAAAAATACTTAGATATATCGTATGTATACTCATATAAGAGTATAATAAAAAATTATTAAATAGTTGGTGTGTTTGATAAATCTTAGTATAATGATAATGTTTGCAATTCAATACTTAGTAAGTTAAATATATAAAATTTTGAATATTAAGTATTGATTTTTTTTTGTATCCTTAATTTTTTTAATTTCTTAACGGTTTTAAACCGTTTCTATCCAAACTGAACCGTTAGTAACGGTTTAGATCGAAACGGTTTTATTTCTAATTTTAAAAAATCCAAACCGTATCGAACCGTTAAGATTTTAACAGTTTGAATTTGGATATTGTCAATATCCGTATCGAACCAAATCGTGTTTACCCCTAGTGAGACAATTTTATCTTGTTTATTTGCTTGGATTTTAATTTCAAACTACCTACTTTGATTCCTTAAATGTTATTATTTTTTGTTTAATTATGCGGATTTAGATAAGTAATAGATGAGCTTGGAAATAGATTGGCCAACAAAATATCCTAAATCTTTAGGATTTGATGGCATGTCTGGTCTACTACACGACCATATCTTTAGCAATAGATGAGCTTGGAAATAGATTGGTAGGTTTATTCATGGACAAAACGTCAAACTATGTTAAACGATTTTAAAGACCCAATCAGAGACATAAGTATAATTAAACTAAAAGCTAATTATTTGATTTTTTTTTTTTAAACATTGTGAAGTGTTGTCGAACTTGGAAAAATTAATTTAATAAAATAAGAGTAAATTACACTTTATTATAATAGATTTATACCTAAATTTTCACTATAAATTTTTCAAATTGTTACATTTTGACCCCTTTGTTAACATTTGTGACAATTATAAAATGGGATCCACAATTTTAAATAATAAAATATTAATTTAAATTTATAAAAAAAAATTACTTTCAATTAATAAAAATTTTAAAAAATTTACAAAATTAAAAAATATTTAATAAAAATTTTAAAAAATTATTTATGTATGAAAGTAATTTATCTCTCTTAATCATCTTTATTTATTTTTTTATTAAGGCCTTATTTTGACAAAAAACAAAGTTAAAAAATTATTTAGGGAGGGAGACATTACTTTCATACATAAATAATTTTTTTATTATCTAAAAGTAAAATTTTTGGATTTTTTTTAACTAGATAATGTTAATATAGTGTAATTTATCCATAAAATAATTATACAAAACTTGAAAAAAAAAAAAAAAAGAGTAAAAAAGATTTGTCCTGAAATGGGGGTTAGATGTGGACAAATTTGCTAGTTTCAAAGTATACACTAGTTTGGATAGGTGGAAAGAAAATTGAAGAAAGAAGAAAGTGTTTTATTGATAAAAAAAAAAGAGGTGTTTTTATCTGAGAGAAGCCAAATATTAAAAAGTAAAAAAAATAAAAATGTGCGGTAAAATGGATGGTTGGCATTGAGTGATTGACCAAGACATAGAGGTAAAAAAGTAAAAGCCATTTGGAGCGCCGGTGAGATCAGTTGTTGGGGCAGGCAGCCGCATTTACCAGAAACACGGCTCCGCCGTACATCTCAGCTTTTAACTGTGCTGTAAAATCTTGATGTTCTGTCTGTTTCTTTTTTATCCCTACAACTTGTTCACTTAAAACAAAAAGTTGTTTGGTAGGTCCGGTGGTCCCCACTTCCCAAAACACCTTTATACTCAAAACCAAAACAAGATAAGCTTAATTAATAGTTAAAGTGAAAGTATAGCGTATTATGTAAGAATCAACGTAAATCGTGGATTAACTAAGCTCTCTCGGAACTTAATTAAGATTAAGAAAGAGGGATCTCAACGTACCAAATTACCAAATTAAACTCATTGCCTTTATTTTGGTTTACAGCATACCAAATTACCAATTAGGGCAGGGTCAAATGCATAAGAAAAAAAGGTTTTCTAGTTGAAATGCACCCAAAATTATAATTATAACTTTACTTTTCATACAAAATTTTGCATGAATTTTGTTAACTAGATGTAATAATCGTCAATATTAAGGGTAATTTTGTCCTTTCATATCACAACATTATAAATGGGATACTAAATCACATGGCACAACAATTTGAGATGGAGATTAACAAATTTGAAACATTTCATAACGTATCATAATTTTTCATGTTCGTCCCAATATGTCACATCATGTGTATTTAATGTCCAATTCATAACATGGCGTCTTGATATGACAAAATTTTTCCCGATATTAATGATTATTGGATGAAATTAACAGAGTTGGTCCAATTTTTTGTATAAAGTGTGGGTTTTGGATGGTAAATGAGACAAATAAGTGTTTTGAGTGTAAAATGAGATTAAAACGGTAGTTTTTGGTGCATTCCAACTAAAAAACCAAGAAAAAATGTACATTGTCCGTAAAAAATATCTAACGATTCTATCGATAAAATGGTAAATGACGCTACCATACCATATATGACTAGGATATCAATTATATGTTGGAATAAGTTCCAACACATAAATCATACCGTGTAAAATGCTCGAGTGCACAAAATGATATTGTACTTCAGATTTTCATAAAAAAAAAACAAACCTTGTAGTTACACAACGAATAAGCGTACAAACACACCTAATTAAATCATTGTATCTTCAATTTTATATCGATCATACATTGATAAGATGATGGGCTTGAGTCCCTATAAGAAATTTTATGCAATTGAAGTGAAGAATTCTAGTTGTTGAATTCATAGATGCATTCATTGATGTCACTGAAAAGGAAAAGTATGTATAGTCGAGACTAGAGATTTATTCTCTCCTCCACATTCCACAGTCCACAGTCGACAGCATGGGTCCATGGAAGGCTTCGTTTGTACGCAATGGGAAGAAATGTTGTACATTTAGAAGAAAAAAATAATAACATATGAAGCACTTGGAATCATCACAAAGTTGTTGTTCTAGGCATATCAAAATCCACCAAAAAATTTGAGTCAATTTTTCAACCAATCGAAGAATCTTTGGTATTTGATGATTCCCACTCCAAATACAAGACAATGGATTGTCTTATACATTTGCATTGTCCTACCATATCAAGAGAAGTACTACAAATTTTACTTTGTTTCTTGTGAGTATGAAAGTCACACTTCTATCCACATATTTTCACTTGTTACTTCAAATTTGTGAGATTTCATGATCTTCAAAATGACAAGTATTGTTACTACATTTTATCTACAAATAACTATCGTAAATCACTGGAAAAACATCTTTATACTATACACATGTCTAGGAGTGGGTACAAATCCGTTAAAATTTTCAACTAATCCGCTTCAATTCGTTATTTGTCAAACAATTTAGGTTTGATAATCAAAACTGCTTCATTAATAATGATTTGAATTGAAATTTTCATTTCGAAAATCCGTTAAATCAAAATTGGACCGTTAAAAAACATATTAATTTTTAAATATATTATTAATATAAAGTAAAAATAAAAGAAGACCAAAATATGTAAAATAAAAATAAATAAATAAACCACCAGAAAAAATGAAAAAAAAAAACGAGTCTCTGTGAGTTGTTTGCAATCCAACATTGGACTATCTCAATGCAATCCATCACTTTACTTCTAATTTTTTATTTATCTCAATGGAGGGTGTGAGTTATTCAGGCTGGATCCTTATTATGTATATTATACAAGTTTTGGCTCGATAATTATATATATTATAGAGTTCTTTGGTGATTTTTTTTTTATGTTTAAACGGTTTAAATTGTTATCATTCCAAATCAATTTAGATTGATTTCTAATTTTAGAGAATCCAAACCGTATCAAATCGCTAAAATTTTAACGGTTTAAATTTGAATATTATCAATATCCGTATCGAATCAGATCATACTCATCCCTACACATATCACCAAAGTAAAACTCACATGTCATGTCACGTCATATTATATTACCTAGAGGGATCACTACGTCCCACATAAATACATTTCAGCATTCATATATTAAACTCTAATATCGCATCAAAAAAAACGAAAAGACATACCTACTCTATTATAATAAAGAAAAATAGTTTATTCTATCCCATTGAATATATCCATATGCTATATACATTGTAGCACTCAATGCTAAACCACATAACCTATGCTTTCATTTACAGCAAAATATGTAGACTTGGAATTTCAAAATATGGAACCCACCACAAGCCACAAAGCCACAAAGCCACAAAAGTAAAATGCAACATTCAACTTTCTTCCATTGAATCAAAACATGTATAAATTATAGTGCAGCAGTTGGGACCGCAACAGGAAACATATACAAATAAAAAATAATAATGTAGACACATAAAGAAGAGACGTTGTTCCCTATTGTATTGTGTTGTATTTGTACCTACCTATATTATTTACTTCCTTAAATAAATAGCTCCTTTCATTTGGACAAGCTTAAAGTTCATCCACCAAGGACCATGCTATGCTACCACATAGGGCCTTGAACTACAAGCAAGGAATTCATGGGGACTCCAAAAGTTGGTCAAAATTAAACCTAAAAGGGTTAGAATTAGATGATGGATAGACAGGGCATCTAATGCAGGTCAGTGCCCCATATTGGAACAATCCAAACATTTACATTCATAAATAAATAAAATCTTTTTAAAAAGTGATTTACTCAATCTATTGATATAAGAAAAATTGGAATAGAAGGTAAGCCCTCAAAGAACTCTGAAAAAGGGGACAATACCACCCACAATAGGGGGAAACAAGCCAAATGGCAACAAACAACCAGAGCATGAAGGACAACCATGCAACATTACAGATATATTTCAGGCATTAGCGACAAGGATGTTACATCCACTCTGTTTAAACTTAAAATTACACAGCCTTAAACGAATCAAGTCAACAATACGATTACACAGCCTTAAACGAATCAAGTCAACAATACGATTAATGATAACGTTGGGATGACACCGAGTATTTGAAAAGATCCGATTACTACGCTCTTGCCACAAGTACAAGATAGATTTTTTTTTTATGTAATTAAGATGTCACCCCTCGAATACAAAATTACTCCTATGTTAAAACCATACACGATCCAAGCATTTATAACGAACGTGTTTTGTAGAGATCATCACTGTAACAATAGGGGTGCATTGAAATGAGAAATCAAAGAAGATAACATGAAGAGCATGATATCACCACATTTGAATGGCATATAGAATAGACAGGACTGAGAAATCACAGAACGCTATCCAATGAACAATAACATGCCATCAATTTGGCCTAAAGGTTTTTGGCTGCTGTATTGGACTGGATTGGAAAGGATTTACAACAAGGCATGTGTTGTAAAACCAATAGCTAAAATAAAAAAATAAAAAAATAACAAGAGGGAAATGATTTGAAATTTTATCATAATGTTAGTAGTCGTTTTTAAATTTTATTATAATATTAATAATTATCATTATACTTCAATATTAATATTTCTGTTCATACCTCCATCTATTTTCAAACAAATTTTGTTAAAAAAATCATATGAAATGCACTTGAATTGACAAACTTGCACTTTCTTAGCATAATTTGTTTGAAAATAGACATTCATAGTCTGATAAAATCAAGATACTCAAAATCCTTCACCAAAAAAATAATAAAGTTCAATGGAAGGAACGAAGGTTAAATTTTATCTTAATGTTGAGAGTCATCCTTAAATTTTTATTTTTATTTTGTTAAGCAAAAGATTATATAAACAAAAAAAAAATAGAACTCAAATCAGGATCCAGAGCCGAAACTCAACAAAGGCTAGCAAAGAGCACAACCGCACATCAAAGCCAAGCCAAACAAAAGCAGGCACATACGGGCACTAAACACTAGCGCCCATCCTTAAGGTCTATTATAATGTTATTAACCTTCATTATATTTCAATATTAATGTTCTTTGTCATCTTAATATTTCCATTCATATCTCTTACTGTTTTCAAAACAAATTTCGTTAAAAAAATCATATGTAATGAAATTGAATTGATAAATTTGCATTTGTTTAACATAATTTGTTTGAAAATAGACAACTCTATTATAATAATCAAGAGACTAAAAAAATTCACTAAAAAATTCTAACGAAAATGTCCTTTAAATTATTTAATATTTAAAAAATGTAATAGTAAAATTAAATATTAAATTTATAAATTGGGAAATAATAAAAGTTAATGAAAGGAATGGTGGTTAAAAAAGAGTAGTGGACTCTCCTCTTTTATTTAAAAATTTAAAATTAATATTATTTTTTTAATATTTAACAAAAATATAAAAATATTTAAGGAGAGAGACATTATGATAAAATTCATAAAACGAGACTAATAATAAACTAAATTATGATACAAGTTAAAAACGATTTCCACCATTTAGCCAAAAAAGAAAATTGAATTCATCCGAATAACTCTTGATCTAATATAAAAATTGAATTCACGATTTGCGAAGTAGACCAAACCAGACAAGCTGAGACCGATCACAAAGATCGTTGACCATGTGAGGGCTAAACGCACACAGAAGTCAAAGATCACAACAGAGCATGACAAGACTTGCTGCCAAATACGATTATAATTCGAGGGACTTAAAAAAGGAAAACACACTTAAATTAACCTGCAAATCTTAATCAAGGACACTTCCAAGATGAGTGGCATTCTCCACCACTCACAATAATTTGGTTTTATGTAAAACAAAAATCAATCCCAATGTAAAATCCGGCTTGGGATTAACTCCCCTATAACTGAATTATTAAGGAAAATTTTGCCGAAACAAGTACTTGAAACTCAAAATAAGATTTTCATCACCATCTAAATGCTATCCTCGTCTGGCTTGGGAGGTGCTAAGATCTTAACCACCACCAGATCCGTACTTCTTTCCGAACACAAGCAGCTGTAGCTTATCGTAACCAGACAGGACACCAGCACCAGCAATGGCACGAAGGATGTTTGCACCGGCACCCTTGAAGAGAGACTTGGCACCCTCATTCTTCAAGATCTGCTGGAAGGCATCCAAGGAGCTCTTGTACTTGACGGCTTCACCGGAGGTCATCATCATTCTTCTGCGAACGGTGTCAATTGGGTAGGAAGCAAGACCAGCACCATTGGTGATGAGCCAACCAAGGGCAAAGCTAGCAAAGAAACTATCCTGTAGTTTTAAACAAAAACGGAAATATGTCATGAGGCTGAAAGCAATAGGAATTACGTTCATAGCGCAATTCACAAAGTCAATAAGTCCAATCCGGCAATTATTGATGACACGTCAATAACATCATGTCATCGAAAACCCTAGAGGTATACGATCCTATATGCAGAACACGATACATGCTTTATAGGCTTATATGTAACATATAACGACACATGATACAACAATTTTCAAAACTATTACTAATTTTTCATGGGAAAAATCAAGACCAATATATAGAGAGGAAAAATATTGCTCCACAAGCATGTAGGCATAAGATTATATATCATCTGACAAAAATGAAGTACAAAACCATATAGCAATGAACAAAAAGTTAATAAATAACATATTCCACTAACCTGCAAACCTCCAGTCAGGACTACTGGCTTCAGTGAATCGTAGAGTCCAAAGTAGAGACCACGGTACACAATGATACCAACACATGAGATATTGAATCCACGGTAAAGACCAGCAAGTCCATCAGACTTCAATGTCTTCCTGTAGACATCAACTAGACCATTGAATTGTCTTTCTCCTCCCTTCTTTGCAGCCTTAGCATCATTGGCCAAACGAGTACGAGCATAATCCAAAGAGTACACAAAGAGAAGAGAAGAAGCACCAGCAGCACCTCCAGAAGCCAAGTTACCAGCAAACCATTTCCAGTAACCATCCCTGTCTTTCTTGAAGTTGAATAGCCTCTTAAAGTAATCCTTGAATGCAAAGTTCAAAGCCTGCAAGAAATTCCACGTAACAATTTTAGCACAAGTTACTATGCAGAAACATATTGGTCTGAGAGAAAATTTAAAAGAAAACATCACAAACCTGAGTGGGGAAGTAACGGATGACATTAGCAGTGTTCCCTCTCCACAATGAACCAAAACCCTCTTCCTTGATTGTTCGGGCAAAGCATTCACCAATACCCTTGTAAGGCTGAGATAACCGACCAGTTTTGATCATCTCATCCTGGTTCTGGATCAAAAGCTTGACACGCTCAATTGGAGCAGCAGCAGTTTTGGATACAGCAGCAGAGACTCCACCCATCATAAAATCGATAAGAAAATGTCCTTTCTCTGCAGGGGCCTGGACAAAGATAGGGGATGCAGTTGAGGAAACCATAGAGAGATCAGTGGTAGCCTTGCATGCTGGCATGGAGGGATACTGCAATGCAGCATTAGAGTAGTTCCCATATGCACGTCTCTGGTACATCCTTGGTCTCTGGAAACCACTATCATATCCCTGAATAGATTGCTGAAGGAGCTGGCCAGCAACCTTCTGAACAACAGAAGGGTGTTGAACCTGATCAACCATTATGACTTAACCTGCAATGGAATACAGAGACTATTAGAACAAAAACCACAAAGAGAACGAAATCATAAACATTTTTTATGCAAATAATGCCAAGGAAAAGGAGTATGCAAGTAGTCTAGGTAAAGAAATACTACTTGAACAAAATCTAACAGAGATAGAACATCATATAAGACCAAAGCACACAAAGAGCAGCTATGATGGTCTAAGTAAAGAAAGTAATACTTGATCAAAACCTAAGAGATATAGAACACTATATAAGTCCAAGGCATACCAAGCAAACCTTTGAAAACCATCATAGTTAAATAATGACAGATGACAAAGAAGATTCCTTGACCAATAAGCCCATTGACATTAGTAGTCTGAGAATAATTCTACATCAAACACAGGATAATCCCAAAATGAATACAGAAAACAATTTTTAAGAAGCAAAGAATTTTTAAATACCAACACAGTTAATTTTGCAACAAAATGAAGACTAGATGAAAATTTTAAGCGGGACTCAATCAGAACGAATAGAAAAAAGTTGACGCCATTCAAATATTGGCTAATTACTCATTGTTATGTTGCAAATCTCGTCATCAGATAACTTTCAGTGAACAAGTCATCAGACTAAACAGTCATCTAATTTCAGTGTTTACCAATTTAGTATCAAAACAAACCATTGCATATTAAAATAGGATGCAGATGATACTAAACACAAAGCAGCTTAAGCTCAATTCAGCATGTAAGGAGATCATCTACTTCAGGCTCAAAATAACAAAATATCCTAACCACAAACGCTGAAAATTTGATCAACTCATGACAGAAAAACTATATCATTACTCATTATTTTGTGCAGAATTTCGAATAAACATGAAATTCAGTGAAATATAAAAATTAAGAAATAAAAAACGATCAGGATTCAGAACACACCAGATCTAAAGGATATGGATCTACAATAATAAATAAACATCTGAATGAAACAGAATCGATCCTACAAAATAAATGTTACTTTAAAAAATCAGATCTGAGAAAGATGAACAGAAATGGAACTGTATACGCGTTGAAATCGAGTAGATCAGATCTCGTTTCAAAAGTGAATAATGCATAAAAACAGAAACAAAACCATCAGATCTTTTAACTACAGAAATGATACTATTCTTTACCTTCGAAATTGAAAATTTAAAAAAAAAAAAAAACAGATCCAAAATAGAGTTGATGAAATCTCAGATAGACATAGAGAACTTCCAGATCTAAAAATCACTAGGTGATATTTTGATTAAATTTTGTTATACCTTTAGAGAAAATGAGAAGCGATTGATCGCTGCGAGGGTCTCCGCTTTGGGCTCTACGCAGAAACGGCTCAAAGACAAAGACTCGGAGAGCAAGAGAGGGTTTATGTGGACGGAGACGAGTCTCCGAGTGTAGCAATGTTACCCTTTTATTGGCTGCCCGCTGACCTTTCAAAAGAGAATTATTGCTTTATGTCTCAAATCACAGCCGTTAACTGGTGATCTAACGGCTAATAGCAGTTCACATTGAAAAAACTTCTTAACGGTCAATGCAGACGGCGTGACGATTCTGTGAAGTGGGCTAGCCCAACTTGGATTGGATTGGGCTAATAATCTGCGCTCCCATTAACAGCGCTCCGATACTTATATATGCGTGCGCCCAAACCCACAACGAAATTCAACCTTTTTTTGCCCTTTTTACAACGATTTGGGGCCGGTATCAGACGATAGTGATACATAATTGTGTATTGCACCTTTTACAACACTGGTATACAGCGCCTTTTACTATACATTGCACCTTTTACAACAGTCGTATATGGCACCTTTTACTATACAGTTGAGAACTTACGAAGAATATTGCTAATCTTAATATTATTCATTTACAAAAGAAATTGACAATTTTAACCCACAAATAATAACACTAACCTCGCTACAGGCACCTACGTGAGGCTTTCGTCCACGTTATTTTTTCCTTATAATTCTCAAGTATAAAAATGATCAAATCATATAATAAAATTAAATAATGTACAAATTAAATTCTATAGAGAGACTAGTCATTGTTTAAGGTATAAATTTACTATTTCAATTTATTATTATATCCTTAATTGTTTCATGATTGTTTTTATAGATTATTAGTGATGGGATAATTTCATCTAAAATTTTCTTTTTAGCTTTATAATAATATAGATATAAAGCATAAAATAATGAATAATAACCATTCAAAGTTCTTAGTTTTTAGTTATCATTTTACAAAACTATGTTATGTATTCTTCCTTTTCAATCCAATCATCTACACCCTCATTTTCTTTTATTTTAAAAAGTACCATAAGGACATGAGGAGGAGAATCAACTTCGCGGACAATAAACCACAACAAGTTGGCCTAATGGTTAGGGTCTTCTTAGGCCCGGTATGCTTCCGGTTAGTCCTGAGTTCGATTCCCTCTGGATTATATCCTAATTGTGACTAGGAATATGTTGTAACGCGTGTGTGAGTCTTCCTGGCCCTCGATGCAGATTAGTCACTGGTTGTCAGCTTTGGGATACTGCATATCAATGGCAAAAAAAAAATCCTGGACAATAACACGTTCCATTCCGTCAAACAGTTGGTAGCACAAAAAGCAGCTTTGCTTCATTGGAAGCATTCATGATTCAACATTCAGTAGCAGCTTAGAGTTGCTGACTTGTTCACTTCCTTCTTCGGGCTCTTAATTATATCTGCGTATATACAAATGAGGTCAGATTACTAAACATCAGTAGATTCTATGAATAATTAGTATGGTGAACAGAAATACAGATCTTACCACTATTGGCAACCAGAAGGCGCAATGCAATAAACCCAGAAACTGAAATCTGTCCCATGGTATCGGAAATAGAACTTGGATATGGAAAGTTAAAAGCTAGGAAGTGGGAAGTGTGGAGTTTTCTTCTGTTGCTGCAAATTCTCTCAAGACCATATCCACCTCTTTGACAACGCCTAGTCTTCGAAACCAAGCAGCCAGTGTTTCTGCAGCTTCTTTCCCAATCATGATACCATCTCTCTCCAATGCCATCAGAAACTTTAGTGCCTTTTGAAGCATGTTCTCCTTTTCATAAGCGGCCAACACTAAAGCTACACATTTATCAGTAGGTTTAAGGCCAGCCGTCCTCATGTTTTCGAACGCAACACGCGCCTTTTGACTTTGACCTGATACACCATACGCATTTATGAGAAGTCCGCATAGCTTAGCATCTGGAGATATACCTGCTAACTGAACTGCATTGAACACCCGTTGAGCTCCTTCTGTATCGCCAATCATGGAGTATGCTCTTAACAATGCCTTGTAAACTTCACTTCCAGCATAAATCTGTTGGGCATCCATTTCTGTGAGTAAACTCTCTCCCTGATACGGCACTCCTGCTCTAATGTAGGCCATGATCATTGACCCGTACGATCTTTTATCCAATGGCTCCCCAAGAAGCTTAAGTTCCTCAAAAGTTTCTTCAGCTAGCTTAAGGTCTCTGGCCTTGCTGTACATGTCAATCATGGCAGTTAAACTTACCTGATCACATAAGAAGCCTCTAGCTTTCATGTTTGAAAGGGTTTTTACAGCATCCTCTATTCGGCTTTGCTTCCCATACCCGTGGATTATTTTAGTATAGTCACGTAGATTGGCTTCAAAAGATTCTTCTAATACAGCAATTTCTGCCACCTAGGAAAAGCAATGGATTTATTTCAGGTCTTAAAAAGCTAACAGTTTCAAAATGTTTCACTCACATGCACATTGCACAGGAACATATAATTTCACTAAGATGATATAAATTCTATCATAAATGTAAGTTTGGAAGTTCAAATTTTTGAAAGACAGATCATCGGGCTCCTAATTAGGCTTGGTAATTACAAAGGACATTTCAATTTGCTCAAAACTTCATCAAAATAAAATGCGATTATCACCCACGTGTTGCTTTGTCAAAACTTGGAAATAAAGGAAAATTTCATTCTGAGTAATAAGAAATGCAAATCAAAACCAGAAAAATCTAGCATAAGAGAACTTGTTGAAGACAATAACACATACCAAGGAGAGCCAGAAAGCCAGAGAAGCTCCTAACATGCAAATCAAATCAAGCAAGATGGAATATTACAAATGAATTCACAGTAGGAAAATAAATAGAACTTGAAACAGATAGAACATTTTCAGCACATGACAGTCTAGAAAATACAGAAATAGGGAACTCAATCCATATATTCAAGCAAGATATCACCTTTGATGCTAAAGGGCGTCCTCCAGCAAGAAAATCATCTTGCGTAAAGAGTTTGGACTACTTGAATTGAAGTTTCTAGTTTCAATCACAACTGCCAAATTTATATCATCATAAATGATCCATTCATTCTTTTGCATATTGAAAATCTCTTTGGACAACACTTTGGTTCCTCAATAGCATAAACAAATTAATCATAAATGGGTAGGGTGTGCTCCAGCGATATACCCTCTCTCCCTAACTCACAGGCAGTAACACAATTTCGTTCAATGATCCCAAGAACTTCTTCTATCCACCAAAATACTAAATACACAACAAATGCAGATGATAAGCATACAACTTTAAAAACATCACAATATACCCAATAAGCAATAATTAAATATAGCAAAGAACAAACAATTCAAAAGTCAAAATTCCAAAAAACTAATATACAAAAATCAAATAAGGAAATAATATACCTGAAGATAAAGTGGGTGATTTTTTATCCTCAATTCTTTAAGAACAGCAAGCCAATCAGCTCTGCAAGGCTTCATAATCCTAACCCAAGCACCCAATAACTCCTCCAAACTACCCTTTTCAGCAGAAAAGCATATCAACTGCCTCATCAAAGCCTTACACCGTTTGGTCATATTTGGTGGCAATTGAGCTATAGCTTGTTTCTGGGCTTCGGAAATATCAGGGATTTCCCTATCAAGCTTAAACCTTGGCCTCCCCTCTTTGCTTTCAGCCTCTACTGCCACCTCCACACTTGCAGCCACCGACGGTTGCTGAAAATGACGATTGTGAGACCCAAGGCTCATTGGGATTGGCCAGAAACATTTGCCCATTAACCGGTGGTGATCGATAATTTTAAATTTGTTGGTTATTGGATTTGCTGGGTGGGGATAGCAAACCAGGTTAGACGCATAGGCGGCCATGAATGAAATGGGACACGGTGCTACTGAAAAATGAACAAAACTCAGAAGGGAAATTGGAAGCAGAAGCGAAGGTTCAGTAGCTGACTGAGATTTGCCGGTTGCGCAATCCGAACAGAAGCGGCTCAGTTTCCCGGTTACTTAAAGAAGATTGGGCTCTCTTTGCCGGTCACAAAAAGTTTCCATTTTTCAATTTTGCCGATAAAATTGAAGAATCATGAAGGTGATCTATTAAGACAGAGAACTCACCGTGAAACACCGGAACGGCTGCGAGGGTCTCCGCTTTGAGCTCTACGCAGAAACTGCTAGAGATAGATACTCGGAGAGCGAGAGAGCCGTTAGATACTCGGAGAGCGAGAGAGCCGTTAGATACTCGGAGAGCGAGAGAGCCGTTGCGTGGGGGACTCGGGTCTCTGGGTGTAGCAATGTTAACCCTTCAACTGGCTGCCCGCTGACCTTTCAAAAGATAATTATTGCTTTTTGTCTCAAATCACAGCCGTTAACTGGTGACAATGAAAAAATTTCTTAACCATCAGTGCAGAAGGCGCGATTACGAAATCACTATTTAGTATGGGGTCGTATTAATTAGTTATTATATAACTTAATCTAATTAAGTGTTATTATACGGTTTAAATACGTTAAAATAATATTTTAAAAATTATTTGTATTAAGTAGTCAGATGATTAGTAATTTGAAAAAATGTAACAATAATAATAACAATAATAATAAAATAATAACAAAAATATTAATAATTAGTTCAAAATAATAATAATAATACACATAATTAATATTTAGATATAAAACTTTCTTATCAATTACTAAAATATAATTCGACCAATATAATATAATCAGTATTTTAATCTGACAGAGTACCAAACGGCCGACTAAATAGTTAGTCTATCGTATGGATAAATTAGTCAATCCGACTAAAATAGTAAGCACAGTACAGTATACCAAACAAAGCCTAACGGTTTTGATGTTGTGTATGCGTGTGCCCTAAACCCACAATGAAATTCAACTTCTTTTTTTTTCCTTTTTGACAACGAGTTGGAGCCGGTATCAGACTATAGTGATATATAATCGTATAGTGCACCTTTTATAAGAGCCGTATACGACACCTTTTATTATACAATTGAGAACTTAAGAAGAATATCGCTATATATTTTTTTTATATAGAATCTAAATCTTATTATTAGTGGCTTCTTTTTCTTTACAGAATTACAATATAACTAAAAAAATTAAAGATACTATATCGAGAAGTTTGTATTATGAATTTAAGTTGGAGTTATCTGTATACAGATGCCCAAAATGTCTATATATCAATGGATACCTGTTCAAACTTTTAAAGGAATATACCTTAGATACCGACTAAAATCGATATTAATACACGATTATGCCACTATTATTATACATGCCTAGCCAAAAAAATATTGATTCTTCTACAATATTATAAAAAAATAAAACAACAACAACAAAAACGCCATACTTATTTGGTGTATACAACTATACATGCCTAGCCCCAATAGCCGACAAGAGTAGACGTAAGCACCAAACATTCAGTGATATAGTCGGGAGGTTGCTACCGAGAATCATAGCATTTTCGGTGCAAACGTACCGCAACTTCATTTTCATATCTTTCTCTCTCGATCTTTCTCTACCCCACGCAATAATAGAGCATTTCTCATGGCTCTGGCTTTGGGGATTTCTCAAAGCTTCTTGTGCAGGCCATCAAATGGTGGTTCAAAGATCAAGCTGTGCTCAAATACCAGCCACAGCAGCAAATCAAGCACATCCCAAATCGAAACGAAGAAGAAGAAGCGTTGCTTGAGGTGCAGCAACCTTTACACAGACCTGGACAATTCCCCTACTGCTTGCTCCTTCCACGGCCACACCACAGGTAATATACTACTACACCTCACAAATTCATCACGTTCATGCTTCCTACGTAGGTCTTCTAATTATTTTTTCCCTCGGCAACGTGTTCGCTTCTTCGATTATATAGCGCGTATACAATTTGTCCACCAAATAATGAGTCATGTATATATAAATCATGTATGATTACGTGATTTGATAAAAAAAATTTGATGAACTTAACTTTGTATTGAATATTGATATAATTGGGAATGTACTGCTTCCTACCTCATTAGATTCATTTCTTGAATCATGTGTGGCCTATTAAATTTGTTCGCCAAATGACTCATTATAATATGAAATATAAAATTTTAACTACTGACAATGGTTTAGTGATAAAGGCATAAATATGAGATATCTCTTGTGTTGGATTCGATTTTTATAATCTCCGAGTACATACATGAGTTGGTTCAAAGGGAAGATTCGGGTATATGTAACTATAAAATAAGGCATGCCTAATTATTTAACCCTCGATTGATTTCCCTAATTAACAACAAATATATATATATATGTATATATATACACACACATATACAATTTAGTGAGCGTAGCAGCTGTAACATGGTGGCCGCCGGGGCGGTTGTGCAGGCGAAAAGGGATTATTTGCACTGGCTCCACCTCACCAAGGGATTGATGGAGAGTGGAGTGACAGGTCTGGAGTGATTGTGTACAGATGGAATGAGAAGAGCAAGAGACCAAACACTGGAAGTGGGAATTGGAAGAAGAGATGGAGCTGCTGCCAAGAATACGATGAAAATGCCTCACCTTGTCAAAAGGGATTCCATGTCTGCTACGATGATGGCTTCACTCTGTATTAGCTACCCACAATTTCATTGCTTCAAATCATGTGTGATGTGTCACATCTTCAATGTCTGTAGGCTTAGTTTTCCAGTCTGGTTTTGTAATTAATTTCTCCATTTATGTGTCATTCCTTTGCTTAATGATTTCGGTTTGCAAATTCGAGGAAATAAAACATATTCACAAGAAGTATACGAGAAATCAAATCATACATGATTGTCGAACATTCAGCAACAACAATGTCTGTCAATACACTAATTTGGAGGAATCACAACTCATAATTTCATTCACAAATAACAGCAGAGAGCTTTTTTTTTTTCTGCAGATAATTTCATTCACAAATAACACAAATAACAACAATGGGTGTCATTCCTTTGCTTAATATCGCAACTGAAATCTCACTTTCTCTTTCTGTATATATTTGAAATGTGCGCAACAAAACCACACATTGTTAGATGTGAACAACACTCAATGATGATGAGAAGAGTATGCATCGCTTCAAATGATCATCAATGGCAGCTAAAAGGACCCAATAGTCTTAAAAGACTCATGAACATGCTTCAACAAGTCATGATCGCGGTTCCACTCCGGCGTCGGCGCATTCACGAAATGTGCATAAAGCTTGTTCTGAGCACAAGTCACTGAAATCAAACTATGTGCAGCGGCGCCGTCGATCTCGTACACGTAGTAAACTTGTCCCTTCTCGTCCTTCTTCTCCTCCGACGTCACATTGTCGGCACTCGCCAGCAAGTCCTGCAAGTTCACATCAGAAAGTGCTAAATTGTTCAGCACAGCATCTTTCGGTGCCAGCTGCCTGAACCCCGAAAGGAATGTCAGGTACTCTTTCTCCGATCTCTTCTTCGGGTTATAGAATTCGCTATCAGTCCCATTCGTACCTGTTTTAAAATCAGTCATTTGCTTTTCAAATTCACTATCTAACTTTAATTTATTTTAAAAATATCAATGTGGTGAACAACTATGGGGTACCCTTTTCGACTTTTGATACCAAGCGCTCTTTCCATCCATCGGGGACGTCGTAGACGTACTCGGCGGAGTCTTTCTTGTTGGAGTTTCCACCGTAGCCACCGTAGTTGGCGGCGCTGGCAGCGGTGCCATAGTAGATTTGGTAGGTTGGTGCTGATGTGGAGTCTGCTAAAGAGGGTGGAGTGGCGGTTAGGATGGCGGCTGCAGCGGCGGCTGTTAGTGTGGTAGTTAAGGTAGTTAGGAGAGGTTTGGAGGGCGGGAGGATGGGGAGGTGGGATTTGGGTGGTGGCGGAGTTTGAGGTGGTTTGGGAGATGCGATGGTGGTGTTGGTGGTGGCGGAGAAGAAGGGTGAGGGTGAGAACATGGTAGCCATGCGATTGGATATGGAGGGGTGTGGTTTCTATTTTTTCTTTGTTATCTTTAATTAGATTTTCCTCATCCTATGTGGAGGGAGAAAGTTAGGGTATTTTGGCAATTCACCAATCATTTATTTTCTTTATTTCCTTTTGCTTAGAGTATTTTTTTTTAATTTTCTTTATTTCCTTTTGCTAGAGTATTTTTTTTTTATATTTTTGGATTGAATTGCTAGAGTATACACGAAAGGAAATTAGGAATTTTTTTATAGCGTCGTTTTTCTTGCCACATTTTATATCGTCATTTGAATCCACTAAAGTTGAATATGAATTTTTTTTTTTCACTAGCAAATAAAAAAAATATTCGAAAGATCACTTTTATATACGATATTTATAAACCACAAGTTAATATATATATATTGTGTTTGATATATATATATATATTGTGTTTGATATTGTTGTATTATTTTTTAAAAGTTTCCTTTAATGTGTTTTTTTTTAAAGTTATTTTTGTTGTTCTTTCATAATAAATAGTTATATAATAAAATAATATTGATAAAAGTAGTTTCTAAACGTAACATGCATATTTAAAAATTTTTGATAAAAATTCATCGTTTTTCAATAATCTTTATCTTTATCTTTACCAAATATTTTTTTTATTGTTTTATTTTCAAATAAAGTAATTATTTTTAAAAAATAATACTAAATTTGGTCGGGTCCTATATATATTATTATGCGATTTATAATTAAAGTTTACAAATGTAGTCTCCATAATATTGTCTAAAAAATATTATTATAAACGTAGCAATAATAACCTAAAGGTATCTATTGCATTTATACAGTGTTCACTTACATAAGAAACTGACAATTTTAACCCACAAATTAATAAAATTACAATATAATATTTATTTTATTCATAATTAAGAGAAACTTGTATTTTAAATTTGTTAAATAGCGACAACAAGAATTTTAAAAAGAAAAAGTTTGCTGATTAATAAATGAAGAAATAAAGTTTTATGAAAAATATTCATCTTTATTGTTTGGGTTAGAATATTCAATTTTTTTTTAAGTTTAAAATTTGTGTATTTGGCCAAATTATGTTTATTTTTATGATTTTATTAATATTTTGGTGCTCTGGAGTCCGGACCTCCAATATTCCATTATTTTGGAGTTGGGAGTACCCGACCCACTTATTCCAGAATTTCTTACAGCCTACCGTTTTGTCAGCGAAACTCAATCCTCTTCTGTACACAGGGGCACTTCCGTAATTAAGGGTAGTACCAATGGCCATTTCATAACGTACACCGACCGCCAGAAAAAAACCCTAGATACCCCCAATTTTGAGACTCGCGGAGACACCTTTCCTCTCTCTCTTCTTGTCAGAGACTTGGAAGGATGATTAAGGCTTGTTGATTCGCTGCGTCCTCTGTTTTCTTATCATTCTATTGGGCAAGAGCTTTTAGGGTTTCCAATTTGTTTTCTACAGAAAAAGGCGCTGGCTTTTCTCTTGGTTTCTTGATCGCCATGTCCAAAAGGTGAGTTTATCTTTGATCGGCAAATGAAATATTGCTGAATGTTCCCTTTACGTTTAGTGTGATTTTGCAAATGTCATTTTTTGAATTTTTGGATTTTTTATCTAAATATTTTGTGCTCTCTGGATTTTGGAGTTTTTTTTTTTTGGTGTCGAAGTTTCTAAAAATGGTTTGGTTGACGAATTAAGAAGAAAAGAGGAAAATTGGATCAAAAAAAGAAAAGAAAAGAGGAAAAACGAATGAAATATGAATACTGTGGAATTTTTCAGACAAAGCTTATGTTTTTATATTTGCTGCTTTATGAATTTATAAATTTCTGTGCTGTTCGATATCTACTAATTGTAAGTGGTGATATGATTGTGCAAATGACTTATTGGAAGATATTTAAGAACAGTGTCTGTAAAAATCCTTTAGTTCATGTAATTTTTTTCATAAATGTTTTCTTTGAATACTTATCTGGAGGGGTGGGGTAGTATGGGAAAGGATTGCATTTGTGAAATTATACATGTGAAAAAAAATGTGAATAATTCAGATCTTTAAATAGTGGTTTTATTGAACTTACTTATTTACTATAATGATATGGTTTTATTGAACTTACAATAATGATATTACAAGAGGCTTTGATGTCTCATTGGTTGTTCTTTGTAGTGAACTAGTTTTATGTCATTTCTGATATCTTCAGGGTTCTCTGCAAGTTTTTTGCCCATGGTGCCTGTTTGAAAGGGGAGCATTGTGAGTTTTCACATGATTGGAAGGCTCCACCAAATAATGTAAACTGTTTGTTTTACTTAGACTTATGTATGCATTAAGAAATAACGATTTACAGTTGTTGTTACCCTCTAAACTTTTCTTTCTGGTTCATCATAAAAGGTATGTACCTTTTATCAGAAAGGAGCCTGTGCATTTGGTAGTCGGTGCAGATATGAACATATTAAAGCTTCTCGGGATCAGTCTTCTGGTTCATCTTCTTCAACAATATCTCGGCCATCATTGGCTATTGATTCTGCATCTCTGGCTCCCTCGTTAAGAACCTCATCAAGTGGAGTTGCTGTTGTCCCAGGCACTCCTTCAGAACTCTCTGCTTCAAGTAGTCCTTTCTTACCTCCTAAATCTGCCTGGAATGGTTCTCTGGATGATGATGATGATGATGACGACGATGATGATGATGACGATGATGGTGGTGCTGCTTTTAGGGAGGCTAGGAGTACTAGACCTGAAGATCATGCTATCTGTTCATTTGCTGCAGCTGGTAATTGTCCTCGTGGAGAAAAGTGCCCCCATATTCATGGTGATATATGCCCCAGCTGTGGAAAACATTGCTTGCATCCATACAGACCGATGGAAAGGGAGGAGCATATGAAGACATGTGAGGAAAAACAGAAGCAACTCGAGGCTTTGAAATGTAGTCAAGAAATAGAATGCAGTGTTTGCCTGGAGCGTGTTTTGTCGAAGCCCACAGTTGCTGAGCGGAAGTTTGGGATACTCTCAGAATGTGATCATCCTTTTTGCATATCTTGTATTCGAAATTGGCGTAGTAGTTCTCCCACTTCTGGTATGGATGTGAATAGTGCATTGAGAGCATGCCCAATATGTCGGAAACTGTCGTACTTTGTCATTCCAAGTGTCATTTGGTATAACACAAAAGAAGAAAAACAGGATATTGTTGACAGCTACAAGGCAAGGCTCAGGTAATTTGTGCGTAAGGCTAGGTTTTGTTTAGCAGTGCACTGTGTTTGTGGTAGATAAATGAAATGATACTCTTATTCTCATGTCCTACCATGGATACTTTTCTCTTTCTTTTCTCAGAATGGAAATATTATGGTTTTAAGTTTGGTTTATAAAAAACTTGCTGAATTTGGAGTGCAGAAGTATCATCTTTAGGATCTCTCTCTCTCAGTTTTTTCTTTTGTGCTTATCTTGCAGGTCAATTGATTGCAAACACTTTGATTTTGGAAATGGGAACTGCCCATTTGGAACTAGCTGTTTTTATAAGGTAATAATACTTCTACATGGATATGTGCTGTTGCAATTGTCTTATGTTTTGGTCATGTTGAGTGTAATTTATGATATCAAGAACCTAATCCTGACTTGGAGAAGCATATGATAGCTAGTCTACTTTCGGAATCTGTCAATGTCCCATATCTGAAGCGCTAAATGTAAAATCCTAAATGCTGTTCTGTTTTTTTCCTTTTGTTTGTGGAGTAAGTTGGTATATTCTGTGATGGATTTGCTTTCCACCTTTGGCTTTTTAGTCTCTTAAAACTTGTTCTTTTTTCCTTGTCGATTGATATTCTTATTGATTGCTACTTCTTTGGGGCTTAGTTGGGTGATTTATGCCCTTGCTCAAGAACCATAGTTGGTGCAGCAAAAACTGTATTTATTATTATATACCAGGTGGTTTATATTCGGGTTTGTAATTGGTCTTTAAAAACTGTATTTTTGTATGCATTTTTCTATTAACATGCACATATTCTGTCTTTGTGCCTTTTGGTTGGCTATGAACAACATTTATTTATGGATTGCTAGTTGTTGGATAGTCTATGGGTTTTGAACTTGGATCATTTTCTTCTTTTTGTTTATTATCCTTTTTTTGATGATGGTGACACCTGATATGTGGATTCTTTGCTGAGAAGTTTTTATCTGTACCTTATTCTCCCACTTTTCATTGCAAATGATGATGCTACTTCATCTCATTGTGGGTCACGTGACTTCTTGAAGGTGTTGTTAGCGTTTACTATGTCGGGTTTCTCACGGTATAGTTTTTGGCATAGATTTTCCACCCTTGACATAATTGACACTGAGGAAATGTTAACAGGACACACTGACCATCCATAGCTTGTCATTATGAAGGTCTAGATCAATTATGCTTAGTGAATTCTAATTTGATGCTTGTTTCTGATTTTGAAAATAATTGATACTTGGGGAAATGGCTTAATACTCTCTCTCTCTCTCTCTCTCTAACTCCTCCCCCTCCTTTATTAGTGACATAGTTTATTGTTGAAATGAAAACCTTCTATTGCTTTATTAGTTGTATTTGGTCGTATTCTAGGAGATGTATTGGACTAGCTTCTGAATATTGACCTTAGAATAATTTGCCTTTTTTTTTTCGTTTTTCTTTCGTCTGGGAGAGGATTAGCATTGTGACACCTTTAATGGATAGAATTTTTGTTGTGTTCCAGCATACGGTCAAGCCGGGCTCATATGTATGGAAATTTCACAGGCCACCTCCAAGAAGGCCTCCTCCACGTCGATTTGATAGTGTGCCTATGGATGTCATATTTCATCATATGTTCGAGCACTTAGAAGAATGGGATGATTATATACTTGAAGATTTAGAAAATGAAGATTTAAACCCATTGGAGTTATTAATGCAGATGGGTATTGATACAAGTGACTCGAGTGAAGATGAGTTAGATTTATGGTCCTTGGGCTTCTAGATTTAGCCAGTTGTATCTTCCTAAATTTCCTACTGGGTTTGGAGTGGTTGATGTGTTTTGGATGTGGTTTGTATTTTGTCAATTCCTATTTATGAATGAAGTATAGATTATTCTCCAGTAATGGGGTTATGTTTTCTGATCTCTAGTAGTGTTCAGTATTGTGATGTGATTTTTATATTAACCGTAGAAAAGTTCATAACTTAAATTCAAAGCCATCCAGTTTAACTGATAAAAATGAAATGCTCATTTGTGCTTTAAGTTTTCAGTTGAATTTTGTACAAATTTTCTGTCCGATCACCATTTTGATGTATTTTCTGAAATTACTTAGTGTTGTCGCCTTGGTTTGCATACAATAACTGGGTATTCAACATGACTGTTGTCTGATTGCAGCATGCATACAGGGATGGCCGTCTGGAAGAAGTACCGCTGCGTCATCTTGGAAATGAAGATGGTCAGACGGTGATAGCTACGAATATTAGGTTTGACTTGGTGCCTTTGATCAATTTCTCTGTTATTTCCTTTTCATTTCTTACTAAATTTTGAAACTTTCAGGCTGTCTGACTTTCTTGATCTGCATATAAGGTGAATAAAGCCTTCTCGATATTCCAATGTAAGTTTTCGCATTGGTTTGATTCTGGTTCTGTACTACTACTATTTTTCATAATTAATCATTTTAGGGCAGACCTCTTGTCTGAAGGTTAAGTTGTCAAATGGAAAATACAAAGTTTTGTTTGCAACAAGATATACCATGCGGTAAAGTAATGGGCATTGTAACGTATTGGGCGGTGGTAAATTAGACTGTGAACTTAGCAAAACTGAATGTTTTTCTTTAGTAGCTGATGGTCATTAGTATAAGCCGGTTTCCCATATGGCTAGGATTTTTTTTCATCGGGAGCATATGCGCAGCTCTCATGCTGGTTTTCAATTGCAAGTGGAAGACTCGTGTGGTTTGAAAGGTGTGGTTCATATACCTTGAATATAAATGTAGTTTTTTTTGTCCTAAATGATGTAGAATTATCATTATTATTATTATATTTTCGTTCATTCATTTACAAGTTGATTGTAGCTTTATGGAACCTAACTTCGTAGTATCTAATTTCTGTTGTTTTAAGGCACATACATGATATTCATTTTCTACTTTGTTCTCCTCTTAATGAAAACTTTCCAGTTACAAGTCCTAATGAAATTTGTTTCCTATAAAAGAACGCTATTTCAAGTCTCACTTGTATCTCCTTTTGTTGCTACCTTGCATATATTTGCCTAAATTTATACTGCATGTTTGACGTAGGATTGCTTTTGGTGGGATGGTGATCCAGTTTTGGGAGAAGACTGACATGCTTAGTTTTTGTTGTTAAATGATATGAACTGGATGTAACAAAATTCAAAATAAAAGTAATTATGGAGTGTGGCTGATGAGCATATGTTCCGGACTTTGACAATTATATATTTGCCTCTTTCTGTGGCTGGAATAAAAATGATTTCAGACCGGGGCAATGAAATTGAATGAAGGATAGGGTTCATAGGATGATGATGCATGTACATTACAGGGGTTCAAAGGTTTTTTTTTTCCCCATATTTTTTTGTTTGCAGAATGTTGCCCTGTTTATCATCATATTCGAATATTCATTTACAGAATTTTGTTTATTGTTCTATAATTATATGCATTTTTGAAAGACCACTATGGTAGCCAGAAGAATTTCGTGTTTTTTATTGCTATTTTGGCGCCCATATTGTAACCGTAGTGAGTGAAGGAAAAAACACCCTTCCATTGAGGCTTGAGTGCATGCTCTTTCTTCCACTTGTAATCTTCCTCATG
The DNA here is from genome assembly GCA_032719365.1 of Prinsepia uniflora. NCBI lineage: Eukaryota > Viridiplantae > Streptophyta > Magnoliopsida > Rosales > Rosaceae > Prinsepia > Prinsepia uniflora. Next base: position 470,308 of record CM064869.1, on the reverse strand, counting down.
TGAAGCGTACAGAGCTCAAGCAGCTCCGTGGACTTGGCTCAATTGCCAGTGAACCTCCTCAAACTATTGTGTTTTGAGAATTTGTTCTTGACTTGTGAGTCAAGTCACGGAAACTAACCTAACAATGTGCGGGGAATTCGAACAAGTTAAAGCTTTTATAGCTGAAAAATCCCCGTTGGTTCATTTACTTGTGAGTGAAGTAATTGAAACTAAAAGAACAAATATATGAACACCAAATCAGTGAATTCTCCAACAAAGTCCAATCAGTTGCATGTTCGTAATTTCGTATTTCATCAACAACAAAGAATGATCAAAGAATCAAAGAACAAAACAAACTCGCACATGAACATGATGAATACATACATAAAAAATCAAGGATCGCAGTATCAGATCCCTGAGAATTTGAAAACCAAAAGAATGGACAGCCGCAAGTAATAAAAAAATTGGAATAATTAATGTGAACTCAGTGGTGGAGGAGAGCAACCATGGACAAGAAAAACGGGAGGCAGAGCATCATGGCCCCGGAGGCCACCAGAGAGTGAGCAGCTCCTTTGTCTAGAGCCGGAGCAGGGGCCGGCGCAGCACCTAAATCTTGATCGGAGGACACGGCGGCGAAGAAAGCCACCACTGCAAAAGCAAAGATGAAGGCCTTCACCACACTGCTGCTCAAATGCGCCATTGTAAATAGGTCAGAGAGAAATGAATGAAGTGAGTTGGGATTTGATTGGGCTATGTGGGAGCAAGTGGTGGTGGGTATGGGAAGTGAGAATGTGGGTATATATAGTGATTTTTTGGGGCAAGGAGGGGCCGGAGAGTGGAGGGTGAACATGGGGTGAAACACCGGGAACTGGATTTATGGGGGCGGCCACGTTGTTGCAACACAAAAGTGGGAAGAAATAATTGAAACCAACGGCTATGATTTCTTGATTTGATTTGGTTCGGTGGGACTTTTGACACCTGTTTCTACTTTTGTCTCCTTTTCTTCAAGGAAGGAGGAGATATGATTGAATAGTATGATATTGAAGCTACAAAGATTATTATAGGATATAGTATTATTATGAATTTAGGCCTAAATATTATATAACGGGTGTGTATTATCGATATTATATTTTGAAGATTAAAAATTTCAATTATATCGTTTATTTATATTATAATAAGTGAATTAATATATATGGCATTGCCGTAATATTATGTCATTAATAATTTTTAGGTCTAATTATCATATAACGAGTTCGTATTAGTGATATCATAATTTAAAGATTATAAATTTTATTATGTTCATTTATATTATAATAAGTGAATTAAATATATCACATCGACATAATATAATGTCATTTAATAATATTTTCAAATTGAGAGGAATTGAGAATGTTGAATAGTGTTGAACAATTGCATTTAAAAAAAATCCAAAATTTTCACTTTTATCCATCATCCTTCATGCCTTATTTTCTTGTATTTATAAATATCGAAAGCTAAAAACAAAATGATTATGAATCGACTTTTGTAATATCAAATTTGTTGAAGTATAAAATTGATTAACTTAGGAGTAAGGCCATGTTGTTGCCTTATGCACTAGTGTAGTAGTGTACGAGCTATTTCAAAAAAAAAAAAAAGGGAACAATAGGTGATTATGGTGAGACACTGGTATTGTGCTGGCATAATGGTGTCCAACGCCAAAATTAGTTGTTCGGTAGAAGGGATAAGCAGTACTTAGATAGACTAAGGGTAATGATCAATTGTATTTATGAATAGTGAAAATTAAGAACAAAATGATTATGAATCGACTTTTTTAATATCAAATTTTTTTGAAGTATAAAATTGGTTAAACTTAGGAGTAGGAATTTGGTGTTGCCTTATGGACTAGTGTATGAGCTATTTCAGAAAAATGGAACAATAGGTGATTAGGGTGAGGCACCGGTATGGTGCTTGCATAACGATGTCCATCGCCAAAATTAGTTGTTTGGTAAAAGAGGTAAGTAGTACTTAAACAGAGTAAGGGTAATGCTCAATTGTTACCTCATCGGGAAAAGTGCCTCTCTTTTATTTTCTTGTTGAATGAGGTTTGATGAATGGTTCAAGCAAAGTCTCCATCGGACTCCACATTTCTCTGTAACTTGCTTGCAATGCAAGCAAAGTCTCCATCGGACTCTACAACACTCAATGTAACAGCGTCCCCTTCCATATAGAGGAGCTAGGGCTTGCCAAGCTCCGACAGGGACACTAGGGTTTCAACGAAAGGGTAAAAGTGTCGGAGGGCAAGGGAGAGGGAGTGCTTTAGTGTTGGGACTTGGGAGGGTGGTGGAAGTGAAATGAGAAGTGGGGAAAGGGAATTCATAGAAGAAAAAAGGCTGCCTTGGAGAGAAAAAGAGCCTTGGAATGTCAAGGAAGGTTAGAGGAAGAGATCTGTGAGTCATTGGCAGAGTTTGGTGGGGGAGAGACTTGGCATTGCTCAATGATCTTGAGTATGGAGAATCTAGCCATGGCTAAAAATTGGAGGAGTCGGGAGATAGAAGATCCTTATAAATATTTGTTATTTATGGGAGTCAACTACATAAGCTTTCATTCAAAATGTGACAAATGTTATTTAGGGGGCAGTATACAATTACTTTTTAGAATACCTACATTTTACATTAGTTTATATTTTATAACAAATTCATACATGATGCTTCAAATGTTACAAATATTCGCTTTGATTCCTTCAAAACGTGACACTTAAAACTGCCCGTTAACATTTTTCGTCCAAATATCTGTTGGATGTTGTCATATGTGATTCCCATTTTCGAACTATTATCAACTTCATTAAAAGGGCATGTATAATCTATTTATCATTTTCCGCTCCCAAAACTAGGAGTACATAAACATGAGAAAAAACTCAATATTGGGCATCAAATTAGGTAAATTGATAGACATATCATTTCAATGAGGTCGACAACAATTGAAAAATGGAGCCCACAAATAACACGCTAGTATCTAACAGAAATTATGATTGAAAATTTAACGAATGAGCCAACGTCTTACATTTTAAAGAGTTTATAACGGTAATTTCAATATTTGAGAGATAATATATAAAATCATTAAAATAAGTAAATTAAAAGATATTAAAGTGTAATTTAAGCGTGTTTTTCTGCTCAAATCATGGACCAAGGTGAGTTGACCTGAATAATCAAATTTGGCTCACCTGAATAATCAAATTTGGCTCAGAGATAACCCTATTCTGACGCAAGGTCACTCAATCATGGGCCAACCTGCATCACTTATAGCCTTAGGCCTCTAAATTTACTGGGACAGAAAATGACAGGTAGGCCCATGCAATTAATCGTACAAAAATCAATAGGCCCACGTAAGAGAAAATAATACAGGTTCGGGCCCACTCCTGACTTACAAAAATCAGTAGGCCCATACAAGACAAAATAATAGTGGTCCGGGCCCACTCCTGACACGTTTCGATTCCCTCCACAAAATCGTAAAGCTTACCTTCTCGTTCCATATGTCATCTTACGTGGTCCCACTCCTGACCTGTTGACATAGAGTTCAAAATTACATTAATTTACAAATCGAAATCATTACTATTTTTTTTTTTTTTCTATTTCTGACTTTGTTTGGAACTTGATATCCAATTTTGTAATTGAAATGATATTTGATAATATCTAATTTATTTTATACGTTCTTTTGCTTTTATTTGCACTAGTTTCTCTACACCCACATACATATATATAAATTATTTTTAATTTTTAAAATTAGGAGAAATTAAATAAATTTAAAAGTATAAAAAATAAATAAAATTATTGTAAAAGGAGGAGCAAGTACCCACTTCCTCTATATTTGTCTTCATATCTTTCCCTCCACCTTTTTTTTTAATTTCATTTTTTTTATTTAACATTCATTTCTTAATTATTTTTTATGATTGAAATTTTTTTAAAAAAACTTAGTGCAGCCTTTTAACTCCATTGCAAGAAATTAATTTTTTTACTCATATGTACAGAACTTTAGTGTCAAAACTTAATCATGCACATTATCACCCCATACACCATGAAGTGGGAAAAGTGTAATATAATTTTACCGTAAAAAATGAGTCAAATAAATCGCTGAAAAAAAAAAATGCTAAATATGGGAGACTAGGATCAAGTGTACGTACTTGAATTTCTCCCATACATGAATCTCTCCCATTCCCACCACATTCATCGGACTTCCCGGACTCTCAACTCCAACCCGGCCCCTTTTTTTTTCAATCAAGTCATTAACATTCTCCTTCTTCCTGCTGAGCTAGGGTTTTGCATCTTGCTATCGATCGATCTTCCTCGTACCATGCAAATGAAAACAAAAATGAAAAAGATTGCTTGCATTGTTGTCCTGCTGTTTGCTGCTGCATTTGTGAGCGTCGCGACGGCGCGGAAGAAAATCATGGACGTCAAAGCTCCCGCGATCGTACCAAAACCTACAAAAACAAAAAAACCAAGCACCGGTGCCGTCTCCGGCGGCCTTCCCACCTGGGACTCCTTACTTGGTGCCTGCCTTGTTTCGTACGTCACCTACTACTTCCACCACTAACTAAATCGCGACAAACATATATATGCAATATATCCTCGGATATACGTATATAATTAGAGTTCAATTACTTGAGAACGTGAGAATATATAGCTAATTTTAAGCAGTGGTGTAATAGATGATAATTTAACCGAGATACTGGTTCGATACGAAATGAATAATTTCACTAGCTAACTTATTCTCTTTTTTCAATCGAGATTGGATGGGTGTTCAGTGTCGCCGATACAAGATTGGTTTTTATTTTTATTTTTTATATATATTTAGTGAGCTTCGATCTCATCATTCTCATAATCTCTTTGTATTTCACTTCAACTCTTCGAGCCAACCTAACATTTAATCAAACGAATGTATATATGAATAAAGAATGGGAATACAACATTTTCTATATTTTTCCTTAACCCTAGCTATACTCAAACTTAATTCCATACAAGGAGATTATCGGGGTAAAAAAAATTCCATGCAATCCCTGAAAAAAATTCAGTCAACCCCCGAACATTTAGGCACTAAATACGATATGATAGTATATGGATTGACTTTGTAATACATTCATAAAAAAAATATCAGAAATTTTTCAATTAACCTGTCGAAGTATAAATAACTTGATAATTAATTGAAATTATCAAAGGTGCTGAAAGGGTGGACCAGACTCGATCTCATGGTGATATCCACGAATGAATTCCCCGGCCAGGGATGTTAGACGGCCATCTTGCGGCACATCACGACCTACTGATAATATCGACTAGCATAACTAGATTTTTATTGATACTTCAAATTAAAAAAAAATTGATCATATTATTCATATATATTATAATATTCACATATATTATAATATGTAAAGGGAATGTACTGAGACCATATTATTTAATAATTTTAGACGGTATTATCTAATAATTTTCCTACTGTCCATGTACCCTTGACCATTCTATGACAATTGCAACTTTCCATGAAAGAACAAGAAGTACAGAAGTACGAAAAAAAGTAGTACAACTTTCTACTTTGACTTTTTTTTGGGATAAGCGGAATTAAATTATATTAAAATTATATAAAATTGAATACTAATAATATTTAAATGATAATTAATTTGAAATTTTTTACATAATATTTGAGATTTTCTTACGAAAAATACAATTTTTTTTTTTGCATAAATAAACGAAAAATTAGAAAGAAAAAAAGTATATTAATCCATACCAAATTTACTATAAATTATATTTACCCCAAAAAGAAGAAAAGAAAAGGAAAAATCACCTGTCGATTAATTTTCATAATCATTAATTTGGCAAAAGAAAAAAAATATCATATTCTTAAAACAAGGGGCTCCTCCTATCCTATAAATCCCTCATAAATCCCATCAAACTTCTCAGCCTTCACGATCTCCTCCACCAGCTCCAACGTGTCTCCGGCGATCGACCGCTCTCTTTTCTTATTTTCACCGATCACCGCAGGTACGCAGCCTTTCTAAAACACAAAAATTAAGGAGCAACATGGAAATGAAGAAGATCGCATGCGCCGTCCTCTTTGTCGCCGCCTCTGTCAGCAGTGTGATTGCTCATGAGGGTCACGTCCACGGGCCTTCCCCAGGACCGGAAGGCAGCGCTAGTGGCCCCTCCGCCTCTGCCGCCGCCCTCCCGGTCTTGGGGTCGGTGATTGGTGCGTCTTTTGTGTCCTTCATTGCTTACTACATGCAGTGATTAATAAAGCAATGAAGGCAAATATTTATAATTAAGTGAAGGAATTAATGGAGTGTGAAGGATATATTTATCGATTGAAGGCAAATAAATTAGACAGATTATTGTGTTTGAAGTGTTTTCTTCCATCTTTTTATATGAAAAACAAGTTCTTTTGGTGCATCATCTCCATTTTTTAAAGCTTCATTATAGTGTTAATTGCACATATATATCACTCAAGGAAACTGTCAAATGTTATTTGTTAAATTTCATTATTTTTCTATTTTTTCGCATCTTTTTTTTTTTTGGTTGGAAGAGATGCTTTATTGAAACATCTATAAATAGTACAATAGATAGATATATAATTTATCAAGAACCCAAATATGATCGGCAGGAGCAATAGTAAGATCTAAAAAGATTTATGATCTGAAATGATTTACGAAGATTTAAAATACAAAAAAAAAGTGTCAATTACTCACTAGATATTGTACTAGCATTACATATATCCTCAAGCGAGAATGATGATAAAGTTCAGGGTATTGTCTCGTTAAAAAATTGTGCTAGGAAAAATCCTTGGGATAAAAACCTAATAGAAGAAAAAATAGTGCAGCAGTAAAAAAAAAACGTAAAGGTTGGAGAATATTCTGCCGTTGAGAGTGAGAGGTCATACATCTGTGAAATAATGGAAGACTAATAAACGGGAAGTTATGACACAAAGTTTAGACGAAAAAATTCGGGAAAAAAGAAAAAAAAAATCTTTGAAATAATCCAAAGTGACACAAATCAAATTACACCAAAAATGTTTGGTATTACATATAAATCAGAAATTAAGGAAAATATCCTTATATTGGCATTAACATTATACCAAATATACTTAATTTCCCAAAAATACTATATATTTCGAACAAATTTGTCAAAATATACCCACAATATCTTGTTTTAGGGTTATATGTTAATAATTTCCTTTATCTTTCTTGATTGCTTATGAGAGAAAGGAACTAAGATGAACGTGAACGTGTACTAATGTATCACATTTTTGTTAGAAATAGAGAAAGTAAGTTGGGCCTGCCCTACGGCTAGCGCGAAATTATATTGGGCCGGGCCTATATGGGCCATGGTACTTAGAAACCCTCAAATACTTTACCTCGTACCCTGTCAACTCTTTCTGTTGGTCTGTGTCGTCGCTGTGTAATTTCACCAAAAATGGCCGCCATGATCGCACGTAGATTCAGCTCCAAGCTTGTAAGAGTCTCTCATCCTTGTTCATCATCTTCTGTACCCTCCACCTTCATCATCACTCAGAAGGTCCAAAATCCCAAATCCAGTAAGCCCCAAAACCCTGAATTTATGCAGCAGAAGGTTTTTGATCCACAACCCAAAACCCCCATTTTTGCTTTTACACAATCATCTTCAAATTTGAATACCAAATTATACAATCCCAGGCTTTTAGGGTTATCAGATAAAAAACTCAGATTTCTTTCAACTTCTACTTCGCCGCCATCCGAATCTGAAAAACCCCAAAACCCAAGTCAGTATCCTAGTCAAAACCCTAATTTCAAGCACCAAGAAATTGAAGGACCGACGGTGGAGCGAGACCGGTCGGAGTTGGGCAATGAGACAAGATCAGTGCTTGAAGGGATGGCGAAAAACATGTACAATCTGAGCAGGGCGTTGGCTCTTCTGGGTTTGGTCCAGCTTGGCGTCGGAGCTTGGATCTCATACATAACTAAGGATAGCCCAATTCCAGAAGTGTCAATTCAGAGCTTTCTGGCATTTGGGTTGCCAATCTCATTGGCATTCATGCTGAGGCAGAGTTTGAAACCGATCTACTTCTTTAAGAAGATGGAGGAGCAAGGTAGGCTGCAGATTCTGACTCTTACTCTGCAGGTTGCTAAGAATTTGAATGTCTTCTTTGTTCGTGTTCGAGGCGTTTCTTTCTTGTGCATTGCTGGCTTGTCAGTTGGAGTCTTGGTTGCTATGGTTACAAGATGAGGATCACTTATTTATGTTTTAGGGAGGGATAAATTTGATATTGAATAATCACTATGATTACGTTGGATTGTTATATTTATCAGCCATGTGTTTGAATAAAAATTACTAGTTTTACTGAGAATTTACAAAATTTCATATTTACCATTTATATGATTTGTAAATGGATATTAATGTTAAAAATTATGAAAATTAAAATTTTATTTGTTTTAACTCATCATTTGAAAACTCTGTTTCAAAGATCATTTCAACTCATCATTTGGGATATCCAAATTTCTTATTTCTATTTTTTTGGAGTTTGTAAATTCTAATTTTTATTATCCAAACAAAAAAATTGATGCGAAGAAATTATAAAATTCTAATTTTTTTTTTTTTATCAAATTCCTTATTTTCCTTTATCTAAACACACTCCAATTGTTTTTTACACGCTTCGAAATAAGTGAATCGATTCGACCGCTTAAAATTTTGGATTACTTGTAGTTCAACTCGTTATGACATGTTTAATAAACATGTGGATCTTAGATCAATCTATTAATTCTTATAATGACCTATTAATCCATTTAATAAATAGATAACAGGTAGATTTCGAATCAACATGTTAATCTATATAATGAAATTAATTGAATTTCGAGTACAATCTATTTATTAAATGAATTATATGAGTTACACGGGCTACATGGATCATAGATCGTGTTCATATTGAATATCTTTGACATGATTATTAAATAAATTAAATTTAAATTCAACATATTTAAATAAAACAGTCTATAACACGACATGAATCCATATGATCCATTGGTAACCCTAAATCCAATTACCAATTCCCAATTCAGTACTTGTAAAAAAAAAAAAAGCAAACAAGCCAGAGTTGACCTACAGAGATTGCTTTCTAATTCTCAGTAATTACAAGATGGCAGAGAAACCTCAGACCATAAAGCCTAGCGTACTACGCAAGAAACGAGACCTAAGACCCTCATATTCTCCCATCCACAATGTTTTTTCAGTCATTGATGTGTAACTATCACACCCAAGAAATCAACTACGAAAAACACAACTACGGAAATATACACATACATATAACATAAGGAAGCTTGCTAGTTCACATACGAGCAGCAAGAAATCAAGTTTTCCTCTTTTTCAATTTTTTTTTTGGGGGAATTTATTTTGGTTTACGAGAATATAAATATAACACAGCAGGTTAAAAAGTATCCATTGAAAAGAAAACCATTCACCTGTCCGAGCTATACACAGATTTAACTCTAAACATAAACACCGGACGAATACCTGACCTAATACTTCCCCTCGGTTGATCCCCTCCTGCCAATAATAAAACCTCTCCTTTTTCTTTTTTTAAAATCTTCAAATCAAAAAATACCAAAAATGTGTGCGCATGGAAACCGTCCCCTTCCCACTTCAGCCACCATGTAATAATGTTCTTCGACCATATACAAAAAAGAATATGACGAGTTACTGCATTTCCACTCCCTCGAGCAATTCAAATCTGGCATATTAAAGAAGGTAAAATTTCTAGCCTAGTTGCCTTCTGGCTTAGCTTCTGTCCGGACGTAGGTTAGACTGCGAGCAATTGGTGAAGGAACAGCATTGCCAGTAAGTGGCGAAACACTCTCACCTGGAATCGGCTGAGTATCTCGCTTCCACTGCATGCTCCTGGCACCAGGTTTGATTAGGCCTCGTGGCCTATATCCACCAGTCATGCCTCTCGGGAAAGGGGACCTAGCAAACCTGGCAGTGGAAAATGGGGAGCCCCGAGCAACCCACGGCCATGTCATCACAGGAGCTGCTTCTTGATGTGCAGCACCCCTCTTTACAACCTGCAATAGGATTATAACAATGGTAAAGATTTCATTCTCAAGTAACAGCGTTTTAAACAGATTCCATGATCCTTGTTGACATCGTTCAAAGCATAATGGGTCAAGCTCAAAATGTTATGAAAACACAAAGAACAGCTGCAAAGATGTTTCCTTGCAGGAAAATTTTAAAAAAGCTAAATAAGTTATCTCTTCTACAAGAGCTCACAAGAGACATTATTACCTTAAGTATCCGTGACATGAAGGAGGTGCCATCCAGAGATAACGCATTGTCAGCAGCTTCCTTCCGTGTGAACTCAACATACGCTGACCTGCTCAGGTTGAGTTATTAAGCATAGAATAACACCAATATGTATTTGCCTAAAATAAAAGAAGGATCTGGCATGTAGCTGATTAGGAAAATAGAACTATGAGGCGAGATATCTTACCCTTTAGGTTGCCCAGTTGCTGCATCAGTAGATATCACCACTTTAAGCACTTCCCCAAACTTGTTGAAATGTCGAGAAAGACTATCTTTTGTAGCAGCAAAATGGACCTGTGCAATCATAACCAAATATAACTAAGACTGACAATGCACAAAACTAATCAAAATCTCAAACCCTGAATAACAAGAAGAAGAGCTATTACATTGTTAACAAATATGGTTCGAGAATCTGCATCCTCCAATGGACGTCCAGCAGCATACAGACCTGCAAGAAATTGTAGGAGTGATAAATTAATAAGATGCACAGTTGCATTGTGCTTAAATCAAGATAATCCAGCACTAAAAAAGGAATTAATTTTTGAGGAGTTAAAAACAGGGTCATCACTCCCCAAACAGGGAAAAACAGTAAGATTTGGTATCATTCCTTTAGACGATGCTATTGTGCAGACAAAAAGAGAGCTCATATCAAAGTGTGTTCCAAGGCTCACCAGTAGAAGAGGAAAGGATCCTCTGAGAATCTGCAGCAGAATTCGCCTGTTACCATAAATAGAACATATTAAATGACAGTCTACAAGTGCGGGAGAAGTATAAAAACTCCATGAAGATGATGTACAAATGACAAGGGGAAATGGGGTGGTGGATGTTACATTTCCATTGCTAACTGCGACAGGGCTGCTGTTCTCTTTCATCACTCGCAAATCAGATTTGACAACCCCTGCACCACCATCTTGTGTTGATTTCCAATCATCCGAATTAGCAACTTCTCTTGGCTCCTGATAATGGTCTGGTTTCCAAGTGTTAACATTCACAGATAAGTTCACAATCTTATGCGCAGAATTTTCAGCTGCAGTAAGTTGATTCTGATTTTTAAGCCTTGATATCCGCATAACATCATGAGCATTCTTTGCTACACTGTACTGAGCCACCAGTGAACTTTCAACCTTGCTTCCACCAGATGTCCTAGTTTGAGGATCATCAGCAACTCTACGACCCATAACATGAACATCATCAAAGCCTTCATTGTCTGATAAACAATCAGAAGCCAAACCAGTCTCACTTTCTAACATAGCATTCTCTACGTACTGCCCACTGTCTTCACTTCTTTGTAGATATGTTGATCGCGCTTGCTCACGAATTTGGACAGCATCTTCAAATTCAACATCCTCAGTAGCAGCTTCTCTAAACGATGCATGAGGGACACTGGTCTCGGTGATATCCATACCACGACCAAGTCTGTCAAACACACTTCCTGAAGATTTAACTCTTGTTACATCTTCTGCAGCTTCTGCAACAGCTTTCATTACAGTTGACATGGGATTTGGCACCCTGGCAACAGACTGGATTCGTCGAGGATGATCAACCAAAGAAGAGTCAACATTGGGTGTAGAAACCACAGAACGAAGACGCTTTGATGTGGGCTGCATTACTGAATTGGATTGCCTTGAGGTTGTCAGCGCATCCCGCATGGCAAATTGGAGTAGCCGTCGAGGGGCGCCAATATTCACATGAGGAACTGGTTCCCTCTGCCAAGAAGTAGATAAGTGAATAAGAAAGTTGGATAGTAGTTATCAAAGTGCATACTTTTTATGCCAAAATAGTTGTGAGAATAGTGTCCAAAATGTTCCGAGTTATCTAGTCTACAAAATCATATCCTTTACATAACTGAGGGAGATTTAGAAAAGACAGATTATTGACAACCAGGCAAGAACATGAAATTCATTAAATGTCATCCACATGAATCATGATCAATAACAAACCACAGGAAGACTGACGAATAATAAACAAGAAAACCCATAACGTGAAATAAAGCACTTGAATAATCTTTCAAATTTATTAACATAAAAGCGAAACTCCTGATTACAGAATATATAGTGTAAGTACTGAATATGAGCCTCAAATACTTAATATGGCAGTCCTTCGGTTTTTTTAGTCTAAAGCACAAAAGGAAGAATTAAAAAATACAAATGGAGAACAAAAAACAATAGGATGAACCATATGTCACCAAGCAACAACAGCTACAAGATCCAAGATAAAAAAATCAGAGTCAGACACAACTCGACCCAGCGTCAGTACGATAAAAAGAAAATAAATCAAAAAATGCAAACCTCTGTATTATTATGTCTCTCATAAGGCCGAATCCTTTTCCTCTCAGCAGCTGGTTGGCCCGCAGGAGACTTTGAACAACTGGCCTTGTTTTGACTTTTTTCCTCTACATGAATATTTCCAATCTCAGAGCTCCGAACAGGAGGGGGTTCAGCTGCATCCCTCCCTAGTCCTTTCCATTCCCTATGGTGCCTGCTTCTAGTTAATTTATTAGACTTCTCCCTTTCTGGCTCAGAACTCAAACGATAAGAATCACTTTTTTCAGGTTGCTCGCCTGATGTGGTTTTTGTTTTAACTGCGTCTTCCATCTCAGACTCCTGAGATTGCACATGCAAATCCATATTGGATGCCAAGTGATCCCACAACCTATTGAGGAAAATTAAAAACGACAATTAAATGTAGTACACAATATGTATCTGACCCATGCTAGGTCGCTAAACAACCATTATATACGGAATAAAATTTCCCTCAAAAGAGGGTAGGAACAATTACCAAGAAACAAAAGAATCACTGTCATCTCCCAAAAACACATTCAACTCATTCTTTGCTTCTTCCTTGTCCCTGCCATTCCTTAAAAGGACAATTACGTATTCCTGCAAGGAAAATTTTAAAAAACAGTGTTAGGAGTTCCAGTGTCATAAATGCTTCCGGACATCCAAAGGAAAAACCAAGGGGTAAACCCAATTAGACAGCCACATACGAATAGAACAAACAGGAAGGGCAACTGGCATCCAAAGGAAAAATGTTGACAAACGGAATGTTTCCACTTTCATCTCACACATATGAAACTTCACTGGTGTCAAAGGTACAGAACCGCATAAAACAGAAATAAATTTGACGGTTATATATGGCAAAAAACAAGTAGTATTTGGTTCAAGCATTTCATAAGGCTGTATTGATCAAACATACCAACCATAGAGGAGGGAGGGGGCATGTAAAGCAGTTGCAATTAAGGCGACGAATAACCATTTGTGCTTAAAATATTAGCCATTCAAGAACGGGATTAATAATCAGAGCATTATAAAAAAAATGACAAGAAATCTTGACACACTATAAAAATTGAAATAGTAAGCATATAACAATTATCTACCAATGGAATTACTACAACATTATACAAGCAAGGAAAAATTTCACATGTAGAAAACCTATTCACATCAAATGTGAAAATAACTTCGGGATTAATAAACCCTAAACCCAATAAACTCCAAGAAGTATAAAACTTTTCGTAAATTGAATTTCTATTATGGAGACCTTAAAAACATCTCTGTTACCAATGGTGTGCTGGACATACCACCTTCAAAGGCATGCTCAAATTTGATCCTTGCTTTCCATTAACAAAAAGTAGCTCAACATTAAAACCCTTGTGCGCTTAAAAAGTATATTTTCCAATAGGCTGGAGCATGTGCCAATCCTCAAATCCATGTTTAACACATTTTTCAAAGGTAGATTACTCTTAAAGAGGAAATGTGAGAGACTCAATGAGGGCCTAGGATATCTTGCACAAGGAATTTTCACAGTGGTATATTTTCCCACCCTCTTGAAAGAGAACTATCTTGAAAGCTTTCTGCTGCTATAAACTCTTCACACAGACAAAATCGCCTTAAATAATTTCATACAAACAGACAATCACCAAGGAACGCAGTTTCCAACGTTCTAATCCTCTGGCATACCTCCAGAAACAGCTCACAGTGAACAAAGGATTAAGGTATCAGAACTTTTCTTTATTCATAAAAAGTAGATGACCTGTAAAACATTTTCGACGTACTCATACCAACTATAGCATGAACACCAATTATTGGTAATGATTTATGCGAGAACAAAGTTCAAGAGTTCCGTGCTTAAGAATTAGCATGTCCAAGTCCGACCTCTACTGCCTACCTTAATTCAAACGCACGATTACCAGCACATGCAAGGACTTGCCTAGCCAAAGTTCACTAAACATGGTATCACTATTTACCCAAAATAAAAGGAAATCCAGGACAGATATCCCCTATAAATTTAGACTGTAGCTGAAACCAAAACAATCGAAATGTCCATTCGATATACATATAATAGTAACCCAGCAAACATATGCAAGCACACAGAAAAAAATCATCAAAATAGAATATCAAACCCAACCAAATTTCCAAAAGCCAATCAAAGCACTGCAAACCGACCAATGATCATCATAAATTACAGAGCCATGCGCAAAGGAGACTTGAAGAAGAAATGACAGAGTCCGTACCACAAGAGTGTCGTCAGTGTAATCCCCCATGAACTCCTTAAGCTTCTCCCTCACACACTCTCTCAACTTAATAAGTGAATCTCCCGTCAAATTAATCTTAAAGGTTCTATCATCGATTCGATCCACGCTCCCCATCGCCACGAACCCTAGTTTCGGCGCTCAAAGCAATCCCTATGAATCCAATGCTGTAGAAACCTCAACCAATGGGAAAACCCTAGCTCAGATGCAGCCGATCAAACTCCTCCCCTACGGAAGTCAGCGATAGGTGTGTACGTACAATGAGGATTTTTCCGGAAAGTTGAATTCTTAGGCAATTGGTTATAGGGTTTCATGGAAAACCCCCGGGAAGTGAATTTCGGGGAAGAAAACAGAATCTTCGATTGAAAGAAAGAGGGAGATAGAGAGAAAAGGGGGGCTGAGGGCTGGGGGCTGGGGGCTGGGGGCTGGGGGTTGAGGAGGGTGCCGACTCGTGCTTGTGGGAATTATAATCGCAAGTATAGTTTTGTACTGAGTGTTTTGCCGTTTGGGATCCATATGGCTTATTTTGTTGTGGGCCTTTTTCTTTTTCTATTTTTATATCAAAATATTTAATTTTTGGTGAAATAGGCCCAAGCCCAATAAATAAACAATAAATAAATTTAATCGTAGCTAAATTTATAGGAGAATCCGTTCATTATATATTAGGAGGTCTCAAGTGTGGAATTCAACTCTCACAGAGAGCAATATCAATACCAATATTTAAGCATAATTTTATTCAAAGTAAACATGTTTTATGCTCAAATGATAAGGAAAATTAGTTTAGTTTGATTTAATTTCGTTATTTTCATATGCTTTTTTATTTTACACGACAACTAAAAAATGTAACACAAGTGTTAGTCGTTAGTTATATATATCTCAATTGTTGGTCCAAGAAATTTAAGACCTACGACGAAATTTAGAAGTGCCCCTACATTTACACACAAAAAATATATATATATATATACACACACTTTATAAATTTTTTTTCAATTTTCCAACAATACACAACAAAATTTCAAAAATTTAGATATATTACTCAGACATAAAAAAATAAAAAAAAAGCCCTATCGTACTACTTTATCATAAAAAAAAAATCATGAAGATTCATCAAATATCCATAGGGGCCCAATATATATGCATATATAGGCTAAAAGCCTTATATTTCAATTCAAATAATTGGTCATGTGAATTCTAGTGTAGCTCAATATGTATTTAATAATCAAAACAGCTATAAATACACTATTCTATTTTTTACTTACGTAATTTGGGTGAAATGATCAACGAGCATGCCTTAATTTTGGAGCTTATGTCGATCATTATATATGGCGTATTGTATTGCCTCAATTAAGACCTTGAGATATGTATAAAAAAATCGCGCTGATAATTGATATTTAATTATAATTGACGAACAAATTAAATTAATTTATAACAACCTTAAATATTTTCTTAAAGACAAAAATACAGAAGAAAATTGATTATATTATATATCGTGAATATCAATTGACATTTTATAAGAATTAAATTTAAAAACTCTTAAATATATATATATATATATAATACTATTAGACCATACCAATAATAGCCTTAAATATTATTACATTAAAAAAAAGATAAGAAGCAAATTTACCCATCCCTTACAATGAACAAATTGACCAAATTGACAGATTTGGGTTTAGGTTTAGGTTTAAACAAGAGAAAAAAATGGATAATTCACGAACACAAACAAATTCGAGAAACTGACGAAAAACTGCGCACGTAACATCGATGAGAAAAAAAAAAACATCGGTGAGAAAAAATCAAATAAAACAAAACTGTACTGAGCACGCAATTCACTTCCACTTGAGGATATAAAGAATCAATACAGTCGTGTTCATCCGAACTCTGTGTCTCCCATCTCCTGATTGGTCCACTACTTATTTCAAAAGCTTTAAACTCTTGTCTGATTACTTGCGTCAGCGTTCAAATCAGAACGAAACACGTGGTAAACTTTGTGACAGCAGTAAAACAGGTGATTACTGTTCTCTTTCACCTCCACTCTCTCTCATCGCATATAAATCCCCAGCTGGAACCTGTGGCTTCTCCACCTCCTCCTCCTCCACTTAACACACCTTTCTCTTTCCTGTTCGCTTTAGGGTTCGTCAATCTGTCAACATCTCTCTGTTTTGATTGTTTGCTTTTCTAAATTTTGATTCACTGATTGTTTATTTATTGAAGGGGGGCGGAAAGAGACAATCTTGGTGTAAATTAAAGGTCGTATTTGAAGAGGTTCGTACCCTGCGAACAGGTGAGTCAAATATTTGTATTTTGTCACTGTTTCTTTTATGGGCTCTGCTTGTTTTCGTGAAATATGTTCAAAATAGTTAAAAAAAAAAACGCTAAAAAAGATTGTGCATATGATAAAATAGGAAGTTTTGGAATGATATGTGATTTTGATGGTGGGTTTGTGTTTCTGATGGCGACTCAGATGTTAATTCCGAGTTTCCGATGTTAAAAATAGGAAATTGAGGTTGTTTTTGTGCTGATTTGACCAATTGTATTCGAACTTTGGGTCTTGATGTGTTTGCTGAATTGCTTTATGTTGCTTGTCATTAGCCAGAGTTGATGGCCAGACTTGAAAGTGGATATGTAGATACGAGGGTAGTTTTTTTTATATTATAATTTTATGAGTATGTTTCTGTGGATTGCTATAAATATCCACTTACTGTCCGACAGAGAATGTATTCATGGGGTGCATGTGTCTGGTATGCTAATATTTTATGATTTGGGTTCAGATTGGCGCAATAATGGTTAGATTCTAGCTTTGTAACCTTTCCTTGAAAGAAAGGAGTGTTAGTTTCAATTATGTTTCTAAGTGTTTTGAAAATCAGCAGGATGGTTGAATTTAAAGATGGACCTCATATTTTCTTCTGCTTTTGAATTTCCCTTTACTAGTGATCTCAAACATTCAATGGAAGTGGGGGCAAGTATTTTGTTAATATCCGTATAGGTGATGCCCCAAGTCTCAAGTTTGTAAAGTGATGGGAAGATCTTGGTGCTTAACATGGAGTCGAAAAGTTAACTTCAAATAGCACTGTTGTCTGCCCCATTTTTGTGCTAAACATATGGTCCTTATGTTTTTTTACTGTTTTTCTATTTTTTATTACAAACCACTGCAGCAGAAGTATGTTTGTGTTGTTATTACACTAATTCTCAACTTTTATCCAATGTGTGCTGCATTGAAGACCCATAACAGCTATATGATGATGGGGATGAATAAGAATGAGCAATGAGAAAAGTTACTTCCTCATTTTGAATTAGTCGAACTCTCTCAGAAAAAAATGGAGAGACTGTAAAATTTTTATTCCTTGCTTTATTATGGATTTATCCCTTTTTTATCACTCTGAAAGTTTGTTTGATGAGATTTAATAAGGAAATGAACTTTTTTTATCCTCAAACCTCCTGTCAAAGGGTTATTATTTTTCATTGACCCAGCTGTGTACCTTTCTCTATTCCCTCTCTCCAAATGAAATTTGGTTCAAGTTGTGGCCTTTCATGAGTGTGAGGTGAACAGTGAAACAGTATTAGTGGGCTCAGTAATTTGTTTGATGCCTGGTTTAATTTACTAGGAAACATGCATAAGAGAACGCTACACCGGTCTTGGTCGGCTCAGCCCTTTAAGTATCGCCTTGACACCAACTGGTTTAACATATTACGCTTTTGCCTTCTTGTTTTCCTTAATATAGGGTTTGATATCTTGATGGGTGATTAGGAACATTTCTTCTCAAGGCACATTCATGTTCTTGCATTGTTGGATTTTCAGTATGTCTGATTGAACTCTCAAAAGAATAAAGAACCTTATTGAAAAGTGGCGTCTTCCGAATCTTAGGGTAGGAAAGTGAAAACTACTCACATGGACCCCAAGGCTTTACTAACAGAAATGCAAGTAAACCATGAATCTTCTTTTTCTTTAACTTTTAATGGATATGTTTAGTTGATTAGAACTCTATGAATACCATATTTAGGCTTCACAGTTGGGATCATTATTAGAGCTTCAACGATTATTTGAGCCTTGACTTCATCCGACTCACTGTCCCAACTAAAGTTAGAAGCTCGTGAATAAAAAAAGCATGCAAATGTTAGATAGAGGCAACCAAATCACGATGGGTAGAAAGTAATGAAAAAAGAAAGAAGAGAAAAAACTGACCAGTACATTGAATTGAAGAAATTTTCTGTCTCGTCAGAGGCTTTTGGTTAGAAGCTATCAAGACTGAATTGCTAGTTTTTATCTATCAATCTTCAATTGAAGAAATGATGGTATTGATGGTGGTGTTGTTCATGGAAACAAATAAAGTGGCGGAGTTGGCTTCAAGCGAATTGAATATAAATTTCAGGTTATGTATATATTTTGTACTTATATTGCTAAGTAGATATGGTCCTTCCCCTTAATAGAATAAGTTTTCATAGAAAAAATAATGAATTGTCTAATTGCCAGTGTGGTTTCACTATAATTTGGGACAACACAACTAAGAGATAGCATGCACTTAGGATTGTGATTCTCCTTCATATGTGTACCAAATATTGAAGGTGCTGTTATAATTTCCATATAGCTCATATTGCTGGATTGTTTGGTCATCATATTGTTTCCTTGTTTGTCCCTTTCTTTAGTTTCTTGTCTTGGAAGTACTAGAAGTATTAGGTCTTTTTATGCTAGCTATGAAGGCAGTGGATAGGGACAATGCGAATTTGAAGATTGCTACCATTTGATTTATTTGGACGAGTTTGCAGAAACATATCCTGAATTACTTTCTAAAATTTACAATGAGTTTTGGTAGTAATAATTTCCTGTCCGAATGCAGATCGCTGAAAGTGTATTTCTAAGTGAAACTCATCTGTTTCTGTTACTTTCTTACTTTCTTATATATGAATCCTTAAAAGATATTTCTGGTTCCTTCTCCTACCTAAGTTTTTTGTTTTTTTCCATACTTGGGAAACAAATTCAAAAAATGAAGGTGAGTATTGATATCGAACCTCAATTTCTGAGTTCAGATATCTGTTAGGATCATGCTATTGTTGAAAGTCATTTTCTTTTAAATATGATACTTGGCATGGCGATCTACTTTTTCATCTTTATATTGTTTGGCTGTGTATGAATTCCATATATTTTTGGATAAAGCAGAGTTATGGTGCAGGAAAATTTTAAGAAAATGGACCACAACGAGACAGGGTGCCAAGCTCCTGAAGCTCCCAAGCTTTGTGCCAACAACTGTGGATTCTTCGGGAGTGCAACAACTATGAATTTATGTTCCAAATGCCACAAGGAATTGGTGTTGAATCAAGAACAGGCTAAAGTTGCTGCAGCATCCATTGATAGTGCTGTGAATGGAAATCCTAGTGACACTGGGAAAGCGCCTGTTGTTGTAGATGCACAACCCGGTTCCACAGATTTGACACTTATCTCAACGCAAGCTTCAGCAACTCCATCGTTGAGCATTAAGAGTGAGGAGAAGGTGAAAGTCACCCCAAACAGGTGCGGAACTTGCCGGAAACGCGTTGGTCTAACCGGCTTCCATTGCCGTTGTGGACATCTGTTTTGTGCAATTCATCGGTACTCTGACAAACACAACTGTTCCTTTGATTATCAATCTGCTGCTCAGGATGCTATAGCAAAAGCCAACCCGGTTGTCAAGGCAGAAAAGCTGGATAAAATCTGAGAAAGCTCCTTGAAAATGAGGGTTCATCATTTAATCCATTGCACACATGCTTTCTCATTTCTACCCCCATGTGGCTTCTACTTCTGTTTAAGTTGATCTTATTGTGTCAGGTCTCTTTGTGTTATAGGTGGTTGGAAGCTGTTGTGGGCATATTTCAAATGTTAGGAAACGATTGTGTGTAATAATCGCAGCCCTCCGTCCAGTCTCCGTGGCGGAGGGCTCCGAGGTTGTTACTTGCCTTTGCTGTGGATGCTGGTTTGGACCTCTTTTTTTATTTTGATTGTTTTAAGGATTTAATTTTTCAGTCAAGAGTAAGGTACCAAGTTAGTTTGCACAAGTAATGCACTCTTAATGCTCATACCTTTTTTCTTGGCCCTTCACCATAAGTTAGCTTCTTAGTGTTTTTTAATACAACGATATGTTACTCTAATTTAAAGGGAGAAAATGATTTACATTTACGTGATGTCATTGATGTTCGAATTTAAGAGGAGTTTGTATAAGATTTTTATCAATTGAATTAGAATTCTCCGGCACTTAAAGCCTTTGAATTGTGGTATGAATGTACACCTTGAATATCCATTTATATCTTCCAAATCGTATTATGAATATATACCTTGATTTTTTTTATTAATTTTGAATTAGCCTAATTAAATATTAACTTATTTTTAATATTATATAATGTATAATTATATATATATTTTTTGTTTTTTTAAAGCTAATCTTCACCATAAGAATGAGGTTAGTCTTTAACTAATCCATAAGAAAAGATTATAAAGCCTATTTTCATACGCAGTTCTAATTAGAATTAACGCTTAATAAATCTCAATTTTTTTACTTTTAATTAGCCATTAAGTGGTCGAGAATCATGGTTAATTAGCCAAAGAAAGTGTTTGACAGGAAAGCATTGGGTGGGTCCCCCTCCCCATTCCTAATCTGATTATGAAATAATGGAAGTGGAAGAAGCTGAAGAGCAGGTAGTGGGCTGGGCCATCTGTGACCGACCCCTTTTTGCCCACTTGCAATCCGACAAAGTACCGTCCGCCACGTATGAACCGCGTGTCATCGAATCATAGCCGTTCATCTCCTCCTCACCCGTGTTTGACTTCCGGTCACAAGTCCTTATCCTTAGGACCGAGTCAACCCAGCGTTTAATCAGAGAATAATGCTTCCATTACGAAATTAATCACGTTTCTTAGTATTTAGTGCTTGACGGAAACAGCAGCGCTAGTTCAAAACCGCCGCCGTGGACAAACCCTTGAGCTTCCCTATAACTTCAAGGGCCATTTTATTATTTTTTAATTTATCGAAAAATTTATATATATCATAATTATTTTAAAATTATTTATAAAAAAAATATGATTACAAATTGGTCAGTATCAATGTTACTCTTCTTTGGACAAGGAATTTATGATGCCGAATTTGAACTTGATATCCCAATTTTAACTTTTTAAAATTACTATTTTATTAAATTTAAGAGTGTGAATACATAAATTATAGTGTTTATGTAATTAGATAAAATATAAATAAACCCGTCAATTTTATTTTTATTTTTTTAAAAACCACCAAAAAATAATCCTTAAAAATTTATTAAAATGTGAAATTTTAAACAAAAATGTTTAAAAATTTACGATAACTAATAAATTATTAATTAAGAATATAATTTTTAAAAAATTATAATAATTAAGTCTTCTCTAATACTAAATTCTGACTATGCATACAAGTAAAAATGCCCATGTATATAAAAATCTTTTAACTCTGTATCATGCTTAGCGAAAACGCAATATGCCAGTAATGTCATGGTAAACACGGGAAAGTAGGCGGATGAAACCGTAGCGTATTGGTTTGGCCTCATAGTGGCACACGTATGCAAAGAGATAAGCCGACGCGTGTGGCGCACACCTGTACGCCGGACGATAACCGAGAGCGACTTGTTTGTTTCTGAGAAAACGAAATCGGTCAGACAGGGCGGCTTGGCCTTATAAAAGGTAGACACGCGAGAAATTGCCCACTGAGCCTTTCCATTTTTCCCATACTTCCCATTTTGCCCTTCCACTTGCTTACGTCTAGGATCCCGTACATTTTCATTTTTTTTTAATATTTAAAATGTTTATTTACCCATGCACCCACATGTACCAACAAAAACAATAAAATATTTGTTTCACTTTTCCTTTCAGTGGATGACAGAAATATCCCTCTGACACCCCTTTTTTTTTAAAAAAAATCATAGATTCTTTGTGGGAATTGTTGTTTTAATTTGCTAGCTTAATTTCATGATTATTCTTCTTTTTTTGTTTTTATGAACTTTTTAAAGACGAAGAATGATTTTGAATTTAACTCTCAAAATTTTTTAAATAATGAAATTGATTTAGATGTATAATCTTTTGTTTACGTAAGTAAGTTTCGAATCACACCCTCTTACCTATAGTTTTTTTCTACTACGTCAACAAATCAGTGATCTTTTTACATTATTTTAATTAATCACGAGAATGAATACCAAAACTATCAACACAGGTAGCCATCAAACAAATAACAATAGGCCGCTTCTGGTCAACTGCAGACTAGACATATCTTTCTACCAATCGACTTTTGGCTAATCGCTGTTGACCGATGACAATATCATCCAACAAGTATCCCTTGGTCGACTTTTCACACAAGCTACTAATCTGCACCAACCGACCTTTGTGGCTTGCACCATTTGGTCAGCCATCTTTTCACCAGTAATAATAAAACAATACTCTCCAAGTAAATCACCATTGTTCATCCAATACCTGAAAATACATGGCAGCATCAAAGCAATCGTTTAGGTCTTACTTTGCTAGGGTTTCAACCACCATATTTACTATCACTATAAGAGTTTTGTGTACGAGGTGTTAGAATAGCATGGAAATATCTTCTTTTTATTTGTTCAACCTGTAAACATCTGCTTGGAATGAGGGAAAGAAAATGGAACTTGGAAATATGTGTTGGTGTGAAGTTCGTCGTAAAATGTAATTTACTATTCACACACATTTATGATGCATATACTATGTATGATATCCTTATATTTACTAATTTAAGCATCAGGGTTCACTAATCCAGCACCCCATTATTGTAAAGTGCTCATATTGTCCTCATGCATAAAAAAAGACTTCGGACCATCCTCATTAGATCTAGGTTTTTTAGACTAAATGTACTAGAAACAGAAAAACTGATCTCAAAATGCACTAAGAATAGAGATTTGCATCAGCGTGCTGGAAGAACATGTACAAAGTCAAAAGTATTGCATCATTCGTTAGTTAATGTTAATAGACTTACTAATAGAATTTACAAGGCATCCATGATGAAGCTTTCATTCCAATGTAGGACAAGTTAAAAGTAAAAAGAAGAAGGGCATTGCTTTTCAAGCATTTTTCTCTTTTAAGATTATAGCTTTCTTGCAAATCATGAGAATGACTGTAATATGGTGGGTTTCTTTTCGTAATTAGGAATCAACGTTTGTGAAAGATAATTTGAAACGTAATTTATGTTTTCATTTTTGAATTGAATAGCCTAGTAAAAAATTAAAAATTGAAAATTAAAAGGAATCACACAGAAAATTCAAAGTTTAGAACCTCCCCAACCAATGGAATCAAATCAGACGGCTGCGGATTGATATTATGCTGCATGTTGGTAATATTCCGGCCCCGCCAACCCTTAAAATAAACTTTGTCAGGATAAAATATTTTCTCAATAATGACCATTACCACGTCAGCATCAGTCTACAACAAGCAACCCAAGCGAAATTAGAAAAAAATTCCTTCAAATTTCCATGTCAGCATTAGCTTTTAAATATAAATATAAATTTTTATTTAATATGAGCGATGCTAATATTAATATTTTATTCATATTTTTTTATAAATTTTATTATTTATATTGTTGTGATGAATGTTATTTTTATCCTTGATTTAAGTACATTTAATAATTTTTTACATTTTAAAATATAAATTATTAAAATATAAATTAGTAAAATGTACTACGTTTTTCTATTGTAGTGGAAACCAGAATTATTGTCATAATATAATGGATATGGGATGAAGTAAATAGTCCGAATGACACATTATTTGAATCTATTCGACGGACCATGAGAAAAAAAATAGTTTTTTTAAGCAAAAGGTGATAAATAAAGAAAAGTAGGAAGGGTATTTAGGTAAAACGGAAACGCAGAAATGTTTTATACGCGTCTGTATGAGGCCCGTATTCCATCGCCATTACCGACCTTTCAGTCCTTCATATCCCCATTTCTCTGTCTCCTCCCTCGCCCATCCAAACCTTTCTCTTCCTCTCTCTCTAAAAACCACAATTTTTTTCTCTCAACAGAACCTCAACTTCCATTTTTCATCTTCCTATATCTCAAGAAAGAGCGATCGAGACAGAGAGAGAGAGAGGAAACGAGATCGGAAATCTGAATGAAAAAAATGGCTCAAAGAACAGAGAAGGAGGAGACGGAATTCAAGGTCCCCGAAACGCTAAATCTCTGCGTTAACAACTGTGGTGTCACCGGCAATCCATCCACCAACAACATGTGCCAGACGTGCTTCAACGCCACCTCAGCCACCACCGTATCCACCTCATCATCGTCTTCGCCGTCGTCGTCTGCTGTTGCGAATTTGAAGTTTTCCGCTGAGAAAAGTCCGAGATCTAGCATCTTCAGCTTCGAGGCTCCTGCCGAGACTAGCCGCAAAACAACGGCAGCGGAGATCGCAAGATCGGACGAATCGCCGCATAAGCGCGTGGTGAACCGTTGTTCCGGATGCCGAAGAAAGGTCGGGTTGACCGGATTCCGATGCCGGTGCGGCGAGCTCTTTTGTTCCGAGCATCGATACTCGGACCGCCACGTGTGCAGCTACGACTACAAAGCCGCCGGTCGCGAGGCCATAGCTCGAGAAAACCCGGTGGTCAAAGCCGCAAAGATCGTTCGGGTCTGATATTTTATATGAATTGAATTTGTAGAAATTAAATCAAAGAAGTTCGTGGATTTTCCTGGGGAAAAATTTTTCCCTGGATATTTTATGCTCGGTTGTCATGGCGTCTCTCTCTCGGGGATCATCAGCGATCTTTTAGGAGAGACAATTTAAGAGCAGAAGAGATGGAAGGGAGAGATCGCTTCGGTATCGAAGTAAAATCGAAATCTCTGATAATTATTTTTTTTAATTTTAATTTTAATTTTCACTTGTGTTTCTCTTTCGTTTTCTCTTCTTTTGGATTGGAAATGATAAAATTATTGTGAGATCTACGATATTCAATGGGCTGTTGGTTGTGGTATTGGCTTTTTGAATTTTAATATGTATTTTTATTTTTCTGCGAAGGTCGAATGGCATTTTTTATTGTAAATTGAAGGAAAGGATGGGATGTTTTTCGTCATTTCCAAAGTTTGCAACAGCAAATACAGTTGGAAATGGCTGGAGAAGGGACCGGGCCCCACAGAAGGACAACTTGGCCGTGCCGGTTTCTCAATTATTCACATCTCGCGAAAGAAGGGGGTGATAAATTGACACGAGCATATATATATATATATGTCTCGCGATAGATGGGATGATAAATTAGAACAGTAATTTATTAAAACAGGATTTTCTCTTGAAACAAAATGAGCAGATTGTCATTTATAAAAAAAAAATGATCGAATTTTGGATCGGTTTTCATATCAATGTCCCAATTTTGATACATTTAACTATTTTTCTTTTATTGTTTAGGCCAAGGACCATTAGGATGCTGCCACGAGGGCAGGGAATAAACGGAAAAAAAAAAAAAACTGTAAAGTGAATGGAGCATTTGCGTATGATAATTGGTCGCTGTTTTCAATATGAAGGCAGAGGCTGGGGTGAGGATCTCGATCGAGGTGAACGATATGAACCGACGGCTGAGATGAAGTGTTTATTGGTGGTACAAACAATAGATGACGTCGATGAGTGCGCATGCATCATGCAATTGCTTGGCGGGCCATGTCTGTGGTGGGCTTACACGTAGGCAGGCCCACCTCTCTGACCCTTGAGTGAAGTGAAAAGTTGCTAGAAAGGGAAGCTACATGCGTCATTGTGTATAATGTCTGTTTTGGTAAACGACGTCGTACGGCGATTGGTGTCCATTTTATTTAGGGTTTTAAGGATAAGGAAATGATCTTTTATGTCGGTTTTTTTTTGTCAAAAGATCTTTATTTAGTGAACTCCTTGAAGAATAATTTTGTCATAATCATATTAAAGGTGAACTAATGGAATTATCGCAAGATTACGTGAAATAAACAATGTACTAATTAAGGATACACTCAAGTATTTATGTATTAGTAACATATATAGGGTGATAATATATGGTTAACCAGTGGCCACGTCATGAATCTGCATAATGGCGCCAAGTATACGTAAGGTTTTTGCACTAAATTAAATAAACATAAATTAAGGGCCGAATGTTGACAATAATCCCTTGAAGTCTTGAACCTTCCAAATGAAACTCTTGTATTTGTTTGTGTGTGTTTATTTTATTTGCTATGTCAGGAAGGTAAAGCCTGAAATTGTAGTGTAGACAATATTTTTATATTTTATTATATAATTTTTTTTTTATTTATCGAATTATTTTCGTACTGAAAGTTGGGAAGATTCACAATAGACTAGCCGGAAGCTACCGGGCATGTGAACGCCCTAACAATTGGGTCAACCTCTCGTGGTTAAAAAAAAAATATTTACAGGATTTGAGGTTGTTTGATTATATATATATATATATATATACATCAACTGAATGAATAGGTCGTGAATATGTTTTAAAATTTGTAGATATATTTAATGTATAAATAATTAAACGAATTTTAATTTTATTGATTTTTTAAGAAGATAATTTTGACTGTTAATTTAGAGAATCAACAGTTCAAATTATGATATATTCACAAAAGCAATTCGATAAATCGAAAAAGAAAGACGATTTTGATTGATAATTTAAAAATTTAACTGTTCAAATTATAATATATATATATACAAAAATAATTTAATAAATAAAAAATAATACGAGATTATACCTTTAATGAGATGCTAAGTATTTTCCATGTTCATATATTAAAATTCGTCTATAGGCATATGTGATCATTTCAATATTTTATTTCTCATACGTGGACCTTTAATGTAATGCCATTAATATCATCTTTTTGGATTGAATAAGATTCATAATGGTATTGCTGGCTTCGGCGTTATTCACTTTTACCTGCATACAATGGTCTCACTCTCTCAAGTCTCAACCATATTTGCTCCCACATGTTTCCCATGCCCAGCTGATCTGGCAGCTCCATTAGTGGAGTGAGATTTTGTGTTCAAGGTATAATATAGGAAAACTAATTGTAAAAATTAGGTTTATTTATTGTTTAATCTTTAATAATATTAATATTTATTCAAAACTCACTTATTATATTTTTCTTAAAAAATTTAATCTTTAATTATTATAATAATTAGTCAAACAATAAAATTGACAAATTTTCTTCAAAAATACTTTTAAACTTCAAATCTATTATTATTATTATTATATGATTATATTAAGGATTATAAAAATATTACTTTTATTTATAGTTTTTTTCCCTGTTCATTTTAAAGAGTAATGTGAAAATCTAATCCGACTTAAAGTAAGATAATTAAGAGCAAAAAATTATTTAAAAATTACTTTTATTCTTTAAATTTAAAAAATCTTTATCATCTAGTATTACTGTATTAGTTAATTGCTTATGATATAGTATTTAATTCTTAGATTTTGTGTCCAACATCCAATAATTAAATCATAAGCCATATGCTTTTCCACCACCGCCTCACCCCCTCCCAATTTTTTTCCTTCTATATTTTATTGTTAAACTCCAGATAATATGGATTTTAACTATTGAAAAACGTTGTTAATGAGGCAGCACTCTTTTTCCATTGGCCTCATAATACTGCACTCTTTTTCTTATGTCATGATTTTTTTTCCAATGAGGCCCTCCAGGCAAGATTTTTTAATGAGGCAGCACGGTGGATATTTGTAGATCTTCAGGTGAAGTTCAACATTTAACCTTGTTATCAAGACTTTACATTGTACTTTTATTTGTATTTTTGTAAGTTCTGCTTCCCAGTGAATATGTTCAGAGCCCAAATCTTTTTTAAATTTTACTATTGTTCAAACTATTCACAATTGAAACTTGTTAGAAATTTTGTCTCTCTATATCTCTTTGACGATGTTTCAATACATTTTTTCAAAAAAAAAAATTTGAAAAACCTCTCATAAAAATAAATTAATAGAAAGGTTGTAAATTACAACGATTCTTCTCCGCTCCACGCGTGCTAATTTCTGTAATTTTTTTTTGTTTAACACGTGGGCAATTTCTGTTGGACATGGAATCATGTTTTTGTTTAATATTTGATTGCGACTAATAATTCGATTCATGATTTTATGTCCACCGTGTCGGTTTCGTGTGACACAAGTGTGGTGTCCAGACATGAACCATATTCAAGTGCGCATGAGGACAGCAGAACGCGCCCCTTGAAATCATTGCTTAATATATATATTATAGTGTAGTGGAGAGGAAAAATAAGCATACGATTTTTACAATCTCGAGTTAATTAGCTTTTGCCAATTTCCACTCTGTAGATGGAGAAATGATATCAAAGGTTCCTTCCAAATCATTCCATTCAGTGCCACATAAACATCACACATCGTTTGCTGCCAGCAAATCTCAATATGCCAGGGTTGGACCGGGTTAAGTTAACGGGTCGAATCGCACAGATAAAAATTGAACCGGTTCTTCAAAACATGAAACCGAATTCGAACCGAATTTTTCTAACCCAACCCTATCAGTTGCTGAGTTTCATTTGCAGAAGGCATCCAATAACACTACCAAACCAGACTTGTTTCAACAGATTCGAACAATTCAGGGTTTTGCATTAGTCAACAATTTAGGCACCGTCTGGGTTGCTAAAAGGGTTCTCAATCTCTTCGGTACCATCTGTTGGTGACACAAGCATCACGGCAGTTCCCCTGCAAACCTACAATACAAAAATGCACGCTCGAACTTATTAGTAACCACTGATTATGATAATAATAAATCCATAAAAACGAAAAAAGAAGCACACAAGACGCACTGATGAGATGGGAGGAAGGACTGAAAATGAGTATTTCATGATATATGTAACTGCTCTGATTGAGTTGGTTATGTAATAAGCAATTGACATCTCAGTATCTTGCAGGGATTAATCACTCCATAACAGATGAGATGGGAGTTTTGCGTTTGTTCAGCATAAGATAAATATGCTTTAATGGGTGAGGAAGAAACAATAGAAAAGAATGATGGTGCACTTCTTTACAATACAGCTGTTACTCAGGGATGTTCTAAGCAAGTAAAACCAATGAAATTGGCAAAGATGCTACCCAAACTAAGCAACACATAGCAGAGATGTTCCTAATTTGACCATGGTACGAGATGGTCTGCAACCAGCTTTATCTCGGATTCTTATGAGGAGATCCACAAGTTGCAGTTTAGCTGTTACCATTCTAGGAAGAGGAAAGCCATGCAGAAGGGTGATTCTATTTGTTTAACGTGCCCAAGAGTTAACGACAAGCTCAGTGTTGGCACTACATGACTGGATTCCCATGATATACTATAGAGATGGGAAAAGTCTTATAAAGGCAAGCTTAAAAACATCTTAAAGGAGCTGAAATAGTACATGCACTGTGTTTTTCTCTTTTTCTCTTCGAGGGAGCTTCTCATTAGCTGGGTCAGTTTGTGTGTATTCTCATAATTCTAGTCAAATACAGTTGACTAATAAAGTAAGCAGATATCAGTCATATTCTTGATGTGCAAAGCTTTACTTGGATGTGATGACTGTATTCTAACTTTTCTGATTTTCACCCGACAATTTCATCTATCCCCTTATCATATATTCTCAGTAATGTGATCAGCCATTAGGAAGTAGGAAGTATAATAATCAGGCAGACACCAAATCCTAACAATTTTAGGCATAGTTCATAACTACTAAACCGGCATCCAGAATCTATATAATTCAAGTTCTCAGTGGTGTTTTCTTAAGATCCTACATCAGAGATATACTAGAAGAATCCACTTACTATAAGGCCAAGACGCCTGGTCTGATCAGTGGTCTTCAACGGGTCATCAGAATCTGCACACAAGGGAGAATTCTCAAGTCACTGGCTGCTATAGAAAAATTACAAAAACATATCATAACAAGAGCCTGAAAAATGAAAAGACTAAATCTTGAGAAATTTATCAAATTCATCTCATATTTATGACCAAATTGATAAGGCGCTGTGCCTTTAGTGCTATAAGTTGGACTTGAATGGAAAGATTCAATAAACTTAAATATCCATGAGAATGCAATAAAACATCTACCTCTTAGAAACTCTACCGCTTCATCTAGGACAAGGTTCAGCAACTGGTCATATCCTTTCAGAGTCCCTGTAACTGTAACAAAATTTGCAACAGAAAATTAATTTATACATGCATTATAGATTTCAATATAAAAATTTAAAATCTTTTGATGACATTTTTCTTAAGAGTGCACCGCAGTCCTATTGATATAACATTTGAAGGAAGAGAAGCTGGACAAACTTTTCTTACTCAGCTATTATCTCTTCAGTGTTGGCACATACCCGAGATCATAATAGACTTACTCTACAACCTACAAATGATGTAAAATTCTATATTATGAATCTTACATATTGTTTGATTACAATCTTCTGAACTCTTTCATGATTAAGAACAAAACTGCTAGAATTTTGACCGTCTAAAGCGGTTTAAAAGAACTTCATTGACCCTAATGCTAATCAAATAACCAATAAGGAACAGCATAGAGAATTACCAATATATTTTAAGTACATATTTGTGCTCATAATCCAGAACTTATTTGAGAAACTGAAAAATGGGAGTTTGGAAAAGTATAGTAACCTTGTCTACCACCAGTGAGCTTGACTTGGACACCTTTGTCCACAAACTTGGCCAGGTCCAAGACTGTTTCTTTCCTCCCTGACTGCAACACAAAAACACATGTGAGCCTGCCAAGCCAGGATATATGATAAAAAGTTTCAGTTTTTTTTCCAGGGTTTCAAACGTACCATCTCCTTGGCTCTGGTCAGTACTTCAATTGGAAAATGAAGCTCCACCCTAAAACCCTAAAAACCTAAACTCGGTCAAATTAAAATAGAGTGGAACAAAAATTCGACAATTCAGTAACAAGAGACATACAACAATAATCAGGTACAAAAAAGAAAAAAAATAAAAAAAAGAATTATTCAACTAAATATGAACAGTTCAAAAGTACCAAATGTGTAAGAACTCAATCAATCAAACTCAGGGCTTCTGTAACCCCAGAAAAGATAGACGCTTTAAGAAATCATATATAAAAGAAATTCTCAACAGCATAACATAAAAGATTGCATAAAATAGGAGGAGTAAAAAAAAATGAAGAACTTGAGCATAAGAGGGTGAAAGTCGGTACCTGTTTTCTCTATGCGTTCTCTCCGAAGTGACTCTGGTTTTAGTTTAGCGAAGAAGATGGGCGGGGTAGTAGGTGGCAATGCAGTCACGAGATGGGCCTATTTTCGCGGTCTTTCGTATTTCGTTGGGCCTAGCCCAGCTTTCTCCAAACCTTGCCCTTTAATACGATTGGGTGGGCAGTTATGTAGTTAGTTTTAAAAAGCTAGGGCATATTAATAATAGGCCTATCAGTATATAATCCAGCGGTGATTTCCCTAGGGGTTTTAGCAGCCGAGTTGGGGAAATTCATTTGCTTGTGAGTGGAGGTCGTCTTTAACAATGGTGGAGAAGGGCGGGAAAGGGAGGAAGGAGGAGGTCGTCACCAGGGAGTACACCATCAACCTCCACAAACGCCTGCATGGATGGTAAGCACTCGAAGTCTTACTTGAAATATATTGTTCTCGCTAATTAAAGGTTTAGATCTGAGTATGTTTGATGAGGTCGATTTGATTGAGTTTCTTCTTTGATTGTTTAATTCGTGGTTTTGTGAGTTGTATGATTTCATTTTATTGTTAATTGATTATTAGGTTGTTCCATCAACCATGAGCTTTGTCTTTACTTAATAACTCAGGTTGGATTGAAACTTCTTGGATTTTCAGAAGGCTTTTCTGTTAATGGGTTTTTATTTCGATTAGATAGTAATTACTTTCTAGGATTTGGTCTTAGCAAATTGTGAATTTTCCAGCATTGATTGATGTTCCGCTGACATTATTGAAAACCGGTGGCTTAGCTCCAATAGGTCTATTTCATTCTCTTTCATTTATTTTTATGTTCCTGAATGTTGATGATCTTAATTTCTTACGATACCTTGGCTACTTGATCAGACTTGTTCTAAGAAATTTTCTATCTTTATTTCATATTGATTCTTTTTATTGGTAGGTAATTAATGTTTTCATGTTTTAACTATTGTTTTGCTTGTGAGAGGAGTTGCCCGATGTTCATTGATGTTCGGCTGAAATAGCCAAATTCTGAGTTGGTAGCTCAAGAGAATGTTGCAGCTATATATCGTGCTTGTTGTATACATGCATTTTGTTTCCAGACTTTGTGTTCTTGTGGGCAGTAAGCAAATTTTTGGAATATAATTTTATACCATGATTGTTGTTTCCACTTATGATTTGTTTAGAATTTTTATTTCTAAATTGTGTCTGGTACTTAATCATTACTGATTGAAAAGAATGAATGGTTACTTTGATTTCTGAAAACATCTTCGTTTTTGTTTTTGGAAGAACTAAATGGCAAATTTCATTACTGTTGCGGCATAGTGAAATTTGGTTTATACACTATTAATTGATCAATATCTCAATTCTGATACAGCACATTTAAGAAGAAGGCTCCCAATGCGATAAAGGAGATCAGGAAGTTTGCTCAAAAGGCTATGGGTACCAGTGACGTTCGAGTGGATGTTAAGCTCAACAAGGCCATATGGAGCCGTGGTATCAGGAGTGTTCCAAGGAGGATACGCGTCCGCATCGCACGGAAGAGAAACGATGACGAAGATGCCAAGGAAGAGTTGTACTCATTGGTCACCGTTACAGAGATCCCTCCAGAGGGATTGAGTGGTTTGGGCACCAAGGTGATCGACGAGGATGACTAAACTAGTTTAAATCCCTAATCTTCTTGTTAGGTAGTTCCAATTTTTGCTGTACGTTTATTTACTGCTGGATATTTGGTTTTGTTTTACCTGTCTTGAGAATTTATTCGGGGAAGTGTTACGAAATTGTCATGTGGTTCATGGTTTTGGTCTCTTTATCTTTCTATTTAATACCCTATGTAGTTTGAGCATTATTGTAATTTCAAAATCATGTAAGTTTTGTTTTTTTATTAAACAGAAGAGGGAATTTTAGAATTTTTTCATATAATATGTCATCGGGGTTTTTCGATTTCAACTTGAGATTAATTGTCTATAAGTCGATACTAAAATCAATTAAATTACTAAAATTAATTGAATTCGACTTATTTGACTTTTTTTCTACATATTATACTTGAAAATTTAGGGTGTGTTTGATATGTCGTATTACACTCCGGATAGGCTAAATAATCTGAAATCTGTGTTTGGTATCAGTCTTATTAATTAGTCACCGTATAAGTTAATACGGTTAAATATTTTTATACGATTCAGACACGCTAAAATAATACGCTCGAAATTGTCTGTATTAAATAGTCGGATAACTAGTAATCTTGTAAAATATACTAATACTAATAATAATAATATAATAAAAATAAAATATTAATTTAGTAAATATTAATAATAAAAAGTAATAAAGTAATAAATACTAATAATAATAAATAATAATGATAAAATTTAAAATAAATAATTAATAAAATGTAATAAATAGTAATAATAATTATTATTAAAATAAATAATAATAAAAATAATGACATACATGATTAATATTTAAGATATAAGTATTTCGTCAATTATTATAATATAATCCGGTCAGTATAATATAGTCGGCATTCTAATCCGGAAAAGTACCAAACGCCCGACTAAATAATCAGTCTATTCGGTGGACAGATTAGTCTATCCAATTGAAATAGTCAGTACAGTATGGCATACCAAACGAGACCTTAATGCGCTATTTAATGCGGAGTGCATTAAGTAGAGAGAGATTTGAATGGGAATTGATAATTTTATTTTTCTCTTTCTGCACAATTGTGAATATTCGGAAATTATCAACGCATATTTGACTGTTATCAAATTTTCATTTCTTTATGTAAACTAAAGTTCAAGTATTCTTCCCACTAGTAATCTGACAATAATCAACTTGCGTTCAAATTATTTTAATGAGATCATTTCGGTGCATTTTATTTTTTTTGTACAATTTTTTTTCATTCAATAAATATCACATTTTTCACACCCAGAAAAAAAAAAAAAAAACAATCGTGCCCGCGAAGCTTTGTTTGAAACCAAAATAAATAAGAAGTGCAGCGTCCCGCCAGATATCATCTGTCCTTGCACCCAAACATGTCCCTCAAGCCCTAAAATTTGCAGATCCAGACACAGTCAACACTTGCGTAATGAGAGAGATTCAGAAGGTACGCTGTTGTAATCGTAGATATGAATAAAGCTAACTTCCACTGAGGTAACTCCGCTCTTTCATTTTTCTTTCTGTGATTTTCATGAATTCATTTTTGTTTCAGATAAGGGGTTTCTGAAGGAGGGGAATTGAAATTTTAGTTGTGAATGGCTTTGGAAGGGTCAACATTCCAGGTTCAGGCAGCCAAACAGACCCGTAATGTTCTTTCTGATTCAATTTGATGTAATGTTTTATATTTGTTTGAATCTTGATCTACATTTGGTGCTTGCATTTTTCCCAGCTTTGTGTGAAATGAATCTCATTTTCGTTACTTGAATATTTTGGGTTTTCTCACCATTTCTATTTACTAGGCCTGTTCATCATTCATTTACACTATGCTGAATTTAGCTATTCGTCAGTAGAGAACTTTTATGTTTTCGAGATTTGTGGCAATGGCTGCTTTTTTATTTTTACTTATTATTAATTTTTTTCTTATGTATTTGAAAACCCAGAGATGGATTCACCCAAAATAGCTTGTCATCCCATTGACAGTGAATTGGACGAGTATGTCTCTGGGCTCAGTACTTTACTGGTCGCCACCATTCAGGAAGCCAAAGACAGGATTTCTCAGATTGAATATGTCTTCTGCAATCAGCTCTACCCATATTTCCAATCCAAGTGTAAAAGCTTTCAGAAACTTGAAGATGAATACAAAGACAAGGAAAATGATCTCTTACATCAAATTGAAACGCTTCGAGCTGAAAAGCAACAAGCCGTTGAAGAGAACTGCTTACTGAAGCTTGACAAGCGAAAGCCGTTCCATGAACAGGAAGAGAAGATACACCAACTAGTTTCTGAACTGAAAAGTGTACAACTCAAAGGTAATGAGCTTGAACGAATGCTTCAGCAGAAGTCTACTGAAGTTGAGGAGGGAATGGAATTGCAGAATAAATTACTCGTAGTGATTCAATCGAAAGACTCTATCATTGTGGATAAGGAAAAACAACTGAAAGAGAAAGAAGAAGAGAGAAATTTGCTTATTTCCAAACTGAGTGATCTTGAAACAAGAGTCGATGAACTCCAAGAGGATCTCGGAGAAAAGTTTGATCAAGTAACCAATGGAAATAAGCTTAAAGGTAATTTATTCCGAAAGATTGAGTATCAGTCTTCAGAGATAATGAGTAAAGAAAAGCTTCTGAATGATCAAGAAGAAGAGAAAAAAAAATTTCTTGCCAAATTGGAACTTTTGGAAGAAAATGTTAATCACCTCCAGGAGGAGCTCCTAACAAAGAACAACCAATTGGAGGGTTCTGTGAAGGACAAAGCACTAGTTGTGGCCAAAGCGACTGGCTTAGAGGAGAAAATTAATGAGCTACACTTAGATCTCAGAGGCAGGGATGGGGAAGTGGCAAAAATTAGGGATTCGTGTGAAAAGCTACATCACCAAATTGAATCAGTGACCTCCAGATTGATGGCTGAGAGGAAGAAATACTCAGATCTTACTAGTGCTTACAAACGGCTGAAGTCTCAGCACAATTATCTTCGTACAAAGCATGGTCTTACGAGGGAGAATATGCTCCCCCCGATTAAGTTGGAAGATGGAAGTGATTCATTGAGAAATGATCAGAATCCATCAATTTCCCTTGGTATGATGCTCTTGCTTAACTCTTTTTTCCACCGTTATTAGCTGAAAGAAAAATGAAATATAATCTGGTGTATGAAATATATATTATAACTACAATTAATGACAATATTTCCAAAGATAGTTTTCTATGTTGTTTCTAGTTTAGTAATAAGCGAGCACTTGAATTGGTCTTTCCTTTGTGATTTACATTTTCTTAAATCCTTTGTTTAATCCATTCATCTATTGCAAAAATGTAGATCTTGTAGACAAAAATAAGCATGCTTCGACATCAGCTTGTTACGCTAAGAAAGTGAAGAATGATATGAGTTGTTACAATAACTTAGAGCATGATGAGAGAGGAGGCGAGCCAATTCAAGAAACTAGTCTTCGCTCTCCGACTTCCACGTTCCTCATTGCACCAAAATGCCCTCCCACTGTAAAATCTGCCCCACTAGCTGGGAGAAAACGGCCTGCTTCCAGTTGGGTAGATACTAGGTCCCGTCAAGGCCAAGGTGGGCTTGACCCTCATGATGATTTTCTTGATACCCCACTTGAGAACATCAGAGTTAATTTGAATAAAGTCACAAATGAAGAAGTTCCTGATCTTCCAGTTCCAAATGACATGAATCTAGGTGTCTCAGATGACGAAACACAGGATGTGAATGCCGTAATTCGACCACAGAAGCAGCGAATGCCAGTTCCTGTAGCAGCAAAGAATGGTTTCAAGTTTGTGGAACCTGTAAGGAGGAAAGCTGAGCGAGATAATTTGAAAGGAGTTGAATGCAAACAATGCAAGAAGTTCTATGATGCTGTTCTTCCCAATGACGATGGTTGCAAGGACACTGGTAATAATAAGCATAGTTTTCGCTGTGAGCACCATGAAGGTGTTTCTCGACATCGTTATAGGTACGCTCCCCCTCTGACTCCAGAAGGATTTTGGAATATTGGATTTGAATCTGAAATGTGAAACTGAGAATTTTTTTTATTCATTTTTTATTTTTTCAAAAGCAATGATATTGTATTGGCATTAGTGTCGTATAAAAACGGTAGAGGAGTCATTCCACAATGAATAATTCCTATAGTTGTCAATAACTTTTGTCCTCACATTGTCAAATTTAGAAAGAGCTGTTCATATTTTACATCTCCATGTATATCCCATATTGCAAAACACTTTATTGGAAATTTAAATTCTCAAGTTTGGCGTATGCAGTATTTGCTAAGATAGTAGGTTGAGCACAAAACATTATGATAGGATTTGATCGGTTTCTTCACCTGTTTCTGTGTGGCAATACCTTCATTTGATTATGCATTTAGATATTTTGGAAGCTCTTGCAACTTTAATTAAGGGTTCAATTTGTTTTAAGATTCCAAACCTTTTCGCGCTAGTAGAGGTAGTTCATTTGATTGAGTTCATTGTCTTACGGATCTTATGGTTCATCAGTTGGAGTTTATGCCCTATACTGCAATGTAGTCACTTTCTTTTTTTTTATATATATAAAGAAGGGTTCATAATAGTTTTGGTAATCACGCCCTTATTTCGTTACATACAAAGTACTCATTGGCACTTTCTTTGTCTCAACCTCCGTATCATAATTTCCAAAATTGTATGGCATACAGTTCTCTTCTTTCATTGTCACTAGTTCCCATACCGTATGTTTTTTTTTTTGGACAAACCTATACCATATGTTTGACTAATATAAGTGAATACTTTATCATCCAGTTGATGAAGTTGTATGTAATGTGTGCATTTGAACTTGTCTCGTAATTTCCTCATCTATTACCTGTGAAACTTTCTTTATCTTTGCTGTTTAGAATATGCTTCTTGAACAGCCTTCCATGTGCTCATTTGTGTGTAATGAGGAATTATGGGGACAGTCGGTTAGGAGTCATTACCTAGTTCCGACCCTCTCTATAGCCCGAAAGGATTGGAACCGGGGTGTAAAAGATTGGCGGGATTGGAACCGTGGTGTAAAAGATTGACTTTGGCTATTTGATAGGGTTCAAGTGTGTTGAGCAAATGGAACCCTAGTAGTGTACTTGCCAAGAAATGTTTGCTTAAATGTTTACAATTATGAGTCAATGAAATGTAAAACTTGAGGGGTTTAGAACTTTGGAAGTACTAAGCAGTTCAAACAGGCTATCAAGTCCAATACATTAGAAGGAAAATAAAATATCTGTGAGAGTTCATTTATGTTGAAGCATGGGATCTGGAAAAGGGTCCCCATTATAGATGAAATTCAATTATTATTGGGAGCCAAATTCCTATCAATTATTCATTTTGGCCTCCATGAATCCAGACTGGTCTTGTGACTCTTGTCCCTTCTGGGATATGGTGGGTGGGGGGGAGTAAAGAGTAACCGTGTAACCATGTTCACGTTAGTCAACCCATGCTTGTCTTTACTATCTTGCGCCCTTGTGTTAAATTGCTTGTGTACTGGGAAGTGGGGGCAGTGGCAGACCCTTTTCGTGTGAGAAATTTAATGTGAATTTATTATTTGTCTGCTGTTTGAGGTCTTCACCCTTTGCTTGCCGCCTTCTTCTCAGCTAAACATAAATGGTGGCAACTTAATGCTTTGAACTACCGCCACCCTGCAGCACATTGGGTGATTTTTTGTTTGTGATGCTGGGTTAAAATCCGGTTTGGATAGGTCGGGTCAAACCAAGCCGGGTCATTTGGTTCAGTTTTACACTAAAACATAGGTCAACTCTGGATTGAACAGAGCCAAACTGCAATAGAGAATGTTAAACCCAAATGATTTTTTGTTTGTGATGCTGGGTTAAAATCTGGTTTGGATAGGTCGGGTCAAACCAAGTCGGGTCATTTGGTTCAGTTTTACACTAAAACATAGGTCAACTTTTGGATTGAATAGAGCCAAACTGCAATAGAGAATGTTAAACCCAACTGATTATAAAGTCCAACCTAATTTCTGGTTTCATTTGTTTTGTAGTTTGTGACACTGACTCTTGCTTATTTGAATGTTGAGTGAATTATTGTGTCTATAATGCCTTGTTTTCTGTTCTGAAGGTGGGAAAACACTATTCCAATTCATTTTTTCCTTTGTCTCAATAAATTAAGGGGAAAAGAGAGGAAACTTTGTAGCTTTAGCTTTGAGATTTGTTGCTCCCTAACTTTCAGAGTCATATCAATAATATCCAATTTTTTTATTCCATTCATCACAAAGATAAAGTTGCGTTGCTGCCTATCTTTGTCCACCAACTGCAGATCTCTCAAACTTATGTCGTCATGTGCTCCCAATCTTTCTTCCCTCAACCCAAATCTTAGAGCCCAAAAACACTACAAACTAGAAAAGAAAAAGAATAAAAAAAAAACCCTTAAATCAATGTTCTTGGAATATTGTGTTACTAAGTTAACAATAGTAACAAGAGTCAATTATTTATTCATCAAAATAATGATCCCGATGGTGTATTTATTTAACTATATAATCTCACTATTTAAAACTGTGAGCTGAATTTACGTGTACATTTATATATATATTTAATTATATAAATTATTTTATTTATTAAATACTTATTTAATAATATAAATATTAATCAAAATAAAGATAATAAATTAAAAAATATAGAATATTATATAACAAAATTAATAAAAAAAATTACATTTTTTACATTTATAATTCTTAATTTAATTTATTTATCTAAATAATTAATTTTTATACTAAAATTATTTGATATTATTTATTATATTATTAATTTTTTAAATTTGTCTTAAAAAAAACTGCCTATCACCTTCTAAGTACTACACAGTCTGCACCTCTATCAACCGCTCTAAAAACTCCATCCGCTGTTTTCAACGTCGCGTAATTCCCCATAAAAGTTACACTAGGTGAACATTTTTTTTAGTTACGGTCTCAAGACTCTCAACGAATCTTCCTGTCAATCAATCTCATGAAAAATAATTGAGTGTGATGCACTGTTTCTCTGTTTCATTTCACGTGCATGCATCTGCATTACCTTTGCTCTTTTCAACGTCCCGACACAAACAAGGTTTACAATTTCTTTTTATGTTGGCTCAAAAAAAAAAAAATTAAACCTACATTTATATAAAATTAAAATTCACATTACAATTGCAATTACAAACAAATTAATTATAAAATAAACCCAAACTGGCCGGATCGTCGGAATAACTTGCAGCTCTCTCCATCGGCAGGTGCATTTCCACTAACAAGTCCTCAGTGGGTTGCCGCAAAGACAGTCATTGTTAGCAAACGATGACGCATCGAGGTGGTCGAATGGGATGCCCACCGGAATAGCGCCACAGAGGTGGTTGTGGCTCAGATCCAAATGCCCGATATACTTGGCCGTCGACAACGAACCGGGTATCGGACCCTTCAAATTGTTGTACGACAAATCCAGAGCCATAAAGTAGGAATTCCCATGGAAAACGTCCGGAATGTTTCCTTCGATGCTGTTTCGACTCAAATTCAAGATGCCCAAGCCCCGATTGCTCAAAAG
The DNA here is from genome assembly GCA_032719365.1 of Prinsepia uniflora. Classification (NCBI taxonomy): domain Eukaryota; kingdom Viridiplantae; phylum Streptophyta; class Magnoliopsida; order Rosales; family Rosaceae; genus Prinsepia; species Prinsepia uniflora. Next base: position 429,205 of record CM064869.1, on the reverse strand, counting down.
GGTCGAAGGTAACTGACCCGAAATCGAGTTCCCGCCCAAATTGATGAACGAAAGAACCCGCATTTTTCCGAGACAGACCGGTACCGAACCAGATATCTGATTCACGGAAATGTCCAGGTCAGCTAACCGGTTCATGGTGCCGATGGAAGCAGGAATCGTCCCGGTGAGTTGGTTACGGTTCAGCAAAGCCCGGCTCAGCATTTTCAGCTTTCCGAAGTCGGCCGGTATTTGACCCGAGATTTTGTTGTTGCTGAGGTCCAAGTGCATTAACCCCGAGAGGCCAACGATACTCGCCGGAATCTTGCCTGAGATCTGGTTATCTGCCAAATTGAGAACTGCCAGATTCTTGAGATTGCCGATATCGGCCGGAATCCCGCCGGTAATCTTGTTTCCGACAAGGTCGAGGACTCGGAGATGGGAGAGAGAAGTAACACATTTCGGAATCTCGCCAGTAATTCCCTTCCAGTCTGCAAGAATGAGTGTAGTGAGGCCGCCCAGCTGGCAAACTTCTGGCGCAATCCAGCCCGACATGTACCCGGACTGACCCGATTTAACGAGGATGGGGTCCTCGGACTCGCCTCGGAGGTTAATGTCGACGACTCGGCGAGTGTCGGGGTCGCAGCTGACTCCGTACCAGTTGACGCAGCAGTCGGTTCCGACCCAGGAGTTGAAAAGACCCAACTTGGAATCGGTGAGGGCGGTTTTGACGGCGTGGAGAGCTGCCAAGTCGGACGGCGAACAAGATTTGACGGTTCCGAGAATGGCACAAAATAAGGTCGTGAAAGAGATTAGTAACAAGTTATGATTCATCTTCATGTTCTTCATGGAGGTTGTTGTAATAACGAGGTGGTTTTAATGGATGAGTGAGAGTGAAAGTGTGGGAGTGAGAGAAAGGAGAAGAAAATGGAGAAGGTATTTATAGAAAGGAATATGTGACGATAGTGAGTTTGGTTCACTGTGCATGTGATTTGGGGTTTAGGGATTGAATTGAAAAAAGGATTTGCACATGGATTTCCTCATTCACTAACAATAAATAATAATAATAATAAATAATAATAGAGGTTGTATTAGGGTTTTATGGCCTGTGGCGGTCTGTCTGTCCAGGTCTGCGATAAAACCCCAGACCAAAATAATAATGGGCATTATGGCATGGTGGCGCTCCTCTCCACTGCCATTTTGTGATTTGCTTCCCATAAATCACAAGACATCATCTTCAAAATCAAACTCCAAGTTTTCATTATGTAGAAATTGGATTTGTAGCACAGTGGCGATGGCATGTTGATGAATGATGATCCTGCAGATCCACATATATTTCATGTCCCACCAACCCACCATCACTCCACGTCCAAAGATCATCAATTCAATCATTCATCACCTTTCTCTTCCTAATTTTAATTTTGTCCCTATCCTTATAGATCGATGAAAATGTCCGTCGTAAAGTTTTTGTCAATACATATGTCCGTATTTTAGAGTTCCAATATTAAAATATGAAAAAAAAGATATCTGCGATATTTCTATAAATATAATATAAAAAAAAGATATCCACGATATTTCCATTAATATATCCATATTTAAAAAAAAATCTCATTTCGATTTCCATAATATAGGTATAGTATTATATAAATATTATTAGGTGAAAAATTATTCAAAATTTTCAGATTTAACAAAAAATTTAATATTTTTTGTTGAGCATCAATGATATTGATATCAAAATTGATATTTTCATAAATTTAACTCTCAAAAATTTCATTAAAAATGTAATATTTTCATCGTTGATCAATCGTATCATTATCATGATCATGATCATGATGATCAGGCAATTAAACATCAAGTCTTTTATGAATTTATAGCCGATCATGCATCATTCATTTCTGGCACCCACATATTACACACAAGTTTTCACCAAAATCCATAATGGTTTTGATTACTTTGTTGATTACAACCACCATTTGTTGATTACAACCACCATTTGCATTCCAAACTATACAATCAATTGATGGCATTGCTTTGAATCTTGATATCCACACATCATGGATATCTAGCATTAGTACTCATTGCTAGTTTTGTGTTATAATTACAATTGCATGATTCTTATTTAAGTAAATTTCATTGTATTTCACATAAATACTAATAATTAACTTAATCTCTCTTTGAACTCTCTACTTTCTCCTTCCCATCATCTCACCCAAAAAAAAAAAAGTTTAAAGAAACTAAAAATTAATTATTCTACTTAATAGTCATTTAATAGATACTGTCTTGTTTGATATGTCGTATTATATTGACTATTTCAATCAAATAGATTAACATTTCTATCGAAAAGATTGATTATTTAATTAGATGTTTAGTACTCTACTGGATTAAAATTATAGTATTATTATATTGAGCGAATTATATTATAATAATTGATAAGAAATATCTCTATCATAAATATTAAGTACGTAAACTATTATTATTTATTTTAATTAATTATTATTACTTATTAATTTTTTTATTGTTAATAACATTATTACACTTTTAAAAGATTACTAATCATTCGATTATCTAATGTTTCGACGTATTATTTTAGCGGGTATGGAACTTATAAAAGCACATAATCGTATTAATTTATTTAATAACTAATTAATACGAATAATATTAAGTATTAATTTCATATTATATTATGATACCCAGTCTGTTCGATTAACGTAGCCTAAAAATTGATGACGAAATTAGTAATTTGTCATCCCAAAGATTATCCCTCTAGCTAGCTCCTTCCCATTATAATATTCTTTGAAAAACTTCCCATTTGTTATTTTCTCTTCCTTGAGTTCAGTAAGTAGCAATTTGTATATGGTCAACCGAAAAATTAGGGTGAAAAAAAAGGGACCCTACTGATAATGATATATGTCTTATCCACCCTTTCGGCCCTGACTTTGAATATCAATAATATCGAATGCAAATGCAAGGCATGGTATCACAGATTAACTATTTTGGTCTTGTGGGATTTATTTTGTCCCCACTCTTTAATTAATTACTCATTGCCATTGCATATTTTTTTGTGCCAAGCAAAGAATTAAATTTCTTCTTTAACCAACAAACAAAAAAAACAAAAGTTTTAATGAACTTGGTTTGGTGGATTTCTTGACACAATCACATGGGGTCGTGTCGTCTCCATTACAACACAGCTCTTACTCCTCACGTGACACTCGTCTACCCTTTCCACTTTATTTATCTCCTTCCTTCATTTTTCAGTTATTTTAGAGAGCTATTATATATATATATAGGAAATATCGGCTAAATCCGTTATCCAATATATACAACTCACTTCATTTCTACTCACGAAACGAAACTAGCTTTGAATGTTGTGAGTGAAGAAACAAAATGAATCCGATTTCAGCGTAGTTTGTGAAGGAATTTGAGGTTTCATCTCAATATTAATTGACTATGAAGGAGAGATGCTCAACTCCTTATAAGTCTACCTTTGTAAGATTGTGCAACTTTCCGATGTACGTGAGATATTTATATCTTCACATTCTCAGAGCCATACAGTCGGTCCAAACATTTGAAAGTTAATGATAAAAATAGAAAATATGTCATTATTTCACACATCTAACTATTAAAAAAGTAATTTTCTTTTAACTTATACGTGGATGAAATGTCCACATTTAAGACCAGTAGACTACAACTTTTATATTCATTACAAGTAGTTAGGGCTAGTTTGGGATTGCTGTATTTTTTTTAAAAAGTGTTTCCAACAGTGTTTTTTTTAAAAGTTGTTTATATTTTATTTATCAAAAGTAACATACATACTGCTTTAAAAAACTATTATCAAAAATCCATTACTTTTCAAAAATGCATGACTTTTTATTTTTACCAAATGCTTTTATACTACTTCACTTTCAAATAAAACAGTTTTCCAAGAAAAAAAACAATGCCAAACGAGTCCTTAGTCTTCAAATAAAAATTATACTAAACTTAAACTAATATCAAACTTGTATACTCATATGTTGTTTATTTCTCTGCATGTTATATTTATTTATTAATTAATTTACTATATATATAATATATTAATAATTTTGAACTTAATTTGGGCCGACATTAGTTTGGACCCAGGGCTCCTGGTGGCCGGCCTTATAGTGGGCCACAAAGCTGAGCAAGGCGCAGGCCCAAAATGCATGCATGCATCGTACATTGGTACGTACTAATAAATATTAATGAAGTTGCAAAAAGAGGGTACTTAAGCTCCGTTGCTCCTCCATAATCCATTATGGCGTGGAATTGTACGAGAATCTCTGGAACTCGGCCATTTCCATTAAATAAGCATGGGCATCGACACGGCGGATTCAAGCTCTATGTATCCAGCTCTTCATGAAACAAATAATTAAGTGAAAATAAACAAAAGGTTCGGAACCATCAACTGAAAATAATATCAGTCAGAAATTATGTTATAAGATGACAAAACACTCAAAATCAACGACGAAATGTCGAAGGATAGGTTTGAGTTCCTTAACGATCGGCCATGAACTGTCGGCATCGCCCAAGTCTTCTTCATATCATGTCGGCATCGCCCAAGTCTCCTTCATATCATGTCGGCATTGCCCAAGTCTCCTTTATTTTGACACTTGAACTGCTTGATTTTGAACCAAAAATCTTTCTTTGGGCCTTTAATTTCTATGAACCGTGACTTAGGCCCATATGAGATTTTTTTGAGTGAAAGAAATAAACTATTATTTTAATTTATTTATGAAACAATGAAACAGATAATATTACAATAAAACTTTTGAATATATATTTTAACCCTTAAACTTACTTTTTGTTTGATTAAAAAGCTAATTGCCCTTTCCTTTTTTCATATGGGTAATTTTGAACATCTAGTAAGTTGAGCATATGTTTATTTTATTTTATTTTTTATATCAACTAATCGAAGGATAGTAATTTAAACCAATTTTGTTACTAATTTATTAATAGCGGATGCTTAGCTCCTCTTTATATACTAAGTGGAAAATTTCAAATTCAAATTTTGTAAATAACGAAATCGATACTCAATAAATATATATTATATATTTTTCTTTCCTCAATATCATTATATTAATAAAAAACATTGCATAGCGAATAAATGATTCGACATATCTGATATGAAACGTGATCTCTAGCTAGGTAAGGCGAAGAAGCAAAAGCTCAAAAGTCCGAATCCCGAAGTAGGTTAGGGAAGTCCATTGTGCTTGAAGGGATCAAGTAATCACATTTTGAGAACTTAATCCAGTGCCATTCCCTATAAAACACACATCTCTGATCACATTAAAAGAATGAGTTGTAATACAATCCATCAAGCAAAAATATCCTCTGTGACAAACGATTGCTCAAGTGGAATACAATTTTCGGATGGAATCTGAAGTTGCTCGTAATTGAGCTGTCTGGAAGCTTCATACAGAGCAATGCCAACGCTTACAGAGAGATTCAGACATCTTACATAAGTTTCAACCATCGGAATCCTAATTGTCCCTCCGCCGAATGTTTCACTTTTGCAGTCCTGGAGGGCTTCTGGAGGCAGGCCAGAGGTTTCTGACCCAAATATGAGAAAATCACCTCTTCTGTAAGAAAAATCCTGGCAAAAGTTGAACCAATATAGTCAGCTTCAATACTTCTCTGGCCAGTCAACAGTGTTATTTCAACAAAAAAATCAGAAGAGTTGCTAAAAGCTTCAACTTTCTAAATAAGAGTTGACAAAGCCCTTATGAAAATGCATAAAGTCAATTCAAAATGCCGGATTATTATAGCCGCGCCCAATGTCACAAATGAAAGCATTTAGAAGTCATGACACCTGATGTTTACCAAAGAACCTGAACTAAGAATGGCTAAAATCTCTCAATTGAAGGGAAGTTTTGCCACTTAGTGCTGTGGCTTAGTGGTAGTCCCCTTAACACGTTATGGGGAGGTCTCGGGTTCGACTTTTGTGGGGGAGGCCGAAACCCAATGTGTATATATATATATCGTAATCACCCTTCCCTAATATCATTGTCTCAGAAAGGGAAGTTTAGGCAAGAAGAAAAGTTAAGACATGCTACTAATATACGTCACAGGTTATTTAAAAAAAAAACCACGAATAGAGAACAAAAGTGGATAAAGGTGAGACTGAAATGACAGGAACTTACTGAATGAAAATTTGTTCCTCTCTTCGTAAATGCAAGCAATCGCTTTTCTCCATCCTGTTGAAATAAAGGAAACAAGAGGGAGAAAAAAATGTCAAAGGGAAATTAAGCAAGAGATTGCTCGAAATTCATACTTACAAATTTGAAGTGGGCAAACCTGTTGCCTGAAATAGTCCTGGAACACTGCCCATGAGTTATGAACTTTAACAATCACGTATCTAACATTGGAAGTTAATTATTGAAAACAAGCAGCATTTGAAGTTAATATAAAAGATTGTGGAACAAGAAAACATAGTAGAACTCTACAAAGCTGGTGGCGAATTGGAATTTATTGTTTACATAGCAAATAACCAAACCAGTAATGATCACTTTGGCAGTGTGAGAAAATTCATGCAAGTGTAGCTGAAAAGGAGTGAGAATAAAAAATAAAATGTCTAAGATTTTAGTTTGATAACAAGGAAGAAAATATAGCATATAATTACAAATTGTAGGATACGGCCAATAGTCCAATCCAGCACGCTTTAATTTGGCATCATCAACCCGAAATCCTAATGGCTAATGAAGAACAAAAGCATGTTAAGGGTCGTAAAGGAGATTTTTTTTTCTCTCTTTTCTTGCCTGTAAAGGATAACATAGAGATTAAAGAGAAATGGAACATAAACAGGAAATATGTAGCCCAACTAAATGAAGCCCAACAGCGGATGCTGCACATGTTCTGGCAATGCAACCTGTATTTCCAGGAATCTGCCAAGGACAATAGAAATCTCAGAGCGAGCCTTGAGAAATTGAGCGATTCGTGACCTAAAGGAAGAGATACACAAATTATAGGCCTTCAGTCACCATCTTCTTCAGCACCCAAAAAATTTGTGTATGATTAAAAGAAGTTCACTATAAGAATACAATGGCAATCTGTGGAAGCACCACACATAATTAGGATTCCAATATGCCTAATGAAATTCTTAAAAATAACCATTCCCAACAATGGGCACCACATGTGATTAGAAAAATCCATAGAATAAAACTCGGATAGAGAAATATGTGAGCTAGACCATTTACGATTTTTGAGCTTATTATCAGTCACACATAGCATCCAACAATGAAATGAGTCAATCCTCACATTTCTTGAAAAGGAGTAGATTTAAAGCATTTACGACCAAATAAGTATCAAGAGTCCAACTTCAAGACCCCAATGAATTGAAATGCAGTTATTACCCAAATTATCAATGCTACTTTTGGTTTCATTTATAAAACAAATTATTCAAGACACAGCTTCATCCCGTCCAGTATCTCACTAACAATGTACTAAAAATGTAATTTCTTCCATATGTGTGAATGACTGATATGATGAACAGATAGGGAGCCATGGATACACATTACATTAGATTGAATTTCAACGTAACGAAAAGGCAAAAAGCAAAATAGCACGCCAAGAATTAATCATACAGAAAACTTAAAATTACCCGGTTTTTAAATGAGAGTGAAATTAAAATAGGAAGCTGAAAAACTTGAACTTTGTACCTGAGGAGACACCAAAACCACTTGAAGAATCTTATTTTGTGAGACTCCCTTCACTCCCTTCCCTGCCCCATGTGCCAGAGAAATCTCCTTGCCCCCGTCAGCTGCTGCGCCATTACATACAACCTAGTAAATCACTGACAATAAACACACATGATAATACAGATAGAGAAAGATAGAGTGAGTACAGAGAGAGCAGCGGGGAGAAAAACGAGTGGAGCTTAGAGAGAATCGGACTTTGCGGTTGAGATGAGCCAAATAGGGAGAACTAAAGAAAGGCACTTTTGTGGAGCTCATTTGGAAAGGTGAGAAAGGGATTAGGGTTTTCAAGCCGCTTGCATCCATTGGCCTCTTACTATGCTATCAGGCATCAGCTATGGCCGCCTTTTCTTTGCTTCGCTAGTTTATCTAATTTACCTTACTCGTCGATACTCGACAGAGGGTACAAAAGCTGCACAAAATATTTTTATTTTTTCTTTTATCAAACGAAATATTCTGAATTTAATAACGGTTGTTCATTAAAAAAGAAAAAAGAAAAAAAAAATACATTAAAAAAAAGTTCATTACAAAATACTTGTCCATGCAATCATTTTACTATTTAAATTTATAAAATAACAATAGAATAAGAGGCCGATAAGTTTTTATTTTTTTTCTAAATAACTCGTTAAATTATCTATTTATCAAATAAATTAATAATAATAATTAAAATATCTATAATAAATGTCTGCAATTTCAAATAATTATAATTTTTAATTTTATTTTAAAATACTCTTTAAATGAGCATACATACGATACTTATTATAATATGTATTTAAAAAATTTGATATGATTAAACTATAATATATATTGTATTAAAAATATTTAATAAATTGAAAGTAAAAAATGAACATGGCGTATCACCAAAATAAAATAATAGTATTATTCTGATTTTTTTAGATTAATAATAATATAAAAAAAATATAGGACTATAAATTTACAAAGTGTATATTTAAAAAAATAAGAAATTTAAAGTACGTATAAATATAAGATGATAAATAAAAAGCACATAGCTTAAATTGAATTATTATTTCATTATAACTTGAGTACTTGACTTAATTAATTTCCTAAAATAATTAAATTTCATTTGTTATGAAAAGCCTTTTATTTTTCAAAGAAAACATGACAACTTTACTAATAAACGAAATAAAGAAACAAAAAAAAATTTAACGCACTAAATTGTAAATTGAATTAAATCATATATTCAGCAAAAAAAAAAAAAAAAAAATCTTATATAACAAACCCGACCCTATGCAAAAGGGGAAAAGGCCAGGTAGTCTTCGCTTTCTCGTCCTCTAAACACAGAGAGAAAGGGGGTAGTCTTCGCTTTCTCGTCCTCTAAACACAGAGAGAAAGGGTCTCAGATTCCAATCCCTACTTGGGAACAACGTTTCTGCCCATCAAGAGGAAGATCGATGACTTAAGATCGAATCTGTTTCACTCTGGTTAGTTTCCAGTTGGCTATTTAATCATTAATTTCATTTCTTCTATCGGTTTGGGGTTCTTTTATGTTTGGCCATCCGCTGCTTTATTTTTGGTGGTTTCTGGTGGGTTTTGGTTTATGATTTAGGTGCTGTAGCGATGAAGTGGGTTTTGAAGTTTGCTTTCTGCATTAGATAAAGGATGCAATATGACTTAAATGTTTAAATTTGATTTGGGTTTAGGGTTATTTGCCTAGGTTTATAAGTATCAACGAGCAAACTGCTCGGTGGATTATTGAGCAGAATTTATTTGGACAGTTTTGTGATGAGTAATTTGGATCATTTATTGAAATTAGTCTTCTTTTGGATTGGTGAAAGAAAACTGAATATGAGAGTGGTGGATGGCCCCAATGAATAAGTTAATTGTATTCTGATTCTGGTTTCAAAGCCTCGAATTTTATTACTTTATTTTGTTAGGGCAGTTCTTGGTACCTTCTAATCATGAAGATTATTTCTTTAGTTTCATTGAATTTTGTTTTTATAGAAGATTATTTTCTTCCACCATTCATTCAGTCACCTAAAGATTTTTAAGATCAAGTACGATCTCTATATCAGTTTCTTTAGCTTTTGTGATGTTTATTGAAGAGATTGAAAAAAAAAAAACCACCTCATTGGTCATGAGCTGTATTGTTTCTATTATTCCAATTAAATAAGTTTGAATTTTTCAACTTGGTCTATCCTTGTCATTTATCGCAGTATTTCCGCTCGTAATATCTACTTTTATATCCACTCTAGGTATCCACTGATTTTTAACTTCCCGCTAAAAAAGCTATCTGTATATGTGCAGTCTGATTGTTTCTGAAACCAAACCGAACATCCATTTTTGGAAATCCCACATTTTGATCCTTATAGTTCTGAAGACATTAGATAATTTTTATATTAAAAAAATTGCAAAGATCAGATAAAAGAATCACTTCAATGTCCAAATACTTTGAAAGCTTACTTGTCAAACAGTGATTTTCTGTAAGCAGCCTAAGCAACCTTAGCTCTTTTCCAATGGACAAAGGAGTGGCTCCTGGCCTCTTTGTTAACGATGGTTCATTCATGGAAAGGTTCAAACAACTTCAACAAGAGAAGGTGAAAGATAAAACTTCTGCAGCAGATGAGTCTACACCAAGTAAAGGTGCATCAGGGGCTTTGACCCCTAACCTTGCCTCTGGTAAAACCATTGCTGAACTGAAGGCTAATGATGCACGCAAGGTTACTGCTTCTTCTTCAGGTGGCAAACTTGCTTTCAGCTTGAAGCAGAAGTCAAAGATTGTGGCACCTCCAGTTAAGTTGGGTGTAGATGAGGATGAAGATGAAGCAGGTTCGGGAAATTTTTCAGCTGATGCACCAACTAAACGACAAAAGTTGGGTCAGTCGGATGCTTTGGAGGAATCATCCGGCCAAGTGGATGTTGGTAATTACTGCTTTTATGCATATCCTTTTAATGTATTGCAATGAAAGATTTTTTGCTGAAATATTTACTCTCCCATAACTTTAGGATGCAGGTTTAGTAATTGTATATATATTTTTCTCATATTTGCACAGGCCATATATATATAATATATATATATATTTAATTCTCAGGACAAGAATGAATAACTGAAACTGATGTGTTCATTTGGTCACTCCTGATGTTTGAACTGCACTCAAAGGTTTCCCTGGATTTTCATCTCATTGTATATAGTTGTCTTATTTTGCATTTTCACGTTGATTTAATATTCTCTTTTTTTTTTTTTTTGGGGGGGGGGGGGGGGGGGGGGGAAGAAAAACGCTGCATCTTTTTCTTGGCTTTTATGATTTGAAACATTGAAGGATGGTATTGGCTGTCGGTTTGCTATTTCTCAACTTTTGTAGTACATGTTGAAGTTGGGTTGGAGTCTAGCTATTTTTCTCAGTGTGACGGGTTTCTTGTATTAGGCCAATAAAATCACTCAAGTAAATTGAAATTGTCCCTCCGGTTCACACCGTGATATTGAGAAAATCATCTCAGTAATTGTCTTCTCTACTCTTAAAGTGGTGTGGATGAAGAGGACAAAACATTCTTGAATATTTCTTGTCTCATGAATGCAGCTTATTCCTTAAGTTCCTATCAACATTGGTGGAAAGAGATGTTCAATGAAAGAATTGGAATATATGGCACGCCTGCTACAAGAGTAATTTGCATTCCCTTGTTCATGCTCTCGGTATTAATCAGTTTTATAAGTGATATGCAGCCCCATATACCCCAAGTGATTCAACAGTGAAGATAGTTGCTGACAAACTAGCAAATTTTGTGGCTAAACATGGAAGGCAATTTGAGCATATTACACGTCAAAAAAATCCAGGAGATACCCCTTTCAAGTAAGTACACTAATTTTGGGCTAGATTTTCTTTATTGTTTTCTGCTTCTGCTCTTCCTGCCACTAATGATGGCTCATATGCTCTGTGCATTTTCCTTTTATTTCATTTGCAGATTTTTATTTGACGAGAGCTGTGCTGATTACAAATATTATGAGTATCAGCTTGCCATTGAGGAGAAAGCCTATAACATCACCAGGGATTTGGAAACATCTCACAATGGTTGGTACTAGATTTCCAGTTCAGTTTTTATTTTTTGGTTCTTTTTTTGATAAAAAGTATATAAATCCTTCCAAAGCTATGCTTATTCTAAGTGAAAGTATACACCCAATTTACAAGTAGTAGTGCATGTGTTTCTGTGAGTCTGTAGGAGTGTATGTGTACTTGTCAATTGTCACCGAGGATTATTATTTTAGTTTAGTTGTCATCTGTTTAAGTGCATTATTATTCCTTATGAGCTGAAGGCTCCCATTATTCTCCTAGGATGGAGATTAATATCCATTGACAATTTCTATTATTGTTATTGCCCTTTAGATTATTCCTGCTTACTTAAACCTGGTTTATGATTTTTAGATTGGCTTTGGTCAGTTTATTTTATTTTATTGGTGAGACATTATTTGTCTTTTAATTGGATTTTTGGGGTTTTAATGTATGCAGGAGGTGCGAGCATGTCAGCTTCCAAATCCACAAGTAGTTCCCAAAGGTCTACTTCGAAGCACCCGAGTTATCAAACTCCTGCCTCCGCTTTATATGATGATGCCAGCGAGGGAAGGATGGGTAAGTGTTATAACATCTCTTACTTTTTGGGTCTCTCTGCTCTTTTCAATTTCTTAGAGATGTGTGTATTTCTTGTTATATCTTTGATTTAATATTCATTCATCTGGAGTTTCTGAAAAAACTATAAAGGAGGACCATATTGGTGTGGTTTAGTTCCAAAACGAAAATTTCTGCTGCTATTTTTTGTTTTGTAAGCCCGCTTTTTGTGTTGGTTATATTTCTGATTGTTTGCTAAAACTGTTAACTATATGATTTAGGAACTTCTTACCGATTGGTTTTTCTGGTTGATCTTACACTTACTACTTGTATTTGCAATAAACAATAGGTGAGTTGACTGCACCCAACAGTGCAGATCCTATTGCCATGATGGAGTACTATGTGAAAAAGGCTGCTCATGAGGAGAGAAAGAGACAACCTAAACAGTCGAAAGATGAAATGCCCCCACCTGCTTCTCTTCAAGGTTCATCTTTGCCACTAATGGAAACCTATAGTTACCTATAGTAATTAGGAAAGATTCGCGATTTTAGCTCTAATTGTCGGTTACATAGATATTAATGTACTCAAGATGTTTTCTTCTCCTTGTAAATATTTTTTTCCCTATTTTCTGTACACAGCTGCTTCTCTTAAAAAAGGCCATCACATGGGTGATTACATCCCACAAGAAGAGCTGGACAGGTTTATGGCCGCTTGCAACGATGCAGCTTCACAGAAAGCTGCCAAAGCAGCTGCAGATAGGGCAAAAATCCAGGCCGATAATGTGGGTCATAAACTCCTGTCTAAAATGGGTTGGAAAGAAGGTGCTCTCTCTCGTTCTCGTAATGTTAAGCAAAAAAAATCTATTGTTCTAGGATTTATTGCCAGTTTTTTTCAGTGATCAAACCATTGTACCAGGATCTTTGGCTGTTTTTAGAAGGAAAAACTTGATAATGTAAGTGAATTTCAGGTGAGGGCCTGGGAAGCTCCAGAAGGGGAATTTCAGATCCGATAATGGCAGGTAATGTGAAGAAAGACAATTTGGGGGTTGGTGCTCAACAACCTGGGGAGGTGACTCCCGAAGATGATATATACGAGCAGTATAAGAAGCGGATGATGCTTGGTTACCGATACAGACCCAATCCTCTGGTATTGCCCAGCTTTCCAATTTTTCCTCTTTTTTTTGACATTAATCTTGACGTCTTGTATGAATTTCTGATACATTTTCTGCAATTTTGGGTTGCAGAACAATCCGCGGAAGGCATATTACTGAGTGCTGTCCTTAGCCGCGCGCACTTGAAGTTGGTAGGTATAAGTTCATTGGAAGTTGAACTACTGTGTGTTGGGTAAAGGAGATTTGGATGGATATAGGTCATTTGAGTTTTGAGACACTGCAAATTTGTATCTGAAACTTTTTTTTTTCCCTGAATGAATCAAAAAACATGTTTGTTCCTCTTTACAGTCGAATGTATGAGCTGGGCAGTACATCTCTTGTGCCTGTAATACTTTTAGGGCTTGTTTGGTACGAGTGTATTGAATTTGTTTATATGGCTCATCAAATTCAAGGTGTTTTCAAGTTAGAAGTGAGCTATGTAATTCAACCAAGTACGATTTACCAAACCAACCTATGGTGTATAATTCTCTCACTGCATGCATCCTTGGAAATCAAATCTCTTCAGATTTAGGAGCTTTTAAAGTACATGACAATCTTAGGAGCTGATATGGAGCAGAGCAATAGATTTTTCTTTTACTCCCCAAATTCTAGCTTAGGACCTCATTTAGGGAGGAGAAATAAGGACAGGACAAGCTGAATTTCCCTTCATATTAAAAATGTCCCTTTAATCAAAGGTTTTCCAAGTTGTTTGGTTTACAAGTAACATTTGTGTTCATATGGGATATTTGGAGCTTGATATGAACATATTCATATTGGTTAAAGCGAGCGCCTTTTGTGGCAATGTCACAAGCAAAATCCAACATTTCCGATTCATGTTGGGAGACCGCAAGCTATTTTAATCATGAAAAGGAAATCAAGATCCATACTCGAGCTGCTTTTCTTATTAAATTAAGGGCAGGGCACTAAGGCAGCTATGAGTCTGACCTATGACTATGAGATCTATATATATTTAGGATCACATATCCCATTGAATGGCTACCTATAATGTGCTTATCGCATATATGTAAATATATAATTATGTGCAAAGCCAAAACGCAAAAAAGGTTCTTTACCATCTGCTTAACAATATTGAATTCTTTATTAGTGGCGATGTGTGTGGGTGTTGCTGTCTAATTTAATTTAAATGTATTTCTCTTTCATTTTAAATAAACTCATACTAACATGAGTTTGTCCGAGTGGAAAAGGTTGGACTCCTTGAGAAAGTAATTCTGAATTCGATTTTAAGATGTTGTGTAGCTAGTGAAATTCTGTTGGAAGTGGTCCCTACCACAGGCGCCTGACCGTACCTCGAGTGATTCATTTTTGCCATATGGAACAAGGATAAGTTCACACAAAAAAATAAAAAAATAATAATAAAATAAAAAATAAACCTCATGTTATGCACCCAATCATTGTTTACCCTAATAGGAAGGGGAAAAAAAATCTTATATTTGATTCTTATAAATCACGAAATGACCAAGGATTTTCTATGTGGGTTCATGATAAGCAAAGTTAATGCCACACACTTGGAGACAAATATGAAATATACCTAATTAAGAAACAATCATCTAGTGTCACCAACATAATGGGGGTCGGTTTTCTAAATGATTTTAGAGAGGAAAAAAATAAGTGTAAATGTTTTCAAGTTGATTATATTCTCACATTCTATAACTTGTTTGAACATCTTAATTCTCAACGATTTTATGGGATCCAGGGAGGTGATAGTGGAGACCGATTGTGTGGAAGCTATCAACACTATTAGGTCAGCTTACCATCTATGGATACCGATTGGTTTGGCGGCTCGGGAGGTTGTGGCTCTATTCGAGGTCCTTTAGATACCTTTGGGTCAATTGATGGCGGTTCCTAGTACGTCAAACATGGTTCCTCAAAGCCTAGCTCAAGAGGGCAAGGGATTTCAGGAGAGAACAGGTTAGGGCTCTATATTTTCACCTTGGTTGAGACCCCTAGTGGAGAAGGATAGGGGGGCTAATCTCTATTGTTGAGTTTTGTTTGTTCGGGTTTGTTGGGGGTACTCTTTTTCCTTCATTGGATTTTTTTCGGGATTAGCTGGGTTTTATGATGAGGGTTTTAATGAAACCCTGGGCACGGCATGTGGTGCACCCAATGAGTGTACTTGTCTTTCATTCCATCCTTTTTAATGAGGTAATAGTCATTTTGATTAAAAAAAAAAAAGTAAGTCAGCACCTTGAAAATTAAGAAACTTTTATAACTACTAAAAATGAAAACCCTATAGTGTACGAAACATATAAGAGTAATAAAGAACTGTTAGTTTTATAATCCGACATCGTCTCCAATATGCCTGAAGAAAAATTCTGCGGTGAACCGAAAAATACGAGCGTGACAAAGAGTGAGCTGTGTTGTTTCCATATTCTCCCATATATATAGGAAAAGGACAATGAAGCTGTGAAATTGGATGCTTATTGAGACAAACATGGTGGACAAAGGCTTGGACTACTGAAATGAAGGATCTTAATTCATTATTGTGTTGTATCTGGTTCTGTATATGTCTTGGTTTGATGCACCGAACCATTCGCTTTCTTCTGGGAATAATTCTCCTGCGGGAAGGCATCCAATCCAATGTCCAATTCACAGCTGAGACCGGTCCAAGAGATTTGAGGTTTAGGGCGAAAATTTTAGAAGTATCTGATAGTCCACATTTACACGAGAAAAAAAATTACTTTATAAATTTTGTAATTTTTTTTTTGTTTCATCTTTCCAATAGAAAATTTTAAAAATTTAAAATTTTGAATACACTAGTAATACGTATGTGGAAAATACAGTTGGATCGTAATATTTTTATAAAAAAATAGTACAATTTTAGTAAATATTAATATATATAGTCAAAATGAAAAAATATATATATATATATGTATAACTTACTTCTATGTGAGTTAGGGTCCTAATTACTTTATAAGACATGTCCAAATAATACTCAATACAAGCTAACTATACATCAATTAGAATAACTTTTATCAATATTTTAAAAAAAATATTGGCTCAATTTATTAACAAGATATTAAATTAAAAATTTTCTACTCAATTTAAATATTTTTTCAAAAATTTAAAATCTTTTAAACTTGTTTCCCATAAAAATAAAGAGTATTTTAATATTTTTTGGCCTTATGGATCACAAGGTATAGGAAAGTCGCCCTAATTGCTTTAGGTCAAGGCCGACTCTAATTGGATACTAACAAATAAACTACATTATTAAAATTTATAGTTCGATATAATTTGAATTATGTTGAGATAGAAGTGAAATTAGTGCAAACCTAGTCATTAATTACATAATACTCTAAGCTTAATGCAAATAATTATGGAGCCTCAACCAAAAAAAGTCAAATGAATTCAAGTCTTGGAAAATAAAAAGAGGAATTCTAATTAAGTCGGTTTTGCTTTGGTTTTACTTTCCCCTTCACATGGGAGAAGAAAATTGGCTAGATATTGGAATTTTTTTTTTTGGAAAAAAAATAGTAATGAAGTTGAAAAGTAGCTGGGTTTGTGTATATCCCCATTAATATTCCTGACTAATCTTTTTTGGTCAAACACTCTTAGTCTCATCCAACAAACCTTTCGAGCGTGCTACTTCATTGCTCGTATTCGAGGGTCTCTGACGTATACAAAATATACCAACTTAGATGTAATTGATGTTTCGATTGTTGACTGTTCTTGAAAGAGTGTAGGGTTTGCTTGTATTAACCTAATCCGTAATTAGTAGTAAACTTGCCGATCTGTCAAATTTAATACAATGTGAACATAGGGTACAAAGTTCAAAGTAGGCTGTTTCTAAGTAGAACATTTTCTTGTTCTCTCAAGTGTAATTTTCTCTTAATTATTTGCTCATTATGTTGTGTTAGAGAGATTATGGATGGTCATGGTGTTTTACTTATGAGCACGATTATGACTTTTTCAGATTATGAAGGGGTTGACTTTTTGAAAAGTCAATAAATTATAGAGTCGGACACATAAGTTGACTACGATTCACGAGCAACACGTGATTATTTGTTTAGGTGAAATAAGTGGTTCCGAAGTAAGAGAGATTGCTTTCGTTAACATCAACCAAGAAACACCCATGGTCAGGATTATCGCTCTGTGTTGGGATTAGGGTATACAGCTGGGAAATCAAAGCCTTGTTTGACCAACACAAGTTCCTCTTTGTCCTATTTTCCTAACACACAAGAATGAAAATATTGTTTTCTATGAAAATATTGATAATTATATTTATGGAAATATTAATATTGTTTTTGTTTTTGCGCAACAAAATAAAATTAAAAATTTGAATTTTGAATGAAATTTTGGAAAAAAAAACTTTTTTTTATTAAAGGGAAGGGGGGAATTTTAAAGTTCGAACTTGAGATAAATTGTCTACAAATCAACATTAAACCAACGTAACTAGATCCACTTGACAAAATTTGGAAAAAACTTGAGTACCCCCAACAATATTTATATAAGATTTATAAGAATATCTTGGAAATTAAGGGAATATTTTTCCTCCCCGATTTTTATGTCGAGACCATTAAAAGATGATATTTCTTTTCTTCCTATTTTCTTGTAGAGACCCTAAAATACGGGTGTTTCCACGAAAGGATCGCGAATATTTCATAAGTAAATCATTGATACACCTTGACAGCTTTTAATTTTATTTAAAACATTTCTATAAATTTTTTTTTACTAAAAAGTCCTTCAAACAATTTAAAACATCATTGTCTTCTTTGACCCTCTTTACCTCTATGTGTCTTTTATTGTTTGGTCTCTTTAACCTCTTGGACCCTTTATTATATTATACATATAATAATTTATATATGTATAAATATATATATATTATATTTAGTTATAATTGAATTTTTTTCTATGAAATAAAAAATAAAGTCAGTATTATCTGAGGGTCAACGGTATGATTTAGAAAGTTTTTGGGAGAAAGTGAGACGGTGGTTGAAAATTCTTGAATTTTGGGCATAAAATCCAAGAATTAAACCCTAAATCATACACTATTAACCAAATTATTTAATATCGGATGATAAATAATTTTTAAATTTAAAAGTATTTTTGAAGAATTGTTGTTTTTAATTTTCTTGTTTTAAATTGGATTAGAAACCCATATTACTCTTAAAATGAACAAATGAAAAAAAAAATTATAAATATGAGTAATATTCTCATAATCTTCAATATAATCTATATAATAAAAAAAAATCAAATTTGAAGTTTAAAAGTTTTTTTGAAGAAAAATAGTCAATTTTATTGTTTGACTAATTATTATGATGGTTAGGAACTACAAAATTTAAAAAATATAATTAATGAGTTTTGGATAAACATTAATGTTATTATGGACCACCAATGGATAACCCATATTTCATCAATACATGTCGCTTGTTGACATAAAAAACAATAAAATATACATATTAACAAGATTTGTTGAAAAAAAAATCGGTAATATTTTAACTTTTAAAGTTTTATTTAATCAAAATTTATTTATAATTATACTATAAATATAAATAAAAACGAGCTTAAAAACCATGAAGGATTTTTTTTTTTTTTTAACCAATGAGTTAGATGTAAATACGATATAAATATGAAATAGATGGAGCTATTGATTGGAAGTGATCGTTGGACATAATTGTCACCACTCTCCAAGTCTCCATCACCTTATCTTATTTTAGTGTTGTTCATCTTAATTAGTTGAATTAATTTGAGCCTTAATTACATATAAAGAAAAAAATGGGACTTCTCTAGGTTGTTTGCTCCATACATTAATATCTTAATTTTTTTTTTCCAATATTGTTAACGAATTAATGTCAACCACAATGTCATTGATCAACTGAAAACGAAGACCCCCCGATCTGAAAATTTTAATCGGGTTTGTGGAGTAAATGATGAAATGAAAATGAAATATATTCTACCAATAATGTTGCTGCGTGAAAGATAAGGTAAAAGTCTATGGATCGCTTTCTTGCTTTTCTGCTGTATTTGTTTGAACGTGTTGTTCATGATTTCATATTCATGCATTGCTGCTTGAATATGTCCTTCAAAGGTCAGCTTCATGTTTCTCAATTCCGTGGATCATGTGAATGCCAAAGTGAGATAACTCTTACTCTGACGGTGTTCTGATTACTTATATTAGTTAAGTTTACTTAGACGAACAATAATTTATTTTTTATTATTCAATAGTATGTTACTATTCATCGATGAGATCGAAAATAAAGATCAATTGAGTTCATTGGATCATAATAGGAAATTTTTACATTCATAGCATGTCATGTAAGAGTGGTAATTTTTGATTTGATTTGAAACTAATAAAAAATTTATCCGAGTTAACCTGCACGATTAAAATTTCGAGTTACTTTTGGATCAACCCGTTATGAAAAGTTTAATAAACGGATGGATTTCGAGTTAACCTGTTAACTCTTATGATGACCTATTAACTCATTTAATAAATGGGTAAATTTATCTATTAAATCTTGAAAAGTTTAATAAACGTGTCAATTACTAATATATATATATATATCTACCAATTTATCTATTTATATAACTATTAAATCTTATAATATAAATATGTTAAACAAGTTAAATGGGTAATAAGTTAATTGAGTTTTGATTTGTTTATTAGATGGGTCACACGGGTTATCTGAGTCATTAACAGGTTGAATTCGAATTGGATATCCTTGACGCGATTATTAAACAGAACATGTCCGAGTTAAACATATTTGAGCAAACATAACTCATAATCTGACATAATATGATCAATTGCTGGTCCTAATTTCATGACATGTGATTCGTATTCGCATTTGAAGATCACTTTTTTTTAGTGATGTTTGGTGAAGCAGCCACTTTTTGGCACCTAAAAGTGCTTCAAATGGAATAAATAAATAAATTTCCCTCGTATTTGCGGTGGTGATGGAATGTGAAGTAACAAATTAGGGTTCGAATAAATTTAGGGTTTGATTCTGTCTGATATAACAGAAAATTAATAGACAAAAAGTGAAATAATTATTGAAAAATTTAGAATTTGATTCTGTTTAATATAGCCGAAAAAATTGATAGACAAAAAAATGGCAGCCCTCCGAGGATGAAATAGATGGAATATGAAATATGCATGTACCTATCAATCAATATTGGCTGTTCCCTTGAGCCAAAGAGCAAAACCGTGTGGGACTCCATGTCTTGAGTTTATACCGGCACGCAGTTGTTTTGGTTTTAGGGGTTTTGGTCTTTGTGTCAAGATTTGAGAGTCGCTTGGTCCATAAGCAAAGCACCGTATGCCATTATCCCATTCATATTATCCTCCCAATCTCTGAAGTCTTTATAGATAACGTTGAATTCACAATTGAAAGAAAATAAATGAAGACCAATTGTATCCCATTTTCTACAAACAAACAAGAGACATCTCAGTAACTTGAGCACTTCAAAAAGAAAGATTTGAACGGGTGATTCGATTATATCATGTATACGAATACTCTTACAAGAAAAAAAAGCTTTTGCAATGATTTTCACAAAAAATTATGTTAATTCAATAAAAATATACACTTTTTGAACGAAAAATGATCATACAAATGATTTGATCAGATATTATTCTCCCAAACTTATTTAGCATCAGGATAGTTAGGTCAAAATCACGTGCAGAGGTGTAAGGGGTGGCATCATGGATCAATGGCATTAGGGTAATAAAAATAGAAACAAAGGGAAGTTATGGAACATCTGAGTACATATACGCAAATGGAAATGAAATGTGGAGAGGGGAGGAGACATTACACTAAAACAGTATTGTCATTTGTTGTTAATCTACAAGGTTTCTCTTTTATCTGCGATTATATATAGAAGGAGATTGTCGGTTTTGCTGACTCAGATTCAGATGCAGAGAAGCATAGGTACTTACTTCAATTGATCAAACTCAATCTCACAACTTCTTATCCAAAAATACTCAAAATGCTTCATATTTGTTTCTTAAACGAGGGATCTTTTGTCTTGAAGCTACTTTGATTGCAGAGAGGACCAAAAACCGATAAAGATTCTCCCTTTCTGGGTTTTTTGTTTCCATTCATTTTGATTCTCTCTTGCTTTGTTTGCAGATTTAGATTCAATTTAGATCAAAACAGAAGCAGGTCTTATCTGGGTTTTAACTGAAGATCAAAATTTCGGGAAATTCTGAAAATATGAGCAGCTTATTGTACAAATACAATCCTGATATGAAGTTTCCAGAGGCAGAGCTGAGGAAGAACCACCCAGAGTTCGTGGATTCAAGTATTTTTCAACAACCGCCACCGCCACCGCCACCGCTACAGCAGCAGCAGCAGCATAGCTCCGGCCTAACCCGGTATCGCTCTGCTCCGAGCTCATTTCTGATCGAGCTAATGAACGATAATGGCGGTGGAAATGAAGATTTGCCGTATCGTCGAACTTCGAGCCCCGACGTTGAGACGGTGTTAACAAGGTTCATTTCTTCATGCAATGAACCGGAGTTGCCAGAACATGAGTTTGAAGAAAGGCCTGTGAAGCAAGAAAGAGGGGACTCTGTTTCCAAACAGAGTGGCGGCAGTGGCTACTCAAATTCTTCTCATATGATGTACCAAGAAGCTCAACAGCTTCATGCTTTAGACACCTCCTTTAACCCCATCAATCCTCCGGGGTTAGTCGGAAACCGGTCTAATATCGTTAGACAAAGTAGCTCTCCGGCTGGATTTTTCCCCAACTTGAGCATTGACAACGGTAATATATGTTTTTTCTTTTTACTAAATTGCTGATAGAATTGTTCAAGAATTGAAAACTTTCAGAAAGTTGGGATCTTTATTGCTTTACTAAAAGCTTCAATTTTGAGGGGTTTGACAAAATTGATATATGCTGAAGTTTTATTGCGGTTGTTGACAAACAGGCTTTAATGGAATGAAAGAGGGTGCAATTTATAGGGCAGGAAATGGCACAAATGGAGAGGCTGCGAGTCCATCAAGTTCTAGGGCTCATAATCAACTGAACTTCTCATCTGGTTCTTCTTCATACTTACATCGAATTCATCAGATATCGGAAAATGGGACTGGAAACATTGGAGAAGGTAGCCAACTACAAGATCATAGTAATGGTAATGGTGGCAATCCATCACATTACAACGTTTCTTCTAGCTTCCCAAATGATTCTTGGGACACTTCTTTTAATGACCTCAAAAGAGCAAGAGACAATGATGGCAACAAGTTTTCTACTTCAACTGCATTGGAAACTCATCAGGTACCCCGTTTGCACTTTTTGGTTTTTCCTATGTAAATTATTTGTATTGACGCACAAAATGGACCAACTTAAAAGATTGATCTTGCCTCGGGAGCTCCAAGTTTATTCACTCCCCTCGGCAGCCTTGACCTCTTAAGAAGAGATTAGGGAGGCACCGGTGTGGAGACGAGGGTTCAATATTAATTTTGTCGATATAAGGCGTAGTTCTCAAGTTACCTTGAGCACGAGGAAAAGAAAAACCCTTATGGTGGATAGAGTTTCTCCATTTATTCAATGTGAGTGGTGCCTTCTATCCTGATGTTGACATGTGTCCAAATGAGGCCAGATGACCCACCTGGGTAATATGGACTGATACGTGGGACCCCTGGGGCGATGCTAGGCTTCCGAGGAATCTATGGAAGCGGAGAACATATTAGTATGCATCTTCAATCGGAAGTTACTAATCAGTCAAATGTGGCGTGAAGACATTATTGCTCGATCAAGTCCTTTTTTGCTTGCTTGCGCTGTTTACTAATCTTTTGTTTGTTTTCTTGAACAGAACAATGATTTTGGACACCGGAATCACGGTCTGACACATCACATGAGCTTGCCAAACCATTTTGAAATGCCTGCCGTGGAGAAGTTTTTGCAATTTGAAGACTCGATCCCATGTAAAATTCGAGCCAAAAGAGGCTTCGCAACTCACCCCCGAAGCATCGCAGAGAGGGTATGCAGTGAATCTATTTTCTTCCGTTTATCTTCTAGCTTACATTACATTTCACAATGTTACATGTTCCATTAGCCAGGCTGTTTCAGATCCATATATAATTGCAAATACTGTCTTTTTCAGATGAGAAGGACACGAATCAGCGAAAGAATGAAGAAATTGCAAGATCTTTTCCCAGACATGGACAAGGTAATAAGTCGATACCCTTGAAACATCATAAACTATTGATTTTATAAAAATCTCACGTAAAGATTATCCCTACAAAAAGATAACTAAATTGAAGATTGTTTAACTGTTCATACATAAGGATCTTGATGGTTAGCAAAGTTATTGGATCATCAACAACTTATAATTTGGTTGATTTTGCATAGAGATGATCTTTGCATTAAATTTTTTACATATACAAAAAAAAGTCCGACGATCACTTGCAAGTATATTTCTTTCTTGAATGCACGAAATTGAGACTTGTGTATGTTGTAATTTTGGCAGCAAATAAACACAGCAGAAATGCTGGACTTGGCGGTTGAATACATTAAAGACCTTCAGAAACAGGTTAAGGTAAAGTAAATATTTTGAACCCCAATATTAATGAGTCTTACATGAAACTAAACCAGCTCTATTTTCCCAGGTCTAAAGTGTGCAATTTTTTTATATATGCAGACACTCAGAGACGCCAAGGCCAAGTGCAGTTGTTCAAGTAAACAGAAGTAATTAATACTTTTTAACTCAAATCTCTTGTGCCTGATCGATTTGTGCATGTAAAAATCAGAAGTATTAGTATAGGAAGATTAAAAGATTTTTCTTTTTTCTTGTAAAACTCATCTGTATGAGTATTTTGATAGGGGTATTTGTGTGCAACAATGTAATTCAGAAGAAATAGTTTATCATCATTCTTGAAAACATGGGTTTAGGTCTAAAATTCTCAAAAGATACCTACAATTTTATAACTACAATTTAAAAGTTCACTTATTGCTACATCAAGGCAGTTCTCATACTCACATGTAGGTCCTTAGTCGTTGAATTGAATCATAAACGCATTTATTTTCTATTGTTTTTTGGGTTCTCTGAGCATACAACGATCCACTGATAAGTTTAGAATTTAATCTGGTGAAAAATTGACGAACTTTCTATTATCCTGTACGTGAATACTCTTTAGTTACTATAAAGTTTGTCTCATAATATCCATTGATTAAAAATTCTACATGATCAAAGCAGTTATACGCCAATACACGAGGTCCATATTTTTTTCGACAAAATTCTATTTGTTTGCGCTTTGTATAAGTTATAAGATGGTCAGAGACTATAAGTTTTTAAATTGATTTTAACATACTTGAATATTAATTCATTTTTGGCCAATCGGTTCTAGGAAAAAAAATCATAATTGATGCGTTTACATATAGGAAGAGTTTTATATGAAAGCTACTACAACAAGGAGATCATATGAAAAGTTGATGAGGTAAGGTGTCATGATTTGGTCCTATAAAAGGAAAAAAGCATATGCTTTGAGCATATGAAAACTACATTACTATTGATTTAATTATGTTTTCATTATTGTAATTATGAGGTTAGGATTGCATATAATAAAAATAGAAAAATTCAAAGGAGACGTATTTTGTAAACTATATAATGTGGCCATTGAGTTGTCTAACCGTAGTTATAAATAAACGGCTCTAATTATTTTAGTAAATATTTTCGTAAATTTTAAATTTTTATCGAGTAAGTACTTAAGATTTTAAATAATTTCGAGATTTTATTAGTTACGTTTCAAAAAATTTGCCTTCTAAAGATAACAATCTACTAAATGTAACACATCCTATGATTGACGATTCTAATTTACCACATATGCATTAGTGCTCTATGAAAAGCTTAGGAAAAAAAGAGGCCCAAAGGAAAATGTATATATTTCTTGGTCAATCAAGGAAAAGAATAATGACATATGAAAATGTGGATTGGAATTTCAAAGCCACTGCATAAACCATAAAGCCGTTGGTTCTCCTCTCGCTCTCCACGTTCAAGACCAAGATCACATTTTTTTTGTTTTCATTCTTCTTCCATTTTTAACCATTTTGAAAAAAAAAAACCCCAAAACTCTTTCTAGCTCTCAAGTCTGCGACTTAAGTTTTCAGTATCTTGTGATCAAGCGGTTGAATTATAAATTTCACATCGAAATTGCACGTACCGTTGCGATCATCTTCCCGCAGTGGTCGTTCGGTCTTGGTTTTTTCAACATTGGAAATACAAAAAATACCCGATGTCGAATTTGCAGAGTAATTTCAATCAGAAGATCGACTACGTATTTAAGGTGGTGCTGATCGGAGACTCTGCGGTGGGCAAATCTCAGCTCTTGGCTCGCTTTGCTCGGAACGAGTTCAGTTTGGAGTCAAAAGCAACAATTGGGGTTGAGTTTCAGACTAAGACGCTTGTCATCGACCACAAAACTATCAAGGCTCAGATTTGGGACACTGCTGGCCAAGAAAGGTAAAGCTTTGTTTAATCGTTATTTTATTTTATTTTTTTATGAAGTTTGGTGCTTTGGCGATTGAATTATTTGTGTTTTCTTGATGTTGGGTTGTTGTTGATTTCAATTTATGATGTGGGTCTTATATAGTTTATAATTTCAAATTTTCAATTCCATTTTTGTGTTTTTGTTTGAGATGTGGATGACCAGAATTAGAAGGCATTGCATTCCTTACCATTAACCTAAAAGTAAAACAACCTTGCTTTTATAATAGTAGATATGATGATAAATAATTATTGACTCATCATACTCATCCTCAATAAATTTAAATACCAATTCAACGCAATGAACAGGTTGTGGAACGTTTTCATAGGTCCTAGAATCTCTGTAGTGTAGCCCTGAATTATGGTAATTCAGAGTTTAATTTGTCCTAGAACTTTGAAGATCTTGGATATTAAAATGGCGCTCTATCGCCATTACCAGTATTCTTGTTGGAGAAGTCCAATTTTTTTCTGGTCAAGTATTAGCCACCTATCCATTGTTGGTTTTGTTATTTTAAGGCGTTTCTTCTTCTTCTTAATAGATTAAGATGGTTCAGAAAAGACATTTTTTCACTGAGCTGATATTCAATCATCAAGTTATCAGTCACTTTAATGTGTTTTGGAGTTTTTGCTA
This sequence comes from Prinsepia uniflora, assembly GCA_032719365.1. Classification (NCBI taxonomy): domain Eukaryota; kingdom Viridiplantae; phylum Streptophyta; class Magnoliopsida; order Rosales; family Rosaceae; genus Prinsepia; species Prinsepia uniflora. Next base: position 402,750 of record CM064869.1, on the reverse strand, counting down.
TCTTGATGATCCTCAGAAGTATGAATGCAAAAACTTGGCTTGTGTGTGCAGATATTAGATCTTGTGCCGATTCTTCATCTTGTTTCAATGCATTAATTTATCGTTATAATCTTCGTTTACCTCTACCAACAGCCATTTTTCCCACTTTTTTTTCTTATCTCTTACAATTAATGAACTCGGTAAGACTTTCAATTTTTTATTTTTTTACGATTTTATCAGAAACTCAGTAGACTAGATTCAGAAGCAAGATAGGATGAATTTTTCTTGCCCTGGTATATGTGACGGAGCATGCTACTCAATAAGATAAATTATTTGTGTCGCAGAAATGATTTTTGATATGTAAATTACTGTCAAATCTTCATAGTTTCAGTGTTCTGATTGTATACTGAATTTCTATGGAGTTATAATTATGATTATTTTTAGAGATAATAAACGTTGGTATTAATTATTACGTATATGTAGTCAATCTCCATTAGTGGATGCTGGTCTATGATGTGAGCCACAATTCATAAGAACAAAGGGATGGTCGAGGAAATTTCACTTATATCAAAGAAGACAAGTGCATTGAATCAATGATTTATCACTTGTCAATTTTAGAGGAGGTGAAGGTTGAAATTGAACTTGAGGCAGAGGAAAGGAAGAGAATGAGATGGATGCTGCCACAAGGTCACAGTTGGATAGCCAAAGTGGATGTCTCTCGTTTTTTTATGATTTTTTTTTTCTTCTAAATAGTGGCAGGAAGAAGTGTAGCCAATCGTTTAAGCTTCTTCAACTGACTAGCATGTAGAATAAAATCTGCTTCTGCTTGGTTATTATGAGCAAACCTATCGTTGAATAGTCGGTAATAGTGTCTACAAAATGAAGATTAACAGAAGAATAAGTAATTCTGCTCAGGTTGGGTTACTGTGGTATCATTTGATCAAAACGATAGAGAACTAATCAGAGTCTGAGAGATTGGGTGTCTAATATGTTAAAAATGGAAACTCCTGTTAGTGTTTTATCTTTCTTCAACAAAGTCCATCTTCTTGTGTTTGTGTATTGTTGTTGTTTTCACACTTCCCCGTGATTTCTCAGATACCGGGCAGTGACAAGTGCATACTATAGAGGCTCAGTGGGTGCAATGTTGGTCTATGACATAACCAAGCATCAGTCGTTTGATCATGTAACCAAGTGGTTAGAGGAACTAAGGGGGCATGCTGACAGCAATATTGTCGTGATGCTTGTAGGTAACAAGTCCGACTTGGGGGCACTACGAGCTGTACCTTCCGAGGATGCAAAAGAGTTTGCCCAAAGGGAGAACCTCTTCTTTATGGAGGCATCAGCACTGGAGGCTACTAATGTTGAATCTGCATTCATTACAATCCTAACAGAAATTTATCGAATCATTGGCAAGAAGCCCCTTATTGCCAATGAGGAAGCAGATTCTGAAGGGAATTCCTCACTTCTCAAAGGAACAAAAATTGTAGTCCCTGCACAAGATCCCAACCCTCAAGAAAAAAGCTGCTGTTGGTCTTCATAGGATTGTAGCCGGATAACCTCCTGCAACGAATGAATTTGCTGCTATTTTTAGATCCAGTAATGTTCTCAACCCTCTTTTCCGTAACTCCTTTTCAACTTTCTTGACTCATTGTTTGACATGGTTAAATCTTTCCCTCTTTCAGGATACAATATTGTAGTACAACTCCCCATAGACGGGGTAACGTAGCTTGATCTTGTAAAAAGCTCTTGGCAATTGGACTGAAAGAGAATGTCCAGGCATTCTTTTTGTTATGTTTTCGGCCTTAATTTCGTGGCCGGAGTAGTAAGGTTTCCTTCAATTACATATATATGAGCAAATACTCATCACACGCATGAACCTTGATCCACATAAAGGTGGCTTATGAGCAAAGTTTGGCTGTGGAACAATGTTGTATTTAATTTTCTAATCTCTAAGTCTTATTTTATGCATGAATTGCTTTCCAAGTAGACTGCTTCAAAATTGTTTGATGGGCTTTTTTGGTAACACTTTGAGCATTATTTCAAGTAAGAAAACTAATCTTTGTAATGAGCAGCCGAGTTTTTAATAAACCTCTAGCTAATTACTTCGAAAGGATTATTGTAAATTGTTCTAAGGTGTATATAAAACATTCGAATTATCCCTAGAACATTTTGTTCATTTTCTCCTCCTGCCTGTGGACTTGCCAATTTTTGATTTTCAATGTTGATTGCTTAAACTTATAGCAGCTTCCATTGTTCTACAAAAGTCATGCATGATTGTCAAATAAGTTTGGAAGGAGCTGGCCTTAAGTTTTTTCATAAAGCAATCAAGGGTTTAAGCTCTACAATAATCACAAAATTAGTACTTAATAATTCAAGTAATCAACAAATTGTGGTAGTTTTCAACGTAGAAGAGCTCACTTGGTGTATAAATATGATTAGGTTTGATGCGCCCTAAAATTTTAGGCATTTTAAAAATAAAAATGGATCATCTTTTATTTGCGGTATCAAAAAGCTTTTATTTATTTTTTAATTTATTGAATTATTTTTGTATGTATATCATAATTAGAATTGTTCATTATCTAAGTTATCATGTCAAGAACAGTTTCATAAAAAATCAATAAAGTTAAAGGTCTTTTAATTATTCATATATAACAACTAAATAGACGGTTTATCCTGAAGATCTTAATTTTTATCAAAACAGTTGAATTATTTGATATATATTAATGACTAAAGAACCTCTAGTCTTATTGATTTTTTATGAAGATAATATTGACATGATGATTTAGAGAATGTTCAGTTTCGATTATAATAAATAAATCAAAAAGGTTATACGATGAGGTACTACTATAATGAAATACAAGTATTTGTCATAAATAAAAGGCTAGTTCCAAAAGAAGTATATAACAATTAGGTCTATTATCCCCCTCGTCACAATTTTTTTTTATTCATCATCATGTACTTTTCCCTTGAAAAGATTAAACCTTATTATCATCCATTCTTAGACAGAGATGGGAAATGGGTTGAAGTGAATGATAGGAAATAATTTGAGTTGGTGAGCCATTGGTAAACTTATGCCTGCTCCAATCTCCATATGAACCTTCCTACCTTCATCACCATTTTCCCCAGCCACTTTCCAATCAAAACACTGAACCATGGTTGCAACTGCGGTGTTCACTAGAATAAGCGCCACCGCGGAGCCCGGGCACCGCCTCCTTCCGCCGCCAAACGGAATATAATTAAAGCTCTCGACTTGTGCATCCTTCATTTGGTGATCACTCTGATGATTTGATGAGTTGGCCAAGAACCTCTCGGGACGAAACTCGTCGGGGGTGTCCCAAACCTGGGGATCTCTCATGATTGCATATACATTGGTGGCAACCATGAGTCCTTGGGGTATATCAAAGCCATTGATCTTACAATTTTGACGGCATTTTCTTATGACGACGGGCGATGGAGGGTACATTCTCAGTCCTTCATTGACAACTGCTTGTAGATAAGGGAGGTTGTGGACGTCAGTTTCCTCGACCAATCTGGAGTTGCCGCCGGTCACTGACTCAATCTCTTGCCTTACCTTATTGAATACATGGGGATGGTTGATGAGCTCCGCCATTGTCCATTGCATGGTCTCCGTCGATGAAATTGTGCCCCCAATGAAAAGGTCCTACATATATATATCACCACATGGCACATGCAAAAGTATCATTCATAAATTTGAATCAACTAATTCACTAGTTTCATAACACGTTTTTAAGAGAGATGTTTAATCTAAAGAGATAATTTTTAGATAATACGTAAAAAATCGATAGTCATAATAACCATACTTGAAACAATACATTACACATTCATCATACAAGAAGAAAAAACTTCTTACAAATTGAGCAGAAATTAAATAAATCAAGCTTAACTTTGACCAATTATATATGACGAGGATTAACATGGAGCCACCCAATTTTATAAAAACAAAGTGGAACTCAATATTAAAAAAGGAAAATATTTGCACATATCACTCTTTCAATTTATCGTATTTTTTTTGTACATATATCAAGCATATTCTAAACCGTGTATTCGGTAAATCATCATATCAAAATTATCTTCATAAAAAATCAACAGAATTGAATATCGTTTAGTTATTTATATATGCATAATAAATAGATGGTTTGTTATAACGATCTTCGTTCTTAAGAAAACCGTTTATTTGTTCAATACATATGAATGACGAAATGATATATAATATTATTGATTTTTTTTACAGAAATGATATTAACATGATAATTTAGAGAATGAATAATTTCGATTATGATAAATCTACAAAGATAATTCGATAAATTGTAAAGGTAGTAAGAAGAAATAGAAGAATGCAAGTATTGTCTATTAAAAAATAGTCAAGAAAGTTATGAGACAGCTTTGTTTATGTTGGTCAAATTTGCCAACTATTTTTTTTTTATATATAATTTGCTAATTAATTAGACCCAAGGATAAAAATATCGATATCGACGGATATATCGCTAGTTAAATTTACGGATATCTCGCCCCAAATATCGGTATCGATATCGATATCGTTTACGGTCAACAAAAATGACGGAAATTCGGTCTTAAAGTTGGAAATTTGGAATGAAACTTTGAGAAAAACTTAAGCATGCAATAATGGTTATATAGGACTAATAAAAACTATAAAATGACTTTTATATAATAAATATATGATGAATAAGATGTAATATGATTCTGACGATAACTAATAATATAAAATCTTAAATATAAACATAAATTGAGGTGAGTTACTATAATTGAATGTTAAAATGGTTAAAAATATAACAATAAACATACAAAAATTCAATGTAAGAAAAATGAAAAAATAAGTTTAACATATTTAAAATTGGGAAAAAAAAAGAATGAAAAAATAGGGTCAAATTTTGTTAAAAATTGGAAGTAATGGATATATATAAAATTGGACAAAAAATGAAAAAAAAAAAGACCAACCTTTGAAAAATTGGAATAAATAAATAAAAAGAAAAAAAAAGGAAAAAACCAAAAAAACCAAAAAAACCAAAATGTGGCAGCTGGTTGGGGAATAAAAAGGAAAAAATAAAAAAAAAATGGAAGGAAGTGCAACTGGGGGGTCGAACCCGAGACCCCCCCCAAGGACATAAAAGGCCCACGCCAACTCTGCTGGGCTTCAGTTTATTAATTTACCTAACGTTAATTATATATGTATAAACATTAATCTGCTAACAAAGTCTCCCCCTACCTCCCGCCGGGTCTGCAACTTGGGTTTTTCGACCCGGCGGCATGACCCGATGAAATAACCTTTGTTTTACGTCCGATTTTCACGATTTAATAGTGCATTTTCATCGTTTTGATCTTAGAAATAGATCTGTGGGTTCAAAACAAGAAATCATTTCGAAATTTCGGCCAATTTCTTCCCCCCCTTCTTATGTGTCGCCGGCCGGAAATCGCGATATATCGGTCGATATATCGACGATTCCGGCGATATTTACTTCCCTGATTAGACCTTATTTAATTAGTGAAGAATTTTGCTCCTTCCAACATTTGAAGGTTGGTCACTTCAATTAGGTCTAGCTACTTAGCTAACATATAATTAAGGGCAATTAACTTATAGACGATCCTTATTAATATATAAATTTATTCAAAATCTTGCATATAGAAAAATTAAATTCAAAGGTCCTTTAACTAGTCAAAGACTATACAATTTAAAATAGATCATAGTTTTTATATAAATTACAACTAATGTCATTCAATTGTAAACTAGTACAATAACAATCTAAAAAGCACTTACCAAAATTTATCATGATTTCAACATTTATTTTTTTATTATAAGATTTTATTGATGATTATAAAAACATTACTCCTATTTATAATTTTTTTTTCACTTGCTCATTTTAAAAGTAAAATGAGTATCCAATCTAACTTAAAGTAAGATAATTAAAAGCAATAATTCTTCAAAAATACTTTTAAATTTAAAATTCTTTATTTTCAGGGATATTAAATAATTTGGTTAATTTCATATAGTTTAGGGTTTAGTTCTTGAATTTTGTGCCAAAATTCAAAAATTGAATCATATGTCGTACATAGAGTTTATCTTCCGATATTAAATAATCTGGTTAATTTTCGTATAATTTAGGGTTTAATTCTTGAATTTTGTGTCAAAATTGAACCTCAAACAATACGGACTTTATTGAACCCCAAACAATACGAACTTTATTTTTTATTTTATAGAAAAAATTCAATTATAACTATATACAATATATATATATATATAGTATACATATATAATATTTATTATATGCATAATATAATAAAGTGCCCAAGAGGCCAGAGAAATCAAACACTAAGGGGCATATGGGGCAAAAAGAACAAAAAAGACAATGTTATTTTTAATTGTTTAAAAGAATTCTCAATAACTCACTCATCATCTTTATTGAGATATAAAAAAATAGATGCGAAATTTATTATTTACAAATTCTATTTAGGGACTTTTGAATAAAAAAAAGTTTGAAATAAGATGTTATTTTATTTAATATATAAGTATCAAAAGTTTTAAATAAAAGTAAAAATTATTAGAGATATAATAATGATTTACAGGTTTCTGCTTTTGGATTTTTGGCAACGAGAAAGGAGAAATTAGAGAGATGGGAAATGAAAAATTAGAGAGAGATGATTAATTACTTACAAGCAAGAAAGCCTTGATTTGAGTTCTGTTAATTTTGAGCTCAGCTTGCTCGTCTTGATACACCTTCAACAACAAGTCCATGAAATCCAAATCCTCTCTCTCCCAACCTTCTCTTTCCCCTTTCTCCTCATGCTCCTTCAACATCTTCTCAAAAAGCTCATCGAACTCCATCGACACGTCCGCAAGCTGCTTCCCATAAATCCAAAACCCTAACCTCTTCAACGGCCCCAAAACATCCCCATACGACACCTTAGTTGCCAACCTCAGTGTCCTCGTCATCATCTCCCTGATCCTCGCCGCCTCGTCGCCGCGCTCCGAGCAGCTCCTGCTCATCACCATCTTGCATGTCGAGTTGTTCGTCAGCTGCATCAACTCGCCGCCTAAATCAACAGCCTCGCTGTTCCGAGCACACTCTATCAGCTTCCGACAAATCTTGACGGTTTCTTCTTGTCGGGTGTGGCGGGAGCGGCTGAGCTGTCGCGGAGCAAACAGCTCCGTCATGCACAGTTTCTTCATGAACTTCCAATATTCACCGTACTCGGCGCCGAAAAAACCCGAGTTGCCGTAGGGAAGGTCGTCGGCGAAAGCGAAGGCGGGGCGGTCAGCGAAGGCGAGATCTTGGGTTTTGAAGATGTCCGCCGCCACGGAGGCGGAGGAAACGAGGAGCATGCTTGAAGCGCCGAGGCGGAGATGAAGGAGAGGGCCATATTTGTTGGAGAGGTTTTGGAAGGAGATGGCTTGGTGGGCTGTGGTTAGATGGTGGAGGTGACCGATGACTGGGAGGGCCGGTGGGCTTGGAGGGGGGCGGAGTTGGGTGCTTGGGTTGGTGGTGTACCGGTTGAACAGGGATCTAAGTAACAAGGTTGAGAGATAGCATAGAAGGAAGTAGAGGAGGTAGGTTTGTGCATCATTGATGATTGTAGCATCCATGGCTGCGAAGATCGATGATCAATGTTGATCATTCATCAACAACACAACTAAATTAAGACATACATAGAAGTAAATAAAGAGCCGGCAATGCTGACCATTCAATTCTGAAAAAGTGTAACACTTGGTCATCAATATGGAAAGTCTGTCACTCTTCAAGTCTTCACTAAGGTACAAAGTGGTAACATTATTTTATTCCTTTTAGAATATTAAAACCTGATATTGTGGGAAGAATGTTTCTAAGGCGTTATTAGACTAAATGTACTCTCCATTTATATATTTATCCCACTTTATATCATATACTCCTTATTCACTTACTTAACACCTTAAAACGACCGTATTAACTTATTTAGCTTATTTTCTATTAAAATTATTAAATAATCGTCAATTTTAAGAATAATTCTGTCATTTTATTAGATCACCATGATACCCAAAATCACTCAAATCTTTTAATCCTAACTGTTCAAATTAATCCCGATGTCATAAATAATTTTTAACTTTTCTTACTTCCTTAAGCCTAAAACAACCAATAATTTTTAGGTTTCTTCCTCATCTAATTTTCTGATTTCTTCTTCCTTTAACTCATACCCACTGACATTGGACATTAACCCCAACGCCACTACAAACACAACCATTTCATTCAAATTAACCTTCACTAACTAACCTTCACTTTGCATATTCTTCATATCTCATCTGCACTTCTTCCATGTCTTAATCGTTGACTTGTAATTAAAGAAAAATCAAATTCCCCCTCACCATTGATGATTCAACTTTAAACCCATCTCTCCTTTTTGATTGAAGACCAGACTAGGCCCTATTCCGCTCCTCTATTGAACACCACACCACCAAACACCCCATCTCGAGCTGCTCCCTTCATTTTCTAGGGAAAATAGATGGAACTAGAAAATAAAGTGAGCGATTTTGTTGATGGGCGTGTCCTCAAGTCTCTCTTGAGGTTTCAACGGTGCCCAAGAGAAGATGGTTCAATCTGATGCCTTTGTTCATTGCCCTTGTGGTCATTGCAGAGATCGGCTTCTTGGGTAAGCTCGACATAGCCAAAAACTAAGCTGTAGTCCATTCATGGGCCGAATTCGCGAGACCCGAATCCCTGCAATCCCTGCAACGTGAGACCCAAATTCGCGATAGGGCGAGATCAAAATCGTGCAAGGAAAATGAGGGAGAGAGTTTAGAGTCGCCCTTTGCAAACCAGGCAAAAGAAGAGATTAAAAGTGTGAGGACGGTGAGGGAGAGGAGAACATGTGAAGGCGACTGATTCAAGCTCTGATTCATTTATAGTGCCGGGTTTGGCTAGAAGCAATTGTCTCCCTTCCTGGTTCCAATTTCACCGTTTATGAATCGCGATGTTTGGTTAGAAGCAATTGTCTCAAATTCCACATTTTATTTTCTTCTGGTAATGGTAATGAATCTTGTATATTGGAAATTGTTGTGTTATTGGGAAAGAAAGAAGGAAAAAGATGGAAGAATGGGTTACTGGTGGTGATGGGTTTGAGAAAGAAGACAGAAGGGTTAAAATAGTAATTTACCTTCAAATTTGATGGCAAATGATTTATTTTAACAGAAAATAAGCTGAGTAAATCAACTCAACCGTTTCAGGATGCTAAATGAGCGAATAATGAATACAGAGTGTAAAGTGAGACAAACATACGAGTTTAGGGAGCATTTAGTCTAATAAGCCTATATATAACTAAGAGTTTAAACATACACCAGTTGATCACCAGTTCTACAAACTGCATTTTGGCAGATGATGACTATGATTATCGACTCATGCTCACCAACCATAGCTTAGAACAGTCACCTTCGCCAAAATTCGTCTGGCAATGTCGCCAACTGTAGCTGGTATCCTTGAGGGAAGATAAATCTTGATATCAGCCGTCCCATAATCTGCAAACCCACCTTTTAAAAGGATTGTGCCTGCTAAGAAAACACCACCAAAGAGGCAAAGATCAATTCAAGAGACATGTGAAATCAAGATTGATGCTTAATACGAGTCCACGAAAGATGAGTGTATGATCAGAGGAAAACTATTGAAAAGACGAAGCATTTTGCAAACAGAGAAGATATTTACTCAGAAGAAATGGCTGGCCATCAAAAGTTGTGGCTTTTCTTTGTCTTCTTCAACCTCTGCCGAAGCTTCAGCTTTAATTTCTTGAACCCTTTTATCCCATATGTTATCTATTAGCTTCCAAGTTTCATCATTGACTGTTTGGGTCTGCAAAGACAATAAAACAGTCAACTAGAATGATGACAAAATACTTCATGGAAAAACCCCTAAACATAATCTTTCAAATACCTGCATAGGGCGGGGAGCACCAAAGGTTGAAAATCCAGCATTTCCAGGTGAAAATGTAACTCTCCCAGGAAGTGTAATCCCATGAACCCCCCATCGCCCCGCATAGATTAGGGCTCCATATTCATCAACCGGCTTCACTGCAGGCTGAGCAATGAACAAGAACAAATGCTTAAGTCATCTGGACCACCAAGTAATTTTTCTCACCCATATATACTAAGAACATGAGAGATTGCAGTTCTCCCTTTATAACCAGACAAAAAAAAAACTTACATTAGATTGTTTAACATTTTGTAGATAAATTAATTGTGACGGCAAAAAGTTATCTTAAGTCAGGAAGACTGACTAAGAATCACAGCAGCTCACACTCACATGTTACATGGATCAATAAAAGATGGATTTTCATTTGAGTGGCAAAACTTGTCAGCCTCAATAGAATCAATATAAACTACTGATAAGTGAAAGGAAAGACCAAGTAAAGCATGTATGAAAGTTAAAATGAAAGAAGTTTCAGATATCCGACTCAAATTCACAATATTTATTTCCAGGATTATTATGTAAACAGTAAAAAATTTAACACTTACTCCATTTGGGTAAATCCATATACAGCAGTTCATAACAATTACTATCCGTTCCAGTTCAAGATCTACCTGAGGTATTCGAGGAGACCTTTTATATATGTCCCAAATTTCTTCAGCTTTAATCTCTCCCTTGTCAAGTAAAATATCTGTATGACATGAAAGAATTCAGCCAAATCGCACTCCCAGCATTCACACAACCAAAAATTTAAATCAACAACTTCATTTATTGCTGAATTATAAATTGAGTTAAATAAATAATAACCTGTTATTGTCTCTACAGCTGAATGGTACTCCCGTAGAACAGATGAACACTTGTCCTCAGCATACCGCATATATTCATCTCGAAGTGCTTCAAGCTTTGCTGCAAGCTGTGTAATATTCAACAATTATTAGTCCTATTAGAGAATTTTTTCTGAGACGATACAAAATGTAACTCAAATATGTTAAGCATACATTGGGGACAAGATCACTTTGATTCCTGTAGAATGCTTTCCCATATGATGTCATTCCTGTCTGCAGAATCAGAAATTCTGCACGCCTTGAAGCTTCTAATGTGGCCGTTGCAGAGATCCAACACAAGTTGTCAACGCCAAACATATCCTCCTCAATAACTCTAGCTACAAATTGAAGCAATCATTTGTAACATTTGTGCTATATATGATGAACCATTTTAAAAGATATTCAAACAAGTGAAATAAAATGCAATTAAACACAAAAAAGCATAATAACAAGGGGAAAAAAAATAGCATAGCACTCAAAAAGTGAACTTGCTAACAAGATAAATTTCCTTGACTTACGAGCACATGCACGCACTATAGAGTTCACAAAATCCTTTTTTCTTAAGAAGACCTTCCCCGATATGTCAGTGTAACGCATATTTGGCTGACTACGAACGGACTTTATATCTGTCTGAAAATAGAAAAAAATGAAATTAGCATGTTCATAGACATGAAAATACGAGGAACAGAATGAAACAAGGAGACCAAGTAACCTCAATAAAAGGGTGGTATGGATCAGGAAAGTAGCATGCAAGGACAGCAACAGCTGCTTCTCGATATGCCAATCTGAGTCTTAGTTCCTCTGGAATTTCAGTACTATCTTCCTGACCCGTTTCAAATGTGCCTTTTTGCTGCAAATTTGATAAACAAACAAATATACATGTTACAGAGAAAGCGTGTATGTGTATTTCATTTACACAAGCAATGTTTTTAGGGGGAGAGGGGGGCAGTGGATACATAATCTCGCCCAGAAAGGGAGAGTTAGATGCGGGAAAATTCACCCACCCTTTTCAAAGCCTCAAGAAGCTCTTCTCGTCCGATGTAGTCTAAGTCCTTCCTGGCAGTCAAAATTCCAGCTTCATTCCTGTGAGGTGATGAGAGAGATGTAAGCATCACTCTGTTTCTATTGAACTAAAATTTAAACTACCAATTAGGCATAAATTACAGTATGTTCTGCAGCTCTGCACCAGTAAAATCCTCTGTTAGCTCTGCAATTTCCTGAAGGAGAACCTCCTTCTCCTCTTCGGAATGAAAAAATTTATTTCTAGCGTGCACCTATTGGCACAAACAGCAGAATGTTATGCAAGGGCTTGACAACTTACAGAAGCTAGAGTTTCTAATGCTAGAAGCAATAAGAAAACTACCTTCAATATGGCCATTCTACCATCCTTTGACGGCAAACCAACTCTTATAATCTTGTCAAAGCGGCCCTTTCTCAATAGAGCAGGATCAAGAATATCTAGTCTATTTGTGGCACCTATTACTAGCACCTGAAAAAGGCAAGATTAGCCACCGAGATACAAAATCTCCTATTTTCAATTGCAAGAAGAAGATGCATACCTGTGAGGTAAACTCTTTAAATCCATCCATCTCTGTCAGTATCTGAAGCAGGCCTTGTTCCCTTTCTGCGCCACCCTACATCAGACAATTGCAGGACAAAAAATTCTGGTCTCAATTATAATCATGAAATCACCTACAGATTTTTAAAAGTCAAGTTTTCTAAACACACACCCAACCCCACCCCCGAGCGGGCCCCCCGCCCCCAATGCCCCCACAGGCACACACACAAAAATATCATTCTCACCAAAAACAAAACAATAGCATATTTAACATCTATTATCACAACATAAAACTCTAAAAACTAAATTCCAACAACTCCTCAATATAATAAAATATAAGAAAATGAGAGATTCCTAAACATCCTGCGCCACCCTACATCAGACAATTGCAGGACTGAATTTTAGTCTCAATTACAATCATGAAATCACCTACAGATTTTTAAAAGTCAAGTTTTCTAAACACACACCCAACCCCACCCCCCGAGCGGGCCCCCCCGCCCCCAACGCCCTCACAGGCACACACACAAAAATATCATTCTCACCAAAAACAAAACAATAGCATATTTAACATCTAATATCACAACATAAAACTCTAAACTCTAAATTCCAGCGACTCCTCAATATAATAATATATAAGAAAATGAGAGATTCCTAAAGGCTGGTTTGCGTTGGAATTAAAATTTCCACAATTACATAGGATGGGAAATGAAAATCTAACGGAAAAAAAAACGGAGTTCATACAACATAAAACCAGAAACAGCCTTTCAAGTCTAATGCAGAAAAACTGCACGAATAAAAACTCAAAAGAAATCCAAAAGGACCAAAATCCAATTATTAATTCGGCGTTCTTTTTTTTCTTTCCCCTTCTTTTTCATATGAAGGCCTAGGAAAAAGAGGATTCGAAGAACATGAGAGCAAGATAATGTCAATTAACTTACCCCACCAATATCAGGCCCACCACGTTTGCTACCAATGGCGTCTATCTCATCAATAAAGATAATGGAAGGCGAAAAGTTTCTGGCACTAGCAAATAAATCCTTGACCCGAGATGCTGCGACACCTACAAACATCTGGAAAAATTTTGAATTAGATGATCTCCTATTACCAATGAAGTAGAATATTATAATTTTGGTGCATGGAAGAAGCTAATGAAGACAATTACCAATTCTAATGTCTATAATAAGGAATTACAATCAAGTAAAGCATCTACAATGAAAATGGCCAGAAGAGGAAATCTGAAAGAACTGTGCTAACTGTTACAGGTAAATTGCTACAAATATGATTTATAATAACGTGCTGTTTGTCTTACAAAAAGTTTATTTTGAAAAGGTATTTTGATCCTATCAATCTCAATAACCTAAAAAAAGCTCATACCTCTACAAAATCAGTGCCATTTGCTGCAAAGAAAGGCAGTCCTGCTTCACCAGCAATAGCTTTGGCCAGCAGTGTTTTTCCAGTTCCAGGAGGTCCATGGAGAAGTACACCTTTTGGGCAATAGATGCCCTTGTCTTGAAACTCTTCATCATTCTTTAAAATTCTAACAATCTCCTGCAGTTCCCGCTTTATATATTCCTGGCCAGCAAAATCTTCAAAAGTAACACCAGTAGATTCTTCTGCTGATATGAATTTTGCCCTGGTGGAAAAGAAACTATAATTAGAACCCAAACGAGGTGCTTATTAGCACATTTGATGCTCTAATTAAATGCACAGTTCTTAAAAATTGGACTACCTAACAAAACTTTTTTCATATTTTAAATTTGTTTTACATGTGAAATAATAGAACAAATAGTGCCTGTGTTCTTTTTCCCATCTATATGCAACACCAGAAAATATCCTACTACTAACTCTTCTTCTCAAAACAAAATATCACTAATTCTAAAGAAAAAGGGCATAATCTATTATGAAAACAATTTGACCATTTGAACAACTATATGAAATTTTATAAATAAATAATACATCAACCAATTCCAAAATTGCTTCCAATGCCTAGAACAACAAGTGACATACCATATTTTGGGTAATTAAAACTAAGGTAGAAAACTACAAAACCATCTCAAAAAATTCAGATTAAAAAATACAGCAAGGAGTTCAGTTGGAGTTTGCTTGATTATATACACTAATCTTGCAAGTTCCTACAAAATCGAGGGGGGCAAGCGTGTCTATATCAGAAATAGCTATTCTTGAACTCATAGTTATAAAGACCCAAAGTACCTTCAAGAGTTAACTGTAATTTATGGAGCACATCAACTCATCTCAAATTTACTAAGTCAAACTCCATAATGGTTAAGTAAAAGTGTCATTCTAGAACAAGAGTGATCTTGTCAGCTATCCACAAGCAAAATTAAACCACAATGAAGTGTGCAACAGCCAAAAATGGCCAAGAAATTACTCTCTACATACCGACTCTTGCCTAATGATCCAAGTGCACGGCGCTTGAGTGGCTGCCTGGTTTTTTTTCTTGGCGTTCCTAAATCAGAAGGTATTAACTTTGCATAAATTGGTCTCGTCAAGTTGTCAATCCAAAGATACAATAAAATGGACAATGCAAGCCGCATAGACCATATGACTGCAGTTGCAACAGTAGAATATATTTCAGCAGGTACTGTATCCACATTCAGAACCTCAACATTTACTATTTGCTGATGCAACTTCTGCCAAACATCATTCCAACTATCTATTGGCATTCGGTCAACCACATGCCGCCGAAAAATAACCTCCTTTTTTGAGTTTCCTTCTGCTCCTTCGATTTTCTCATCTTTGTAGTAAGGTAGAATCACTGCAGAAGTTGGCAACTATTGAGCACGATGATTTAAAGAAATAAATATGACATACATTTACGCAATGTTCAGGCATATGCAACAATCATCAGAGAGACAAAGAATTAAAGAGGTAGATGTTTTTTAGGGATATGCCCAATATATTTTTTAAGAAACAAAAATTCATTGAAAAGAGAAATAATATACAAAAAAAAGGACAAGGTGTACCCTGAACTTACAATCAAATACTGAAATAACAAAACACAACCGAAGAAAGCAAAAAAAATTTACAACCAGATACCAATCATAATATAAATTTTGAAAGGACCCTTGCTTAAAATCTAAAGAAACTGATACCCACAAGGATGTGCAGGATGAAGCTTGAAAATACATATAAATACCCAATAACAAAAGAACTTCACTTTTTACTGGATACCATTATATAAGAATCAGATAACTGAAAGCAACAACTGCATTGACTAAAACATGAGTTGGATGTATTTTTTAGTGCTAAGAAATATAACGAAAACAAGAAATAAGAACAATCCCTAAATTTATAATTGCCCTGATTAAAAAAAATACCACCAAATGAAAAAGTACCAGTGACCAGGAACAAAGTTTTATTACACCAATTAAGAAAAAAATTATACCTGATATTGTTTGGCCATAGTTTGAATACTCCATAAACTGGACATTATTGGAGTTAAGGAGTCTCCAAAAGTCACTGAAGTCAATCCTGTGTGAGTTCACAGGATCCCACTCTGTTCCCCTTAACTTTCCACGCATAGTCAGCAAGGCCCTGCTCCAATATGAAGCCATGACAAGCTGCCTCTCTAACTGCATATTTGCCTTGTTCTCAAGTTCTTCTAACTCGTTTATCCTTTGTTTCTCTACCTCCTTCAATTTCTATAAATTAAGAAAAACTAGTAAGCAACTATCATTGCATTGGTGTAAAAGGCAGTTTATCTAAGATTTCAACACATATCTTCTTTACAATTAGTTAAGTAACCATCTTTTCTATGTATTATAGAAAGCCAACATCCTAATAAGCCATGAACACTTTCAATTTCCAAAAAATCGATATTTCAGTTGAAGACTAAGTAAATAACTAACGTTACCAAAAACATGATATCTAAGACCAAAAGAAAGCTAAGGCCAAGTCTTCCTGTAAAAGTCTTCAAAACCCTCACCGACCTACTTATAGATAAACTACCAGTTGAAGATTTAGCATCCAACCCAATTTTCAAAACCGAAGCATCACAATGTAACAATCACTCCAGTCTCAGTTGTGCCCAACTCTACTCCTAATCTTCATTCAATGCAAGTTCTCCACTAATAATGCAACACAAATTAAACTTACCATTTAAATTCATCTGGTTTTCTTCGTTTTCCCATCCCCAAAACTGAGCATATACAAATCCCTACACATACATAACACAAAACTAGTTGTACGACTAGAATTGACTACCAACAAATCTCTTTCTTAATTCTACTCCGTAATTTTCCCGATACCTAAGCAGACCCAAGCAGTTAAAACTTTCAACAACGGGTCACAAACAACATGGAAGCAAACAAAAAGCTCAAAAAATATTTACCTCGAATACCTCATCGGCCGAGTTCGTCGTTGCCGAATCAATACCTCTAACATTCTCATTAGCTATGCGAAGCGGTCCGACTCTGCTAACGCCGCAGGATTTACAGCTCACAAAGATAAAGCCACTCAGCGGCGTCGTTCGGCACAGTTTCCGACCTAAAAACAGAGTCTTTGGAATTGTGAAATTAGGGCGCTTGGATGAAGAACCATGAGCAGTACCAAGGACGTTGATTTGAGCCGTAGAAGAAGCCATCTCTGACAAATTTCAGGTGAAGTATGGCTTTTCACCTATCACCACCATGATAGTCTTGTCCCAGGGAAATGGAAGTGTCGTAGACAAGGCATTCAAACTGCTCGACCCAATTAATTAAGGCAGCTCCTTTATATAGCTGGCCTTCACCAGCCTCATGTTCCGTTGAGACCCTCGATAACGGCGATGTTGGAGGGGCGGACGGAGATAATGAAGACTCTGGTAGGGAGGCTTTAACTTGTGACAAGTTAGTAAGTGAGCAGATAAGAGGACGACATGGAGAAAGTGCAGAGGTTTTTGGAATGTTCTATTGCCCGTTAAGAATGAAAGGCTTTTTACTTTTTTCTTTTATTTGGTTGGAAACGAAAGGCTTTTTACTTAACCATGCTATAAGTTTTACTTAACCATAGTAAAAAAACAGTTTTACTTAACCATATAAACCATTTGTTTATGAACTAGTATATAAATCTCACTAACTATAAAAAATTGCTTTGTTTCATGAACTAGTATACTAAATAACAGTGCTCAAAATCTGTTAAATCTAACGAAATCCGTTAAATTGACTTAGACTTTGTTTCATGAACTAATATTTTATATAATATCATACTTCAAACGTGTTAATTTTAACCAAGTTCGTTAAATTGACTTAGGTAGTCAAATAAATATGGGTATTTAAATGCACGAGTTTCTCTAAGCATATATGCATAGTTCTAAAAATATTAAAACAAATGAAGAATTTATAAAAATAAAAAAATTAGTCAAAATTAAACACTCAAATTCACAAATGCCACTTTTATAAAAAAATTCAAAATAAAAAATAAAAAATATATAAAATTTTAAATTATCTCTAAATTAAAACCTAATTACACCTAATAGTAAATTTCTTTTTAGATCGGTTATCCTGGTTCTTCGCTGGGAGCCGCCGTACCTGACTGAACTTCTCTCTTCTTAGGAGAGTTTGACCATATTACATGTAAAAGGAAAATAATGGAAACGAAAAGTTTGATAAATTTTTTTTAAGCAAGTGATGATGATATATAGGGCGCAGAAAAAGAGAGGTCGTTGAAAAGGAAGTGCAGCTCCATGAACAATGTCGAAGCTCTATGGTACGACTCTTTCTTTGGTCGCTACCACGATTGGGGAGTCTATTTTCTGTGGCCATATATATCGTCACTTGCTTAAAAAAACTATCAAATTCTTCTCTTCCAGTATTTTTCTGGTATAGGGTATAATAGTTAAAGATTCAATCAAACTCTCCCAAGCAGAGAAAAGTTCAGTCAAGTTTGGTTGCTTCCGACGAAGAGCCATAGTAACCAATTTAAGAAAATTATTATTGGGTGTGATTAGATTTTAACTTAGGGGTCGCCATGCTTCTAGATTTATGGGCGTGAGATTTTAATCATGGGTTTGATTGCTTGCTAGTGTGGATTATGGATGTTTTCTTATATATGTGATATGTCGAGCCAAATATAAAGTGTGGTGTATTATTTCGTACGTTGACATTAAGTGTGTCTTGAAAACGTCGGCGCCAATTGAACCACAAAACAATGTTTCGTAGTTTAGGTAATTGTGGACATCGTTGGGTGTTTGCCAGCCATTCATGATTCATGTATAGTAGAAAAGCTCAGGTGAAATCCATTCCGGAACACAACAAAGAAAACAAAACTGAATATGGACTGAAATCATGCGACAGTCTGCCATATTATTCATCAAGCAAATGGTAAAATACAACATAACAAAAGTTGACGGGTCTCATATCATGCCACAAGAACAAGATATAAATATCCTGGCACCATCTTCATTCCTGCATATATGCTCCGATCCTGCATCGAAAACAAGGGTTCAAGAGTAAATCAACAGGGTTGGGATTGAACAAACTAGAGATGCCATCGTATCAAGCTAAGGCACGACCTTCGCAGCATCTAATTTATTAATAAAGTGGAAATTGAGAGTATACTTACAAATTTTGTTGAAGGCTACAATGTCACAACTCTGGACATACTCATTGATAGGTTCCACAGTTAGATGTTCCTCAATGAGGGTGTCCACGGAGACAAGATCATCAACAATTGTCAACATTATCTGCAACTTCTTAATCCCATACCCAACAGCGACAAGTTTGGCTGCAGCATCAACAAGATTATAACTAAATCAGTAACACAATTTATGTCGGTTGAGCATTAAAAATGAAGTCCATATTGCTGATGTAACAGGTGCATATCAATTATCAATGGTGAAATTTGCAGTAAACTAAAGTGGTTTCCTGCAATTAATCTTTAGATTGACAAAGAACTTACATGCTCCCCAATGAAGTCCTTCCATTTGAACACTTCTAACTGCCTCCTCAAGTTGTTTCATGTCGGTTTCATCATCCCATGGCTTCACATCCAACAGAACCGATGACTTTCCAGCTGATGATTATAATAGAATGTTAAAACTTAAAAGGGGGAAATATGTAAAATTGAAGGGAGATGGATACAAGTATGCAACAGAAATCTTGATGCTGACTCAGAGCATCAATTATTCGACTAAGCAATACAATGGTGTAGACAATAGAAAATAGAATTACGTACACTCTTTCTTCTTAATAGATGCCTTGACCGAGGCAGCACGTTCTTCAGCAGCCTTCTTCTCCTCTTCAGTCTCTTCACCGAAAAGATCCACATCATCATCATCTTCGTCAGCAGCTGATGCCTGAAAACCAAATAAAATTCAAACACAAGTATAACAACGTTATGCAAGCTTTAGAGCCGATAAAGCAATATAGTCCAATCACCAAATTCATGAAAGCAGTTAAAGCAAAATTAAACAAAGACACCCGTCAGTAACACAGGGAAGAAATTACTCGCCTTTGTGTCAGCTGCGGGAGGTGTAGCAACCGCGTCACCACTGATGGGAGCAGATCCCTGCACAATCACACCGGATCCTTCTCCGGAAACACCACTACAACCACAGACACTCAATTAAGCCCAGGATTCAACACAAATATACGAGTCTCAAAGAAAATAACTAATTGATAACAAATCCATAACAATTTATAACAACTTACGAAATCCTAAGAAGGGCAGCAATGTGGTTGAACCAACGAGACACATTCACATATTCTGATGAGGGAGGCTTCGAAAGAGCTGCATACACAGTCAGATCATCCTTTGAAGCCTGATACCCAGTGATGTAACTGCGAGCAAGCAAGTACTCGTCAAGTTTCTTAAGCCCAGCAGCCGAGTTGACGTCAGGGAATGCGACTGCCATTGTAAAGTCTTTGCTGCTACTTATATGGAAAAAAAAAACTCCATTACTCACAAGTTAAGTTCCTTCAGCCTACTCTGAGCATTATAGAACTACGAGTCAACGAACAACAAAAGAACAATTTCTATAAATAAAAACACTCATAAACACTTCCATCACTTCCATTACTGACAAATCAAGAACCTTCACGGTCCTTTCTCAGTAAAAGAAACTAATTTAATCCATAAAAACATGAACTTTGTACTACTACGAATCAACAAAAAGTACAATTTTGATTTAAATTGGCCGTGAAAAAGAGACAAATTTATGACTCATATAGCCAAAAAGACTCAGATTGAATAGGAATCAAGTGTATTGAGTTGGGGATCTGAGCTTACCTTAAGCACGAGAGAGCTACAGAGAGAGGCAGAGAGAGTTTATTCGTTAAGCGGAGAGACTTGTAGGGTTTCTGAGGATTTTATAGGTGATTGGATCTCTTCTCCTGGGTATATAAGGAGTGGAAGGCAATCCTCTAAATGGGCCGGACCGTGGTACGGCCCAATTTTTTTTATCTGAGCCGACAGGTTTTAAATCATTATGACACTACGTCGTTTCTATCATCCGCTTGCCGTTGGTAAATCCAACTTTTCCCATTAGCGCTTCAGTCTCCGCCCGCCATCGCCTGGCCCAATTTCGAGCGGCGTTGGGAAGAAGAAGAAGAAGAAAAGAAAAGAATGCCAAAGAGAACAACGCACACGTATTCAAGCGAGGACGCAGCTCCAGATGGACCTGACTCTGATCTCTTTGTCTATTACTGCAAGCACTGTGGATCTCACCTCCTCATAACTGGTTCTCTCTCCCTCGCTCTCTCTATATTGATTTTACTAGGTTCATTGTTTGAGCTGAAATTGATGGATATCACAGAAAGAAAAATTGTGTAATTGCTCAATTTAATTGGGATAATGTACTTTTGAGATTTTTAAAATCGTTGTTAAAAGTGGGGCCTTTTTAAAAAAAATAATGTTGGGGTATGCAATGGTGTTATCTACTGAAGTGTGTGTTGTATAAGATACCCAGTTGCAAAAAATGCCGAAAAGGAAGACTGACAAAGCTTATGTGTTGGACAAGAGCAAACATCTTGCAAGGCTGAACATTGCTGAGGCTGGAAAAATTTTATTGAAAAGGTATTTCCTTTTTCTTTATTCAAACTATGATATCTTTAGTATTAAGAGTGAATTAAGCTGCTAGTAAGACGAAAACAACATCTGGGTTTTCATTCATATGTTTTACACTCTTGTTTGTTCTGTCATTGCATTAGTATTATGTTCTTCAACTCAATCAGGCTTGATTTTATGATTGTTTTTTCAAGTGCTATTTTTGTGATCGCTTCCATCATGGCTCATATTTCCTAATCTTGATGGTTATTACTATCTAGGGGCGAGGGGAAACTGGAGAAGCAATTTCGTATGAACTGTGTGGGTTGTGGGCTCTTTGTTTTCTACCGTTCTGAAGAAGATTTGGAAGGTGCTTCTTTAATTTATGTTGTTGATGGTGCTTTAAGCACAGTTGCTGCTGAAACCAACCCTCAGGTATATAATGAAAATGTCAAGGCTTTGTGCCATTATCTGTTTGACTTGATTGTGAAAAAAGATGTCTTGTGTAGTCATATTTAATCAGGATTTGGAATAGGATATACATCTTATAAATAAAGGAAATAGGTGTTTATCTCATTCTATCTCCTTTTTCCTTCATCTTGTCGGCTGCAAATGTTAATTTTTGGTCATGTACACAATGTCTCTTGAACATGAGCATAGCTATGCATATTCGGAATTCCTGTCTGCACTGTGATCGGTGTTTTGTTTTGTGTAAACCTTCATGTGTATTCGCCCTTCGGAGTTTCCTAATTGGCTAGTTTGATGTGTAGGATGCTCCTGTGCCGCCCTGCATATCAAACCTAGAAGGAGGACTTGTTCAAGTGGCAATAGAAGTGGAAGATCGTGCACATCGCTCAGCAATCACAAGTAAGAGAAAAAATTAAATGCTTTTCTGCTATCTTATTTAGCATGCCATGTGTGTTGGGCCAAGTGGCATTTATTAGTCATTCCTGCATCTGCTTCCTTTGATTTTTTGGACTTCTTGTACGGTAACTGCTATCCATCACTGGCTTTACATTTGATGTCTTATATAACACCTCATTACAAGACCTGTCCACCTCATATGCGATACTTTCCAACAGAAAGTGGTTTCCTTGAAATTTGAGTGGTTTAACTAAATCTTAAATTGATTGTTTCCCTGACTAAACATCATGGTTGCACTTTTTTCTCTTGTTCCAGGAGTGAATGCTGATGATGTTAGAGTTTCTGTAGCTGCACCAGCAGCTCGGGGAGAGGCAAACAATGAACTTTTGGAATTCATGGGCAAAGTATAATTCTGCTCCATCTTTGGCTGTTAAACTTAAGAACGCCAAACTATTATGTCAATCGAGGCCTTTACACATTTGTTGTTTCCGCAGGTTTTGGGTCTGAGACTAAGCCAGATGACTCTTCAGAGGGGGTGGAATAATAAATCGAAACTGCTTGTGGTGAGTGAATAAGTTTACAGACAACAATATTGTTTTGTCGAACAAGTTTACAGAACATTGTAGGATAACGTTGCCGTCGGATCATATGGGTTTTATATATTGTCATGAATCTTAATTCACAAAATATATCTACTCAATCTTCGGATAAAAGGAAGACACGATCTTCTTTCATATCTTTCTTTCAGTAGAAGCGATGTATGCTGATGACCTCTAACTGGCATATGAGTTATAGTTATCAAATTATATGTATCATGTGGCAATGTAATTAAGAAACTGTTTAAACTGCCTTGCTAAGAAGCTATGCTAGGGTTTCTTTATCATTTGGTGATTATTTCAGGTGGAGGATTTATCTGCTAGGCAAGTATATGAAAAACTTCTGGAGGCGGTTCAACCTTGAGGATGTGAAAATGGCAATTGTAACGAATGATTGGGTCCAGTCAACTTGTAAGTTTATTCTGGGCATCCTCGGCCTCAAATTACTTTTGTGTTTACCAGTGATTTTTGTAATGCAATGCGAACAAAACAATTGTACAATTTTAGGGTGTGTTTGGCTCTAAAAAATAAAAAAATTATTTGCTGTGAAGGGAGTATTTGTTGAGCAGAAAATTAGTTTTTCCTCGTTAGGGAAACTGAGTCAGGATTTGGTAAATTTTCAGAGAAAAATCAAGGGAATTGAAGATCTGAAATTATGAGCTGAAGTTTTATCTCAAGGGACATAATTTTTCAAATGATGAATTAAAACAAGTGAAATTATAATTTTCATGATTTTTAAAATTGATATTCAAACACTAAAATTTACAAATCAAAAAATTGCAAATTATGAAATTTGTAAATTCTAATTAAACTATAAAATTTTCGTCCAAATAGACTATTTTGGCTCCAAGAAATAAACAAGTTAATCTAGCGTGAGGGAAATATTTGGTGAGCGGGAAATCAGTTTTCTTTCGTTTGAGAAATTGAGTTAGAATTTAGTAAATTTTCAGAGGAAAATCTAGGGGGATTTAAAGATTTCAAATGATAAGTCGAATTCTGTTTCAAGGAACATAAATTTTTTCAAATTATGAGTTGAAACAAGTGAAATTATAATTTCCATGATTTTTAAAATTGATACCCAAACACTAGAATTTATAAATAAAAAAATTGTAAATACAAAAATGCAAATTATGAAATTTGTAAATTCTCATTAAACTATAAATCTTTCGTCCAAATATACTATTTTGGCTCCAAAAAATAACCAGGTCATTCAGCGCGAGGGGAGTATTTGGTGGGTAGAAAATCAGTTTTCTTTCGTTTGAGAAATTGAGTCGGAATTTAGTAAATTTTTAGACGAAAATCTATGGGGTGAGGATTTCAAATGATGAGTTGAAATTCTGTTTCAAGGGACATAATTTTTCAAATGATGAGTTAAAACAAGTTAAATTATAATTTTCATGATTTTTAAAATTAATATTCGAACACTAAAATTTACATATAAAAAATTTGTAAATACAACATTACAAATTATGACATTTGTAAATTCTCATTAAACTAAAAAAATTTCGTTCAAACGTACTCTTAGTCTATTTGATGGTAATTCCAACTAGCTCCATCTGTAGTCTTTCCCTTCCTATTAAATCCTTAATCAACAATTGGCCAATTGGAGTAGCGTTGTTCAACTATTTGAACAAGAATAGAAGTGGGGAGAATTCAAGAACTTGTTTCCCTCACTCTCATTAAACTCATTTTTTTTTCAGTCTAGTGTAAGAGTTTTGATTTCTATTTTTCCGGCCAATTGGAGGAGTTTGATTTTTATAAATCAGTCAAATTTAACCCTTCAAACCCAAAAAAAAAAATCGAAAGGGATATGATTATATGAAGGTAATCGGAACAAGTAAATAGTAAGTACTTGATTATTATTACATGAAACTGGCAACATATTACATCAGAAATCGAAGTAAAACGAGTAAAATCCCTACATCAAAGTTATAAACCAACATGATTCGCTGCAGAGAATCTGAACATGCAGCCTTTTATTATCAACTTCAACACCAACATAAAATGTAAGGCCGAACGCCAAAAGGATCCATCCCTACAACTCCTAACACAATTATTATGGATCTTTCCCGGCTCCGAGCTTGCACTTCTTGTGTGAGATTTGACCTGCATTAAGTCAATTCACGCACGTGATGAGAGAGAGATATAGACATATTATATATAAGCGGTGATATGATTATCGAGTTTAAGTACCAGGGAGAGCAGAGTGGTTAGGTGCATGGATCAAAGCTGGCACTGCACTTCTCTGGGAGCTGCATGGCCATGCCACGATCAACGCCGGAGATGGGAGGGCCATTGACGAGGACACAAAGACAAGGCTGGCCAAGAGCTTTGAGGGCACTGCAGCAAGTCTCGCTTGGGGGGATGGGGCTAAAAGGAACGACTGCTGCTCTGCAAGGTATTAGCTGAACAAGGGATGAGAAGAAAGTGTTTGCACAAATACTTCCTTGCCCTTGAGCCACCAAGCTTGTCATCACTAACATAAGGGCCAAAATTGGAAGACTCATACTCATAGTGCTCCTTCCCATCATCTTCATTTTGTTGATTATATATGCAATGCACCAGAGAATAGTTTACAGAGATGGCGTCTCGGATTCGTATATATAGGGAGAGGAAGACGAGTTTCATGCCATCAATCATGCATGTTCATCCTACCCAAAGGTCACACTTATGATGATGCCATTATCTCACCAGCTCTGCTCATACTCGTCTGTATAATTAGGGCTTATTTGGCGTAGTTGTGGTGTGAAAATAATCACTTTCGTATATTGCTCGTAGTCGTATGAGAAATCCATTTTTGAGAAAAATAAGTTTCCTCTCAAGAGTTAGCGGCCCCCTTCTTTAGAACCTACTAAGGGGCCTCAATCAGGGAAGCGGAGAATGCTCGCAACAAGCTTGTTCCCGTGGAAAGAGATTTTTTTGCTTGATCGAACTATATTTACCCAATGGATAATCAGAAATCGAAAATCGGTATTATATATTTATGGATAAACCCAAATGATTAACACATAGCTTTCACTTATCACCTCCAGTAAGCAATATGCCAACAAGCACTTAAACCAGTCAAAAATCAGTTTTATGTGTGCTGGTGGAACAGTATAGCAACTCAAATTTCATGACCCTTTGCGTTTCCTAATGTAATTGAAATTGCCCTTCGAATAAGACAGGAGATAATAGGCTACAATCAATTTCTTGGATCCTCTTAAGCATAAACATGTATCAAACAACAAAATTGTTTAAAAATATCTAAGATCAGATTATTAACCCGAACTTAATGTATAAGAGAAT
Organism: Prinsepia uniflora; assembly: GCA_032719365.1. Classification (NCBI taxonomy): domain Eukaryota; kingdom Viridiplantae; phylum Streptophyta; class Magnoliopsida; order Rosales; family Rosaceae; genus Prinsepia; species Prinsepia uniflora. The sequence continues at coordinate 376,700 of CM064869.1, read as the reverse complement.
ATATTTTAGTGTACAATTATTATGAAACACACATCAATACCAAACTGGCCCTTAGATCAATATGAAATTGCCTTCGAGCTCAGGCATAGTTATTGATTTTTAGGTGAAAACCAACATAGATCAGCACAATTTACCAAAAAGGAAATAGTTCAAAATTATCAGAAATATATATATTTTGAGAGTACAAATGTACTTTCTAGAAGAACATAATGCTGCAAATGACACTAGAGATAAGCATCGAAGCAAATACAATTAACAATTAACCCAACCTTGTTCACAAGTTATTCAGGAAGAACAGAACGTCTGCAAATGACACTAGAAGTAAATAATGAAGCAGTACAATTAACAATCATCCCAACTTGTTCACAAGTTATGATTTTCACATATTATCAAGGTTGTTTGTTTCCTTTGAGATTGATTACTGCAAGCTCTTGTTCAACAAACTCTCCTGCATAAATGGGCGGATATTGACTGGAAAGAGAGGATTCTGCAAAATGACCTAAGGGCTTCAACACAGCATCAGATGCTATGTGCGCAAACAACTACATGGCACGAAATGTCACATATAAGCATAAGATGCATCACTAGATCTTAGTTATATAGAATAGATCTCTTTAATTTAACAATGAAAACTAAAATAAAATGGCTGGCTTCACTCACTGTGGAAGATACTCTCCAGAGTAAGCGATTTTGCTCAGTTGCTAGTTTGATTGCCTCAATTGTCCTGTTTGTTACAATAACTTCATGCATTCCGGCTATGCAATCTCCTGCGGTTAACCACTCTATCTGCGCACGAAACATTGCACTCAACTAACGTAGAGATTTAAAAAGCAATACATGCAACCAAAAAGAGCTATTCAAATTAAAGCGAACTTGGATTAAGAAATCAAAACATCATTTCTTCTTTTGAGGGTACAATGGCTAATCAAATGTTTGGCATGCCTTCTATTTGATTTTAAGCGTAAGATGTGCGTCACTTTTTTATTCTGATATGAACTACTAAAACATCTACATGAATGATCATATACTGAAGATGCATCGACCAAAAGGAAACACCCCCACCCCCTTCCCTCTCCCTGTGCAGTTTGAAGTACAATCAGATAGATCTTGCAGATGATATTTTAAATCTGTGTTTTGAAACTTAGGCACTACAAAATGTGCATGGTGTGTTATTTGATTGCATTGATCTAACAGTACTCCAAATTCTTTCTAATGAAAGCCACCATACCCAGGCGGTCAACTCGCTAGTAAACTATTGGATAACTACCAAGCGCAACAAGCATAAAATACTTTTACCTGCTTCCCTGTCTGGATGAGAAGGCATCCTACAGGAACCTTCACTTCAACTTTTTGCCCATTTCTTAGCCAAATATGCAGACCTGGAAATCTACTTCTACCATGAATAGTTAGAAAGTTCAGGTCATAGTGATATCCTGCAAACACAGTACCCTCCTGACCATAACGGCGAAGGTCACTTCCTGTTGGAGCAAGAAGGTGTGGTCCCTGGATCCGAGAAAAAAGGGCCCTCAGCACATAGCACAGGAACTTAGTCAAGGAAATTGGTAATGAAAAGAAAGAGATCATAGTTTATGACATGACTCAGTTGCAACAGTTGGTGATTTTAAAAAATGCAGCCTGTAGACAAATGCCTGCTCTATATCTCTCATCACAAGAATATGTATGTAATAAGGCTATAGACTGACTGAAAAATATACCCATCCCAAATTCATCTTTGTAAAAAAAACATAAAATTAAGAAGTGCAATAAGATAAAAATAGTGCCATTATGGAGCAATACGAAGGGCATTCACTAGTCACAGTGGCTAAAGATAAGAAGACACATGGATATAGAAGACGGAATGGAAATTAATAGATATCAGCAAATTGACAATCAGATAGACACGGCCATTGAAACTTGAACATGAATGTAAGTTTCAATTGACAAACATTAGTCACCTGCTTCATGAGGGAAGTAAATGCATCCTTTGGCAAGCCAAATCCAATGGCAGCCATTTCAGCAACAGCCTGAAAAAGAAAGACAATAATTACATGAAAAAAATATTAGATATAAGCAAAACAAACAAGCGGTATTGAGTAAGCTGACAAATCCAATCAATGGCTCACCTCTACTGCAGATATCATCTTGTAACCCCATGAATCCATGGTATCTTTCCATTCAGAAAACCCCTCAGGCACAACAGGCTCTGCATTAAGTTCCTAGTAAAGAAGAGTAACATCATGCTCCATCACCATTGTCATGATTCTCGAATTGAACAACAAATAACATAATGGTGAAAAGCACAAACCAAAAAAATAGGATGAGACCTGAAAGCGGGTTTCTGCGGGTCGAGGACCCACTCTCCACATGTATCGCCATTTGCGATCTGCTCCATCGGGAATGGATGGCTGGAACTCTTTGGGCATTTCCTTCAATCTCTCCTGCATTTCTGCGTCGACAAGGCTTCTCGGCACTTCCACACCCTCCGGTGTCACACCGACCTGTTATGTTTTATCACCATTCCAAGTTTTGAGAACAAAATTATTTGGCTTTTAATTTGCACTACAAATTACTATCTCACACAAATACACAACAAAAATATTGAACTGAATTATAACTGAAATAGGCCAAATAAAATCCAAAGAAAACCCAGATAAGCACCCAGTCAGTAATCACCGAAATGGGGACCAAAAATCAAAAGTTCCTTTTTCCTGATTTCTAGGCGAAGGTTGATCATTTTCTCGGGAACCAAACATAACCCACCTGGTAATGCAATTGGGGCCTCTCCTGGAGTCGCTTGAACTCCGGCGGACTATCGAAGTACCTCTCCATCATATCGAGGAACCGATCATTGTCCTCGGCCGTACATCTGGGGTCCTTGACCAACAAAGCTCCTGTTTCTCTGAGACTCCGGCTCACCTCGCCGCACAACTCCTTCAGTTCGCCCTTAGATTCCAAGTACAAGCTCAGATCTATCACCGTCAGCTCCATTTAACCGACTCCAATCTTCAACCCAAATGAAAACTTGGCGAGAGATTCTTGGTCTTTTGAGGGTTTAGAACTCTTTTTGGGATGGCGGGAGATTTTATTTTTTATATTTATTTTGTTGTTGCTGAATCCTTTGTTTATAGGTGTCGATTCGTGTAATAAAGGTGTTTGATTTAATTCAGTTTTTCTTGGAGAAGAACTGCCGTGTGATGCACCGTGAATGGCTGAGATTAAGAAAGAATCTTTTACCTCAATATTTTGATTAAGAAACTATTTTGAATTTTTGATTCATTAATTTCACCAATTATGTTTATTAGTTAGTGAAACTTCATAAAAGGGAATAATCTCATGAATTATTGATAATAATAATAAAATAAAAAAACTTCTCAATCTAAATTCATGGATGGTATTTATTTGGGTAGAGATTGGAATGTTTGATATATGATTAGAAAATTAAAAATGCTAAAGAAATCACTTACCTATTTCTCATTCTAATGGGCTTTCTTTTAATTTAAAAAAGGGGCATTCATATTATTGTGTGGTTTATAAATTATATGGTCTCAATAATATTGTTCTTTAATAAATAATACGATTTACAAATTATATGGTCTCAATAACATTATTCTTTAATAAATAAAAAATTCCTTGTTTATGTTGATATGTAATTTTTTCGTAGATATAATAATAATCGCATTAATTATATTGAATTTGGACAAAGATCTCATTCATTACCTAAACATGTGGTGCATCTAGATTCCAGATTACCCTCACACAGAGTAAGATCTATAAAATAAGGGGAAACGAATCCTTTGGGGATCTCAAAAGATCATCGTAGTAGGATTTTTAAATCCCGACTCTTGGATAAGGGTAAATATAGGTCAATTAACATTGCCATACTTATGTCGTAAAGATTTTCAATCTTATAAAATCTCGATTTTCAGGTTGAGAATTTTTCTGCATTGATTGAGATTGGCTTCAACATCAGTTTGAATTTCTTAAACTATGAGATCCGGATCCGTTGCCGACCACCATGGAACCTCAATGGCCATTTGAGGTAAATATCATCCCAATGCTCCTCTTATATTTTCGGAGTATACATAAGAGACAACCAATGAGAATCGAAACACTAAATTGATAAACAAATTATTAGTGCTTCAACCATTAGACCACTGTTTTGTGATCCTCGCCTTCAACTATTGTCACTGTAACTTATCCTCACTGTTTGCCATCAAAGCCACCGCCATCATCAGTTATTCTAACCCTATTATTGTTAGTTCCACCTCCCATTGCCATTGCTGCTACCATATTCGTCACCATCACCTAAACATCAATATAATCTCGACTATTGTAAAAATGTTGGAACAACAACAACAACTATGTATGTTATTACCAACTTCGTGACATTTGTTTTTTGTTAGAAGTATTCATGTAGTTATGTTGTTTGAATGTTTGAGGGTGCATTTGAAGTTGCACAAGTGACGTATGTATGTTATTCTTTTGCAAATATTTTTTTTACAAGAAAAGTTGTGATTCAGAATAACTTCCACCAATTTATCTACTTATTAAACTCTCATACAGTGCACTATATGATTATTTTATAACACATCAATGGCTGCTCATTGTATGAATATATTTTGTGTGCAATTTAATGAGGCATGTAATACTATTTTTTATTTTAAATTTTAATTTATGTAATCATGATTATAATTAGATAGCATATATTTGAATTTACTTTTATTTTTATGATTATCCATATTCCATTATATATATATATATATCTAGATCAATCAACTATCTTTCCCAACTTAAATTAACCCACATTTTAATCAAGAGAGAGTCTTTCCCAAGGGTAAATAAGAATCGAAAGATAACCCATTTCTCATTGGCTTGTTAATTCGTTTAAAATGAATAAAGACGTATCCGCCATAGAAATGAAAAAAATGGGAGGAAGAAATACAAAGCATATAAAGAGAAGGCCCAAAGCCCACCAACGATGGATCACCGAATTATTAGAAGCTGTCACACAGGGACTCATACTCTCTCTGCTCCTCTCACATAAAGGGCGAAACTTGGCCGCCTCTCAGGCTTTCAGGCTCACAGACTCAGCCACTGCCTCTATGCGCTTCGCTTTCTACCCCTGCTAAAACCCTCACTGTTTGGCCTTCACCTTCTCTCCGTGCTCTCACAAACACCCTATATATCGTGGTCACTGTTACAGGTAATACTTCCTTTGTTCTATCCCTTTCAAGTATGTCTCTTTAGTTTCCCGATAAAGATAGAGTGAAAATGGTGAAAATTCCAGTGGAAGCTCGATTGTTGTTTATTTACTGGAGAATGGATGAACAATTATGGTACTTGGCTTTTTTGATTGAAAAGTATTTTCCTTTGCATTGTTTTTTTTTTTTTGCAAATTGAAGACTTTTGTTTGTTTTCGTTTATCAACATTTTCTTGGAAGCCAAACAGGGTATATGTTTTATTCGTACTTTTCTTGGTGCTATAAAAAAAGGCAAAGTGATAGGCTTTCCATGTTTTTGAACTGGTTATCTTTCCCCTCTCTGGCTGTTTTTTTTATTCTGTCCATTTCATTCTACACTGTTTGATTGCTATTCTGTCCATTTCAATCTACACCGTTTGATTGTTTATTGATTCCAGCTTTGGTGCCTATTCTTTTGTTTGCTTTTGGTTTTAGCGTGGGTGTGTTTGTGTTTCGTGCTTATTGGTTTGGGTGAATCAATAAATGTTTGCAGAATAGGAGGTGCAAATGGCTGGAAAGTCAAATAAAGGGAGGAACCGTAAAGGGACACATAATGCTCCAAATTCTTCTGATTCAGTTGTCCCGTCTGATGCTCCTGCAAAAGATAAATCAAGCCCTTCTGAGTCCATTAATGGTGTTCCACCTGTGGTAGAAGCAACCAGCGCCAAGCTGGAGGCAAAGGAGTCAGAGACCGAAAGTTCAACTAGCCAATCTAAGCAAGGTGAACTGAGTAATTTTGGGTATACAATGAAAGCATTGGTAATATTGGCCTACTTTCCTTTCATTGGAAGGACTTCTAATATGCCATTCCCACACTCACATATTCTCAAATATTAAAATTATGCTCTTTGTTCAATAGAACAAAAATTTAACCACTTGAAGCCCATTATTTAACCACTTGAAGCCAATGGGCACGAATGTACACATCCACCTACATAAGCTTGTAGACATTTACATAAACTTGTAGACGTAAATCATGTGTGCTAAATAATTTTAGATAGGTACAAAAATAGTTGCAATTTGCTCCACACATATACAAAAGACATGTTCCGCAATTTTGAATATTGTAGTAGACACGTAGGAAGTACCTGTACAAAAACAAGACATGACGAGCGCAGGAACATATAGCGAATGATAACTTTTGATCCCATAAGTATATACAGCTACATGTCCTACTTTCCATATCCTTTTTGAATAAACAAATATTGCATGGACATATAGGGGAATGAGAACTAATGGATATATATTCTTTTAGAGGGTGAAAGTCATACATAGACACATGCATATCTGTTGTTGCAAAGCAATTATTTCTCCCTCACAAGTATCTGTTTTTGTTGTTGCAATGAGATAATATAGTGCAGGCGAAAATACGGTGTCATAGAAAGAACTGTGGACTAATACGCTTTAATTTTTCTTTTTAGTGATAAGTGGTACATTTATTGGAATTTTCTTTTGACCAAAAAAATTATCGAGATGTATGGATGTGCTTTACACTTTTTATAGGCAATTCCAATGTATTTCATGTGATTACTCGCCCCCAATTGTGTAACTGTGTTTTGTGGATTTCATTACTTCTAGAAGCTTTATTCCTATGATTTTTTTTTTCCTCTTAAAGGGACTGACACTAGTTTTCCCTTAGCTCTGTGAACAATGGATTCTTACTTTCACATTAGTCGGTCATTAGTGGAAGCTCATATAATTTGCTTATCAAGGTCTTACCTTCAATACCAGTGGGTTTGTGTTTTCTGTTGTCATTTGTGCAGCAGTTTTAATTATTTTTCTCATTCTCATTTTATTAAAAGTATTTGCTAGCTCATTCTATCCCTTTCCCTGAGTGTACAGGTGATATTCATTTGTATCCTGTCTCTGTCAAGTCACGCAGTGGTGAGAAGGTTGACCTACAGGTGAGTTAATTTTAAACATATATTGCTTGTGATTTCACTCTAATTTGGATGCAAGTTGATGCAATACCCTCTCCTCATTTGTCATTTGGCACATTCTTTTGATAGTTCAATTATATATGAGATATTTATGTCAGCTAATTAGATGTTTTGTATTCTTGAATCTACTTTCATGTTTTTACCTTATCAATTATAATTTTCAGTTGAACCCAGCCGATTCTGTCATGGATATAAGACAATTTTTGCTTGATGCGCCAGAGACATGTTTCTTCACATGCTATGACTTGTTACTGCACACTAAGGATGGCTCCACTCATCAGTTGGAAGATTTTAATGAAATTTCTGAAGTTGCTGACATTACCATTGGCGGCTGTTTCTTGGAGATGGTTCCTGGTATACCAACACTGCCACTTTTGGGTTTATAAGATCTTCTAAGATTTTCTAATGTGAATATTTTTTGGCAGCTTTTTATGATGATAGATCTATAAGGGCTCATGTTCATCGTACAAGAGAATTGCTTTCTCTCTCCACACTTCATGCGTCATTGTCAACATCACTTGCATTACAGTACGAGACAGCACAGAACAAAGTATCAAGTCCTGAAGGTTTGTGATTTTGTTCAGTTAAAATTAATTCATTCTGTTTTTCTCATTTGTCTTATTGTTATGATCATTGGGAAGTACTTTTAACTTGGAACTTCTGTAATTTACTGTGGTACAGGTACTGTGAAAACTGAGGTCGCAGAGCTTGATGGTATGGGTTTTATGGAGGATGTTGCTGGTTCATTGAGTAATTTGCTATCATCACCATCGAAAGAGATCAAATGTGTTGAGAGTATTGTGTTTTCATCCTTCAATCCTCCACCTAGCTATAGAAGGTGAACCATGAAATCTCTTACTCTCATCTATTACATAAAAATATAAGGTGTTCCTTTTCCTGGAAAATATCTTAACTATGTGCTGTTTGGCGTTGTGGTTCCAGGCTTGTTGGGGATTTGATTTACTTGGATGTAGTAACATTGGAAGGTAAGAAACATTGTATTACAGGGACTACAAAAATGTTCTATGTCAATTCAAGCACTGGGAACACTCTTGACCCGAGGCCTAGTAAAAGTAATTGTGAGGCAACCACGCTCGTTGGAATTTTGGAAAAGATAAGCTCTAAGTTCAAAAATGGTAACTGAAATGCTGAGACCTTCTTTACATCTTTTTCTTTATAGAAATCTGAAGTTACGGAAGTTTGATTATTTTTCTTCCGTTATTTCTTAGGTTTTCATGAAATTTTGGAGCGCAGGGCTTCTGCACATCCTTTTGAAAACGTTCAATCTTTATTGCCACCAAATTCATGGTTAGGGTTATATCCAGTTCCAGGTGAGACCTTATTGGCTCTGTTTATTTATTTATTTTTTTGGAGAGGGGGGTGGGGGGAGGTGAGGGGTGGTGTGTGTTGGGGTCTATTGTGTGAGGGATTTGGGGTTGGAAAGGTGTCACTTTTTTACTGTAATAATAATAGCAAATCTGACACCTTGCCTTATATTTAGCCTTCCTAGTAGTCTGGCTAATTGGCACTCTCTCTCTCGCTCTCTCTCTCTCTCACACACACACATCAAGGGGATTCAAATTTATGACCAGTTCCAACACTGGGAAGAAACGCAGCTAAACCAAGAGTTGGCTCCTCTTCCAACATTCATATTTAGCATGCTTATTGGTCTGGCTAATTGGCTGTTTCCATCTCTCTTTTTCGATCAATGAGGGTGGGGGATTTGAACTTGCACTTCTTCAATCATTGGGCCTCTCTCAGGCATTACTGCTGCTGGTAGAGAATAGAGATTACTGTGATGCCAATTCCTTTTACTATATTATATGTTCCTAAAGAATACAGAAAAGTGATTACAATAATTTTGGACAGTGTTCGTTTGACATGTAGAATATGAGGCCTGCGTTTGTGGGACCTTCCTGAGGGTCCCCAATCTTGTTTGTAGCTTTTATGATTTTAGGAGGTAATCTTATCCCTTCAGAGTTCGTCGTTGTAATGTCTGCATAATAGTTTTTGTTTGATCTTTAATGTTTATAAAGTTTCACTAAACATGCAAGTATGTTAAATTTTACCTTTTATGTTATTTATGTCCAGAACCTTCCTCAAAATTCTTATGAGATTTTTTTAGAATAAAATTGTCCCTAGTGTAGTGGGAAAGTTTAACCACAATGTGTAATTTATCTCCACTCTATGTGGTTATTGTTCTTGTCCTAATTGTTGAATACTTGTTAGTAATATTAAGGAAGTTGTTTTAAGCATGGTCTTTTATATCCCTTGGTTACGTAGCCCATTTTTATAGGGCAGAAAGAAGTTGGCTTTCTGAGTTATTGCGTTTGCTTGGAGTTGTGTTATATCTTCTTCACATTTGAATTCATTCTAAGGGATCTACCATTGTCAGATCATAAGCGTGATGCTGCCAGGGCAGAAGATGCCCTTACGCTCTCCTATGGCAGTGAGTTGATTGGCATGCAAAGGGATTGGAACGAGGAGTTGCAATCTTGTAGAGAATTTCCGCATACAACTCCCCAGGAAAGGTATTGATCTCTGATATTGTGTTCTAAAAGTCGTTTATGTCCTTTAGCATTTTTTATTTGTTAATTACGTAATCATTTAAATTTGTGATGTGTTGTGTCGTTTTCACTCATGAAGGCCATATTTTGCAGAATTTTACGGGATAGGGCTCTTTACAAAGTGACTTCAGACTTCGTTGATGCAGCTATTAGTGGTGCCATTGGAGTCATTAGCAGATGCATACCGCCTATAAACCCAACTGATCCAGTGTGCTTCCACATGTTAGTCTGACCTGAAAAGGGTTCCCTTTTATGTTTTGAGTACATATTTCCCTGAAGACATTCAGTTAGGAAACTCTATGATGTGACCACAAGATATGCCCAAACGATATAAGATTTATAAATTCAGTTAGGGGTACTATTTCCATTTCATGGTTTCTGCGTTAATTTGAAGTTGGAGGCTATAAAATAAATTGTCTTTGACATAGTATACATGCTTATTTTTACAGATTAAATATTTTGTTACTGTTAGCGCAATTTATTTCTCATGATGGGGTTGTAACTTTCTTTTGACTTGTGCATGCTGAATATATTTAATTTCATATTTTATAATAGTTCCTTTAATATCTCTTGCATTTATATAAGATTTTCGGTCGTTTTGTCTCTAGGTACGTTCACAATAATATATTCTTCAGCTTTGCTGTTGATGCGGACCTTGAGCAGCTGTCTAAGAAACATGTATCAGATTCTAGCTCACAGACTTGGAGCTCTGGCTCTTTACTCAGTACTCCTGAGAAGGCTCCAAATAGTTTGATGCATGGAGAAATTGGAATTCCAAATGGGGAAAAATGTGACTGTTCAAGTACAACTGAGTGTCATGATGCCATGGAATCAGCTCCTGATGCTTCCACTGAAGCACAATTGGGTGAAACCGAGCAGGCTACTTATGCTTCTGCCAATAATGATTTGAAAGGCACCAAGGCATACCAGGAAGCTGATGTCTCTGGCCTTTACAATCTTGCTATGGCCATAATCGATTACAGGGGGCATAGAGTAGTAGCTCAGGTGTGTATTAGAACCGATATTGTATTAGAACCGATATTCTTTCTCCTACCTCCCAAACAAACTCTCTCTCTCTCTCTCTCTATCTAGCTCTTTCTCTCTCTCTCTCTATCTCGTTCTCTCTCTCGCTTCTGTATGTTCATTTGGCCGGACTTCCTCTTACAAATGCTTGTTATGCTGTATATGAAGATTATATTGTTGCTAAAATCCATCTTCAGGATTTATGGAAAGCCATCACCATCAAAACAAGAATTGATAGTTAAAATTTCCTGTCTAATTACAGAACTTGATTGATGCACTAATCTTTTATACGCAACATGAGCTTGACCGATCTTTCATACACAACTTAAATGATCCATCACTTGTTTTTCTTCATTTGCTTGTAAATTTGATAGTAAACGGTTTAGTGATTGTTTAATTTTTTCTTTGCCTTGTTTACGAAGGAACATCTAATGTTATCTGATTGTGCTCTCCGCGTTCTTTTTATGTATATGCTGCAGAGTGTTTTACCAGGCATTCTTCAAGGGGATAAATCAGACTCTTTACTATATGGTTCTGTTGATAATGGAAAGAAAATATGCTGGAATGAGGAATTCCATTCCAAGGTGAGTGAGCATCCGTAGCTTCGCCTATTTTATGTCATATTTCATCGGTTTACATGAGGAAAACTGTCTATTTTCTTCTTTCATACTAGATATTTTGGGCCAAAAATCTAAGTAATTCTCATGTTTAGGTTGTCGAAGGTGCTAAACGCCTTCATCTGAAAGAACACACTGTCCTTGATGGAGCTGGAAATGTTTTTAAATTAGCTGCACCGGTGGAATGCAAGGGTATTGTTGGTAGTGATGACAGGTATTTATTTTACAATTTTGTAGTCTTATCTTGATATTTGAATTCTCGGACTCCTTCAATGATAATTCCTCCAACAAAATTTCCTTTAGCTCACAGAAAACTTCATACATTAAAGATTAATTCGGGCAGTCAAGAATTTACTTTAATGCAGAACTTAGTATCGCATGCACATTTTTTACTGTTCGCTGCATCAGGCATTATCTCCTTGACTTGATGAGAGTAACTCCTCGTGATGCAAACTTCACTGGACCTGGGTCCAGATTTTGTATTTTGAGACCAGAACTAATTACAGCCTATTGCCAGGTAAGATATGATACCTGGCATCAATATTATAGTATGCTTGAATTTGTTGTGAATGTTTCTCTTATGAGCCTTTTGTGTATTGGGAGAAGGCCCAAGCTGCAGAGAAACAACAATCTAAATCTACACCTGGGGGAGTAGGAGAATTAGAAGGAGGAGGTCACATTGCCACTGATTCTCCAAGCGTCCCTGATGTTGAACAGGTGAGAAGTTAGCTGATGAAACTGCGGTTTATAAAAATAACGAAAACTAATTTTTTTCTCAAACTTGTTTCTGCTTTTCTATGTCATGAAAGTGTATTCCTAGAATTATGTCTATAATTCTTATTGTGTTGTAGGAGTCAGTAATATTTCACATATTTTAAGTATGTTACGATTGCTACAAGTACACATGTTGGCTACTTGGCATGTCAGGTAGAGGATGAATGAGGCTTAAAGTAATTTGCATAATGTGGCTTATTTTATTTTTCATCACAGGTAATAACACAAGAAGAGAAGGCCACAGTTGCACAAGAAAGTGCTTCTCCACTCGCTGATAGCTCTGCAGCATGTGAGGAAATGCTTTTCAACCCTAATGTCTTCACTGAATTCAAGTTGGCTGGGAGTGAGGAGGTATGTTTTGGACCTTGAATTGTTTGTTTCGGCTTTCAGGCTAATTTAAAAAAAATAAATTATATGTTCCACATTTCCAGGAGATAGCAGCGGACGAAGGAAATGTGAGGAAAGCCAGTTTGTATCTTACAGATGTTGTGCTGCCAAAGTTTATACAAGACCTTTGTACACTTGAAGTATCTCCAATGGATGGGCAGACACTAACCGAAGCTCTCCATGCTCATGGAATTAATGTTCGATATATTGGGAAAGTAAGGATTATGCTTTTTACCCAACACTTTTCACTATATTTTTTAGTTATAGCTTATAGAAATTGTGCAAGTAATCTTGTTTTCCTTTCCCTTTAAAAGGTTTATATAGAAAGGAGAGCTCTGGGTAGTCAACTCCCTTCAATATTTTACAGGGGATATTACTTTTGACACTTTTTGGATCTTTTCAACAGGTGGCTGATGGGACGAGACATTTACCTCATCTTTGGGATCTTTGCTCTAATGAGATCGTGGTTAGATCGGCGAAGCACATACTCAAGGTAATAAGAATGACCTTATCTGCTCAGTCCAATGTTATGAGATTCCTCAATATTATTTTTAAAATGGGTAACGTTGTCCTGTTGGGCACCAACAAATGTCGCATTTACCATGGATGAAAATATCGGTAATTTCGGTCGAAATTTTACCGAAATATCGGAAAATCCGGCCGGCGACACATAAGGAGGGGGTGAACGAAATTGCCCAAAATTTTGACATTTGTTTTCATGTTTTAAGCCTATAGATCTCATTATAGGATCAAAATGATCGAGATAGGGTGTTAGTTCATGAAATTCAGACGTAGAATGAAGGATTTTCAGTCGGGTCATGCCGTTGGGTCCAAAAACCCGAAATGCAGACCCGGCTCGATGAAGAAGACAACACTGTGCAGGCTCGTGGCCACCATGCGCAGAGGCCGTCACTGTTTGTCAATGTTCAAATTTTTGTCTATTGGAAAGTGGTTCACTTTATTCATCTTTACTGATCTGCAGGATGCCTTGAGAGAAACAGACGATCATGATATTGGCCCTGCTATTTCCCAGTTCTTCAACTGTTTTTTGGGAACCTGTCAAGCTGGTGGCTCAAATGTCACTGCTAGTAGCGTGCAGTCTAAAACCTCCCCAAAAGTACGTCTTACCATAATTAATAGTATCAACTTGGTGAAAAAAAAATACTACTATCAAAATTGGTACAAATGTATGGCTTAGGCTAATTTCAGCTAACTCTTGATCCCTGTAATCCCTTTAAAGCAAATCTGATTACCCTTCTCCAATCAGTTTGCAAGTGTATGCAGCTGATTATTAATGAACTTTTCAGAATAAAATTTATTTTAACACCAATTTTATGTTTGGAAAACTAGTTGATTGTTTTTCAAAAGTTGAGCAAGGTTTTGTGACAACTTTCTTTATCTTCAGGAGCAAATAGGCCATGAATTGTCAGGGAAACTATCCAAGGGACAAGAAAGATGGAAGGACGGAGCATCTGCAGGAAAAAAACGATCCTCCTTTATGAATATTAGCTCTGAAACTCTCTGGTTTGACATTCAAAAATTTGCAAAACTCAAATATCAGGTATTAAATATCAACTTTATCACAGTCAGGACCATTTAGACATCCCTTAATAACCTTATGACGTGCTGTACCAAAAAAGAAAAAGAAAAACATCAGTGTGAGGAAATTATGCTTTTGTCATTTTCTTTAGTGTATGTTGGTTCCCTCTTCTGTGGGTCAGAATTCTTCTTAAATTAACAATCTGTACACTCCTGTAGGATCTACACGTACATCATTGCATTTTTTAACCAATTTTTTCATTTTTATTAGTTTGAGTTGCCGGAGGATGTTAGGATGCGGGTAAAGAAAGATTCTGTTATACGGAATCTTTGCCAAAAGGTACCTATAAATTCTTTTTTAATTTACTTGATTTGTACTGAAATTTTTTTCTGGTAACTTGAAACTTGCTTTCATTTCATTTGCAGGTGGGCATTACAATTGCTGCACGTAGATATGATCTTAATTCTTCGGCACCTTTCCAAGTATCAGATATCTTAAATCTTCAACCCGTAGTGAAGCACTCGGTTCCCGTATGTTCGGAAGCTAAGGATCTTGTGGAAACAGGAAAGATCCAACTGGCTGAGGTATGCATTGTACTTTTTTTTTTGGGTTATCAATGGTATCTATCAAGAATTTATATTCTGGTGTTGTGATAGCATCCAGTTCAGGATTCTCTCAACCAGAAACATAATCTTTTTAAGTTCTGTTAGAATTTGACAATGCATTTTAAGGTGTATATTTATGTATATGTATCTCTGGGATAAATTTACCATGGAAAACTATATCTTAATTATAGGATTATCTGGAATATAAAGAAGCATTTCCACTTCCAAGGCGATGGCTTCATTTTGTATAAATTTGAATTCTTCAGTATAGGAATCTAGATAGGTTTGGTAAAAACTCGTGCAAAATAATATTAGTATATGAGTCACTATTCTTAAAAGTAATCTTCATTGTTGGGATCACCCGGAACTCTACTAATGATCTGACCCGCACCTGAAGCTGGCTTATGTGCTCTCATGCGCATGCTTATATAATGACATTTTACTCTAAAACATGCGGTATTTTAAAGCAGTGCTGAACCGTTTATGAAAATCTGTTGCTTCCTTTGGGCTTAGAGTTGCTGGCCCTAAGCTTCACCAATGAACAACTACAACCTAAGCCTTGGAGAGTTTGTGCACCTTAAAATCCTCAACCCTGTCAGGAAATTTTTTAACACCATCCAACTAACAAAAACTAACTCATTACAAAACTTTCAATACCCTATGGTCCCCAATCTGCATGGAGAATATCTCTGTACTCACTTGATACTGATGTCCCCAACAAAGCTCAAGTGTGCATTTGTCCCACAAATGCACGCCCACTGGTTTTGCTTAAAATGATCAACTATTATCAGTGAATTGCATCTACAATCATGTCCCAATGGTAAATGTGGTTGATCATTTAAGTTGCTTTTTTTTCTTTCTATTTTTTTCTTTCAGGGAATGCTAAGTGAAGCCTACGCTTTATTTTCTGAGGCATTTTCAATACTTCAGCAGGTAATTTGCGTTGTTGAGTTAAACTTTCATTGATATGTACGCTTCTAATAAATATTTCCCATTTTTTCTAAATTTAGGTTACTGGTCCAATGCATCGGGAGGTTGCAAACTGCAGTCGGTATGCATGTTGCCTCTTAGAACTGTTCCACATAATTGTTCCTAGTTTAATTGGCATTCATTATGCTTATAACATTTGAGCTATGATTTTCTTTACTGAATATCAGGTATCTTGCCATGGTTCTGTATCATGCTGGGGACATGGCTGCAGCCATAATGCAACAGCACAAGGAACTAATTATAAATGAACGTTGCCTGGGTTTAGATCACCCTGACACTGCTCACAGGTATTCAGAAATTAAGATTGTTTTTTAATGCTTATTAGGAAATGATATTTTTTTTTTGGTTAGTCTCGTGTTTTGGTGTAACATCATCAATTTTAACTGTTAACTATTGCTAAGATTCCATGGTATTTTAGTTGCTCTTTTGAGGATTATGATACAAATAGATGGTATGCCTTTTTTATAATGTATTTACTAGAATTTTTTTTCCCAACCTTTTTTATGTGAATTGTTTGTTCTGTTTTTATTTTGTATGAACCTATATAGTATTTTCTGTGTTAACACTTGACTTCATTTTCTATTTTATTCTCTCTACTTCTTTTGCTTTCTCTTTTTCCCGGAACTTATTTTGGGCGCCCTTCATTTGCAATGGAAACACAGCTATGGAAATATGGCACTTTTCTATCACGGACTGAATCAAACGGAACTTGCGCTACGGCACATGTCTAGGGCACTGCTCCTACTAAGTCTGTCATCTGGCCCAGACCATCCTGATGTGGCTGCGACCTTCATTAATGTTGCTATGATGTACCAAGATCTCGGGAAGATGGACACTGCCCTTCGATATTTGCAAGAGGCTTTGAAAAAGAATGAAAGGCTTCTCGGGGAGGAACATATTCAGACTGCTGTATGCTATCATGCATTAGCTATTGCATTTAATTGTATGGGTGCCTTCAAGCTCTCGCATCAGGTATGTTCTTTTAATAAAAGTGCCTGGTGAATAGAAAAAATCAAATTGATCTCTGTGTCTTCCTGGTAACATTTAGGGCGTGTTTGCATGAAGGAAAAAACAAGGGATTTGTTAAAAAGTTAGAATTTCAAGTTTCCGATGCACCAATTATCTTGTTTGGAAGCATAAATATAGGAATTTAAAATTCCAAGAAAATTAAAATTTTGGAATTTAGATGTCACAAATCCCAAGTTTAAATTCCATGTAAAAAGGTGTCATTTCAAAAATTCTATCTTTATAATTATCATTTATATATGAACATTAAATTACATATTTAAATTTCATTTTACCTTTGTGTTTCCCACGCATGAAATTTCACAAATTCTGGAAAATTAATTTCCATTAATTTAAATTCTGTGCAATTATCTTGTTTGGAAGCATAAATATAGGAATTTAAAATTCCAAGAAAATTAAAAATTTGGTTTAGATGTCACAAATCCCAAGTTTAAATTCCATATTAAAAGGTGTCATTTCAAAAATTCTATCTTTATAATTATCATTTATATATGAACATTAAATTACATATTTAAATTTCATTTTACCTTTATGTTTACCACGCATGAAATTTCACAAATTCTGGAAAATTAATTTCCATTAATTTAAATTCTGTCATTTGATAAATTCTTAGTAATTTAAAATTTTACATCCAAACACACACTAATTGACAAGCAACTCATTAGGAATTTAGATGGCAATCTATCGCCCGTGTTTGGATTTATTTGTTTGGCTGTGATGTTGAAGACATTCATGATCACTTGTACAAGTATATGTGGTTATATTTACGCATGAATGGAGGAAAGATCATTAAAAATTAGTTGAGCATTGTTTAACCCCTTATATATAAAAAATAAAATATTATGTTGTGGCTCATATGGAATTCAAAATACCACATTGAAAGAGAGAATAAAATAAAAATTTGGAAGATCAATATTTAAACTAGTTTGATTTAGATGTCATTGAGTAGTTGGAACAGAAGTGAAAGTAGTAGTGAAATTTATTGCAAAGTAATTTTCACCTAATTACAGCAATTTTACTCTCATACCTGTATCTATGGAAACTTTGAAGTATAATTGACAGATTGTGACCCTTGCTGTGGCAGCATGAGAAGAAAACCTATGATATACTTGTTAAACAACTAGGCAAGGAGGATTCAAGAACACGTGACTCCGAAAACTGGATGAAGACATTTAAGATGCGTGAGATACAGGTAAATTGATGGTAAAGTAGCTTGCATAGTGAAATTTTTCTGTTGTGTGGTTATGTGTACTTAATGCTCTACGACTCACTGTCTTATCTTTATTTAAAAGATGAATGCACAGAAGCAAAAAGGTCAAGTTTTGAATGCTGCTTCTGCTCAAAAGGCAATTGACATCTTGAAGGTACTTTTGGTGGTTCTTTTTTTCTTATAATGGAAGGGTGATTGAATTAGTGGATAATTTGAGATGTGTTTTTTAAAATGTGATAATAGAGAATTTCTTTTTATGCATCTTAGTTATGCTTACTTGAGATGTGCTTCCCAGATCATTGTCTTGTCGTGCTCATCTTTACTTATTTGTAGTCACATTTCCTCATTTTAATTATAACCGAAAGACTTAGAAAAGGTTTTTTTTTTTTTCCCAACGCTTTTACACACTATATATTCTAACAGTTTGACTTCGCATTTCAGGCGCATCCTGACTTGATTCAAGCATTCCAATCTGCAAGCATAGCTGGTGGGTCAGGGAATTCCAACCCTTCCGTTAACAGATCTCTCAATGCGGCAATAATGGGTGACACTCTTCCCCGAGGTAGGGGAGTTGATGAAAGAGCTGCTCGTGCAGCAGCTGAAGTCAGAAAGAAGGCAGCAGCAAGGGGCCTTTTGATACGTCCACATGGTGTTCCAGTCCAAGCGTTGCCTTCACACACTCAGCTTCTCGATATACTCAATACAGGTGCGAGCCCAGATGCTGTGGAAAATGGGGAAACTAATGGGGTCAAGGAAGCCAACGGCCATCCTGCAGATGTTGCCAAAAAAAACCTGTCAAAAACTGAGCAAGTAGGCCATCCTCCAGTTGGATTAGGCAAAGGCTTAGGAGCATTGGATGCCAAGAAACCAAAATCTAAAACCAAAGTTGCGTCTTGAAATTTTGGACATTTAGAGATTTTATTCATTGACAGACGAGGAACTGAGAAAGGTGGTTTCCTTGTGAGGTTTGGATATTTTGAGGGGGGATTTTTGTCAATTGATTTGAGGATCTCAGTCCCACTCAACTTTTGGAAGGGCAGTGGAGAACTATTGATGTTGCATGTGAGTTATTATGATAATAATAATAATAATTAAGCTGACTGGAGCAGAAATTTCTGGAGAATATAGGTTGATATGTAATTTGTCCTTGTGTATACAGAGAACAATTCTGTTGACATTTTGCTTTTCTATATTTTCCACAAATTTAAAATTGATCTAAAAGAGGCTTGTATCTCACAAAGTTTTGGTTTTTGAAATTTCGATAAAAACATTAAAATTATTGTATTTTTTTCCTTATGAGTTAGTCGGTTTTTAAAATTTCGGCGAAACATCAAATATTTATTCTAATTTCATTCTCATCACCTTATAAGATACTTTGAAATTGAGGGGAATGTTTTATAATCGCATTCAACCTCTAGAGTCACTTTCAGAATCCGTTACAAAATTTCATTTAAGATCAAGTTTTTTTGCTTAAAAAATAGTAATTGCACACACCAGATGGCAGCATATGTCTCACATAGCTTATAATATTTAAGCTAATGTGTAGCCAAAATATTTCACGAAATTCCAACGAACGCATTTTTCCTAAAAACTGTGAGGTAATTCAAGATTCTAGTCTATTTTTAAAATTTTGAACAAAAAGTCAAAGTACTTATTTTATTTTCATTATCAACACCTTATAAGATATTTTGAAGTTGAGATGGATGGTTTCTAATGAGCTTCGGATTCTATAGTCATTTTTAGACTAATTACAAAATTGCATTGAAATTCGAGTATTTTTACTTTAATATATATATATATATATATATATATATGTATATAAATAGTTAATGAGCACCCTAGATAACATGGTATGTTTCAAATGGTTTATAATTTTTTTTAATGTGTAGTTAAACATATTTTCAAAATCCCGACGAACGCATTTTTCACAAAAAATGTGGCTAACTCACGATTTTTAGTCAAATTTTGAAATTTTTGATAAAAAAAAAATCAAAATGCTTATTCTATTTTATTCTCATCACCTCGTAAGATACTTTGAAATTGAGGTGGATGATTTCTAACGACCTTTGGATTTTAGAGTCACTTCCGGACCCCGTTATAAAATTTTACTAATATTTGATTTTTTTTACTTACAAAATTCATAAAAATTCGTTAATGGGCCTATTGGATGGCATGACAAGTCACAAATGCCTTATAAGACCTTGACAATGTAGTTAAAATATTTTGAAAAATCTCTACGGACGCATTTTTCACAAAACTTATGAACTATATAACTCACAATTTTCAATCGATTTTTGAAATTTTGGCAAAGCATCAAAATTATTATTTTATTTCCATTATTATCACCTTGTAAGGTGCTTTGCATTTGAGGGAAAAATACTTAATCTATATGTGCTAAAAAATTTCAGCTGTTGTTAGAAATTTTGACAAAAACTTCAAATGATCTCTGAACTCTAAAGTCACTTCTAGATCCCATTACAAAATCTTATTGAAATTCGAGTTTTTTAGATAAAAGTGAAAAAATATATTTAATTGGCACCCTAGATGGCAGAATATGTCGCAAATAGCTTATAAGACTTTCATGAACACGGAGTTAAAATATTTCATAAAATTATGACGTTCGCATTTTTTTTACCAAAAGATGTGAGTTATAACTAACGATTTTCAGTCAATTTTTGACATTTTATAAAAACATAAAGATAGGTTTTCTATGTTCATTCTCATAATCCTTCAGTGACTTTATAGTTGAGGGAATGGTTTCGAATGACCTTTGAACCCTAGAGTTACTTTTGGAGCCTATTACGAAAGGTTAATGAAATTCAAATTTTTTTCCCTACAAAATGAGTATAAAGTTGTTAATGGACACTCTCGATGCCATAATATATCTCAAATAGCTTATAATACTTTGACTAAAATGTAGTTAAAAAGTTTTGTGAAATCCCGATGGACTTCTTTTTTCACAAAAACTGTGAGTTAACTCATGATTTCCAATCGATTTTTTAAATTTTGACAATACATCAAAATACTTATTCAATTTCCATTTTCATCACCATGTAAGATACTTCGAAATTGAGGGGAAAAATTTCTAATAACCTTTGAACCTTATTATGAAATTTCATTAAAATTTGAGTATTTTTTTCTTCATAAAAAATAGTCAATGAGCATCCTAGAGGATAAGATATGTCTCAAATGGCTTATAAGACTTTGGTTAGTCTGCAGTTAAAATATTTTTCCGAAATCTTCGAGGTATAACTCATCAGTTGGTTTTGAAGTTTTAGAAAGAAAAAAAACATCAAAATACTCACTATATTATTATTCTCATCACCACGTAAAATACTTTGAAGTTGAGGGCAATGGTTTCTAATTATCTACAGACCCTAGAGTCACTTTTGAATCCTATTATTAAATTTAATTTAAATTCAATTTTTTTGCTTAAAAAATGCATAAAAGTATTTAATGGGCACCATGGATGGCAAGACACGTCTAAAATGGCTTATAAGACTTTGGCTAATGTGTATTTAAAATATTTTGTGAAATCTCGATTAACGTATTTTTCACAAAAACTGTCAACTTATGATTTTTCAGTTGGTTTTTGAAATTTCAGAAAAATATCAGAATACTTTGAAGTTGAGGGAAACGATATCTAATGACCTTCGGACCCTAGTGCCGATTTTGTACCCTATTACGAAATTTCATTGAATTAAAATTTTTTTGCTAAAAAAATACATAAAAAATAGTAAATGGGCATTGTAGATGACAAATAATCATGTTTCAAATGGCTTATAATACTTAGGTAAATGTGCACTTAAAATATTTTTTGAAATCCCGTTGGACTCATTTTTGCCAAAAACTATGAGCTACATCCCAATTTTCATTTGTTTTAATTTTTTTGAGAAAAAATCAAGATACTTCTTCTATTTCCATTCTTATCACACTGTAAGTTACTTTCAAGTTGAAGGGGATGATTTCTAATGACCTTCGGATCCTAGTGTCACTTTCCGCCCTTATTATGAAATTTTATTGAAATTTGAGTTTTGTTACTTATAAATGTATTAAAAAAAGTTAATGGTTACTTTAGCTGGTATAATATGTCTCAAATAGTTTATAATACTTTAGCTAATGTGCAATTAAAATGTTAATCAAAATCCTAACACATTTTTCACAAAATCTATGAGCTCACGATTTCCAATCGGTTTTAAAAATTTCGAAAAAATAAAAATACTTATTATATTTCTATTCTTATCACCATGTAAGATACTTAAAGTTGAGGGGAATGATTTCTAATGGGATGCTTTATAAGACTTTGGCTGATGTGAGTTAAAATATTTCGTGAAATTTCAACGGATTTTTCTACCAAAAACTATGAGCTATAACTCACATATTTTAATATGTTTTTGAAATTTCCGCAAAAACTTAAAAATACTTATTCTATTTTTATTCTCATTATCCCCTAAGATACTTTGAAGACCTTGAGACCCTTGATGTACTTCTAAACCCCGTTATAAAATTTCATTCAATTTTTTTGCTTAAAAAAATGCACAAAAATTATTAGCTATATAATTCCCGATTTTGAGAAATCCTAACAAACCCTTCTTTTACCAAAAATTATTAGCTATATAATTCCCGATTTTCAGTTGATTTTTTAGATTTCAACAAAACATACAAATACTTATTTTATATCCATTCTTACCCCCCCTATAAGATAAATTGAAGTTTATGGGGATGATTTTTAATGACCTTCATACCTTAAAATTACTTATGAACCACGTTACAAAGTTACATTGAATTATTAGTTTTTATTTTTATTTTTGGCTGAAGAATGTATAAAAAAATAATTAATGAGCACTCTAAATGTCATGACATGTTTCAAATGGCTTATAACACTTAACGCAAATGTACAGTTCAAATATAAAGTTAAATCCTTATGTACACATTTTTCAAAAAATTGTGAACTAGATAAACTCACAATTTTTTTACCAAGAATATCAAATTACTTATTTTATTTCATTCTCATTACATTGTAAAACACCCTGCAGTTGACGGGAATCATGTGTAATAACCTTCAGGTGAGAGGGATTGTTTGTAAATTACCCCCAGATACTAGAGTTAGTTCACAAAAATTATCATCAGTATCGTTTTCTAGTGAAGATATATGCTAGCTCTTTACCATAGTGTAAAGTATGAAGAGAGACTTCCAATTTTATTTAAAGAGCAACTCTGTCAAATACAATTTTGGGAAAAAATAATTATGGACAGGAACAAGGCCCATTATCATTATAAGATTATAAGTAAAGAATACGTATGTACATTGCCGCAAAATTACTGCACGATGATCACCGGTCACCTCGCCTAAATGATAAGCATGAGATTATGACTAGGGAAGTGTAATAAATATTACATAAACCTTACAAATAGAAGGAACTGGTCAATTGGAACCTAAAATAACACTCCTCTTCCAGAATGGGTGGATATACTTATCCTATGTCTACTTTTCCTCTCATTCCTTGTCCGTCCAGCTATGCAAATTCTTAACTAAGGAACCTCTGCAGCCCGTTTTATCCAGATGCACTGGAAGCGGCACGCTTGCCATACTCTCCCTGTTCTTCTTTGGCAAACTCTTCGATTAATTCCCGCTGTCTTGGAGTCAGATTCCTGTACATATGAAGTGTCAGGTTTCTAGCTACCTAGATAGAATAGTGAGTCGGAAAGTCATCATGGTCACATACAATACAAGAAGCTATAGACACAAAATTGTGCGGAGCCAGAAAAACTTACAATGGGATGCTGACAGTGAAGTGCACAAATTGATCGCCAAATGAATAAGAGTTCTTTGTCTTGATCCCTGTTAATAATCACCAGGAGGACATGTGAGACACATAATCAGAAGGAAGACTGATAAATTTTTATCCAGCCGTGGTTATTGGGGCATCTCTATGACTTTATAGAAACTTCCAAAGCTGACAAAGACAAGGAATATAACTACACTTTCCCACATTAAACATGGAATATAACTGCAAGATACTAGACTGAAAGGGCTCATTTGGTGGGGAAGATTAGCTTGGGTAATTCATCAAATTCAAGGCAATTTGAAGGTAGAAGTGAATGCCAGGATCAGCATATAGCGAAATTTATCCAATCCAAACCCCTCAAAGTGGTAGCATTATAAGAGGTAAGTGTCCTTCTGTATCAGATCTCCTCATCCTGCAATGTCATTCACTTCTACCTTCAATATAGCTTGAAATTTATGAATTATCCAATCTCATCAAATACTACCCACCAAAGGATTCAAAATTGTACCCCTACAGAACATGTGCATGCATATTAAGAGCAAAAAATTGCAATACGTAAAATCATAAGAGAGACAATGCTTAGGGCTAAAAGTAACATCATATCTCTCTTCTACTAGTCTCCTCCCTTTTTGTTAATAGAAGAGGTTGACCAACAAATCAACGCAGATCTTTATATCAAAAACCTTACCATTTAAAGTAACAAATTAGTAATTCCTAATGAATCTAAATTTTCCAGGATGTTACTTGGGAAACTTTAAAGACGGGAAACTACGAAGTACTTATTAGTGATGAATATGATCAACACAATGAACCAAAGGCATAACTCCGATTCCCTCACCTTTCTGTTTCAGGACTACCTTCTGACCAGGTTGAGTACCAGCCCGGACCTGCAAATCATAGAGCAATTAAAATATTTCCGCCATTCAGTATTATACCAACAATGGCCTCTACAGAGAACAAAATTTTATCAGTCTTTTCCAATTTAGAGTTACTTATAGATTATGCATGAGTTCCAAATCAAACCTTTAATACAACATCCCCGGTGAGAGTTGGGACCTGGATTGTTCCTCCCAAAATTGCCTGCACAAAAGCTTTCATTAAACTTCAGTATATAATGCCACTTAGTACTACAGTCTAGGTGGTATTCCTCTCCAGACGTTGTGTGGGAGGTCTTGGGTTCAACTCTCGTAAAGGGCAAGGCGGATACCCAATGTGTATTATGATATCACCCTTCCCCATCTCATTGTTTCAGGGGAAAAAAAAAACTTCGGTACATAAATACATGAATGCCACAGTTGGCAGATCTCCTAAACCAGTATATAAGATCCATAATCTGCCTAGACACATCACAGATCGTAAGTCCCCACACCACCATAATCATAGAAACTTAACAAAGTTTTTATACTTGAGCTTGTTGGTGACCTCGAGGGAAATAAGACACTGAAAGCGCAAAAAGATTACAATGTTTCTCCATCTCATATACTCAATCTTCAAGGTTTTCTCAAGAGTAGAACAAATTAACAACTTCCCGACCACTAAAAATAGGTAGTACCTGAGTGATACTCAGAACAGCATCTACATGAATGTCAGCACCCTCTCTACGGAAAACTGGGTCTTCCCTAACCTGCCATCAGATTTAATATGCGAATTTATTTCACCAAAAAAAAAAATTATACACCCTAAGGTACAATAAAGATTAAGATTGCAAGGACATCAAGGAACAAAGAATTTGGGTCACCTTAATTACAACTAAAAGATCACCAGGTCTATTTCCATTGGGATCAGCCCCACCACTACCAGACACCTTTATAGCATCATTGTTATCTACACCTGTAAATGGAAATAAACAGTCATCACACCGACTATTACAGAAATCAGCAAACATAGCAGGTCAAAAATATGTATTGATGTTCTTGTGTTGACAACTACAAATTTAGCCTAAGCTAGGTCAAAACCATTTTGATTGGAAAAAAAAATCTGGGTATAAATTAGGTAATACATTCCATTCCTTGGGACTTGTTTCTATACTTCTGTTTTTCTTTCTACTGTTTTTTTTTCTTTTTCTTTCAGTTTGCGTTCTAACACTTGCATGTGCCCAACACGTATGAATTTTTTTTCTTAAAGATTAAGGCAAAATGTAAAAAAATATATGGTATAAAAGAAAACAAAGAAAAGAATACAGCATCAAAACCGCATCAATCTGTTGAATACCTCACGCCAGAAATGATACGCAGCACAATAATAACAATGATAACAACTTTGTTTACAGCCTGAGTTGATACCCAACCCACGGTTAACTGTAAATGAAGGAAATCTAATGCATACCAGAGCACTGAATAGCTTAGATATACAATGATTCAGCAAAATAACCCTTGTCAACGCAAACAGAACCACCATCAGGAATCAACTTCAATGCCACAAGAGTTACAGGAAATACCTGGCACAATATCTAACTTGACTGACTTCATCCGATTTGTGACCCGTTTCCCATTACACGAGCTGCAAATTTTCTGAAACCAAAATGTGATTTATTTTATTACATGAGAACAGATTTTGACCAGTGATTTATAAAGTAAACATGTAAAACAAATCCACAAGAGGAAACCAAAGAAAATTCGAGCAAAACCATCTAACATTAACCAAGTAGATCTACAAAAGGAAGAAAGACCTTAGAAAATCAAATTCTTAATATCCTTCAATGTATCCAAAAGTAATTAGGAACATATATAAACTACATTTAGCAAAGAGTTGTTCACAAGCTCTTCTATATTTCAAGCAAGCATTTTATCAGGATTCTGCAATTATTCACAAATACAAAATCTAGCCCCCATTGATTTTCATGATTGCTCTCCTATCCTCACTTGTTTATGGAGCAAAATAGGTGCTTCATAAGAAAGTGGGAGCCAACCAACACAAACACATGCACACAAACAGAGTATCAGAGATTCGTCTGGCCCTCAAATATATATATTTTGGTTGCTTTATATTCCTCATGGGCAAGGCTAACAAGATCCCCCCCCCCCCCCCCCCCCCCCCCCCCGGGGCCCTGCGCCCCAACCACACACCTACACAATTGACATTGCCAAAACAAGTTACCATATAGTGTCATATCTTTTGCATCTTAAAATGTAAGCAAACATCTAACAATAGCAAGCCTAAAATGGACAATAGAGAAAATATTAAGTGACAAGGTTAGCACTAAGCAGAAAACAAAGACTAAACTTGAGAAATGATGACATGACACATGAGAGACTAAAGATTGACAATTAAATTTATTTCGAGTAACAAAAGCTGATACTAGAGATAAGATGTGAACCATACCGAGTAAGATTTACCATTGCCACCGCATTGAGAACAAGTTGATTGCATGCTAAATGGACCAGTTTGCATGAAGGTCTGGATATGCAGCAAATTAAGCGTAAACAAGAGCATAATGATATGATATCCTTACTGATAAAAAAACTGGTAATGTCTTTGTTCATAGAAAAACTAACCATGCCAGACCCTTTACAGCGCTTACATGTTTCGGGTCTGGTGCCAGGAGGAACACCACTTCCACCTGCAAAGATACAAAAGCACAAGAAATTAGATAATAGAGCCTCTTCCAATAGTAACGAGAAAAATACAACTAAATACTAGACAAGTGCGACAATAGCGAACTTTCAAAAATAGCAAAACTTGGAAGTGTATACTATCAGTATACCGCAAGCTTCACAGGCCACGGTGGCTGAAAATTTCACAGTTTTGGCACATCCTTGAACAGCTTCCATGAATGATAGTTCCAAAGTAACCTGTGTATTAAAAGAAAATAAATATATGCCAGATGCAGATTCTAAAATACAAACAAACATGAAAAAAAAAGAAAAAAATTGAAGAGAGATAAAACCTTGATATCTGGACCACGCTGATGGAAAAGGTTGAAAATCTAATATCCATTTGAACAGCCCCCCACCAATGTGCACATACCACGAAATTGAAAATTGTCAATAACAAATTGCAAGAAACAATAATTTGGAAACATATATGGCACTTCATCTTGTTTTAGAACAAATTATATGCCTTTTACAATCATGAAATTTAAAAGATAATCAGTAAGAAATCCAATAACTCCACGCATCACATAATAAATAGCAGAAGCCCCGCCTTCCAAAGATCAGTTAAGAAGTTCCGATAATTTTCTCAGAAAGAGAGAGCCTGGAGCAGTAACCTATGGCTAGTGCTAAGGCTAAACAAATCAAGTTTCCAGCACGGCTAGGGATATCAAGCCATTTGGTGCATTGGACATACACCAACTCAATTTAAGTATAAAACTCGAGATTGAAGTGGATCTATAATTATATCATGTTCAACACACATATATGAAGATGAAAAATATAATGTGATGGAAAAGGATCCTTACTAAACTTTAAAAAAATACACATAGCAAACAGATGAATACTATATATTGATCAGTTGCAAAGTGTGGTCTCAAATTTCAAAACTCCAAATGATAATAAACATCAACAAACAAGCCTTACTGAAAGGATAGATTCATTACATTGTCATCAAAGATGTCCTGAAATGGATTCCTCATATCATTAGGAAAGCCATTGCCTTGATCTTCAAATGCAGCATGTCCAACCTGCAAATGGATGCTATGAGATGAGTACAGACATGATGAACATAGACGAGTTAAACAATTAGCACATTAACATAACAAAATTATGAAAAAGATCCCACCATAAAAGTATAGTACAAGAATAGTCCTCCAGAGAAGATGGTCATGAAGCTAAAAGTTTTACTCCCTACCACATTGATTTCTAAAGACTTAAAAAAGATTGTTTCAAAATTGCCTTTGACCTTCGCCACAAATAAAAAATTCCCCCAAATCATCTTAAATTCTTCCCGCTTTACATGTGGAACTACAATCAAATACCATTTTCTAGAATACAAAAGCACTTTTTTGTTTCTTGCAAAGTACTTTGCAATCAGAGGGCAAGAGGAACAGAATTTGTGTGGAGTTGCAGTTTGAACGCTTGGTAGTATAGATAAGGATCACTCAAGACTACAACAGGGAGGAAGCGAAGGGAATTGGGATGAAGTTCATGTATGGGTATCATGGTGGGCTTCAACCTCATATGAATGTAGGGACAAAAACATTTTTCTTATTCTATTGAGATGGTCGGCAGTCTTAAAACATTATCCACAATGTTCGCTGGTTGACTGCCAAAATCAGCAGTCAGAATGCCATCTAGATTACTAAATCTTAATACATTATGATCCAAAGCACCCAAACTATTAAAATTGATACAGAAACAGCGATTCCAAATAGAAGCCCAATCAGTTCCATAAAGTCTGCCTACGTACAATTCAGTAGACAAAAAAAATATTAGTAGAGAGAGCATATTTTGAATTTTTATAGTAGCGAGGCCACAACATAACTCAAAACTTCTAAATCTTGACAGCAGATGGAACATCAACATTGACGCAGAACTGATTGACCAAAAAACATTTTATCCCCATCCAATTTAGTGTCATGTAAAACTTGCAGAAGCATTAAATGCAAGGTGTTACAATACCTCACATCCTACCAGGCCAGAATGATCTCATTACAGAGATATTCCATTGATAATTTTTTTTACTAATAAAAGGTGTGCGTGGAGAAGGTGTAAAGATAAAGATTAGAAGTGGCACCTCATCATATTGTTGACGCTTTTCCTCATCTTTTAAAACCTACACAAAATTAACAAAGTTGATTTTAGTATATTAATAGTAATAAGTCAATAACTTTTGGATTAGGAAAAATAACCTCATAGGCCTTTGAAACTTCTTGAAACTTCTTTTCTGCCTCTGGATCTTCTTTATTTGTGTCTGGATGGAGCTTCTTTGCTAGCTGCATAAAGAACAGGGATGATTAAGGATCAAAGTCAACATGATAAACAAACAAAAATATAAGATTAAATCACTTAAAACAATTTTTTTAAAAGCACTTTTTTTATGTTTGTTGGATCCACAATTAAACCTATGGATCCTTAGGATTGGTGAGATGCAGACAGAGATGAACTTGGGAAGGTCAATACACATTTGGAAGATGCTACACCTTGAGTACAGATGGGAAATTGACTTAACTTCTACATTTGTAACTAAAGTCCGCATTGACGTTATGGATGTCTTAACATGAAAATGTACACCCTTATTATTCCTATAGCAGAAAAAGATTATAAACAATTCTAAGATTTCTGGACATCTACAAATGTTTTAGCCATTTTAGAATTATGGTTTTATATCCACTGCATTATACATAGTTATATATCGGATGCACCCTAACATTTTCTCGGCATGACCATGCTGTATAAGTGGCATTTTTCTATGGTAAAAGACTTGAGTGAGTGAGTAAGTACATATGGAAATAAAAAAAAAAGGGAGGTGAAGCAAAGACATACCCCATAATAAGCTTTCTTTATTTCTGATGCACTAGCATTCCTGCTCACGCCTAGAGTCTCATAGTAATCTCTCATGGACATAGATGCTGGTGCATAAAAGGCAGTACGAGCTCATAAATAATTTCCAAGACTAACTATCACATTGAACAAATACTGACATGATATTGCAAGAAACTACCAACAAAGTAAAGGAACCCTCCAACTCAAATCATGGTTTTCCAACTCAAAATACGGATTTCATGGTATTTCAAAATCATACAGGATTTGACATTAATTGCATAAAAATAACATATTTACACACATAAGAACAAATAAACCAGAATGAAAACATCTCTATGTGTCTGATACCAGTTCCATGAATCAATCTAACTGCCAACCAGTTGGTATTCAGCGCTCCCAGCAACCAATTGTTTTTACAAACTGCATAGAAGGGAAAGGAAGAGTTGAGAGATTTTTCACAAATTCAAAAAAGTAAAATTTGAAAAAGTGAAAAGTGGGCGTTTGACATACCATTATTAATAGATGTATAATTTCCTAAAACCCTATAATTGGTGCAAACCGCAGTCTTGAATGTCCTATAACCACTTCCAAGCACCCTTCCGTATTCCTAGAAGCAATTCAAACATTGATCCAAGTTAAGTAGTTAAACAAGAACATGGATTTCACAGAATCACCGAATAATAAAAACAAAAAAATCGAAAATGATAAGAAGTAGGACAGTTAGTTTTTAGATAAGAGAGATAATGGAAAATCGTACGGTGGCTGAAGGATTGCAGAGGGGATTGGAGGCGATAGTGCGACGAGCGAGGCAGTACACAAGCCTGGTGCCATTCGAGCGAACCATTTGCGGACGGAAGGCACCAAAAAGATTGAGTCTTTAGCGGAAAGCTGGGGTTTTCAGGGGTTTTGGCTTGTTGGGATGATAAACCCTCGAAAAACCCTAAATTTTGAGACAGTGGCGATCGAAGATTCTAGTGACTACCAAGTACCAAGGGCGAGAGTAAGAAAGAGCGAAGGGGCCAGGCCCAATCTTGTGGGAGACACTTTTCCCATTTTTACATTTAAATCGTTTCGATTTTTTAAATACTTGAAATTCGAATGGTCATAACTTTTTACTCTGATATTGTTTTAGGCAGATTTTCTTTGAGTTCATATAAATTTTCAAAATCTATATGTACCCAAGACGACATTGTGGGTTGTAGCCTTGTAGGGCACTTCATTCTCCACTAAAAGTTTTGAATTTGAGATTCGAAGGTCATAATTTCTTACTTTCGTATTAATTTTGAATAATTTCATTTAATTTTTCGAAATTTATATGTTTTTTATGTGTCAAAATAACTAAGTATGCGAGTATGTAGTCATAAACCATCATAAATATTTGTAAGTCAATTTTGTGTAGAATTTTGTGCTGAAGTTCTCTAGAGCACCAAAAAACAGTTGATACATAGCAATATAAATTCGAAATGTCTTATTTCCTAGAGCACTGAAAAGTCAAAAAGAAACCCAAAGCCGCTCTAATGCTCATCATTTGCAGCTTAAACACTCATGTACAAGTCTTAATTACGTCATTAGGCATCCATATTACATGAAATTTAGTAACTGCACATAATTATGGCACAACAAAATATCACACTACCCAAATCCAGTTTCTTTTTCTCTTATTCCTATTTTCGTGTCTTCCATCGTTTGCTAATATTTACAGACTTCAGAATGGAACTTAACATGAACATGAATCTCATGATAATGTTCAGAAATTTCAACAGTATTAGAGGGACTGAGGGTGACAACAATGATAAATCAGGTTAAAAGTAAGAGTATAAATTAGCAAATATAAATAAAAATAAAGCATCTTTGATCAGCAGTTTTCCGCAGATCAGCGATTTTGCTTTTTATTTCTTTCATTATTATCCTTTTATTAGTTCCAAACTTTTCTTTACTTTACAATTCCCATCCTGAAGATTGCTGCCTACCCAAGAAAGGTATTTTTCTTCTAATATAGTACAGATATATCATATATCATATATGTATGTGTGTCTTATATGCTATACAAAGTACAAAGCAAAGCATCTTTGAGATTTGATTCTTCAAGCCATGCCATGCAAGTTTCTTAGAGAGGCCTCCAGAACATTTTGATTGTTTATATAAATATGTAGAAGAACAAAAGTTAGCTTTATTTCATCATGCATGTTCATAGAGGCTGGCTGTTACTTTACCTCAGCAAACCAAAAGCAAGAGAATTGGTATGCTAAGATTCCCAAGCTTCACATGCATTTTCTTGGCAATCAAACAGATCGTAACTTAGAGAGATTTATACCAATGGCAGAGGAGGTTATTCCAAAACTTTCCAACTTTATAAAAAGTCCCAAGCCTTGGGGGTTCGATTTTCAACAGATGCAGGCAGCTTCTTCATCAAAACATTCTTTGCTTCACCAAATAAACACAATGTTTGTTCCTTGGGAGATAAAACTTTGCTTCTGAAGCTTCTTTGTGATTACTTGTAGGGTGTCACTTCCTCTAGATTCTCAAGCCAGAGACAGGTAAAGCAAAATGAAGCTGATAGTAGAAGTGGTAGATGCTCATGATCTTATGCCCACAGACGGTGAAGGATCTGCTACTGCATTTGTATCAGTTGATTTTGTGAACCAGCTTCGCCGAACCAAATCTATCCCAAAGAACCTCAACCCCATTTGGAACCAAAAACTCATCTTCAATCTCACCGAAACCAGAAATTTCCATCACCAAGCCATCCTAGTGTCTGTGTTTCATGAAAGGAGATTGCCTAATCCCGGCAGAAATTTCCTTGGAAGGGTGAGAATTTCTTGCTCAAACATTGTCACGAAAAGTGAGGGAGCTTATCAAAGATTCCCATTACAAAAGAACTGGTTTTTCTCATCTGTCAAGGGTGAGATTGGCTTAAAAATTTATCTTTTACTAGAATCATCTGAACCGAAATCTTCTCCATATTCTCCACCAGAAATAGAGCTACGACCAGAAGCCTCTCCACATTCCAAATCTCTTCAACAACCAGATCACGATCAAACTTCTAGCAAAGTATTGGCCGCTGTTCCAAAAGAAAACGTCCCTATAGCAGATACCAGTCCCGATATCAAATCAGAAGTCAACAAACAGGTTGTTTATGTTGCCCATCACATAAACAAGCATCAAGTTCTGCAGCAACCGGCCATATCAGTACAAAGACAAGCACAAGGCTTCCCATTAACCATGAGGCCAACTCAACCCGAAGCTCGTGAAAGCCAGCAGGAAGACTATGAGCTGAAAGACACCAGCCCGCAGCTTGGTGAGAGGTGGCCAAATGGTGGAGGAAGAGGATGGATGGGCAGCGAGAGAATGACAAGCACTTATGACCTTGTTGAGCAGATGTTTTATCTCTATGTTCGCATTGTGAAAGCCAAGGACCTCCCTTCCAGCTCCATCACTGGAAGTTGTGATCCTTACGTGGAAGTAAAGCTGGGAAACTACAAGGGAAGAACGAGGCATTTTGAGAGGAAAATGAATCCAGAGTGGAACCAAGTGTTTGCTTTCTCAAAAGACAGGATTCAATCATCGGTGGTGGAGGTTTTTGTTAAAGACAAGGAGATGATTGGAAGAGATGATTATCTTGGTCGGGTGGTTTTTGATTTGAATGAAGTTCCAACAAGAGTTCCTCCCGACAGCCCCCTGGCTCCTCAGTGGTATAGACTTGAGCATCGGCGTGGAGAAGGGAAAGTCAGAGGTGAGATCATGGTTGCAGTTTGGATGGGAACACAAGCTGATGAAGCCTTTTCAGATGCATGGCATTCAGATGCTGCAGCTGTTTATGGTGAGGGTGTGTTTAATATCCGGTCCAAGGTCTATGTGTCACCGAAACTTTGGTATCTGAGGGTGAATGTGATTGAAGCTCAAGATGTTCTGCCAAATGACAGAAGCCGGCTTCCAGAAGTTTTTGTCAAAGCTCAGGTTGGAAGCCAAGTGCTCAGAACCAAGATATGTCCAAGTAGGACAACTGCAAATTTGCTATGGAATGAAGATTTAGTCTTCGTTGCAGCTGAGCCTTTTGAGGAGCAACTGGTTGTGACAGTTGAGGATCGAGTCCATTCTTCAAAAGATGAGGTGTTGGGAAAAATAAGCATGACAATGGACACATTTGAGAAGCGGCTTGATCACAGGCCAGTTCATTCGCGCTGGTTCAATCTTGAGAAGTATGGCTTCGGTGTCTTGGAGCCTGATAGAAGGAAGGAGCTCAAGTTTTCCAGCAGAATTCACCTGAGAGTTTGCCTTGAAGGTGGGTATCATGTGTTAGATGAATCAACGATGTACATAAGTGATCAAAGGCCAACAGCACGGCAGCTTTGGAAGGAGCCTGTTGGGATTTTGGAAGTTGGGATTTTAAGTGCACAAGGGCTTCTTCCAATGAAGATGAAGGATGGGAGAGGAAGCACGGATGCTTACTGTGTAGCTAGGTACGGGCAAAAATGGGTTAGAACCAGAACCATTCTTGACACGTTTGGTCCTAAATGGAATGAGCAGTACACATGGGAGGTTTATGATCCCTGCACTGTCATCACACTGGGAGTTTTCGACAATTGCCACCTAGGCGGAGGTGAGAAGCAACCAACAACTGCAAGCACCGGAGCAAGAGATTCGCGAATTGGGAAGGTGAGAATTCGACTATCAACACTTGAAGCTTATCGAATGTATACGCATTCTTATCCCCTCCTAGTTCTACAACCTAATGGAGTGAAGAAAATGGGGGAGCTTCAACTAGCTGTTCGATTCACCACCCTCTCTGTGGCGAACATGATCTATGTTTACGGGCACCCCTTGCTACCAAAAATGCACTACTTGCATCCGTTCACAGTGAATCAAGTTGATAATCTTCGTTACCAAGCAATGAATATCGTTGCAATGAGACTTGGCAGGGCTGAGCCGCCTCTGAGAAAAGAGGTGGTGGAGTACATGTTGGATGTTGACTCACACATGTGGAGTATGAGGAGGAGCAAAGCCAACTTCTTTCGAATTATGTCACTGCTTTCTTGCTTGTTTTCCATGAGCCGGTGGTTTAGTGATGTCTGCAACTGGAAGAATGCTGGCACCACAGTTCTAGTTCACATTCTGTTTCTGATATTGATTTGGTACCCGGAGTTGATACTTCCAACTCTTTTCGTTTACATGTTCCTCATCGGAATGTGGAACTACAGGTTCAGGCCTCGGCATCCTCCTCATATGGACACCAAGCTTTCCTGGGCAGAGGCAGTTCACCCGGACGAGCTTGATGAGGAGTTTGACACATTTCCAAGCTCCAGACCTCATGATATAGTTCGAATGAGATACGACAGGATCAGGAGCATAGCCGGAAGGATACAGACGGTGGTGGGTGACATGGCAACACAAGGGGAGAGGTTTCAGTCTCTGCTCAGTTGGAGAGACCCAAGAGCAACCAGCCTTTTCATAATGTTCTGCCTTTGTGCATCTGTTGTGCTTTATGCAACCCCATTTAGGGTTGTTTCTTTGGTTGCAGGGCTATATTGCTTGAGGCACCCTAGGTTTCGAAGCAAGCTGCCTACTGTGCCCAGCAACTTCTTCAAGAGATTGCCGGCTCGAACCGACAGCTTGCTTTGAAACTGACAAGCCTGTAAACTATAACCTATTACTAGCTTCTGTTCATCTAACCTCAACTTTCTGAACTTTGAATAAAAACCCTATTTGAATTCTCTTTGTATCGTTTCTTTGTAACTTAAAACAGAAATTTGTACGGGTTGTTTGTAACTTAACAAAAATAGTAAAGGTTCCTTCATAAAAAAGGAAAGATAACATCGTCGCACAATGCATGATTCTAAAGCAACATCTGATTAGATGTCAATTACAGATAAGGCCTAGGAGTTTCAACCGCTAAGATCAAGATCAAACAAAATTGGAACAATTGTAGGATAGGAGAGCAAAGTCTTGACACTTTCAGTTTCATCACTCTAGAAAACAAGCTCATGAGGCTTCATGCCTTGCTTAAGAGAAAACCTTGCTGCCAAATAAGTCTTCAAATCTGCAACTCCCTCGATTGCTTTGATCAATGGTGTATCAACAGCCTTCTGGTCATCTTTTTTCTCTTGTGGGAGAGAACTTTTCTCCTACAATTTGAATAAAATTAGAGGAAGGGACAAATAGAAAACCAAAGAACGACCATCAACACAGTTTACAGCCAAAATAGATAAATGATAAAAACCAACCTCTTTCTCTGCTTCAAAGAACTCCCCTTCTCCCTTCTTTTTCTTCTTCTCCGCTACCTTCCCAAAATACTTGTCATCAAACTTATCCGCATTAACCCCAGAGATGTCAACCTTTGTTGAAGTTCCAATCACGTATGACTGGTTCACACGTCTTAGAGGAACACCGTTAATCTTGAATGGTCCTGGAATGACAAGAAATAATGAGCAGAAAAACTCCCATAACTAACATCTAATGATCACACGGCATATGAAAACAAAACTCCCGGCCAAATGGTTCTGTTGAAAATATTATAAACAAGACGACTGCCCATCCAAATGGCTCTCTTTAACTTCAAAATAAATCACTGTAATCACATAAAGTAAGCAATGACCTCCCATGTACTGAATGACCACCACATCATCAAATTACAACTACATATTCATAAGCATGGTTTTCTTGTATTATTTATGCTAAATTGGATTAAACCAAATAGCCATCCTAAATGAAATAAATCAGAAGCACAATTAACACAAGATCTAAGAGCTAATTTATTACCAAACGGTTTGAATCAGAAACCGATGAAGAATTAATAAAAAAAAATCAATTCATGAGATACAAGAGCTTACCAGTGACCAAAAGCAAGCCAGATGAAAGCTGCTTGAGGAACACAACCCTCTTCCCCTTGAACCTCCCAGCAAGAATGATCAACACGGTACCAGGAGTAATACTAGCCCTACATGGTATGAAGAATCCACATGATTACCAAAGATTAAGGAAGAGAAACAAATCATCACTAGAAGGAAAAAAAACAAGAAATAATCCAATATTTTGAAGAATTTCTCAATATTTTCTCCGAAAAAGAGGGGTATCAAATAGCTATATGACTACATGATCATATAACAGAAGAAAACATACACAAATCTACTGATTAGAGCAATCGAAAGTTACAGAATTCAAATGATAAAAACACACAAGCACAAATTTTCTCAGAACCCAAACACATATCGACAACAATTCAATTCAAAGCATTTCCGCGAATTAAGGAAAAAGAAAACCAAACCCAACAATGTAAATCAACCAAGCAACTCAGTCAGAAATACAAAAATATAAAAAATCTAGAAAGATGAAGATAGCGAAGCAGGGACGGTTACCTGAGCTTTGTGGGCTTGTGCTTCCGCTTGTTGACGAGGGGCTTCTTCTCATCATCAGCGGGATAAAACTTGGGGGGCTTGACAGCAGGGACCTCAGCCGCAGGCTGCTTATCGTGGCGAGGGAAAACGCCGCCATTTTTGGCCTTGATAGCCCAAAGCCCTCGCTTGTGATACATCTTCGACCTTGAGTATTTCCCAATCCCTCTGATCAGATCTGGGTTTCTGGACACCTTAGGGGTCCTCTGCTTCGGAGCCATCGCTGAAAATCTGAAAGGCTCTTGTTCTCACGCTATATTCGTTTCTCCGTCTCCAAACGGCTGAGCCACAACATAGTGAAGAAGAAAGTGAGGTATTTAAATGGGCCGAACCCTTAAAACCCTTAGACCTACGTCCCTCCAAAATGTGGGTTACTCACTGTCAGCCATTCGCTCCTACGGAAAATGACAATTTTGCCATTTACTTCCCCTTCATTACAATTAGGTCTATAATTTCATTTGTTACAATTAAATTTGGATTAGCTGACCCTATAAATTAGTTTCATCTTTTTTTTTAGGTTCAAAACCTTCTAAATTATTTATAGAAAAAATAAAAAATAAAATTATTTGCATTCTTAAACTTTTAGGTCTCGTTTGATACATTATATTGTACAAATTATTTTAATCGGATAGACTAATAGACTGACTATTTATTCAGACGTTTGGTGCTCGACCGAATTAAAATGCCGACTATATTATATTTGACGAATTATATTATAGTAGTTGATAAAAAAATATTTATATATAAATATTAATTACATATATTATTTTTTTATTTTTTATTTATTTATTTTTATTAAAAATTTATTTTATCTTATTATTATTGCTATTGTTATTATTATTATTATTATTATTATTATTATTATTATTATTAATATTTCAAGATTATTAGTCATCCTAGTATTTAATATGAACAATTTGGAGAATATTATTTTAGCGTGTCCGTATAAATATATTTAATTATATTAATTTATACGGTGTCTAATTAATACGAGTGGTACCAAATATTAGTTTCATATTATATTATTATATACAATTTCTTATACGGCATACCAAACGTAACCTTAAAGGTTTAATGACATGTTGTATTAAATTTTTCTCTTACACAATTTGTAAAATTACACTCATTTCTTCTAAAAAAAAATAAAACTCACAAACCATAAAATTGTTCAAAAAAATTGACATTTTCATATATCTGTAACGTTATTAAGAGGTTTTTTGCTCTTTAAGATGGTTTATATCTCAAAAAAAAATGCATGAAACAAAAAAAAAATCCCTCATATTTTGAAAATTTTACTAAATTTCTTGAGATTTCAAATCATTATCGGATGATTCCTTTTAACGAAATAACCTTAAAAATGATGATATCTTAGGTAGTATGAGTAGATTTATTGGGTTCAAATTTTTTGTTTTTGCTATTAGTATCATTTATGTTGTTTATGTACA
Organism: Prinsepia uniflora; assembly: GCA_032719365.1. Classification (NCBI taxonomy): domain Eukaryota; kingdom Viridiplantae; phylum Streptophyta; class Magnoliopsida; order Rosales; family Rosaceae; genus Prinsepia; species Prinsepia uniflora. The sequence continues at coordinate 337,737 of CM064869.1, read as the reverse complement.
ATATAATCTTATTTTTTTATATTATATAATGAAATTGAGGTCTGCTTTCTTTAATATTGTTGTACATCAAATAAAAAATAAAAAATCATCTACCTAAAAAAATTACCAAAAGGGCAAAGAGTCTAATAATTTGTCACCCGCGGGTGACATAGCTTGGACCAAAATCCCAGCCAGATGATGAGATAATGAAATTGGAGCCTCCCCCAGCTCGTTTCTCAGTTCACTGTTTCACACCCTCACCTCTCTCACCGTGTTCAATTGATATTTCCTCTCCGTTAAGTGTTAACCCAGAAGAAATGGCTACAATCTCATCCCTACTATCACCACTCAATCTCCTTCACCACTCTACGAACCCTACCAAAACCGCACCAAAGCTCTCCCTCCAAATCCTCAAACCAACCCAATTTCAAGGCCTTCTGAATCTGACCCCTAGACACTCACAAAGACTCTTTGCTGTTGCCGAAGAAGTCGCAGCCGACCCGTCTTCCAAGGCGGCCAGGAGAGTTTACATTGGGAACATTCCCAGGACTGTGGATAATGCTGGGCTTACCAAAATTGTTGAAGAACATGGTGCTGTAGAGAAGGCTGAGGTATTGGGCTGTTTCCATTTTCTTCTGTTGCTATGTTTTTTGTCTGAAGTTTTGTGCTTTTTAATTGTTGGGTTATTGTAGAATTGTGAACTCCCAATGATAATTATCTAGTAGCCACTGCTTTTGTTTTTGGTATTGCATTGGATTTGTTAGCACAGTTAGGAACTTAAGTGTCCTTTTGTTTGGGAAAGGATTTTGATTTGAAATATATGCTGAAAGCCTTTGAAATCCGTTGGCTTTCTTCGTTTTGCTTCATATTCAATTCCTAGCATACATGAATTGCAATAGTCTAAGCAACCAATTTAGCTCTGTTATCAATTCCAGATCACTACCTAACTAAACGAACCCTTAAAGTAGTGCAATTGGTGTAAAGGAATTTAAGTTTTGTAAGAGTTGATTTGGAATATTTCATCTCTTACCCAATACAGTCTGCAGACTACAAAACATTTTTATCTTATTCTGGTGATTTAACAATCCCTTGTAAGCGTTTCTACTTCGGGTTTCTTTTTTATAGCAGCATGCAAAGACCTTGTTAATGCTGCTTGAGGTGTTTCCTGATCTTTTATTATTATCTTTGTCACTGATAGTCCAATCGTCTTAGCTTTTCGTGCCTGAGCATGATTGAATTGTACTATACTTGAGATAAGTGGGATTTACCAGGTACAGACTAAGCTCTTACCGGAACAATAATATTCGCTGAAGTATGTTAAATGCTTGTACTTGCAAAAGAATCAATGTGAAGGAGTTGGTATTGTAAAACTGAAGATGGGAGATACGTATGGCTGGGAAAGAGAATGTGGATGTGTTTGGGGACTTTTTTCCTTCATATGAACTGTTTTTCTATTTTAGTTGACTTTCTTAGAAGATTTTTTAGCTTTATTTTAAAGAAGAAGAAAAGAGATGACTCTCCTTCCTTCCTTTTGGACATAGGTGATGTATGATAAGTACTCTGGAAGAAGTCGCCGATTTGCATTTGTTACAACGAAGACAGTTGAAGATGCAAATGCTGTGGTTGAGAAACTGAATGGAACTGTAAGTGTTTCCAAGGTTCATAGGTGCATATTGTTAAAGAACAGTTAAAGGAATTCGTCTACTATAAGTCTATACATTATACTCCCTTTGTGCTCCCTTGGCAGTTTTAGTTTCCTTTAGTAGGAATTTTTCTGTTGTTCAAAACAAATTAATCCCATCTGGTTGTTAATAAAGGAAATTGGAGGACGTCAAATCAAAGTAAACGTAACCGAGAAACCCCTGATACAAGCGGACGCATCACTTCTTCAGGCAGAAGAGTCCCAATTTATTGACAGCCCCCATAAAGTTTATGTTGGAAATCTTGGAAAGGAAGTAAATACGGACACACTGAAAGCCCTTTTCTCTGAGAAGGCAAAAGTTCTCAGTGCAAAGGTTTCCCGGGTCCCAGGGACCTCGAAATCTAGTGGATTTGGGTTTATATCTTTCTCCTCAGAGGAGGATGTGGAAGCTGCCATTTCTTCGTTCAACAACACTGTAAGTTTCTAGCTGATGTTCCACATTTGTGGATGTTCTGTTGGATTTACTTGAGCACATTCGTTCACCTTTCTATATGTTCTTATGGTTTTCTTCATGTACTTCTTGATTATTCAAAGCATGTTTTCTTAGCAACGGATCAGTTGCTGTTCATTTTGATCGGGATTAGACAATTGATTTCTATTTTTTATTGTTGATTGCAGTTGTTCGAAGGGCAACGAATTCGCGTAAACAAGGCATAGTAGAGCAGGCCGAAATTTGGTTGTGGAGATTGAGTTTGTAGTACGTGTATCTATTGTATGAGACATTAGGATAGGCCCTTTTCCCGTGTGAAACAAAAACCAAAGCCTTTTTTGTAGTTTCGTTTTTATGTTAATGATGTTTTCATGACCTTGAGTTTTCTAGTCATTCCTGGTATAAGTTGATGACCAACTGAATGATATTGTCCACAGATTAATTGATCAACTCTTGTATCCTCAATTTCTGTTTAACAAATTTATTAATCGGTGATAATTATTAATAATTTTTTTATCTTCACCATTTATATTTGAGATATGAGACAAAATCAGGATGAAGAGTGAAGGATATGGAGAAAAAATTAGGGTGAAGAGTAAGGAATAAGGTCAAATACCTATGGAAAACTAATGTAAAAGCGAATGTACCCAAATTGAAAACAAAAAGCAATTCTTTTTGCTGGGTTTCACTTTCTGTGTACAGAGGTGAAAAGGACGAACCAAGTGGTTATCAAATCATGCATGTGTAGCACAAAACCTTAGAAAATCCAAAATACCTATATTTCGAAGATAAAGCGAATATAACAATAACAAGTTGGCCCGGTAGTCGGGGTGTTTCTAGGGTTGGTACTAAAACCTCCGGCAGGTGTGGGTTCAATCCTTACTATTGAATCTTCTTATTGTAGTCAGCTATGCGTTGAAACGTGTGTAAATTCAATCATTATTGGTGCATTTTCTAATCGTGGTCATGAGTGCAATGAAATACGTGTGATTCTTTTATGGTTCTAAAAGGGTGGGCTAACGTAATTCGCTACTAATGAGTTCCCTACTAAAAGAAAAAAAAATGATAAAGCAAATATCATTTCACATTTTGAATTTGAATAATAGCGATATATTTTCTGATTACGATAAAAAATGCAATAAAATACATTGAGTCACCTCGAAAAAATGAATTGTCGTAATTTACTACCGAAAAGAGAAAATTAAGTCATTATCATTTCATTTGAATGGAAATTTAGGAATAGTATATTCATAGAAATAACTTTTTTCAATTTAATCCTCAAGACATAATGGAGATTAAGACTGAAAACATTCATTGAGTACCTTAATTTTGGGGGTTAAACGTGTCGATCAAATACAGCCCCCCACGACCAATTGTGACCAAAATGGACTTCCCCATTATTTATTATTGTATCAAAAGACTCCCCCCATTCCATAAAATTAAATAAATAGATTAGGACTAACCCTGTTTCCCGCCAAATTAACAACGGCAAAAGAATGGCAGAAGGAGTAATTACTATAAACGTGAAGGGCAATCATCGAAATCGTACTCGGCGCCAGTTTTCGTTTCCCGCGCCCCATCTACGCCTTTAATGTCCAATAACCCTAAAACCCCCGTGTCCTCGTCCTCCTCCACTCCCTCGCTTTCTTTCTCTTTTGGTAAAATTTCCTTTCTTCATCTCCGCCTTCAATCTCCATATTTATACACACACAAACGAAAGCACTGTAATTGTATATATTTATTTGTCTGTTTCTACCGTGTCCGCCATTGAAATAGTGCAGAAGAAGACGAAGGTCGAAGGATGTTTTATTCGCAAACGTTCTTGGCTCGAAAAGGCCCACTGGGAACCGTATGGTGTGCGGCGCATCTGCAGAGCAGATTAAAGAAGTCCCATTACACCTCCACGGACATCCCTTCCACCGTTGGTCAGTAAAACCCTTTAAATTTTTTATATTTTTTGCTTAAAGTCTGGGCTTTTCTGGTTAGGGTGTCTCAGATCATGAAATCTAATGCTAAGTTGTGATCCTTGTTCGTTAAAATTTAAGCCTTGTTGTGAAATTGTAGCGTTGTTCTGAGAAAGTTTTATTCTTTTCTTCAGTTTTATTTGTAAGATTCTAACTTGTTTCTTTAACTTTGTAGTTTGTACTGCTATATATATATAACCACTGACCCATTAAAAGGTCGCGTACCCATTTCGTTTTCGTTTGGTTGAAATCACTTTTTGAAAATGGATATGTGTTCATTGTGTTCCCTCTCTTAGGCTCTCTTAATTTTTGTGGGTGCAGGCTTGCAAATTTTTCTGTTCATTCAATGTTAAAATGTATGTAGCTAACAATATTCATATGCATGTTTTTCTTAGATTGCATCATGTTTCCAGACGTTCCTATTGCACTGAGAATGTCAGGACACCTTTTAGTAGGTGTTGTTCGGATATACTCCAAGAAAGTCGACTATCTTTACCAGGACTGTAATGCTGTCTTGACTAGCCTAAGAAAGGCATTTGCTTCTATAGATTTGGATTTGCCAGAGAATGCAAGGCAAGCACCAGTTCAATCCATCACTTTGCCTGACACATTTGACCTTGATGCTCTAGATTTGGATGGAGAAATGTTCCATGAGGGGTAATATTCTCAGAAAGCACCTTTAGTCTATCATTATTTTTCTCTTTCTGAATGGATTTATGATGCAATGGTTTTGTACCTCAGGGCCGAGGATAATCATTGCATGAATCAGGAGGACATCACATTAATAGGTTGGAGGAGTGAACTGCTGTTTGGAATTTCATTTGACTTTTATATTTCGTTTTTGTTTATGTTCATCTGATGAAAGTCTTGAAATTTTTGAACTTTGTGTTGCAGATCAAATTCCTATTGGAACAAGTCCTTATGTTGCTATAACTTTTGATGAGGTTAAACATCTATTTTTTTCCATTTTCATTTCTAATTGTTTTCCTCTCCTTTTTATTACTCTTTGAATTTTGTGGTACTGGAATTGCATTTTGGCTGACCAAACCTTGTATCTGTTTTAGGATATCCAGATGGATCTATTGCATCGCACAGAGGTTATTGAGTCGGATGCTGTTCGTATGGAAGAAGAGTATGCTTCTAATTCATTTGAGTTTTCTCTGTATGATTTTAAATCTTTCTTTGGGAGAGCAATATAATGATTTGTGTGTCCATGGTTACAGCATCCTCCCTACCCCTCCAGGTGAGAGTGCTCCCAATCTGGGTGATCAAACGGCTGAACAGTTAAGGCAAAGTGGTGATGTTACCCTTCCAAATAATTCAGAAGTTGAAGTTCCAGATCATCTTAGGTCCGAAGAGCCTGTTCCAAGTAACCAAAGAGAAAGTATTGGTTTGAGGCATAATGATGCCAGTTCCCCTGAACATGTTCAAGAAATAGATGTTATGCGGGATGCTGTTCCAGATATTAGCTCAGAAACCCTTCTTCCAGGTTTCCCATTTATTACGAATGAGAAGGATGACGTTGCTGAAGCTCACAGATCTTTTGACCCAGAATATGTTCAAGAAATGGAAGTTCCGCTAGATACTGTTCCAGATATTACCTCAGGATTGCATCTTCCTGTTTCACCCAACAACAGGGATGATGCTACTGAACCACACAGATCTGTTGACCTGGAAATGCATTTGAAAGATGTTCTTTCTCCTATTATTGAGGAAGATATACCTTCTGGTGTGCGATCTCCATTGTTTCAGCCAAGTTCCGGAGCACTACCTTCTGCTTCCTCTGTTCCATTTGGTGTGTAGAGTTATTATTCATCATCTAACATCTTCTTAGATGTAAGCATCAATGAGGCCCAATTCTTTTTTCTTGAATGTTTCTCTCTCCTGTTGCAGAAATGCAACCAACACCACCTGTTGCAGAAATGCAACCAACACCACCTGTTGCAGAAATGCAACCAACACCACCTGTTGAGAATCCAAGAGCAAGACCAAGGAAGAGAAAGCAGCATTTTGATCAGACCCTTGTTTTGTCCAATGAGTATGGTTTCACATATTATTTATGTAGCGTCTATATTTCTTATGGTATTGATTACTGAGATATTCTGAATTTTGTAGGTTTATGAATAAGTCAATTCAAGATGCTAGTGATTTATTGCGCAAAAGGAGGAATATTCCGTCCTCTGCTATGGGTGTTTGGAAGTTGAACAACAGTTTAAGAAAAGAAGAAATATTCCTCCAGCCTTCATTAACTGGTGTGTCTTTACTTCATAATGTTCTTCTTGCTGTTGGCTGCCATTTTCATGAGTTTATGAGAATCTGCGTGTCTGCATGTAGGTTTGTGCGCTGATCTTCGTAACATTTCAAACAAAGACTATATATCCACCAAATCCCATTTGTATGTGGAAGATGCTCCAGACTCTAGGCTTACAAGATCTCCTTCTCTCATAAGTGGAGCTTTCTCAGAACTTAGGGTTGCACAATCTCCTCCCTCAGAACCTAGGGTTGTGCAATCTCCTACAACTGAAGCCTTCTCAGAACCTAGGGTTGTTCAATCTCCTCCTCTAACAGCTGAATTGTCCCCGGGAGGTAAGACTACACAGACTCTTCCTGTCACTGAACCTTCCACAGACTATAGGGATGCAAAATCTCCTGCTACTTCATGCGACCAAGAAATTGATGGATTCAGACATGCTGAAGAACATGACAGGGGAAATATCTTACCCGAGTTAATACCTTCACCAAGATTCATATCTTCTCCCAGGAGAGATGACCTTACTTCTTCTCCATCTCTAAACTTACGGTCGGTTTCAGTTCCTCCCTTGGAAACAAGCATTGGAACCCAAATACTGCAGACACCAGATCTGCAAGCATCAACTGGATTTCATGGTTCTGTTTCTGAAACTCCGGGGATAATATATGAGGAGTGGCAAGGTACAGAGAACATTGGTCTTTCAGAGACTCCTGACTTAAGGAATACTGCAGAAGCTGAAGTAAGTTTTAGTATATGGTCCTATAAGCGCTTTTATATAAAATATATTTGGCCTTTACATCACTTTTTACTTTTATTTTGCTACATAATGCCTTTTGTTGGAACCTGCCAAGCATTTTGTTAATATGTAACATTATCGTTGAGAATGAACTTCTGAGAGGCAGAATTTCATTCTGAAATCTCTTTCCTCATGCAATAGGTTTATTAGTGCATTAGTTAATGTTTTCGCCTCTGAACCAGTCAAGTAAATTAACTTTCTAACTTGATGAAATGATTCATTGTAGGATCTATATTTTCTGGAAGCAGATAGCAGTACACCAGCTGGTAAACTCAGAAAACTTTGGTTGACCTGTGATTTGGGTGATTGTATAGATTGTGCATAGTGTTTTTGTTGCCTTTATGAATAAGAGTACACATCTTCAAAGTCAGTTGTTCTTACTTTTTGTATACACTATATGGATGGCATGTCTATGCTTGTACCAGGATCTCAAGGTACACAAGGAGTACCAGGATCTCAAGGGTCACAAGGAATACCAGGATCTCAAGTGACACAAGCAGTTGATTCATTGTCTGTTAGAACCAGGTACGTTTCTTTTCTTTACTTATAAAGGGTTTATTTAGTCTCAGTATTCCTGTATTTAATCACGGTATTTCTGTATTTCTTTATTTATAAAGGGTTTATTTGCAGGGCTGCAGCTCAGTATTTAAAAAAGCAATATTTTATCACCTCTACCCCAGAAGAACAATCTGGAGATCTGAGCTTGGGCAAAATCTTAGAAGGAAAAACAAAAAAGCTATGTGCCCGAATGTTCTATGAAACATTGGTAATTTTTTCTGTTAAGTGTCTTGTTTGAAATACAAGTGCTTTTATTTGGTAGTAGATTGAGAGTTTATCCTAGTTTTTGGTGTCCCATGTATGTTATGGTTATGTCATAGATCTACCTTGTGTGTACATCATAGATTTTTAAGAGAATTATTTGTATACATTTGAGGGAATATGCAGAGTTGAGAAAAATGTCTAAAGTTTTGAATGGAAATTGCACAATTGAGAATAATTAATGTACAAAACAACCTAGTTACTGAAAGCTTAATTATTCAAATTGTACTTGGTATTGTTAAATATCATTTTACCTTGATATATTGGTATATTGCTAATACTAAGTGTGATTCATTGTCAATTTCAGGTTTTGAAGAGTTTTGGTCTTATTGATGTAAAACAAGAAGTACCATATGGTGACATTCATTTGAAATTAACTCAAACCCTATCAAAGGTTCAATTCTAAGATGACCTGAGGTAATTAGTGTGATTTTGGTGACTTCGATGTATTTTGCTGAGAATCAGTCTTTTGACAAGCACATTGTTCGATATGCAATCTGATATGCTGTAGCTCCTACTTAGTCAGTTGTATCCAATCATGGCTTAGTGACCCTAAACCATTGACGAAAGTTTGGATTGAACATTGCTTGGAAGAAAGTTTGGAAGTACAATTAAAATTATGCTCTCCAAAGATTCATATGTAGGATGGTGAAGCTAGCAATATATGTTAGATTGTTAATTTGCTTAAGATAACGCAGCCCTTCTACGTGGACTTTAATTTTCAAAATGTGATTTTTTTTCCATTTATTGTTGTTCTTTTGCACCAATGTTACATTGTGTGAATTGTAATTTGTTTCACCTCTCAGGATGAATGATCGTGCATATTTTATTTCACTTTGAATTGCAGGTCAAACAAGGCAGCAATGCGGTTGAGTTTGTACAGTAAATGCAATGAAATTTTTGACCTTGCAGTCCACATTTGTAACTATTAGAGGTGGTGCTGTAAATGATTTTGCTGGAGGTTTATCCAGTCTCTTATCTGTAACTTAATCTCTTTGTTTATACCATCAAATCGAGTTATTTATGAACTTTCCACCTTCAATTCAACTTGCCTTTTCAATAGTTTTAATTCTATTTGGATTTTTAGCATATCCGATACTCAATCATGAAATTTATCCATTTTTTATGATATTTTTTTGCATACCACCATATATTGGTCATCAAGATAACAAAAACTTCAACTATTTTCTCCAATAATTAATGGTATGCGTAGTAATATTCACAGGTGGTTCTTTTAAATTTTTAAACCATCTGTCTTCTGAAATTGATTGATTCATCCCCTTATTTAGTCCTAATAAGATAGTTGATAGGTAATTTATATTCAAGAATGATAAACCGATAAACCATTATTGATATGGACGTTGTGAAGTAGGAATATTTATACCTTGAAGAAGATTTTTCCTAGTTAAAATAAAGGTTGGAATATTTATACATGATTTTTTCAAACCATGATTCATAATCACTTTAATTTCATCCAACATTTCAAGGTATTATTGTTGCTTAACTTTTTGACACTCAACACAACTGAGGCCACATGTCTAATAACTCATAAAACAACTAAAATTCAACAACCTTAGATACTCAAACGATCAAACTTAACTTCCACCAACAAGTGCATTGATTTTGTTTTCAACATGCGCTTCATGGTCTTCAAGGCGACCCTTGATTGCATCATTTTCCCAGCGAATTAGTGTTGGAACTCCAGTCAGCTTAAACCTTGAGTCTACTCTCCAAGGGTGCTGAGGAGTCCTCCATGTTGGCCGATCTCCGACATATGCTCTCAAAAGTGCAATATCATCGGGTATGGCTTCCAGCTTTTTGTAGATTACAGGTTCAGCTCTCACACAATCTGAAAGGGGAGATGGAAAATCAGTGGCATGCTATTTACACAAGTCATTTACATTTTAATTAGAGAATTTTCTTAATAATGGGAGGATCCCTCTCCCAAGTAGATTTCATTGCAGTCTCTCAGAGTAACATGGCACAAGCTCCGTTGCTCTCGACAACAAAATGACCTGGAGCAACTGGCATATTTTTTTCCTCTAGGAGCATGAGAGAAGGTGATCTTCTATGGAAAAAAAGATATTGAGATTATACGAAATCAACGGTGACACCCTAGGTATCTTTTACTAACATGCTCCAAGAATCCATTTTTACATTTCAGCTCCCGCACTAGTCAATACACAAGCTAGTCTTAAATGGATAGGTACTCAAAGCAACTTAATTGGTTTTTCTTTCGCGTTTCGTTTCTAAAATGCATAAGTATAAAGCATCCATTTTCACACCAAGAACTCGTTAGTGTATATTTGGATGAGAACCTTCAAAATTTCAAGGAATTTAAGGAAGCTATTAAAAAATGAGGAACTTCAAAGTAACAAGAGATATCAAATGATTAGATGTAGGCATTTAGATGAGATTACTTTGGAAATCCCATGTCTAGTTGTTTTTCTATGCTCATTTGAAATTCCGTGGTACTCTGAAGTTCTCATTTTTAACTAGTTTAAAATGCTTCCCTAGCTTGGGACCTTAAAGTTGATCATCCGAACATACCCTAAGTCCAAACATACGCAACTGCTGAATGTGATTGAGAAGCCCTCGTCGAATAATGATAACAATTCGCCTGTTTGACTTGTTTAGTTTGTAATCAAATTTCTTGGATTTGATGTTTTGATGTTATAAAATCAACTATTTTTGGCAAGAACTCTAATCTCTATGAGGAGGCAAAAAGCTAGAGCCTTTTCTGCAACTGTAACTAACAAGTAAGAAATGCGATTGTGAATGCACGAAACCAACAAATAAACACCCAGGAAAGCGAAATTGCAAGAAATTGACAACAAAAGTATGATGGGCAGTTGTAATTTTGTTGCAAAATATAGTAAGAAAAGAGAAATTTGTGCTTTATAAGTAAATAAAATAGAGAAATAAATACCAGGGCACCAGCTGAGAGAGGTAGAAGGGTCAATGTCAGCCAAGAAGAGGATGAGATTGGCTTTGTTGTTTGGGGCTTCTGCTCGGAATTTCTGAAAAACGGTGTCGAAGGTGGAGACGGTGGCGTCCAACAGCTTCAGAGGCATCTTTTCAGTTTCTTCTCCAACGCTAAGTTTGGGATTCTGATGACCTATTGCGGATATTACCAATTTTATTTTATATTTTTATGAGGATGCCAAACTTTTTTTTTTTCCAAGGAGGATGCCAAACTTTACTTGCTACTAATTTAGCAAATAACGCGCGTATTTATTTATTAAATAAATACATTACCTTAATTTTATTTTTACGAGGATATAACAAATTAATTAATTCAAATAATACCATTAATTAGTAGCTCCCCTTACCCTTATTACGGATCGATAACTAATAATAATATTAATTAGTTTCACCTATTAGGAACCTTGTATTGATTCAGAATAATATTATTTAGACGTTTTAAATTGACCACTTGATGTAGCAATCAATGAATAATATTAAATAAATATAAAATAATTTAATTTATTAAAGTAACATCATATAATGATTGACACATCAAATGTATCACTCTATTTAGTCCAAATAGCTTCAACTAAACCCCCTTATCAAGCCGGTCCAAATCATGTGTTAACCAGTAATAATATTAGTTAGTTTCACCTTTTAGCTAGAAACTCTTGTATCAATCCAGAATAAAGTTATTTGAATCGGCTAAATTAATTAAATTTACTGATACACTTGATGTGACAATAAATAAATAGTATTAAATAACTATCAAGTGATTTGATTCATTAAAATAACGTCATTCATTGATTGACACATCAAATGTGTCACTAAATAAGATAAATTTAAAGTTTTCAAATAACGTTAATCATCCCGTTGCAAATAGTCTTACTAATTAAATACAGTTTATTTGTACATTTTGGATGCTTCTCCTCCAAATTTTATAACGTCGCCATCTTATTTACCAGAAATAAATAAAAATTTGACACGTTCCGGCCCTCAGCAATAATTTTATAGCTCGTTCGAAAACTAGTTTTAATTTAATAATCCATGTTAAATTAATTGGCAGATTTGAACAATGGTTTTATGTTTTATATCTGGTCAAAGCAATACAGAGTCCAAGTGCCTAGAAAGTACGAAGAAATTGAAGGGGAGCTTCGAAATTTGCTTGACCTGCAAGTCAGTGACACCCTATATAAGTATTGATCGACACCATACTAATTATCAACAACATCCATCGAAACTACTTTGTTAATTAAGCAATCTAGCTAGCTCATCATCAGCTAAACAAACCGCGCATAATTAAGCTTATTAAGCTAGTTATTAGCGACCACACTTTATATGATGGCCACCATCGTCTCGGCTTTTCTCAGTTGCTTCCGGCCTTGCTCATCATCATCATCATCATCAGAGGTCTCTGCCGATGATTTTAATAGTAAAGCAAAACAGCCCTCGTCACAAGATGTCTCCACCGCCGCCGCCAAAAAGAGCAAATCAAAATCGTCATCGTCGTCCGGAGCTCCCATAGTGGTTTCTTACTTCCCCACAAATTCATCTCTCTCTCGCTTGTAAATCAATCATTTCACTGTGACAACATAAGCCGACGTTAATGATCGAAAGACAATCTTGTCTCATGTGCTCGAGAATATGGAGTTTAATTTCGCACAGTACGTATCCGATCAGTTATGAGGAGCTGGTTGGATGCCGTATAATTGCGAAGCAAGCGCTGCGTGTCTGGCGGGACTGAATCCAGGGAATGATTATTCACAAGTGCATGCATTGAAGGAGTTCCATGATTAATTAGTATATATGTTCTTATTGTTTTAATTTTGGGGCTGATGTCCTCTATGTGGGAATTGTACATCTCAAATTTTCAGTGTGATTTTTTCATTTTCTTTTTCAAGAAAAAATAATGAAATAACAAAAATAAAAAGTGTATCATAATTCATTTTGAATTGTACTCCTCAAATTATCCGTCGAAATTTAATTAAAATAATTCACGTTAAAATTTAGCCTACGTCATTTCTAATTCATAGATTGTTACCTACTCTTCCGTCAATTTCTAATATATATAGTTTCATACTCTCTTTTTAAAAATGAAGTTAGCCAGAACTATATCGTACTAAACAAATAAATGTACTTGGAAACGAAAATTTTCCGATTGAAAGGGCAATTGCCTGGCCAAGTCCAACATATATAAACGTATCCATGCCAGGGTTTTTTTTTAATAGGAAATTGACTTGACCTAGACACTCACAAATAATTAAATACTACAAGCTATGAAAGAATTAGCAACGGTGTTGGCCATTGGCCGGAGATTAATACTTGTATTATACTCTGGTAATACTTTTTCGTATTATCTTTTTGTTTTAATAAGTTATTTTTTGTATATATATATAATTAGAGTCAGTTCATATTGTAAATCATCATATCAAGATCATCTTCATAAAAAATTCAGAAAAATATAGGTTGTTCAATCATTCATATATATTAACTAAATGGACGGTTCACCATAAAAATTGCATTTTTTACTAAAATTGTTGATTTATATAATATATATGAATAACTAAATAATTTCTACTCTTTTTTTATCGATATTAATATGATGATTTAGAGAATGAATAGTTTCAATATGACATATGTACAAAATCAATTAGATAAATCTGAAGTGTGATATAAAAAAATATCACTTGAATGAGACACAAATATTAGCCTAAAACAAATATATAAATAAGCATCGGGCGAAGAAAAACTATGATTGAGGGAATCAAATGTGCTTAAAGAAAATCAGATAATTTCAAAAAATGCATATCTATGGTTTAAATGGGCAAATAATTAATTATAAAACATAAAATAAAATAAAAACAATTGAATTAAGGAAAAGGTTGGGGACCATATATACACATAAGGTTCCCGATTAAGCAATAATTAAAGAAGAAAAGCGCGCATGAGCTGGTGGAATGTGGAAAGCTCCAGTTTGAAAATATGGAAGACGATCGCGACATGGTCGACGAATGAACCATGGGCAGGTGCCCAGGTGATGATCATGGGCATCACCCGTCCCCCCTTGTAAGTTCTTGCTCTCCAAGCTAACGAATGGACCATGGCCAGGTGCCCAGGTGATGATCATGGGCATCATCCGTCCCCCCTTGTAAGTTCTTGCTCTCCAAGCTAATTAATTCATGTCATTTATCAAATGCAGCCTCGTGAATCAACGCTTTATTCCGTTGGTAGGCCTGCGTAGTCCAAGATCTGTCACATCGATCGACTTGACAGGGAGAGAGTCTTCTTGGAAACCCACTTATTTATTTATGTATCTTTTCATCCAAATAATTCATTCATTTTTACACGTAATTTGTTTCTACTCGTTTTTATCTCCACACATTAGAAAATTTCGAATAATTATTGTAAAATGAAAATGAATTCCAATCTCATTTATAGATAGATGTATAATCAGGCCGTGATATATAAAGTTAGACTCAAATTTAATTGTTCCTAAAAATTTAAAACCTCGACCAAGGTCCCAAGCCCCAAAGGGGAATTTAATTGTAGCCTAAATAATTAATCTTGTGAACAAATAATATCAAACTTAAAATTAAAGAAATATGGGGCGGTGTATGTGTTGTATATATGGAACATTTTTTAATTGACTGAGTAGTTAATACTAATTAAGTGGACGTAGGAATTGGACCGACTTTCAAGTTTCAAGTAGTGGACACACAAAGACACGTAGCCGTTAAGTCTAAAGGTCAACTTAATTATCTCATCCTTAATAGGTCAAATCTGTGACGACACAAGAAAGGAGACAGAAGCTTCAAATATTTCTTGGTCGCCAAGCCAATCGATCAGCAGCAAAAATACGAAATTAATTAAGTCATTAAATTTCCATCCGGCACTTGCTATAGCTATAAATATTGAACAATTAAACTTTTTAATTTGACTGAAAAACCACATCAATATTCAATGCTTATAAACACCTGACCTGACTACCTATAATGGCCGTTTTTGCCGCATTTCTCAATTGCTTCATGCCTTCTTCGTCTTCACAGAAGGTCTCCGATGATGTAGAAGGATCAGGCAGCTTCATCGGAGGTACCGCGAAAGCACCTTCTAATTTGAAGGATTCCAAAAAGAGTAAATCAAAATCATCGGGAGCTCCCATAGTAGCTTCTTATTTCCAGCATCAAAATTCATATATCTCTCGCTTGTGATTTAAGTAATTTTCGTGCAGCAAGAACTATAAGTACGAATACAAGTGAATTCGAAAAGGGTATGTACGTGCTTGTTTCATAAATATACACAACCCTCAATCGATCATATATATGTTGGTGAAAACACAGAGTTGGTGAACTCTTCCATCGATCATATATAAGCATTTAATATTCAAATAAAAGTTCCGTCATTTAAAGAATATGAATCAATATCAAGCTTATATACTCTTATATTATTTATTTATTCTTATATTTTATTAATTAATTAATTATATATATAATATATTAATAATTTTGGACTTATTTTGAGTCCTATAATATTTAAGAGTCGAGAACTTCTGCCCCTTAGCCCCCTTCCAGCCGGCCCTGATGTCAGTTATATAATATATGAAACTAGATTGCAACATTTGAACATGTTTTGGGTCAAAGCAGCCGCCTATATATATATGCGGTGTCATCAGTATTGAAGGGGACATAATAATGACATATAAAACCATCCAATATCACGCCATATGTACTATTATAGACAAAATTGGGAGCTTCTTGTGCTCAGAGTTGCAGAGAATTGTCTGACTCTCATTTTTCCATTGATTCTTTAATTTCAGTTTGAGTTCTCTCTTTGTTAGTGGCTATGATCGAGTTTGTAGTGCTGTTTTGGCCATGCCGGTTTATTGAGATAGCTGTAAGAGATGAGGGGTTTCCTAACTTCAAATGTATGGTTTTTATTTAGTTTTTTAATTTTAATTTTTTAGGCTTATTTTATATTTATAAACTGCCCTTATTTTTTGGGCGTTCCTTTCCTTGTTTGCAAGTAATGAATATGTTTTTCTGATTAAGACTCAGAAAAATTATTATAGACTAATTAACTGAAGTACAATGCATATGGACTTATGGTCACTATCTTAACTTCAGATTTCTTTCCTTGCCCTGCAAGTTAATCAACCAATTAATGCCCCATTTCTATCTCACAGTAGCTGCATGCGTACTATAAATACTTCATCAATAATCACCAACCACACGTACAGTTATTAATTAAATCGTTCTCAGCTCCTCTCGCTTTGCTCACCTAATCGAGGGTCTTAATTAAGTACTCGATTTCAAGCGAAGAAATCGTTAAGAATAATTTTAGCTAATGGCAGTTTTCTCAGCTTTTCTCAATTGCTTCATGCCATCATCGCAAGTTTGGGATGAAACAGAAGGAGAATCTGCTACGACTACGAGCAGTATTGTAAAATTTTCGTCTTCTATTTCAAGAGAATCGAAGAAAATCAAGTCCAAATCTTCTTCTTCATCGTCGTCGTCGTCAGGAGCTCCAATACTAGTCTCTTACTTCCCTCAAAATTCATCTCTCTCTCGCATGTGAATGTGTGATCCATCTTCGATCATTCGTGTGAGTAGTTGTATCTTTATATATGGATGATCAAGGGACTAAAATGCAAGCGATTATGGTGATGATCAGAAGCCGGCCTGGCAATATATATATATGGAATCATTTGGCTCAAGTACTCATCAAATGCCCAAATAATAATAACCAGGAAACTTCACTGGTCATAAATAATAAACATGAGCTGCATATATGTGCAGATTTCCGGCTCTCTTACCTTTCCTTATGTTTAGGTACTTGTATTTTATGTATCAGAATGAACAAATTAATAATGGGGTCCGGTTTTACTTGTGGGATTCTCCCTCGATTTTTATTTCACATCTTTGCCATAAGGGCTCGTTGGGTATGCCCAACTTCCGGTTCATATTGGAACAACGGATTTTTCTTGTATTCCATTTGCGAGATTTTGGTTTTATATCCCTCTTGTTGTATTTCATTTTTTAATAAATTTTGGCTTGGGTGTATATTAGAGGGACACTACACAAAAATAGGATTTTTAGGGCGTGCAAAAATGCGCCCCTTAACAAGGTACTTTTTAGGATATGCATTTTTGCACGCTCTGAAAGATACTAACTTTATATTATTTAGGGCGCGCATTAATTGTGCGCCTTAAAATGTTAATTTTCAAGGCACACTTTGATTTGTGCCTTAAAAAAATTAGTTTTTAAGGCGCGCAATGCGTGACATAAAAAATGAGTTTTTAAGGAGTGTATTTGTGTGCCTTAAAAAAAGGAAGAAAAAATGTTTAGATCGGGAATCTCAAAATTTCAATTCACTCCCACCCAAGATGTTTCAGTTCTCTCTCAGTTCCGAAAAAAATTCAAAATACTATAAACAAAATAGAGGAAGAAAATGCTATATAAACAAATGTGCACCGCATCCATTTAAGTTTTTTTTTTTTCTTCTCTCGTACTCTCTAACACACAAAATTTATCCAGGGAGTCTGCACAGCCCTAGGGGGCGAAGGGCAGTGAAGGCCACAAGAATGTGGTGCCCACTGGAAGACTGCTTGCCTGCCTTTGTCGTCGCCCTAGGCCAGGTATTTTCTTGCTTCACCTAAATTTCTTGACCCTATATGATCTCTGAACCTAATTGACTCGTGGATCCGACTCGTTCGTTCCATATATCAATTTTTTCAGTATACCCATATGCTTATTCATCAATTTCTTTTTGGTTATTGATTTAAATCTGTAGATTTTTTTGTTATTGTTTCAATTTTAATGTTTGTTTCTGAATATTTATTTTATTTTTCCTTAGCATCCATATCAAGAAATTTGCCACCAACGATCACCTCCAACATATTACTCAGAGGTATTTCAACCTATTTTGCTTATTAAGTTAATTTTTTATTCATTTCTGCAATTTGGATTATTGTATGTAAGTCCTGGTCTACAATGGGTTTTGCTATAGTGTATACAAAGTTATGGACAACTCTTTAAGAGACAATCGTCTGACCAAGGAAGAATTATAACCACAAGCTTTAGTGTATACAAAGTTGTAGCTTGAGGCTGAAGCTGAATTATGTTCCATCAAGTATGAAACTTGTGTCTTATGCATGCAATTGGAAATGGGAGGCCGAAAATTAGACAAAAATAAGGTAAACAAAACTACTTCCCTTCCATTCATATATCTTTTCCATTTTTATTTTGACGACTATGTGACTCTGCAAGGCTCCCCTTATACTTTCTATTTGTCCTTGTTGAATGCTCAAGTTCCTTTTTACCTCTTGTGCAATGTTATAACCTAGTGAGTGTTTGATAGTCTTGCTAACCATAATGTTGTGTTTCATTTGTGCATTTTGAGTGCTTATTCTACTTAATTGTGTTTCCTAGGCAAGGATGTTCTAGCCAAGGCTAAAATAGGCATTGTGTAGAGGAACGAAAGATTATCCAAAGCCGTGCGTTTGAAGATATTTTTGTATGGAAGAAATATGAGGTGGTAGACATAGTTTTTGTTTAGGGATTATGTTCATTAGGATTCAAAGAAAATTTGATAATGGTTGGTTTTGTTTTTTTTTGTGTTTTATTCAAACACCTCAACTTGTTACTTCTCTATTGAGGGATAGCCACATGACCAAATCTTCAAGCCTACAAAGGCAGTGGCCCGCAACAACGAGATATCTTGATAGATTTAACTTTTAACGGTTAGATTTTTTTAGTTTTCATGTTGAAAATTTAATTTTAAAACTAAGATATGATATATCTAGGTGCTATATATGTGCCGTTGAATTTTGAGAGATTTGATTGTTAAAGCTAAAAACATTTCTGTCACGATCGACTCAAGTGAAATGGATCTGTTCCTTGCTCTCCACGCTTCTTATCTTGGGCGGCTCCTTTTAAAATTATGATTCAACCACCTGTTAATATTAATTTGGCTTTATATTCCAATAAAGGCCGGTCTTGGTGTACAATTTTTTACAATATTGCTTCATAGGTTTATTATCATTTTTGAAATAGGAAAATAAGTAGAGAAAAATAAAAGGAAGGATGTAGTGGAAGAAATAGATAATAAATGCAGAAAAAAATGCAAAAAATTAAAACCTTTTATTTGATAGGCTTAAAAATTGACAATAAATACAGAACAAATTACACAAAGTCAAAACAAAAAATCTAAAGTTTTTTTTGGTAGTTTCATTTGTTATGTTTTTGTTTTCATCTCTTTTTACTTTTCTACTTCTTCGTACATAAAAATTAAAAACGAAAGAGTAATAAAAGACGGTAAATTAATAAGCAGCTTTTGCCCAACCAAATATAGTCCATGTTGGGTTCCAAAGCAGGCGCACAGTACCAAGGATGTGGAGACAAGCATGGGTACGTAGCTAAAGCTTAATTGATTTTACTTGTCCTGCAAGTTGGATAGTCAACAAAATTCCATTATAAAAGTGAAGTGTCCTAAAGCATCATCATATATATCTGCTTGGCCATCCACACATTTGGATCAGCTACTTAATTTCCTCTGCTGCAAACAAAACTATACACAAGCCAGCTACAATCAAAACCAAATTACTTGGATCATTGATATGGGTTTTTTCTCAGTTTTTTCAAGTTGCTTGATGCCCCGGCCGTCATCGCAACAGGTCTCCGACGAGGCTGGAGGTGGCTCTTCTAGTTTCAAACCATCCACCACTTCAAAGGAATCCAAAACCAAATCAAAATCATCACAAGCTCCAGTTGTAGTCTCTCACTTCCCCACCAACTCTTATTTCTCTCGCTTGTAGTCATGATTAGTTCTTTTTAATTTCTCCATATGTCATGATCATGTGTGCAATTTGGCTTATCTTTGAAGAAGCTACTAATTGCAGCCAAACCAATTACGGATGGAAAACGAATCTATGTTGATTGATAAACTGCGATTGGGAGTAGAGATCAGATGCCCTTACTTAATTATTTAACTTGTTTCCCATCGTAATGGCTATTAATTAATATTTAATTTTACAGCTTCATACTTTTTTGTATATTTGGGTTTGATGCCTAGAAATAAACGAGAAAGCTTTAATGATTTGTAATCGTAAGTAAACAGATCGATTATTCAAGCTTCATTGGATTTATATGTAAAGTTTCTATCACATGTAATTGTTTTTCAATTTGAAATTATTACCTTGTCTTTAAACTTGTCTATGAGAACGCGTAATTTTTTTAGAACTTATTTTCATCCAGCCCATCATATGTATATATAGTACACTTTCAGATTCCAACAACTTAATAATTTGATATTTATCGCTTCATTCAATATGTTTTACAAGCATATATACGTACATTATGCAGTAAGTATAACAAATAAAAAAGATTATTCCAGACACTTTAATCATAAACTGTTGAAGAAAGAACAGAATATCTTTTTGTATGAGTAATTATGTTTCACAAAATATCACACTCTAAAAAAGAAAAAGAAAAAACAATTGATGCTTCATGAACCATCAAATAGTGTGTTTTTGTGAAGGAATTATTCTTGGACATGAAATTTCAACACGCATTTGTGACCTAATTGTAAATTGTGTAGGTCAAAGCATAAGCACCCGCGTAAAGTTTGATGAAATTTCAATGCCTTGCCCTGCACGTCTCTCTACACATTAAATTAATGCGTGTCCCATATATATATATATATATACCTGGATCCTCTGTATAAATAACTCTACTAATAGTATTGGATGAGATACCTATATTTATAAAAACAACACAACAGCCTATACTGACCTTTCGTTTTAGGTATATTATTATTCTGATCCATGATCATGCCGTTGCCATCGTCGCAGAAGCAGAAGTTCTCCGATGAAGCTGCAGCAGCAGATTCAGATTCTGCAAGAATAATAAGTTCATCAAACATAATATTGCTTGCTGCAGCTTGTAATTCTTCTAAGGATGATGAAGCAGCAGAAATATCCAACACAAGCAATAACTCATCGTCGTATGCTTCTTCTCGCATGCGAGTGGCTAATTACTATAAGGAGATATTACTAAATATTTTCAAGGGTATATGATCCAATTACTAAAATATTATTTGATTCGGTTTGTATTTTTCTTGTGAGAAATTGAAATTTGTGTAGAAGTTCATTGTGAGTAATTTATTTTTAATTTTTAATTTTGTGTCAAATCTGAGATTGGCCCTGCTGCCAAGGACGGGACATGAATCAAGCAAATCGAAAAGCGGCGTTGCCAAAATAAAAAGTGACCCTTTCAAAGCCCTAAAAGCCACTACAATTATTCATTTATTCTCATGTATTTTATATTCTACTAAAAGAGTTTACACTTGACTGACTCAGAGAAAAAGGAAAAATTAAAAAAGCAGCCCAATGCCAAGAGCCACTTGGTCTCCTCGTGCCTTGAAGAGCCCAATTCCAAATCCAACTCGAACACTGAAAATACAAACTCGAAAAACGCACATTTTGTTCAATTGTGAATCATTCATTCGGTTTTGTGTTGGGAAATGGCCGCTCTTGTCAATAGACTTCAATCTTTGTCTTCCTCTTCACCCTCCAGCCATTTCAGAAAACCCAACTCCTCGTTAAATCCACAACCCATTTGCTCTTTACATTTCAACCTTTCTTCAAATTCTTCACCTTTCACAGAGAAAACTTCAATTGAGAGGTATCAGAGAGACCACTGGCTGTACAAAAACCAGGCGGATCAACCCACTCTTTGCTCGCTCCCGCCAGAGTTTGATTCTATAAGGGAAAATGACATTGCTTTGCAGCTACCGGAGCTGAGAAAGCTGCTTCAGGTGCTGAGAGAGAAGAGAGAGAAGCGAGAGAGTGAAGGCGGGTGCGGCGGAGGCAAGTGTGGGCCTGGAAACGTGTTCTTGGTGGGGACAGGGCCCGGGGATCCTGACCTCCTCACATTGAAGGCTTATAAAGTCATTCAGAATGCTGATTTGTTGTTGTACGATAGATTGGTATCCAATGATGTGTTGGAATTGGTTGGCTCTGGTGCTAGACTTCTCTATGTGGGCAAGACGGCTGGCTACCATAGCAGAACTCAGGTAAAACTTCAATCTTTCGTGCCATTTCTTCTATTAGCTGACATCCAATTTCAATTTTCAAATTTTGTTTCGATTTTTAATTGGGTTTATAATATTGTTTCTCTTTGACTATAAATTTGAAATCTTTGGGCATTTTGGTGAGTTGGGTATTTGGGGTTTGTAACTTTGTGTTAGGTTGCATCTGGGTTTGTGGTATAGTGAAGGGACTCAGGAGGGCTTTAATTGATCCTTTTTATTTGATGCCAAACAAAGTTTGAATTTTCTATTTGGGTTTTGGTTGAAGAGCTGAATTTTTTTGTCTTTCAGGAGGAGATACATCAATTGCTACTGAGTTTTGCTGAAGCTGGAGCTAATGTAGTGAGACTAAAAGGAGGAGATCCCCTGGTAAGTTCCTATATTGAAGCTTCAAAGAGAAATTTTCATTACATGTGGTATAGACTATGGTGCTCTATTTTTAAACTTTGTAATGAAATCATGTTGTTCGTATTTAGGTGTTTGGAAGGGGTGGGGAAGAAATGGATTTTCTTCGACAACAAGGAATTGAAGTGAATGTTATTCCAGGTACATTAAAATCAGTTTGGTAAATGCTGTCATTTGGTTGAGATTTTGTGAGAATATTTCAATGCCTCGTGGACTCTTGTTTCCTCATTAATCTTTTAAAGAGAATAAAATGACCAACATCTTGAATGGGCCCAGTGTAGTATATGCCATCTGAACATATTGGTAAAATTTCAATGATCTCATTCCTCTAATTTTAGGTCAAACGGGATAGTTGAAAATATTCTATTTGATCAGTTGGTTCCTTAAAATTCCGATGTTTCATGAGAATTTACATTTTTCTTCATTGAAAATTTCAGTTGAAATGCCTTCCCCATGGAAAATTAACTGGAGAATTGAGATTACTACACTTTGATTTTAATTCCTAAAGAAATTTTTAAACGTATATCCCATAAAGTGTCAATTATGGTCTCGGAACACTAGTTAGATGGAATGAATATATATGAAGAAAATAAAAGGGTGTTGTGGCACATTGAAATATGTGAGAAAACTTAGCGGAGTCTTCTTCACTTTGTAAGTTTGAATATACTATATGGCGGTAGAACTCTAGGCTATGAGCGTTATTAATGTTGCAAAGATCTCCAATCTTTTCTCTGTTGGAAAGCAAGCTTTCTGTCTCTTATCTAAATCGTGCACCTTTGCTTTGAGATAATTATTAGTAAAACCTTTATTTGGTTTTAGACGAAGGGAACTAGTATATATGTGATGAAAAACATTTTATTACCATTCAGGTATTACCGCTGCTTCTGGGATAGCAGCCAAGCTAGGGATTCCATTAACTCATCGAGGTGTCGCAAATAGTGTCAGATTTCTTACTGGACACTCGAGGAAGGGAGGAACAGATCCTCTATTTGTGGCAGAGAATGCTGTTGACCCTGATTCGACCTTGGTGGTTTACATGGGTTTGTCGACCCTCCCTTCTCTTGCTCAAAAGTTGGTGCATCATGGTCTGCCACCAAATACACCAGCTGTTGCAGTTGAGCGAGGGACTACACCTCAACAACGCACAGTAAGGATGATCTTCTATTTATGTATTTTTCTGGCTCATATGTGTACTATAATACTGTTTGCTGCCCGTTCTTTGTCTTCGGTTGAGAAGCTAGTGTAGGTTAGGTCCATTTGCCTTGTGCTACCCCTAAATCTCTCTGGGTATGTAGGTGTAGTTATGGGCATAATTCTTTTGAGCGTTTTGAAGCAAGAACCTTCCTTCTTAGGATTCTATTCACCACACACCGTTAATCAAATTAGAAAATCAATAGGCACCACTTTTTCTTTTTGTTTATAGGTTTTACTATTGCTTTGAGGTGCATTCAGAAGCAATTCATCCTATGTTACTTACTGCAACAGTCATGATGAGTTCACTTACAAGTATATGAGTGGACACGTATGTCTTAGGGATTCTTGAGGAGCATTTTATATCGATTATAATTCTTAAGGAGCATTTTATATCGATTATAATTCTTAAGGAGCATTTTATATCGATTATAATTCTTAAGGAGCATTTTATATCAATTATAATTCTTAAGGAGCATTTTATATCAATTATAATAGCTTTTTTATTGAGATACTAAATTTGATCAACAACTTATTAATTAAAAACAATTATAATGGACTAGTCCACTGAACAAAGTGAAAGAGTGAAACCTAAGAAACGCATTCTTTTGTGAAATTGTTATTTATTCTTGTGAGAAACATGACCTACGCATTCGCATGTAGCAGCATTCTCCAGAGGACATTGGATCCCCGTTTTCAATTTGGTGCTTTTTTCTGTTTAATTCTGAAAATTTCTTGAGAAATTGATTTATATAATGATACTCAAAGTAATTATGAAGCTGTATTGTCAATAAAAGTGATACATTTTAAGTATTCTGAAATCTTAGTAGCTTTTCAGGCACTCTGGAGTCTGTATCTACACTAATGATTTCCTAACAAGAAATGTGATACAACTTATAGGCATAGTTTCCCCCTTGTTGAAGAATATTAAATTGAAATAGAATTAAATAAACTTTCTGTTTTAGGAATGGTGTGTTGTTTTATATTTGGATTAAATACAAACCACCTGATTGAAGAAGTGATTATATGTCAGCATCCTTCAAACATTGATCTTTAAAGCCTTTTACAGATAAGCAGGCATCGGTGTAGTTTCCACATTTCCATTTTTCATGTATTTAATGGCAGTCTGATTACTTATCGTTGCATATGGATTCATACAGGTTTTTGCAGAACTGAAGGATCTTGCCGATAAAATTATATCAGCAGAGTTAGTATCACCGACATTGATCATCATTGGAAAGGTAGTTGAACTTTCACCGTCGTGGCCATATCCATCGAAGGAAGTGTCTTGCCTCGTAGAAGCGATATAGATGCATTTGAGTTGAGACTTGATGCATGCACAATATCAGACCTTTGGCTCACTGCTCTGTATTTTTGTTGTTGGACCTTGCAGTTCATGATCCAGTCAGTTTCAGTGGTGGAGGCAGGTCTTGGTTTAAAAGGTAATTAAATTAGTTGCTGATACTGATAGAGGCACGTCTTCTTTTGAGGTTTATCAGAGAATTGATCGAGTATAGAATGAACTAATTGTGTTCATGAGAGCTGAATTGTGCGATAGAATGTCAAATTTCTTCTTCGTGGAATGAATCTGAAATGAGGGCGACAGAGCTTTGTTTTTGTTCACTTCAATATGTAGAGAAAAGACACGTTGTATTCTGAAATTGCAATATATCTGAATACGGGAAGGATTTTTGTTCAAAAAGAAAAGAACACGGCCAGAATATTAGCCCCATCAGACGCAAAATTAAACATAAATACCATCAAAACCAAATTAAGACAGCAAGATTCATAAACTAGTACAGTAGTATTATATCCCCAAACAAATTACTTATGTACAAAAAAATAGTTATTATCACTAACCATATCATATTTGATCTTGAAGAATTTTTAAAACAAGGGTATACCGGATATATGAGGAAAGTTTGTTCTTCAATAATTCGATTGCATTCATAAAAAATATTTAATGACCGGTGTGTGATTTACAAATTACCTCTGTAAAAAAATAGTTATTATCACTAGACACAGTTTGATGTTCAATAATTCAATTGCATTCATAAAAAAATATTCAATGATTGGTGTGTGGAATATGTCGACAAAAAAATAAATTAAAAATTGTGAATAAATATGATAATAGAGGAAAATTTGTGATAAATAATCATTTACGAAGAAAATGATTGAAATAAAAGGACAGACAGAAAGAGAAATGCAATCCCAAAGGCAATTATTTGCCTAAATTTGTAATAAAGCCAGCCATGATGACTAGATGCATTGGACATGTGTCTATATATTGTCACTTTCTCCGCATCACTCATTCAGTCATCAACATTAACTCATGAGTCTTGAATTCGAGATCGGGCACACAGAGAGAGAGAGAGAGAGAGAGAGAGAGAGAGAGAGAGAGATTCGTGTGTTCCGCAAATTTCCTGGTAATTTACCGTGCGTACGTACTAGGCACTAGCTAGCTACCAATGTTGATCATGTGATACGACATGATTATGTCTGCATCTTAGATTATACTAGGTTAAGATTAGATTAGAATTTGACGGATGATATTGATTTATCATTAATTACTGGTGGTGGAACAGCTCTCATCCATCACTTCACATAAACGGATGATATTCATTTGGTGGTGGGTGGAGGTCCGAAGAGGCAGATCATCGGGTCGGCTGGGGAAGATTAGGTAATTTATTTGTTTTCATTTAAAAATATATTTTAATATAAAAATTTAATAAAATATAATAAATCTCTTATAAATTTGCCTTTATAAATTTTGTAATACCATTATCACATCAGTAATTTTACTGATAAATAACCGCAATTTGATATATGAGAGTAATAGAATTGGTACGACGAAGGTAATAACTCTTCATTTTTTTTTTATTATGTGCATATTCGTGGTGGATAGGATGTGTTGTTCAAGACTAAGGTCTTGGAAGGCAATCACTTTAATACCTGGTTAGATACAAACTCAAACTCGCACTATATATTAGGCTGGGCAATACTTCCAAGTTTCATCTCACCTTAATGGTATTTTCTCATCCTACTCTTTCAATTTATCGAATTGTCTTTGTACATATACCATAAACGAGACCGTTCATTATTTAAATTATCATGTTAATATCACCTATATAAAAAATCAATCAAATTTGAGATTTTTAAATCATTCACATATATCAATTAAATAAACGGTTCACCATAAAAAAAAATTAATTCTTACTAAAACCGTAGATTTATTTGATACACACAGGAATCACCAAGCAACTTCTAATCTTACTGATTTTTTTTACGAGAATGATATTGACATAATAATTTAGAGAATAAACGGTTTCAACTATAATATATGTAAAATATATAGTTTTGAATTTTAATTGTTTATGAGAATATTCTATAATTTTGAATTATCGTATACCATTTGAAATTTGTTGCTTCATACATATTGCTAGAAAAAAAATGAGAGTTGGATCATTTTTTTTTATTTGGTGTACATTATGCAAATATATATTACATATATCGGTACCGATGGAGTTGGCCGATCCTCATATTACAGTAATTTATTATACATAATTATTACTAATTTTTTATGGTTAATCAGAAAAGATGCCCTAATTGCTTGAGATGGTGATGCGTGTGTTCGGGATGATCGTGATCGTCGATTTTAGTAGGGCGTTCGGGCTGAGTCCAATACCCTTCGTTGTTCCTCACCATACCCTTGTTCTGGTCTTGCTTCCAGCAAGGTGGAATCAGAAACTTATCCTTCAAGAAATCAGACGATTTGTTCACTAACGCTGGATCTCTTCCGGTGCTTAGCTCGAATTTCTTGCCTTTCCCTTGGTATCTGTACGTACACATATATACACAAACACGAAATTATTAATTACTAAATTACTAATTAATAGGACTTTATATTTATTTATTTCTTTAGCGAAAATATGTATCTAGCTACTAGCATAGTCATGATTCAATTTGTAAGGAACCCTTAAGGAAGTTCACAACCACCTATCATTCATGTCGGTTCAATCATTGACGTCGTCATCCCTCGCCGCGTACCTCTTCTATTTCACTTTTCATTTTTTACCCGGAATAGTGAAATAAGTAATTTAAAGGATATAGACAAATTTTTGCTTAATATGGGTATTAATAAGTATTCAATTCATTTTATAATCATCATCAATTTTTGAAGGTTTATTCATATCTCACCTGCCGGATAATGTATCCATATCCTACTTATTAAAAGTCTAAAACTTAATGAGATTAAT
This sequence comes from Prinsepia uniflora, assembly GCA_032719365.1. Taxonomy (NCBI): domain Eukaryota; kingdom Viridiplantae; phylum Streptophyta; class Magnoliopsida; order Rosales; family Rosaceae; genus Prinsepia; species Prinsepia uniflora. Next base: position 309,895 of record CM064869.1, on the reverse strand, counting down.
GTCCTTGAATATCTATATTCCATTTGAATAAATTTGTATCTCGATATGGCATTCAAGGATCCCAAAAAAGAGAGAGAGTAAATTAAAGAGAAGGGAAGGAAGGTGGGGAAGAGAACTAAAGAAGGGACATGCATAAAAAGTTTAATTTGTTCAAATTTATTTTGGATTTTGTGTTCATTTTAATAATTAGGATCAAAATGGTTTATATAATTCATAGGGAAATTATTATTTTAGGTGTTGAGGTCGGCAAGAGTGAAGACAATTTGAGAAGGTTGACAAAGCCCTTTGTCCCCCGACCTTTTGGTAGGAAGGGTGGGATGATTAATATATTCCATGTGAATTGCAAGTTTCAAGTGCTATAAAGGGAAATAATGCATCCACATAAACAGCTCCATCTTGGCCTGGAAGTGATTGATCATCATATTATATATATAGTTTTAATTTAAGAAATTATCTTTGCACATATAATTATTGAAACAGTTTATTTTCTAAATTAAATCATCGATCATATCAAGATTATCTACATAAAAAATTAACATTAAAAGTCGTTTAGGCATTATATGTATTAAATAAATCAACTATTTTTGTATTAGCTACAAAAGATCCTCGTATTGAACCGTATAATTAGTTGATATATATATATATATATAATTAAATAATATCTAATTTTATTAATTTTTTACGTAAATGATCATGAAATAATAATTTGAGAGGTTGATTGTTATATATTTATAATGAACTTAATTAAATACATCGAGAAAGAGTGGTGCGAGAATGTATCAGCTGGTAGGTTGCAAGTATTATCAATTCTTAAATCATCATTTCGTTTTTTTTTTTGTAAAAAACAACAAAATTGAAAGGTGATTAATTATTAAATAAATATCAAATTACGTTGATTTTTTTATAAATAATATTTAAATGATTATGATTATGATATATATAATAAAAATTTAATAAATTTAAAGAATGATATGAAAAATAAGATATGAATGAAATATAGATTTAATCACTAGATATTTTGTCAAGGGACGATGCCAATGGCGATAACTCAACAAATTTAAAAATGGAGATATTGCGAGGATGAGGTATATATTTAGTAACAAGTTGTTCTCCCAAAAAGATGCACATGCAGTGAAACACATGTATGGAAGGGGCCCACACCCACGCCCTAAAGTAATTGCATGCCCTTTATATCTCTACGTGCAGTCCACTCTCTGTCAGTCTCTGTCTTACGACTGAATTATTGATCGACCCAGTCACACTTATTGTCACGTGTTAATTTATAGAGAATTTCAAGCGTAAGAAATTTATAAAAAACGACATTACTTGAGAAGGAAAGCACGCAGGCTATGCCAAATGAATATGGACCGCAATAATTAGGGATGGCCATGAAATTATTAAAATTACAAATTGTTTTTTAAAAAATTATTATTTATTTAATAATTTATATTTAATCGGATAAAAATTAAATGATTTGAAAATTCAACTCGTTTTGTTTGTAATTATTTATTTTTGAATTTTTATTTTGAAAATCTGTTAATTTTCATTTTAAAAATTCGTTAAATTCAAATTAAATAATTACCTAATGTATTAATTTTTAATCAATTTTTATAAAAAACAAAAATAATAAAAATAAAAAGAGATAAAATATGTAATATAAGCAAGATCCTAACAACAATAACCAAAAAAAAAATCTATGATCAACAAATCTAACATATACTTTCTTGGAATTTATTAAGTAATAAATATATATATACCTATATCTGAGTATAATAAAAAATTATTAACTGATAATATTTATTTGATACATCTTAATATAATGAAAATATTTACAATCCAATCTCCTGCAAACATAATATACAAAAATTTGAGTATTCATTATTCTTCTGATTTTTGTTTTTTATTTCTTTTATATCTATGCAGTTTTGTTTGTTTAAACAATTTCAAATAGTATTGATCCAAATCAAGGGCGGATCCAGGAACTAAAAGTTGGGTAGGCTAAATTCATCAATTAAAAGAAAAATAAGAGTGTGCTAAATTCATAATAATTTATTAAAAAATTAAAGAAAACAATAAAATAAGAACAAATGTTATTCAAATATTGGAAGAAAATAATAAATAGGGACAATGTTTATTCAAAAATTGAAAAATAATGATAAATGAGGTCAAGTTTTATTTTAAAATGAAAGAAAATGATAAAATGAACTTAATTACACATAAGACACCAAGGTGAATCAAACTTGCAATCCCAACAAAAGTAGCAAGGCACGTAGCCAATAGGGCTAGGCTGAGTTTTATGCTAAGATTGGGCTATGTTGTATATAAAACATAAATATTGGCATGGGCTATAGTCTAGCTTGCCCCTCTACAGCTCCGTCTCTGATCCAAACCGAACTATTAGTAACGGTTTGAATCAAAACGATTTCATTTCTAATTTTAGAAAATCCAAATCGTATCGAATTGTCGAAATTTTAATAGTTAAAATGATATTACTAATATTCGTATTGAATCACACCGACCTCACCCGTAGACATAACAACTCCGGTCACTTCTTCTTCTCTTTTGGTGTTTTATTTATTTTTTTAATGAATTATATACATACATATATACATACATATACACACATACATATATACATACATATACACACATACATATATACATACATGCATGAATATGATACGTGCTCTGTTGATTAAACACAAACGTTGTACTTAAGACTCAATTTGCTGTGCCAAAAAAAGGTTCGATGGTGTGTGGCACCGCAGACTGGCAGTACAGTCTACTCCCCATCTCGTTCGAGTCTATTTTTGTTCGTTAGACTGTAGATCAATCCAATCGCACTTATTATCACGTATTCCTTTCCTGCAACTTTTTTCGTTTTTACCCTAAAAAAAAACTTACCAAATTTGCTTTTTTGTTTTTAAACCAAAATTAATTTACCTATATAAAAAAGCTTGTTGTTCACAGCTTGTAATTTTACAATTATATTATTGATCCATCAATAAAAAATCTTGTAATTTATAAACTTACAAAACACGAATGATACACGTTGAATATTATAATAAAAAACATGCTAATTATTTAAAACTTGCTAATTTTATCTTAATATTGATTATTTAGTTAAAAAAATTACTAAATGTTAATTTGTCACATATGAAATTGTTATTTTAAAATTTTTATTTGGAATGTGGACGAAAAAATCAATAAGCTAAACCATCTACGTGGTGAACTCTGAATGACCTGAAATGTGTATCGCTTCGAAGTAGCCCTCCGTCTCATATTCATTCATTAGGATGACTTGTCAACTCGTCTATGCTTTGATTGTTTTGTTGCATATTTGAAAGGTGAAACATGAAACACATTTGAAAGTGACGCAGGTCGATGGAATATTATGGTGATAATTACAATTTGCACATCCGTCGGTCAAACCTTATCGGAGCATACCCATCGGACCTTTCTATCTCGGATCCTTGCAAGGAGATTCGATCTAGGAACAAGACAAGAGGATGGGCTCCCTATTCCTTCGCAATATTCTCTCTTTGCATCAATTTTTTGTTCTATTATGGAGCAAAGACTCAAAAACAAAATTAAAGGATATATACGAGGATATGTATATGTGTATGTATATTTATATGGGAAGAGTAATTAATCTGATGTGGATTTTTATATATAGAGATTTATTAGGCTAAATGCATCATGAAATATTGGGTGGGTGGGCAATGAGGGGTGGTCAGAGGTTGAGGGAGGAAGATGATCGAGTGAGTTGGGTTGGGGAAGATTGGGGTATTTTATTTGATTTAATTTTAAAAAAAATCATTTTAATAGAAAATATAATAAAATGAAACAAATGTCTTAATTATCCTTACTAATTGTGTAATAGTATTATCACATTATTAGGATTAATGGCGTTATTAACATATATTGACTAACAAATGGTGCAACGTTTTATACGGTATACCTGTTCCTGGTGCAAGCTTAGGCAAATTGCAGTCTTTGGTGTATTTTGAAATTAACTGGCGTATTTCTAGTGTAATTAGCCTAATAAGAGATATATATATATAGATATATATATATATATATATATATATATATATGTGTGTGTGTGTGTGTTCGCAAACACATGAAAACATTGCTTAAATTAACTTATATACCTATTAGCAATTAATGAATTTATATAAGAATCGATATCAGATTAATTACTCTTGTATATAATTTCGCAAAATTTTAAAAAGGTACATAACAATTTACAACCTTATAATTTACACTTTACAACATAATAATACACAACTTTTAAAATTTGGCAAATATCTATTTATTCTTTATAAAACGAAATAATCTGGCTACACCTAATCAAAAGGATAAATCTCTCAATTTTCTCATTTGACGCTCGCACATGAGAGGACGTGTAATAATATAAAAGTAAAAGTCACACAACCTTCTAATGACTTATACCGTTATACGAGATCGAATCTCTTCCTCCATAATCAATTAGTTTCAAAGTGAAATCTCAACTTACTTCACTCGTCACATTTTCAGTTAAACTCATATATTGAATATATATGAGGAAGTCAAAGGAATTGTACTCTATCACTAAGATGTGCACTACCAAAATTAAAAATAAATAACTAAATAAGAGGTTTCAACTTTCAAAGCAACACATCCATAATTATAGCTTAAAATCTCAACTATATATCTTACATATAATCATTTTGAAATTCTTTTATATCTTAAAGCTCTTTATTTTTAATTAATTTTACTCGAATATATCCATACGAATTTTGAAAATTTTCATAAAAAAAATACCCTTAATTACCTTAATAATCTTGATCATTGCAGCCAGAAATCCTAATTACATCCCCGTTAGTTAAACAATAATAATCTCATATTTTGCCTCATTTTCTGGTTCTGACCTCCTGCCTTTTGCCTTCTGGCTGGCCCTACCTAGCTCAATTATTTTGCTAATTAATCCTATTTGTTATTACGATTCCATATGCTACCATACCTTCTTTTTTTTTATCAGATAATTATGCGGCCATACGCTGCAACAATATCCAGCCCATGTGCCCTTCTCATCGTATCAATTTTATGCGGCAAGCTATCTGCTATCATATCGATTTCGTTTTGTTAAGCAGCTATCATATCATTTTATTATCAAGCTTTTTCCAAATCATAAATAGACTTCCAATTTAAATTGTCAGACTAAAAAATATTAATTAACTTCCAAATTGTCAGACCAAAAAAATAATAATTAACTTCCAAACTCTTATTTTTTTAATATATAATTAAGAATTTTATACTAAATAAAATATGGAAAATCAGGCAAAAAAAAAAAAAAATTAACTTCCAACTTCTTAATTATTATCTTCCTTTTTTTTTTTTAGTTGGACCATTATGAATAACTATTTTGTTTCAATTATATAAGATCCAAATGCCTTACACAACATACCTCGATATGAGGTAGACTGCGAGATGGATAGATCGATACATGTTGTATACCTTATCCAAAAATGCCACTTGTAGAAGGGATGGCGAAAACCACGTCCTATTACCACCATTCATCCTCATCATTCTTTACAATCGATCTCCAATCGCTAGCAGCTTAATTATTACTTATATATAAACTTACCTGCACTCGGTGAATAATTAATGGAGGGGAAATTTTTAACTTTTTTCATCTCTGCACTTTTACTGTTGAACTCGTGTGGATATATATATAAGCAAAAATCGCCAAGTCATATAATAAAACTAAAATAACATACAGTTTTCCCTAATTTACCGTTGAACTCGTGTGAATATATATACAAAAAAATATGTGATCTTTGCGGTGTGTTTGCATTCAACTTACAAATCTCATTTATTTTCAAAATTTGTTATATTTTGGAGTTTTTTATTTTTATTTTTAAAAATTATTCTAAATATCTTGAAATTTTGAAATCCATCTAACACACACAAAATTTGTTATATTTTGGAGTTTTTTATTTTTATTTTTAAAAATTATTCTAAATTTCTTGAAATTTTGAAATCCATCTAACACACAAAACCCATATATAATAATCCTTATAAATGAAGCCGGAAATGCGCTGAAATGTGGAAAAAAAAATACGAAAAAATCAAAGATTCTTTTTCCCTAAATTTATATTAAAGGTTTCTTTTTATATAAATAAGTATTAAAGATTTTTTGTATATAAAAAAATATTAATTTTTTTTTATTAATACAATTAATTTTTAAATCATCTAATTTTTATTTTTAATTATAAATTAAGTCCATCTTTATTTTAATCCCAATTCGTCCTTAATGAGAGCGGGGGAATTGAGACAAGAACTAGTTAGAACCGAGTTGATTTATTTTGGATCAATTAAGATATCATCGGTATTTTGATTAATTATTGTTGTGGAATCATTTTGAGTTTCTTATTTTGATTATATTAAATGATTGAGTCCATTAATTAATATATCAAATAATGCCATTAAGTCAAAGCGAACATGTAGCAGCGCAGTTGAATATGACGAGAGCGATGATGACGATGATGACTTGATGAGCGTCCGACACCTCAACGATGAGGCATGGCAGATTGCAGAACCCGGCCAGGTAGCTTTGGCTACGCTGCTTCCGGTTGGCCCTCAATTAATATGTTAATGATATTTTAGTTTATCTTATCGTCGGGGAATCAAAGCCACCAATAGCCAATTACCAAGCGCCAAGCTGCAACATCCACGATTAAAATAATTTCATAATTTATGTATTTTATACGATTCGATATATAATTTGAAATTCGCATGAAATTTATCAAGGTTAATTCATATGATTAAAATTTTGTACCATTTTTGGATCAATCAATTATGACACGTTTAATAAACAAGTGGATTTTGGGTCAACCCGTTAACTCATATAATAACTTACTAACCCGTTTAATAAATGAGTAAATTTTGAATTAACCTGTTAACTCATATTATGACTTATATATTAAATTGTTTAATAAACGTGTCAATTACTAATCGGGATATCTACTAATTTACATACCTATATACCATTAAATTATATAGTTTAAATAAGTTAAATATATTAAACGAGTCATATGTTAATTGATCTTCGAGTACGACCTATTTATTAAATGAGATATAGATTATACGGATTGCATAAGTTATTAACAAGTCACGTTCGATTTGGATATTCTTGATATGATTATTAAACGGGTTATATTCAGATTAAATATATTTAAATAAAATAAAATTCATGACATAATACAAACATGACACGATACGACCTATTGTTATACATGGCGTCTACTTTCAGATAGTCGGATTCAAAATCAACCACACACTCGATTATCGAGGACCATTATAATTTTGGTTTGGTAGTGAGGGATTACCATTATGCGAAGAAATTTGGACATTACTTCCTCGTGGTCCTCGTGGGCGGCCCTAGCTAGCTCGTGCTTGTGGGCATCCTCACATCATCAGCAATTAAGTATTGCATTATTGTGGCCCGTTTGCTAATTTATACGGAGAGGGATGGTCCTATTTTTTATTTATTAATTTTTTGCTAAAAAACGGTTAGTGAATTAGTCTAAAAGAGATTTAATTAACATAATTTGAGTGCTATGATCAGCTGGGTAATAGTTTCTTGCAATGCTAGGAGCCTACGAGAGGTTTGGGCCGGACGCCATTATTGCCATGCATGAATATTGGAGCTAGGTAGGAGACATACCAACACGAAGAAAACAGTGAAAAATAAAGATAAAAGAGAGAGAAAACGTCCCAATTATTTAGTCTGTCGGTGGGCCATTTGAAAATATTAAATTAATTACAATTTGAGAGACTTTTTATTTTCCTTATAATTTTTATTTTAAATATTAATTTATTAATTATTGTCACATTTGAATTTTTAGTTTATAAGTTCTTATTTTTTATAATATTTTCCATTTGGTTTTTTATTAACCAATATATATTTAACATTTCCTATTCTTTATATATCTTTTTTAATTTTAATTTTAATTGATATTATTATACTGATTTGAGCCATTAGACTATCACTTTGACCCAAAAAAAACCACATTTAGATACTATTACTAATTAAACTATCAAAATTTAATTTTTAAAAACTATTTTGTGAAAGGTCCTAATTATTTTGTGAAGCTGGTTATTAAAAGAAGAAATAATAGAAATTGTGATATATGTATAAGAATTGTATGTAACATATTGTTTGAAAATATTTGGAAGTCCACATTTGTAAATATGGAATACCACATTTATAAACATGTATACGGGGAGATCTTACTTATCTTGGTGAGTTCTATCTATATTAACGTGTGTTCGTATATAATTTGGTCAGTTTAATTAAAAGTCAAGTAGTCTTACCAAAGATAAACTCAAGTATTCAGCTAGACTAAACATATAAGACACATAGGACAACCAGGCTGAGCACATCTGATTGGCCTAAATTGTGCATGGCCAGCCCTATCCTCTGCCACACATGTGGTTCCAACCGAAGCTTAAGCTACATGTACGCCTCCTATGACGATCACATCTAATCGACATACCTCCATTTCGGCCGATCGAGTAAAAAACATGACTCAGTATCACACAAAAACATGCGTCAACTCGCGGAACAACGATATTAACCCCACATCGAATTATTTCACTAATAACATTTAATGCTGCTATAAATACAAGAGACCTCCCCTCCAAAAGGTAATGTCAAATTTACCTCTATGTTGCCTAAATTATTACAGTATTCTTCACAGTTAATCTTACTTAAGCATCACAGATTGTTAGACCGACACCGTGTACACCTTTACTTTTTTTGCTCTTACATTATCTTTGCAGGTTCAGCCATCATCAAAAGAACGGTCCAATGAGTTCAGTAAGATGAGTCTAAATTGGTCTATTTATTGCATCAACAACGTCTGTTTAAAAATCTTTGGAGCGTCTACAAATCTTTGGTTTATGAATGTTAACGGTACAATGAGTTTAGTAAGACGAATCTAAATTGGTCTATTTATTGCATCAACAACGTGTATTTACAAATCATTCGAGCGTGTGTGTCTACAAATGTTTGGTTTATGAATGTTATCTCCTTTATTAATTGCCGTTGTCCTGTTTGGAAAATACAAGTCAATTAATAATCCAACTTCAAAGTAGAGGTGAAGGTAGAGTGGCGTCACCGGCCAGTCCTTAATTTTTTATATTGTCGAAGTTGTTCGTATACCTTCCTTGCTAGCTAGCTATACTCCAAACTCCAAATACATCACATTAATAATTCAATTGTCCTCCAAAAACACATGCATATATGAATAGTCTGCCTTTATGCACCAAATTTAACCCAACCCTATTATTGCTCTCTCTCTCTCTCTCTCTCATATGATAATATCTATATAAGTGGAAGAACCAGAAGGCCATTGAAGCAAATTAAGCTGCCTCCTCTTAATTTCCAACTATCTCTAAGTCTCATATTACATTACTAATCCGATGAGGGCTCAGCTGCAAAAACCAAACTATGCTCCATCCTTTTCTCCCTTAACAAATTCCTCCATTATTAAGAATAGTTTGATCAGACATGGCACCCCCTCCCTCATCAGCATCCTTCCCCGCCACGGCCACCATGGCCTTGCAAAACGTAACAAGAAAAACTCGTCCTCCATGGTGGTTCGTGCCGACTTCAGGCAGTCCTCATCCGTCTCCAACGTCACTACTGCTAGTTCAATAGACCAGGAGAATAAACCACTTAACATAAAGGCTGTGGTTACCGTCCAAGTTACCGCCGGTGGCGTCCTCTCCGGCATTGCGACTCGGGGTCTAGATGACTTAACTGATCTCTTCGGAAGAAGCATTCTCTTGGAGTTTCACAGCGCCGACCTTGATCCCAGTAAGCCCTCCCCTACTAATTACTTAATCCGGATCATCATTACTCGTATATCTCTCCACCCAAACAACAACAAAAGGAGAAACAAGAAAAACAAATAATCCTAATTTCCAATTTATTTATTTTTGATCAGATCCTAATTTCCAATCTTAACCAGCACCTTTTCGTATTTTAAATGACTGACAATTCATGATGTGGTTTGAAATTAATTTTTTGTTTTTTTGGTTAGAAGGAGGAAATTATTAAAAATTATTTATATAATATGTTATTGGAGTTTGAATAATTAATTGTTTATAAATTAATATAAAAATTGATTAAATTAGATTCACTAATAAATTATATATTATATATATGACGAATTCCATGGACTGCGACATATTTATATTGGATATTTTATAGTTCTCAGTTCATGATACACCATTAAAATAAACCCAATCATTTTAGTTTTAAAAATTTAAAAATTAATAAGGTGAGTAACTATCTGAGCCCAATATTTTTTTAACTGTTATTATCCTTAATATACTATTAAATAATTTAAGGAATATTTTAAAGAAAGTTTTGGTGAAGCTTGCCTAGTCACCCACTTGGCTTTATTTTATATATATATATATATACATATAGGGGTGTATTATTAATTTAAAATAAATTATACTTTTTTTATTATGTAATTTATATTTTCTAACGCATACATACAAATATTATAAATAATCTCTTATATTCTTCAAAATGTGACAATTTTAATTACCCTATTAATTTTTATGATAAAATTCGGTTTAGTGCTGAAGTGGACAAAACCGACTCAACAGACTCACGGTTTAATTTAGATCAATGACCAACATTACATGACACGTGACAAAATAGTAATAGACTAATTAAAATAAGGTGTAATTTTATATAGGTTCAAATTTTAAGTTAACCTATTACAATAAATATAAACTATAAATAAGAAATAATTTAATTTTTTTTTATTGTTAATCAAAATATAGCATTAATTTTAATTTCTTAATTTTTAAATAATTACAAGCCTGTTTCTTGTCAAGTTTGAGTCGGCACACATCATCTTCGACAATGAAGATGATGATTCAAAGCTTGTCAAGCATTTGGGGGTAAGAGCTTGCTATGCCAGTGGAAATACTGTGCGATTTTGCTGGAAATTCACTGCCAAATGCCTTCAAGACTTGTTTAATTAAGGATGCTTGTTGTGTTGGAAAAGGTGAATTTTGGGGATTTGAATATTTGAGGCAGCGAATGAATTTGAATCTAGATTTCGTAGCCAAAATCCAAGATTGCTTCGAACCTTTGTGAAGTTTCGTAGTTTACATTCGGAAAACAAAAGCCGGAGAGTTTTAGAAATTTATGAAAGAAAAAAACTGAATGTCTATCGAGTTTCGTCACTTAAGGTGATGAAACCTTTAGTGACGCGTTTTAGATGAACACCGTCGCAAATGACTGAAGAAATTCCTTTTTAGAAACGCTGTTCCAAGCTAATTCATCACTGAGCGTGTTCCTTACTTTTAGTGACGAAACTGATAGACATACATACTTTTTCCAGAAATTTAAGAAAAATTCAGAAAAACTCAACAAACTCCTCTCTCTCTCTCACGTTCACCGTAGATGCTTCACTTCCAATAATCCACCATGAAACCCAACCTGACTTGCTTCAATTCTTATTAGTCTCTCGAATGTTGATCGGTATATGCATGGGTGGTGACAATAAATTGGAGAGATTTTTTTAAAAAATATGTTCTTTTAATTTTTAATCAATTATTATTGTTATTATTATATTTAATTAGTTTATTATTATTTTTATCGCGTAACGCCTATTTTTCATTAAGTTAAATTAAATGGCGAGTCTCCCTTTGTTCTCGTCAGCATTCAACAAAAAAATTAACAAAATAACTAACGTAAGGACTAAGTTGTTATATTTTAAAGAGTCCATACGCGTGTAATTGCTATACTTGAAAGTTCAACGTATTACAAAGTGTAAAATATAAGACAGTAAAATGTAATTTACTTATTAGTTTATTATAACTTCACACTTACATATGTATCTAATATTATTTTTTTATCATTATAATTTGAAAATGAGATTATTATTCATTTATATGGTTCACTTGCATTGTAAAAACTGATGTTGATAGCATTCTTTAAACAGCTCAAAATTTCGGTTGACAACTTATGAAGTTTTCTCCTAGGAAAACGAAATACGTACATATGCTTGAATATTAGTATTCCTTCATTACTTGTAGTGTGAAGTACTGAGCTTCCTATTAACTATTAAATTCAATGTTAATTAATTTGACTGACCAAATATGTTTTTGTAGATACGGGTTTGGAGAAGGAAAGCGTGAAGGGGTATGTGCGTAGAAAAGGTCGAGAAGGTGATGAGATCATTTATGAGAGTAATTTCACGATCCCAGTTGGTTTTGGAGAGGTTGGAGCAGTTGAGGTGGAGAATGAACACCACCAGGAGATGTTCTTCAAGACCATTCTCCTCCAAGGCTACCCTGACGCCCCTCTAAATGTTCCATGTAACTCTTGGGTTCATTCCAAGTTTGACAACCCACAAAAGAGAATCTTTTTCACCAACAAGGTCCTTCTATATAAAATTATTTATCTTTTCTTAATTAGTATGTGTTATCTTATATTTGTATTTAATTATGTGCAAATTGGAGCCCGCAGTCTTACTTACCAGCAGAGACACCAAGTGGGTTGAAGAGGATCAGAGAATTGGAGCTGCAAAATTTGCGAGGAACTGGTGAGGGTGTTAGAACGAAATCCGATAGAGTTTACGATTACGACACATACAATGATCTTGGAGAACCAGATAAAGATGACCTTTCTAGGCCTGTCCTTGGCGGCCAACAACACCCTTACCCCAGGCGTTGTAGGACTGGACGACCACGCTCCAAAAAGGGTAATTAATGAATTTACCCGGGCCATTTTACTCATTTGCACTTAAGGCAATTAATTGTGCTATTTGCAAGTTCGAATTTTTCGAATTACAATTTTACTTATTTGGGTGTGATTTGATTTGTGAATGTATCTAGACCCGGCGTCAGAAGAAAGAAGCAGCGATGTGTATGTTCCAAGAGATGAAGCATTTTCAGAGGTTAAGCAAGTGACATTCTCGGCACAGACCCTGAGATCTGTACTGCACGCGTTGCTGCCTTCGCTTGAAACAGCACTGGTTGATCCAGACCAAGGCTTTCCATACTTCACAGCCATTGATACACTATTTAATGAAGGAGTAACTTTGCCTAAGCAAGAAAACCAAGGGATTCTTAAGTTGGCCATCCCAAGGCTAGTTAAGAGTTTGAGCGATACTCAAGACAATCTTTTGCTCTTCGATACCCCAGAAATCTTTGATCGTAATTATTAACCCTCGCGCTCTCTTTATACATTATATATGTATATATGTATTGTTGGGATCGTCTCATGCATTGCTTAATGTGCGTGTGTATATATAGTTGATTTATAATAAGGTAATCTTCTTTTGTAGGTGACAAATTTTCGTGGTTTAGAGACGAAGAATTTTCTCGGCAAACTTTAGCTGGTCTTAATCCGTTTAGCATAGAGCTTGTTAAGGTATGCGCGCTTGGGATATTAAGATATTAAATATGTATAATATTTACATCCCAACTTCATACTACTATATATTTCAATTGGTCGAATTGTGTGTGTGAATTTATTATAATTGAAATTATTCAACTTTTATATTATCATTTCAAAATTATTTACATGAAAACTATAAAGTTAGAGATCATTTAGTCATATTTATATATATATATATATATATCAAATAATCAATCAATATATATATAAATGATTAAATGATTTTTAATTTCGTTGATTTTTTTTGTGATCAAGTAATCAATTAACGGGCAAGTATGAAGTATAATTGTGCTGTTTTAGTCGCTTAATTTAAGTCTCTTTTTCTCTTGTGTTTATATATAGCTAGCACTAATTAAATTGTTCGTGGATGCAGGAATGGCCATTGAAAAGTAAACTTGACCCTGAGATTTATGGCCCGCCTGAATCATTGATTACAACTGAGGTAGTGGAGAAAGAAATTAAAGGTATCATGACCGTTGAGGAGGTAAGGCATAATTGCTATTGTTTAATTAATTACTAATTTAATGAATGCGTTAATTGTTTTGTATATATATGGGGCATATGCAGGCACTGAAACAAAAGAAGATGTTTGTTTTGGATTACCATGATCTGCTGATGCCGTACGTGAACAAAGTAAGAAAGCTTGAAGGGACAACACTGTATGGTTCTCGAACACTTTTCTTCCTCACTGGGGAAGGAACTCTAAGGCCTGTTGCCATTGAACTCACACGACCGCCTCTTGATGGCAAGCCACAATGGAAGCAAGTCTTCACGCCAACTTGGGATGCCACTGGCTGCTGGCTCTGGAGGCTTGCGAAAGCCCATGTTTGTGCTCATGACGCCGGCTATCATCAGCTCGTCATTCACTGGCTCAGGACCCATTGTTGCACAGAGCCATACATAATTGCGGCCAATCGACAATTAAGTGCAATGCATCCCATCTATAGACTCTTGCATCCTCACTTCCGCTACACCATGGAAATCAATGCTCTTGCTCGAGAAAGTCTAATTAACGCTGGTGGCATCATTGAGGGCTGCTTCTCCCCAGGAAAGTACTCCATTGAGCTTAGCTCCGTAGCCTATGACCAGCTCTGGCGCTTTGACACGGAAGCTTTGCCAGCAGATCTCATCCGAAGGTAATATTTCGGATTTCCTTAATTTGCACACCACATCCTGCCTTTTATAAACGACTTTGATTGCACATGTGTCACTATAAGAAACAGTTGCAGTAACTATAAGAATATGGCATTAGATTTCCTACTCAGATTAATCAGCGTTGCAATAATTTTGTTATGAATCAAACATTTGTGGTACCTAATAATATTGAAGTGATTACGAATTCGAGACACTACAAGCTTAAAACTAATTATTTCGCTTGTTTTAATTTCAGAGGAATGGCAGTTGAGGATCCTACAGCAGAGCATGGCTTGAAGCTAACAATCGAAGACTACCCATTTGCAAATGATGGTCTTATTCTTTGGGATGCCATTAAGGAGTGGGTGGGTGACTATGTGAACCACTACTACCCAGACCCAGAACATGTCAAGTCTGATGAAGAGCTTCAAGGTTGGTGGACAGAAGTCAGAACCAAAGGACACGCAGACAAGAAAGATGAGCCATGGTGGCCGGTTTTGGACACCCAACAAAGTCTAATTCATGTTCTGACAACCATAATTTGGGTGACAGCCGGTCACCATGCAGCTGTCAACTTTGGTCAGTACATGTTTGCCGGATACTTTCCTAATCGCCCCACAATCACCCGAACCAACATGCCAACCGAGGAGCCATCGGTTGAGGAATTCAAGCACTTTTTGAAGAAACCAGAAGTGGCGCTGTTGAAGTGCTTTCCCTCTCAGATTCAAGCCACGAAGGTGATGGCTGTGTTAAATGTGTTGTCGAATCATTCGCCGGATGAGGAGTACCTTGGTGAGAGTTTGGAGTCGTCCTGGAATGATAATCCTGTCATAAAGGCGGCACATGAACGCTTCAGTGGGAATTTGAAGAGGCTTGAAGGAATTATTGATGAGAGGAACACAGATTTGAAGCTCAAAAACAGGGTTGGAGCTGGAGTTGTTCCATATGAGCTTTTAAAGCCAGTCTCAACTCCTGGGGTTACTGGAATGGGAGTTCCTAACAGCATTTCCATCTAAATTAGTTTCCCATGTGACGATGACGATGATGATGATGATGATGAATCAATAATAACATGGAATAGCTTGCTAGCTGCGGCCTAATTTATGATCAAAATAGTTGTTCATAACCGGGATATTGAGCGATAATGTTGTGATATGTACATTATCAATCGATATTCTACGTTAAGTGATTTCATTAAAAATAAGTGACTATATATCTTTACGCCTCTAAAAAATAAAAATATAACTACGTATTTTAAAGATAAAAGTATAATCACATCTTTCAGTTATAAAAATATAGGAATTATATATTTATTATTTTTATAAAAATTAAATTAAAACTTATTCACCACATAATAAAAAATGTTTCGAGTTTAAATCAATAATAATATATAAAATCATGATCTTGCAGTGATCCTTCCTTGGTCTTCCCATTGAAGATGACATTGGGGTAATATCTTTATCAAATGTACCAATTAATTAAAGAAATTCATGCACAAGAGTCAAATCATACTTCTCTCCAGAAACGCTCTCACCTCTCTCTTTTTCTTCTAATTAAACTCACTCTGTAACGACCTGTCCCAAATTTTAAGAATTAATTAAGACTTAATTATGGATTAGCAGAGAATTATCGAATGTTTAGGACAAAATTACGATTTTGTCCCTGAACGAGGGCAAAAAGTTTACTTTTGACCTGGGAGGTCTGATGCCGAGGGCCAAGGACCCTTACGTAGATCGGGTCGATACGAATTCGTAGACAGGCGGCACGTCGAAATCGGACATTCGACGGGAAAGTTACGGTTCACATAAATTCCAAAGTACTATTACACATTTTACGAGATGAGTGACTTTTGTCATTCAATGGGGCCCAAATATTTTAGATAGGCCCAATGGATGAGTGACAAGTGTCACTCATCCATTGCCCACCTAACACAGATACATGCATATCCATCCTCTTTCTTCCATTTGATCAACCAAGCCTGAAACCTCATCGAACCACCACCCCAATCCCTTCCCCGCACCTGATTTCGATCTGAGAGAGAGACAAAAAGTGACTCAGGAGCTAGGACACGGTGAGAGAGGAGGCTGCGACGCCGTGGACGGCGGAGGAACCGCAAACCGCATAGGTATGGTTTTGAATTCAAATTTGGATTTTTCATGCTTAGACGTTATGGGTGTTTTCTGATGATTGAATGATGTATGTTGGGTTAGTATGAACGTCTAGGGAATGGTTTGGACGGTGGATGGTGGTTGAACAGCCCAAGGGAATGGCTGGAAGTTTGGACCGTGTAGGGTGAATCGAACCAGGGGGTTCTAGAGGGTTTTTCTTAGTTATAATCATACGAATAGATTCCTAGGATTGAGACAAAGCTATAGGGATTAAAAGGGATGAAAACGGGGTTGAAATGAGGGAGGAAATCGCGTGAACCGGAGTTGCAGAACCGGTCTGAACCAGCTGGTATGAGAAGATTGAAGACGACCTGTTCCCTGCGCGTGGGCTTCACGCGCAGGGCCTTTAGGCGACACGTGGAGGCACGTGGGGAAGAATTTGGGAAAGTTTCCAACATGTAAAATCATCCTTTCGATGTAACGAACATTTTGGGAGTGGTTTCGAGTCGATCAAACATCGTTTCGATATAGTTCGGGATGTCCGAAGGTTTAAAATGAGTTTAAAATATGATAAAAATCCCGAAAAATTAGGAGGTTTTAATGGGAAGTTATTAAAGTAGTTAGTAACCCTCTAGTATGATTTGGACAGATTTGGGAACCCCGAAGATGGTGATTGGCCCGGGAAGGGCTTATGGCGCACGTATCGAGGTGCAGTAAGGACGGTCTGTGAGTGAACCTGATTTCTAAATTGATGCATGCATAACTGTTTTATATGCTTTAATGAACATTTTTTGAGATTCCATGAGTGTATATGATTTCAATATGATTTATAGGGCATTTTCGGAGAAAAATGCGTTAGTGCACGTAGTTCGAGATTTATGTTTTTTATGATGTTTGAGCTTCGGTCAAGTGTACTACATGCATATGTTTTACACAGTTTATATGTGATTCCGAAGGTTTCACCGAGTGGCGTGAAACCGAGGAACTGAATTACAATTTTGGAAGATTTCACAGAAATACGTGAAATCGAGGTTCGGGCACGAGTCCCAATTGAACTATAATTTGAAAGGTTTTGGATTTAGAAATCTGGAATCAGGCATGAGACCTATTTGACTTGGAAACCATCGGACTTGGAGTCCAGCTGATTTAATTGGAAGTCGGGCGGGAGGCCCATTGAGTTATACGATCAGGCAGGGGGCCCCGTTGGTTTACGAATCGGGCATGAGGCCCAATTTTGTTTCATAAACATGATTTCGGGTTGGGGACCCATATATGGATTTACAATGATTTATGGAAAACTCAGGCGTAGCCCTTTGAACGGTTTTGAAATGAATTATGAAACGGTTTTCTGTATACCATAATTATGAATGGTTACCCTCCAGACGTCTCGTAGTATCCTAGAGTGGCGACTTGTCTCCTCCAGACGTCTCGTAGTATCCTATAGTGGCGAGTTGTCTCCTCCAGACGTCTCGTAGTATCCTGGAGTAGTCACGGGACATTTCCTGCGATGGGTCATTGCACGGAGCGATCGGTCCGTATAGTGACTCAGGAGCGGGATTGCCAGAGGTTAAAACCTCCTCCCATGGAGGGCCATTGATCTGCGGGTCATTTACCTAGGTGGATCCTGGGGAGACTTGAGATTTGAGACCCCGAATAGCACGCGTAGCTTAGAACGGTGACAGTGGTGTGGATTATGACATATGGGATGTCAGGCATCCGGGATGCCGATGATTGATTTTGGGGTGAGACCCACATTTATTGGTTTTTGGGCTGAGACCCACATGTATCGGATTTGGGCTGAGTCCCTACTGATTTGGTTTTGGGTTGAGTTCCCATATGGTTTGATTAAATAGTTTTCGAATGCATACATCTTTTTTAGTGAAGGGTATAAATGTCTTTTCTTTGTGAAATGATTTTATAAATTATTTATTTCGTTTAATCACAACTTTTAAATGGTTTTAATGCCCTTCAAGTTGATCACGGATGCGAGCTGTAGCGGAGACCGAGACATCACATTTCCCCTCCAATCTTGGCGCACTCTGGAAGCCTCGGTGGGGCTAAAGTTGGAATTATCCCTTGTCTGACATTTCGTGTCAGATGGGAACAGGCACGTGACAGGACCCATCCCAATCCCCCCGAGATTACCGTGGAATGTGCCCTGCTCCCGTCCAACAAGGGGTGTCAGACAAGGGATAACCAAGAGCCACTGCCCAACGGGGCATCCAGAGTGCGCAAGGATCGATGGAGGAGGTGTGTAATGTCCCAGTCTCTGCTGCAATCGCATCCGTAATCAACCTGAAGGGCATTAAAACCAAAAGCTGTGAGTGGACAAAAACCAATAAGTTTACCAAATACATTTATAAGACATTTATGCCCTCCAATAAAAACGTATGCATGCCACCAAATACCAGTAACCAAAACGTTTGCTCAACCGAGCCATTAGGGCATTAGCCCAAAAACCGTTAACCAAAAACTAAGTGTGGGAACTCAGCCCAAAACAGTGGAATACCACAACCATACATATTAAAACCATGTGGGCCACCGCCCAAAGCCATAAATATAAATCCATAAATCCAAAACCATTTAGGGTCCCTGTAACGACCCGTCCCAAATTCCATGATTAGATTAGTGACTAATCACGATTAGTGAGGCTAATCCGTGATTAGTAGAGCGAAATCAGACGAACGATGCGAAATGACCGTTTTGCCCCTGGTGGTGGAAAAACGTTGACTTTTCATTCGGGCGGTCAAATGGACTTTGACCGATGACCGTGACGTAGTTCGTGACCTCACGAGTTCATAGACAGGTGGCACGTTCAATTCCGACGTCCGAGGAAGAAGTTATGATTTTCGGAAGTTTAGGGGCATTTTGGTAATTTTGGATAAAAGGGGTCAAATGTTGACTTTTTGACCGGGAGGTCCACTGGCCGAGGGCCGAAGACCGTTACGTAGATAAGGACGATACGAATCCGTAGACAGGCGGCATGTCGAATTCGGACGTTCGACGGCGAAGTTATGGTTCACGGAAGTTCAAGTGCATTATTGCACGAATTACGGAACGAGTTAACTTTTGGACTTTTGTGGGGCCCAGATATTTAATGGAGGACCCAATGGATGAGTGACAAGTGTCACCCATCCAATGGACACCATTTTTCCCTTCATGCACCGTGCATTCCATTTTCCTCATTTCAAACACACCCAAACAACCCGATCTCATTTTCTCACCCAACCATTCACCCCAAACCAATCCAACTTTCACTCAAGGGACCAGGATTGAGACCAGGGATGGAAGAGAGGACAATAGGAGGTGGTTGCCGGCCAGAACCGCCGTCCACGGCGGCGAGAGGAGGAGAAACCCGAAGGTAGCCCGGTTAGCCCATTTTGATCCATTTTTCCATTTTTGTTGTTATGGTTGGTTTTTAATGGTTTTAATGAGTCCATTAGGTTGCTAGGGACATTTTAGGAAGGTTTTAGGAAGCTTGGGAGGGCTGTGAAGCCATGGGTGCTGTTTTGGAAGTTTGAATCGTATGGTTCAAAGATTGAACCATGGAATTTTGATGTTTTTAGGTCGTTTTGATGATTGGAATTGATAGGGAATGAAGAGATATGAATTATAGGATTAATTAGGGTTGAAATCAGACCAAAATAGAGGGAGAAAACCTCTGAAAAATTCTCGCCGGTTCGGAACAGTAGTGCTACAGTAACCGGTCCAAACCCAGAAAAAAACCGGTTTTCAGGGTTTATGTGATGATGAACAGTGTTTTCGACCTTCTAGGGGCTCGTGAGGACGCGTGGTCCATAATTTGGGAAAGTGTTCAACACGGGAAATCTTCTATTCGATGTAACGAAGATTTTGGGACTGTTTTCGCGTCAATCGGACATCGTTTCGATAGTTTTCGGGGTGTCGGAATGTTTAGGATCGGTTTAAAAATAGTTAAAAGTTCGGAAAAATTACGGGGCTTTTATGGGAGGTTAATTAAGTAGTTATTAACCTTCTATTAAAATTTGGGCAGGTTTGGGAGTCCCGGTAATGGTGATCGCCTCGGGGAGCCCAATGGCACGCAAATCGAGGCGGCGGCTCGGACGGTCTGTGAGTGGACCTTGTTTTCTAAATTGGTGCATGCATAAATGTTTATTATATGTTTTAAATACTTGTTTGTGATGCCATGAGTGCATTTGGATGTGCGGTTACGTATAGGCACGTATTTCGAGGTTTCAGCCCTATACGGTGCCTATACGGGGCTGTATGTCTTTATTGGTCTAAATGAAATGGTTTTAGATTTCCAAATGGATTATGAATATGATTTTATGATGTTGATTTGGATGCTTGTGAATTATATGGTTTCACGTATTTCGAGGCGATTTACGTGCTTGCACGTAAATCGAGGTTTTCCGATTTTATACTGATTTTCCGTACTTATGGTTTTGGATATGATTTCATGAAATGATTTTGGATTTGAAAAGGTAACTCTCGGACTTGAGGTCCATTTGATTTACGGAATCGGGCCGGAGGCCCAGTTGGTTTACGATTCGGACTTGAGGTCCAGTTTCTATGTGGATTCGGGCCTAGGGCCCAGTTATGTATTACAATTGGTTTTTATGGTTCATAACGGTTTATGGGAACCGGCATGAACCCTTGAAATGGTTTTTACAGGTCATGACGGTTTATGGGAACCGGCATGAACCCATGAAAGGTTTTATGGTTCATGACGGCTTATGGGGGCTAGACATGAATCCTGGAAAAGTTTAAAGAATGATTTCAAAAGGTTTTTCATATTCCATCCTATATATATGATTGTCTCCTCCGGGGAGGGTCGTTGGCCTGGGTGGACCCCGGAGTAGTCACGGAGCACTGACTGAGTGGAGTCGCCCCCTAATTGGGTTCCTTACTCTCAGGATGGGCATGGTTCGTTACCTCCAGGGAGGGTCATTGATCTACGGACATTGACCTGGGTGGACCCTGGAGAGACTTGGGTTTGAGACCCCGGTTAGCACACGTGTAGCTTTATTTTACCGTGACAGGTTCTGGATATGAAATATAATGGATAAACATAATTTCAATTGGTTTTGGGAAATTGTGTTTATAATGATAAATGGATTTGGGCTGAGTTCCCACATATGTTCACTGTGTTATGGTTTTCTGTAAATGGTTTTGGGCAGGAGCCCGTGTGACTTGTATTTACGAAATTTGGGGCTGAGACCCTAATTTTGGTTGTTTAAACATATGTGTTTGAATAAATGGTTTTACTATGCATGCATGCTTTTTAGTGGAGGGTATAAATGTCTTTTATGGAAATGTTTTTATAAATTCTTTATTTTTGTCCACTCACAGTCTTTCCGTTTTTAATACCCTTCAGGTTGACATCGGATGTGGACTGTAGCAGAGATCGAGATATCACATGCCTCCTCCGGATCCTGGCGTACTCTGATAGCCCGGGAGGGCAAAGGTCGGAAATATCCCTTGTCTGACACTTCGTGTTAGACGGGAGCAGGGTCATCCCGCGTTAATCCCAGGGGGATTGGGATGGGTCATGTCAGTCCCCGACCCGACATACCATTTCATAACCAATAATCCATTTTTATCACATAACACATATCCAACCGAAAAACCATTTCATAGATCCATTAATCCATATTTTACCATTACCATCACCAGCATCCCAGATGCTTAGCGTCCCAGACGCTTGACGTCCCTGACGTCATATCTCACGGTTTCATAAGATACGCGTGCTGCCCGGGGTCTCTCCGGGTCCATATATCTGACATTCCTGATGTCTGACGTCCCTGACGTCAATTATAGCAATCATGCTCCTGAGTCATCATACGGTCCGGATGCTCTGTATAATGACCCCTCGCAGGCAATGCACCGTGACTTCCCCAGTGTCCCAGACATCTGGAGGAGACCATCATATATCCTTGTATCCATATGGTATATGGAAAAACAGTTTTATTAAATCCTTTTATCACATCATTACCATTGGGCCCTGCCCGAAATTTCCATAAAACCATGTAATTCCATTTAGGGTCCCAGACCCAAAATCACAATTATTAATCATAGGGTCCCTGACCCGAAATCACATTTATAATCCAACTGGGCCTCATGCCCGATTTTATGAACCACTGGGCCCACGGCCCGATTTGTAAACCAACTGGGCCCGCAGCCCGACTTATAAACCCACTGGGCCCACGACCCGAATTCGTAAATCAACTGGGCCCCTGGCCCGATAACATAACTCAAATGGATCTCAGCCCGATTTCATATCAACTGGGCCCCTGGTCCGATTTCATTAACCAACTGGGCCCCCGGCCCGATTCTCAAATGGACTCCAAGTCCGAAATTTCCAAAACAAGTGGGCCTCAAGCCCGAGTTCATATTTCCAATTTCAAAACCATTTCATCATATTATATCCAAGTCATAAATATGGAAAATCCATGTAAAATCGAAAAACCTCGATTTACGTGCAAGCACGTAAATCGCCTCGAAATACGTGAAACTGTACAATTTACCAACAACCAAATCAACATCACACAATCACAACCATAATCCATATAAAACATTTAAGCATGCATAGAATTTATAAAAACAAAGTCCACTCACAGACCGTTTTAACGGTATGCCTTGATACGCGTGCCACCGGCCCTCCCGGGCCACACCACTATCACCGGGACTCCTAATCCTGTCCAAATCACATTAGAGGGTCACTAACCTCATCATTAACATCCTATCAAAGTCCCGTAATTTTCCCGAATGTTTAACTATTTTTAAACTTAATTTAAAACCTTCGGATATCCCGAACAATATCGAGACGGTGTCCGATCGACACGAAACCAATTCCAAAATGTCCGTTACAATAAATAGGACAGAAGTCATGTTGACCTCACCTCGAGATTTGTGCCCACGCGCCGTCACGCGCCGCCGTGAGTGGCTGCGCGTGAAACCCACGCGCCTGCTACAGTGTCACCAGCCCAACCCGTACGTCTAGTAAACGGGTCCAATTCACCCGCGATACAACCCGGTTCAATGTCCATCAATTCAGCCTTAATTCCTTCAATTAATCATTCAGTTAGTTTCGTTTTAAGTCCAATTAAAGGTCTGTAAACTCAATTACACAAATCCTTACCCAGATTCCATCGATTCCACGATGAACACGAAGAACACTCCGGTCACTGTTCAATCATGGAATTCCCTCAATGGCTGCAGGTTTCATCCAATTGATGATCCCAGAAGCATCAACGGACCCTGAGGAACAATTCCCCCACATCAATTGCATCAATCCTGTGCTCAATCGTCACGACTCAAGCTCGAACACCGTCACTGTTCAACCATGGAGTTCTGTCAACCACAGCCGTTTTCCTTCAATTGATGAACCCAGAAGCATCGTGGGATCATGAGAAGTAGTTTCCCCACCTCAATTCCGTCCATCAAAGCCTCCAACTTCACGACTCAAGGTCGAATTTCCTCCTCTGTCACCAAGTGTGATCAGAGCCAAATCAGCACCAATTCCCTTCGTTCCTTCGACGATTCTGATCGTTGTGATCCCAGGAAGCTGAATGTGAGCTCAATTGCGATCCTCACGGCCTAATTCTTCCATTTCGAATTTTCCCCCCAATTTTCCCGAAATCCAAAATCCAAAATTCAACACTCTCACAACCCCTCGTGTTTCCCCGTTAATTCAATCATCTTAGTCTCTCAGTTTTCTCTCAGGAACGGCAGAGAGAGGGAGCCAATTCTCCCAGTTCATCCTCTCCCCAAATTGTGCACGGTTTGAAAGAAAAACAAAGGAAAAGGAAGGAAAATGATGGATAATGAATGATGATGTTGTAATGATAGTGTTGGGAGAGAAACATGGAGCTGGAAACAAGGGATGGGTGACACTTGTCACTCATCCGGATGTGCACAGTCAACGGTCACTATTCATTATTATACTATTATTTTAATCCGAGCCTCGGTTCGTAAATTCGTTTCCTTGACCATAACATTGTCGTCGAATCTCCGATTTCGGCATGCCGCCTGTCGTTGGATTCGTATCGACGATACCTACGTAATGGTCCCTGGCCCTCGTCCATCGGACCTCCCGGTCAAAAAGTCAACATTTGGCCCCAAACATGCCAAATTACCAAAATGCCCCTCAACTTCTGAACACCATAACTTTCTCTACGAATGTCGGAATCGAACGTGCCACCTGTCTATGAACTCGTGACGTCCCGAACTACGTCACGGTCATCGGTCAAAGTCCATTTGACCGCTCGATCAAAAAGTCAACATTTTGCCCACGACCAGGGGCAAAACGGTCATTTTGCACAATTTGTCCGATTCCGCCCTACTAATCCTGGAATTCGGGACGGGTCGTTACAGCACGTCCCGCGTTAATCCTGGAGGAATTTGGGACGGGTCCTGGCACACTCGGTCGTAGATTTGGGGTGGGAGAGTCTATAGAACTATAAATGTTCAAGCAGTTGAAGTAATTCACATTTGGAATGGATTGAAACTAGGACTATCTGGAGCTAATTGATTAGGAGGAGTCCTTGTATAATTCTAACTATACTAATATATTCATTTCAAGAGTATTGGGGAATTAATGAGTAATAACTCAAGGAATGAACAAGGACAAACTAAACCGTATTATGCATGTCAAAATTATGGGGCTATAGAAAGTTGGCAACTTGTAAACTAATAATAAAAGAGGTTAACGAAAGAGCCAAAGTTGCGAGTGCCATAAAAAAAATGATGGATTGGAATTGGAATTTAAGGTGTAGGAAGAAACCAAAAAAAAAAAAACAGTAATAATTTAGCAACATCAATGAAAAAACTGAAAGCCAATACCATATAATAGCATTGCTATATATAATGCAAAATGGTGGGCCGAATTCTTTAGGCAAGTCTAGTTATAATCGAATGCATTGTTGCCATGTATCTGCAGTCTACACCCAAATTCATTTTGCTAAATTTCATCACAGTCTCACTCAAATCGCAAGATCAAACTAACCCATAAAAGGGAAAAATGTAATAAAAAAAAGGAACATAAACTCACCTAGGAATGAAGACAAAGATAGGGAGAGAGAAATGTCGAACTTGATCAGAAGACCCCGCTATGCAAATGAGCAAATAAGTAAATACGTAAGACATTCAAACAAAAGTAAATGAAAGTTATGTATAACTTTAATATTAGCAGATGATTCAAGTTTTTTCTTCAAGGCAGAACATTAGGGAAAACAACTTACCAGCATGAAAAGCTCTTCTGAAAAAGAAATAGAACAGGCCGAAAGGGTATCCATCCAGAATCCCAGAAGTCTTGCTATTTTTAGCATTGATGCTGTGAATAGGGAAAAAAAATATGAACATGCAAGAAATGGTGAATATACTATTCCAATGAGGTTAAGATTTTTTTTCCACCCACTTACACATGAACCGCAATCCATGAACCCAATACTCAATTCATAAAACCAATAGAAAAATTGATGAACCCAAATCTCAATTTCCAAATCCCAAATCTCAATTGAATAAGAGAGAAGCTCAATTATCAAGCACACTTCATAGAATTTTGCTTTCCTTCGATCATATTAATCAATTCAAAGAAAAACATCTAATTTTTCTAAACGGTAACTTCTTTCAATAAAAAAGTGGAACACATGGTGTCCATAAAAAAGGATAACCAAGAGTAAATAATCATCAAAAAACAAACTGTAGATTAGAATAATTTAAGTAATCTAACCCTTATTTAACTTAAACTCAATTTTAAATAAATTCAAAGACAGAACTTACTTAATAATTTGACCAAAACCGATCAATATGTTCTCCAATCTTTGCAAAAAAAGAAAAAGAAAAAGAAAAAGCCATCCAAATTTACAAGCAGCCAAGGATCCATATGAATAAGCAAACCCAATATTAAATATTTAAAACAAATTTGAAAAAGAAAATTTTACCTCAATGCCTCTTCAAAACATTGGAATTCTTCCTCAACCCTTCCAAAAATGAACATGCAAAACTTTGACGAAGAGACACTGAGAAAAGCTCCGGGTCATGTCCTCCTATCCACTTGTAGCAATAGTGAGAACTTTTACGAATAGCAGTCCACTAATTACTCCATATCAAGTAAATTAACTTGATTATTGTTTGGTCACAGCAGACATCAGTATACCTTCTTTCGACCTTGAACCAAAACAACATAACAAAGAACCAAAATGAACAATGACCCAAACGACCAAAATTACAATCATATACACAGACTGGAGCTTATTCCAATCTATTGACAGAAAGCTAGCTAGCATATAATTCTTTTTAAGACCAGATCTAAAGAAATTCAAAACAAAATTTAATTATGTCAAACAATACAAATTTAATTACCTCAAAATTACCAAAAGCAAATTACCAAAAGCAAACGCAGGTTATGCTTCCTCCTGAATCTTCCAAAAAACAAACATTCAAAAGTACAATTTGACAAGACTCGCTTCAAAAATACTTTAATAATCATGTTTGATTCTGCTCCCGTCGGACAAATAAACCAAGTTTCAAAAATGCCCTTAACACATGTCAGACAAGAGATAATGATATTGATGTCCCGATCATGTCTCCGTCTCTAGATCAGTCCTAATATCTCTGCAAAGGTTTGAAGGGCCAACAAAACCATTGAGAG
The DNA here is from genome assembly GCA_032719365.1 of Prinsepia uniflora. NCBI lineage: Eukaryota > Viridiplantae > Streptophyta > Magnoliopsida > Rosales > Rosaceae > Prinsepia > Prinsepia uniflora. Next base: position 282,540 of record CM064869.1, on the reverse strand, counting down.
TGTGAGTGTACAAAATAAACACCATTTGAAATTACATGTGTGAGAAAGTAACATTTACCCTCCAATTATAAAAACATGCATGTAAAAGGTAAAATATAAACATCCACCATTCAAATCAAATCACATTGTAAACTCTGGGACCCACAAAACATAAAACGCATCAAAAATCCGTGGCCCACATTTCTCGAAATCCATGTTTTATCAAATCATGTAAAAACAAGTGAACACAAAATCAGAAATACACACAACCAATCCTCATATACTCAAGTACAGTCACAATAATCAATTGGTGCTACACGTAGAAAACTCGTGATTCGCACGAAGCCCTGCACCATTCGAGTAATCTTGGGATTTGCACGGAAGCCTGCAACATCCGAGTATCATTGTCAAGATCAAACAATATCCGGGTGGTACTCTCGGGATTCGTCTCCGTCCAGCAATACTAGTATCCCTGGGATCAGACAACATCCGGGTGGTACTCTCGGAATCCGTCTCCATCCGGGTGGTACTAAATCATGAAATACTTGGGAATTCGAGTCTTCAAACTGACATTTAGGAAATGTCATATTGTGATCTCTCCCGGATACCAAATTGACGTCCAGAGGGAACAATATCTCACGAGGATGGTTAATCGTGGAAACAGTAATAAAATAAGGAAAACTTCCTTTTACATAAATCCATGTGGTAAAAAAATTTAAATGGAACAAATATCTAACTTTCTCTCTGTAACAAGCATATTGGGATGGATAGAAAGGGAGAAATTTTTGCAGCCTTATCAAATTTTGGTTATTAACAGAAATTGCCAGACAATTTATACTCTCGGAAACTGATTAAAGCAATTGATGGATGAAGAATATTTTGTAACACACATGCTCTCTAGGAGAATCATTTCTGAAGAACAGAAAACTGATGCAATGGCGTTGGTTAAAATCTTAGCCAACAATAGAAGCTCTTTGAACTTCCCTATAAAATTTGAAATTCTTGCAGAAGAACGAAAAACATATAGAATGAATGACAACCTTATGACAGCAAGTTCAGATAATGAAGATGAGATTGAATATACTAATCTGAATAACATGATAGAAGCGTAGATGATCCTAAAAAAAATTCATATGTTTTCAGATGACAACGATCTCTACTTAACTTATTAATAGGGAACCTACTTTATCTATCCTAATAATTTTTTTTTATAAATAAACCAAAGATGAGGTGGACAAAGAAGAAAAAGAAGGAAGGAAAAGAAAGAAAAGATGAAAGAGATATGAGTTAAAAAAGAAGGGCGGAGGAAAAATCTTCACCTTCCAAAAGACCAAAACATCTTCCAAAAAGACTAAAAAATAAGACTAGATTTCAATTAGTGCCAATGATTAATACCTCTAATTAATATGATTAATTACGCGCCAAGCTGCAACATCCAATTCTCTTCATATCACTTTATATCGACAGTGCAAGCCCTCGTGCATTTTCAGACCAGGCAGAGGCAGCGAAATAATTTCGAAATTTGTGTGTTTATGTGAGTAATTAACCTCTGACAACATACCTACCCTAGTCTTACTTTTTACTTTCACATATTCGGATTCAAAATCAATCAAATAAACTCGATCATCTAGGAGTGAGGACCATTATAATTTTGGCTTGAAAGTGGAGGACCATTATGCGAAGAAATTTGGACATTACTTCCTCGTGGCCCTCGTCAATATCCTTAAGAATACACAGAGTTTCCAATATCACATCATCAGCAATTCAACATTGCATTATTGTGGCCCGTTTGCTATACACGGAGGAGAAGAGATGGCCAATTTTTTAATGCTAATTAAAAAAATGTTAGTGAATTAGTCTTAAAAGAGATTTAATTAGCATACTTGGAATGCTATGAGCTGGGTAAAAGTTACATGAATGCAACAAGCCTACGAGAGGTTTTGGAAACCATTATTGCCATGCATGAATATTGGAGCTGGGTAGGAGACATACCAACAAGAAGAAAACAGTGAAAGATCAAATAATGATAGAAAAGAGAGAAAAGGTCCCAACTATTTAGTCAGTCACTGAGGATGTTAATATTTGCGATCCAATAGAAACTTGTAATTGAGACATGTGAGGAAAATTGAGATGCGAATCTGAAAAGTACAACTACAATTTGTGGTTTATATGATCTTAGCCTATTTTCCTCTATTTTTAATTTATTTTGGAGTGGAAACTTAATTTCTTACCTAGTATCAAAATGGCTCCATCGCACCTGATAGGCTTAACCAGGATCTTCCTTCCATTTTTTTTTTTCTTTCCTGTTCTTCTTTCTCCTCCACATGTTTCTCCTTCATCATCCTTTTTCTTTTGGTTGTTTTATCAAAAAATTATATAGGATAGATAGGATAGGTAGAGGTCATTTATTAGGTTGGATATAAGTCAACGTCATCTGTTTTTTAGATGAAAACTTCCTTCTTTAGGGACCTCTACGTTTCAATCATGTTTTATTATGTGCTTCCCGTTCTTCTGCAAAAATTCCAAGTTCCATAGGTAAATCCACAAAGTTTCTATTGTTGGTTAGATTTTTAACCAAGTCCATTGCATTAGTTTTCTGTTCTTCAGAAAAGATTCTAATGGATAGCAGGTGTGCTACAAAATATTTTATGTCCATCATTTGCTTTAACCAGATTATCACACTATCAACCCATTATAATATGGGATCGATACTTAAAACAATTTTTTTTGTTTCTAGAAGAATTTCTTCCAGAATGTCACTGTCGATTGTTTCTGTTAACGACTAAATTTGATATGGCTGCAAAAATTTCCCCCTTTTGTCTCTATCCTAATGTGCTTGTTACAAAGAAATATATATATATATATATATATATATATATATATATTCCATTTAAAGTTTTTTTACCACATCATAAACCATTTTTTTGATAAATGTAGAGAAATTTTTAAGATGATGAAAATTACCTTGTTGGCAATTCCCCAACCAACAACATCCCAATGTTCATCTATTAGAACAAAGAAAAGTCTTGGAAAATTGTCTGCCAAATTTATATTTTCGTGGTTTCGAAAATATAAATCCATAATCATCTTCTGATGATCCAAAATTCTTTCTTTTATATTACCAAAAACTTTGGTGAATAAGTTCAAAAAGACAAATTCTTCTAATTTTCTTGAAAATATAATCCATTTGTTCATTTTGAAGAATTTATGTCAGTTGAAGAAAAGTATTGATTTTTTTTCAAAATTAAAATCTTCATTACAATTCATTTGATTAATGATTTGAATCTGAGTTTTTTTTAACAAAACATTTTCTTATTTTATTGAAGAAAACTTTTTTTTAAAAGATATTTTCAAAATTAACTGTTTTTCAACTGAGTCCTTTATTTTCTTTATGAATATGGGATTTCCATATATCTATTGATTTTTTTTTCTTCTATAAATTGCTTTCTATTCTAGGATTGAAGAAATGTTTTACTTTTGAGCTGGAATCTCCTGCTATTTTTTTTATATGAGAGAACGAAGCCTTCGACGGCTTGTTTGTGAGAGAGAGAGAGAGAGAGAGAGAGAGAGGATAGATGCGCCTTCATTAAAACTTGAAATTTTAGGAAGCCTTTACAATTTTAGAAAACTCTGATTTCCTTTTTCTACAGCGTTTTCCTTTTTTTTTTTGGGTTCCAAGTATCACATTTTATAGCATTTGGGTAAAAATGTCTATCATCTAATGTCATTAATAAGGGTAGCTGGTATAGTGGTTGAAAGTTTTTGATGGCGCCTCATAGCTTTCAAAACTTTCATAATATGCTCCATGATATTTGTTTGCATGTGCATCGCAAGCAACCCTTCATAAACAACATATATTTTTTGAGCAGAATTTTTTTTTCTTACAATTGTATATATATATAAGTTACTATATAAGGTAGTATATATATACACACACTATACACTATACATTATACACTACACACTATACACTAACTCTTACAAAACAGGGAAACCTTACCTTGATTCCATGGGAGAAAGTTCATACTCACGACCAAGGTTCGACATTTGAATATTTTTCTTATAATTTTTTTTATAGCATTTTCTATTTGAATTTTTATTAACCAATATATCTTTATGTAATGAATTAATAAAATATAATACAATTTTTAAAATTTTCGTTTAGTTTGATATTATTATATTGATTTGAGCCATTTGAAAAATACCACTTTGACCCAAAAAAAAAAAAACCACTTGGATACTACTGTGAGTTAATTTTCTTAAGTATTTTGTGAAAAATCTCCCTGTCCACCAGTTAAGTCCTGACAACACTATTGGTTACATAGACTCTTGATATATAGGTAATTTTAATATTTATATTAAATTTTAAGTGACAATGCTATTTTTTTTATTGATGAATAATCAATTTTTATTTGTTCACATGTAATAGTTGAACTAGTTTATGTCTTAAAATAAAATTATACGTGAAAAATGAAATAAATAGAAATTGTTAAGTAATAAAAAATTATGATACTTATATAAAAATTATTTTTCAACATATTATTTTGAAATATTTGAGAGATCCCATTTGTAAATATATAGTAGCTAATACAAGGGATTTTACTTATATTGGTCGATTTTATCTGTATTAGCCTATGTTTACAAAAGAATTAAGTATGTTATCTCTTTTTACCAGTTATCATTGGTCTGTTTGGAAATAGAAGTGAATAATCCAACTTCAAAGTAGAGGTGAAAGTAGAGTGGTATCATGCCAGCCATTAATTTCCTGCGTTGTCGAGTTGTTGATATACCTTCCTTGCTAGCTAGGTATACTCCAACAACCAAATTAACACATTCACATTAATTCAATTGTCCTCCAAAAACACATGCATATATGAATAGTCTCTGCCTTCATGCACCAAATTTAACCCAACGACCAAATTTATTGCTCCCCTCTCTCTCTCTCTCTCGCATATGATAATATCTATATAAGTGGATGAACCCAGCAGGTCATTGAAGCAAAATAAGCTGCCTCCTCTTAAGTTCCACCTATATATCTCAAGTATTGTATTAAATTATTTTCCGATGAGGGCTCAGCTACAAAAACCCAACTACGGTTCATCCTTTTCTCGCTTACAAAACTCCTCCATTATTAATAATAGTTTGATCAGACATGGCACCCCCGCCCTCATCAGCATCCTTCCCCGCCATCCCCCCCATGTCCTTACAAAACATAACAAGAAAAACGAGTCCTCCATGGTGGTTCGTGCCGACTTCAGGCCGTCCACATCCGTCTCCAACATCACTACTGCTAGTTCAATAGACCGGAAGAATGAACTACTATACATGATCAAGGCTGTGGTTACCGTCGAAGTAGCCAACACTGAGGATCGGCTTATATATGACTTAGACGAGTTCTTCAAAAGCGGCATTCGCTTGGAGTTTCTCAGCACCGATCTTGACCCTCGTAAGCCCTCCCCTACTAATTACTTAATTTGTCCAGGTCATGATCATTACTATATATATATATAGTGGTGTATTATTAATTTATGCAGCAAATTGTAATTTACACGTTCATATCTAAAATTTTTAACTATTGCAAAGGCCCTCTATACACTTAAAAATGTGGCAATTTGGTCACTCCATTAAATTTTTTGGTGAGTACTGCTGAAGTAGACAAAATGGATCTACCGTTTAATTTAAATTAATGAGAAATATGTGTCATGTGGTAAAAATAATAATAAAAAGAAATATGTCACGTGGTAAAAATAATAATAAACTAATTAAAATAACATAAACTAACATTAATTAAAAAATATATATTTCTCTCTCATGGTCTCACACTCACCAAAACCTACCCACACATCCTCCCCGGCAAATTAAGAAGATAATTAATGAGTCACGCATTTGGAGGGAAGTGATCGAGCTTGCTATATATGCCAGTTGAAAATGTGCTATTTTGCTGGAAATTGACGGCCAAATGGCTGCAAGGGTTGTGAAAGGATGCTTGTTGTGTTGGAAAAGGTGAATTTTGGGGATTTGAATATTTGAGGCAGCGAATGAATTCGAATCTTGATTTCGTAGCCATATTCCAAGGTTTCTTAGAAACTTTGTGACAACGTTTTAGATGAACACCTTTGGTTCCTGCTACTTTCTTCAGGAATTCAAGAAAAACCCAGAAAAACTCCACATCCTCCTCTCTAATAACTCACATTCACGGTAGACGCTTTCCTTTCAATAATCCACCATGAGACCTAACCTAACTTGCTTCAATTCTTATTAGTCTTTCGAGTCTTGATCTGTATATGCACCGATGGTGACGATGAATCAGAGAGTTTTTTTTAAAATATGTTCTTTTAAGTTTTAATCAATTATTATTAATTTATTATTATTATTACCTAGCTTGTCATTAATTTAATTAAATCAAAGGTTCGGTCTCTTTTAATTTTGTCAGCGCTTAATTAATGAAAAATTTTCCGGAGTAATTTATTGAGTCCAGTTGTTACCTTTTTAAATAGTCCAAGAGTATAATTGCATGATTTGAAAGTGTTACAAAGTGTAAATAATAAGATGGTATAGTAAACTTGCCCATTAATTTATTATTAAACTTCACACATATACATAATATTATTTTTTATCATCATAATTGAAAATAAGATTATTATTCATTCATATGGTTCACTTGCATTGTAAAATCTGATGTTCATAGCATTAATATTCTTGAAACAGCTAAAAATTTCGGTGACAATTCTGAAATTTTCTCCTAGGAAAACGAAATAAATATGCTTGAATATTAGTATTCCTTCATTACTTGTAGTGTGAAGTGAACTTCCTATTAATGAACTAGCTATATTAAATTCAATGTTAATTAATGAACACACACATATATATATATATATGCTTTTGTAGACACGGGGTTGGAGAAGGAAAGAGTGAAGGGGTTATTGCAAAGAAAAGGTCAAGAAGGTAATGAGATAATATATGAGAGTGATTTCACCATCCCAGCTGGTTTTGGAAAGGTTGGAGCAGTTGAGGTAGAGAATGAAAACCACCGGGAGATGTTCTTCAAGACCATTGTCCTCCAAGGCTACCCTGATGGCCCTCTAAATGTTCCATGTAACTCTTGGGTTCATTCCAAGTTTGACAACCCACAAAAGAGAATTTTTTTCACCAACAAGGTCCTTCTATATATAATTATTTATCTTTTCTTAATTAGTATGTGTTATCTTAGCATATGTTATCTTATATTTGTATTTATGCGCAAATTTGGAGCCCGCAGTCTTACTTACCATCAAAGACACCAAGTGGGTTGAAGGGGATCAGAGAATTGGAGCTGCAAAATTTGCGAGGAACTGGCGAGGGTGTGAGAAAGAAATCCGATAGAGTTTACGACTACGACAAATACAATGATCTTGGAGAACCAGACGAAGATTCGGACTTATTTAGGCCTGTCCTCGGCGGCCAACAATACCCATACCCCAGGCGTTGTAGGACAGGTCGACAACGAATCTCCGAAAGAGGTCATCAGTTTTTCCGATCATTTTACTTATTTACCTTTACAGCAATTAATTGTATTATTTGCAAGTTAAACTTTTCCAATCATGATTCTAATACTTAGATGTGATTTGATTTGTGAATGTACGTACGTACACCCATCATCAGAAGAAAGAAGCAGCGATGTGTATATTCCAAGAGATGAAGAGTTTTCAGAGGTTAAGCATGTAACCCTCGCGCCAGAATCCGTGAGATCTATAGCGTTAGCGTTGTTCAAAACAGCACCCGAGGATCCAGACGAAGAATTTCCAAACTTCAAAACCATTGATGCACTATTTAATATTGAAGGACTCACTTTGCCTGGGCAAGAAAACCTAGGGGATCTCCAGTTGGCCATCCCAAGGGTAGTTAGGAATTTGAGCCTTACCCAAGGCAATCGTTTGCTCTTGGAGACCCCCGAAATGTTTGAACGTAATTATTAACCCTCTCTCTCTCTCTCTCTCTCTCTCTCTCTCTCTCTCTCTCTCTCTCTCTCTCTCTCTCTCTCTCTCTCTCTCTCTCTCTCTCTCCCTCTCTCTCTCTCTCTCTCTCCCTCACCCCCCCTGAATCCCTGATCACACGCATGCTTAATGTGTGTGTATATATATATATATATATTTAACTAGTTCATTTATAATGAGGTAATCTTTTTTTGCAGGTGACAAATTTTCTTGGCTTAGAGATGAAGAATTTTCTCGACAAACTCTAGCTGGTCTTAATCCAATGGGCATAGAGCTAGTTAAGGTATGCACACTTTGGATATTAAATATGGATAATAATTATATCACAATTTCATACTACTATACATTTTGATTTATCGAGTTGTGTGTGCATATATCATAATTGAAACTATTCAATTTTTGTGTTACCATTTCAAGATCATTTACATGAAAAACCAACGAAATTAATTAATTAGGTATCATTCAACCACAGTCATATGTATTAAATAAATCAAAAGTTATAATAACAATTAAAATATTTATGAAGAACCGTCTATTTAATTAATGCATATAAATGACTAAATTAATGATCTCGATTTTTCTATAATTTAGTAATAAATTAGCGTACAAGTAAGTCGACGCCTAATTAATTGTGTTGTTTTAGTTGCTTAATTAAAGTCTCGTTTTTCTCTTGTGTTTATATATAGCTAGCACACTAATTAAATTGTTTGTGGATGCAGGAATGGCCATTGAAAAGTAAACTTGACCCTGAGATTTATGGCCCGCCTGAATCATTGCTTACAAAAGAGGTGGTGGAGAAAGAAATTAGAGGTTTCATGGCCAAACTTGACCCGCTTGAACCATTTACCCTAAAATTAGAGGAGGTAAGGCATAATTGCTATTGTTTAATTAAGGGGTAATTATAAATAGAATTTTTTTAGAGTTTAAATTATAAATTAGTCCATTATAGTACAAAAAAATAGTAAATATATATAGAATTATTTAATTTTTTTCTTCTGTTATTCATTCCGTATCATTTGCTTTGTTCCGTTATTTTATTAAAAATTATAAGCATGCCATTTAAGTTTTGTATCATTTTTTTTAGAAAAATACCAATGCTAGCAATTTAGAAGTTAATTTACCTGTGATAGTATTTTTGTCTAAATGTGGGTATAGGTATATCATACCCAATATACCTTGCTCAGATATAATTGTATTTGAAATTTAATTGTTTGTAAGTACTTTTTTTTTTTTTGTATATCAAATAAATTTGAATGTGTAAAAATTTTGTAAATAGAATGGTGGATTAATATCAAGTAGAAAAATAACTAATATGTAGATAATTATTAATTAACTGTAAAAAATATTAATTTACCTACTATACTTTTAATCATAAGAAATAAAAAAAAAAAATTATCAAATAAATATAATACATGTATGACTGTAGTATTGCAAAGATATCAGGTAGTATCTAAACATTTTTTAAATGATTAAAATGACTCTTAAAAAGAAATTAGTAGAAATTTTATTTGGGATAATTATATTTACCAAAATAAATAATAAAATTAGAAATAAAATATAAAATATTTAAAATTTGAAACTATATTTGATAAACAAACTCCCAAAAAATAGGTATAATAGACAAGTACTATTCGGTTAGAATGATATAAATTAAGGAAAATACAAAAATAATTAAATTAAAGAAAAAAATAAAATACTTCAAAAAAATATGATAAATCAGTAAATTGATTCATTTATATATTCTGCTTGAAAAGTGAACTAATTTATAATTAATTCTTTAATTAATTACTAATTTTGTACGAAATGAGGGAAAATGAATGCGTTAATTAATTAATTTGTCTATATATATGGGGGCAGGCATTGGAAAAAAAGTTGCTGTTTGTTTTGGATTACCATGATCTGCTGATGCCGTACGTGAACAAAGTAAGAGAACTTGAAGGGACAACACTGTATGGTTCTCGGACACTTTTCTTCCTCACTAAGGAAGGAACTCTAACGCCTCTTGCCATTGAACTCACACGACCGCCTGTTGATGACAAGCCACAATGGAAGCAGGTCTTCACTCCAGCTCAGGATGCCACCGGCTGCTGGCTCTGGAGGCTTGCGAAAGCCCATGTTTGTGCTCATGACGCCGGTTATCATCAGCTTGTCATTCACTGGCTCAGGACCCATTGTTGCACAGAGCCATACATAATTGCAGCCAATCGACAATTAAGTGCAATGCATCCCATCTATAGACTCTTGCATCCTCACTTCCGCTACAACATGAAGATGAATGCTCTGGCTCGACAAACTCTCATTAATGCAGGGGGCCTCATTGAGACTTGCTTCTCACCAGGAATTTACTCCGCTGAGATTAGCTCTGTAGCCTATGACCTGCTCTGGCGCTTTGACATGGAAGCTTTGCCAGCAGATCTCATCCGAAGGTAATATATCGGATTTTTTTAATTTGCGCACCGCATCCTACATTCCTACCTTTTATAAACGACTTTGATTGTCAAGTTTTAACTTGTTGTAAGAACAGCTGCGGTCAATATAAGAAACAGTTGCAATAACCATATATAGGAATATGGCATTAAAATTCCTACTCAAATTAATCAACGTTAATTTTATGATGAATCAAACAGTTTAGCTCTGTTTTAAAATTGAAGCGATTAACAAATCTGAGACCCTAGCCTACAAGCTTAAAACTAATTTCGCTTATTTTAATATTTCAGAGGAATGGCAGTTGAGGATCCTACAGCTGAGCATGGCTTGAAGCTAGCAATCAAAGACTACCCATTTGCAAATGATGGTCTTGTTCTTTGGGATGCCATTAAGGAGTGGGTGAGTGACTATGTGAACCACTACTACCCAGACCCACGACATGTCAAGTCTGATAAAGAGCTTCAAGGTTGGTGGACAGAAGTTAGAACCAAAGGGCACGCAGACAAGAAAGATGAGCCATGGTGGCCAGTTTTGGACACCCCAAAAAGTCTAATTCATGTTCTGACAACCATAATTTGGGTAGCAGCCGGTCACCATGCAGCTGTCAACTTTGGTCAGTACATGTATTCTGCATACTTCCCTAATCGCCCCTCAATCACTCGAACCAACATGCCAACTGAAGACGCAACGGTTGACGAAGAGTTTTTGAAGAAACCAGAAGAGGCGTTGTTGAAGTGTTTTCCCTCTCAGCTTCAAGCCCTGCAGGTGATGGTTATGTTGGATTTGTTGTCCAATCATTCGCCGGATGAGGAGTATATTGGCCAGAGTTTGGATTCGTCTTGGAATGATAATCCTGTCATAAAGGCGGCACATGAACGCTTCAGTGGGAACTTGAAGAGGCTTGAAGAAAAAATTGATGAGAGGAACAAAGATTCGAAGCTCAAAAACAGGGTTGGAGCCGGAGTTGTTCCGTATGAGCTTTTAAAGCCACTCTCAGCTCCTGGGGTTACTGGAATGGGAGTTCCTAACAGCATTTCCATCTAAATTGATCATTTCTCATGCGATGATGATGAGGATTGTATGACTTTTATAATAAACATTTATCATTACATGAATCAATAATAACATGGGATAGCTAGCTAGCTAGCTGCATCCTAAATTTATGATCAAAATAGTTTTTCACACCAGCGATATAGCGTTTTTTTTGTCATCGCAGAGGAGGGGGAATTTTGTGAAATTTTTCATACAATATGTCATCGGAGTTCAAGTTTGAGATTAATTATCTATAAGTTATCACTAAAATCAACTAAACTAGACTCACTTGACTAAACTATAACGTTTTCGATATATACATTATCGATATTCTAGTTTTAAGTGGTTTAATTAAAAATAAGTGACAATTTTTATGCTTTCCAAATTATATTAAACGTATAAGTAACTATGCATTTCAAAGGTAAAAATATAGTCATATCTTTCAAATTATAAAAATTAAATTTAAAATAATTCACCACATAATAAAAAATGAGTCGAATTTAAATCATCTACTGACACATAATAATCTAAACAAAATGATCTTGTAGCGATCCTTTCTCGATCTTCCCATTGAGGATATGACGTTAGGGTAATAATGTAAACCACGATCCTCTCCAGAAACACTCTCACCTCACTTTTTCTCTTCCAAACCAGCCGGCCCTAGATTTATGATGGGAGAGTGTTTAGATTTCCACCTTCTGGTAGTGGATCTTAGTTGATCCCTTGCCCTCTAGACCCTTGCATGCTCGCCTTTCCCATGCCCTTCCTCTTTCGTCCCTTCTCTTTGAGATTCATGCATACGTTTAACCGATTTTATTTCTGGTTAATGTAATATTTTTTTCATGATAAAAAAAAAAAGTCAGACCACGCTCGATCAACCTCTGCTAGCGAGGGTTACTTCGGCATAAGAGGACTTGGGGATTAGGACACATCAACAACATTTTGGATTAGGATTGTTAATTAACCTCTGCTAGCTAGGGCTACTTCGGCATAAGAGGACTTGGGGATTAGGGCACATCAACAACATTTTGGGTTAGGCCGGGTTGCTAATTAATTAAGTTATAATTGGATTAACATTGAAATTGCACCCCTATGTCCAAATTATAATACATAGTTTACGTACTTACTCACTCTATTACTAATGTAATTTTTTTTCTGATTTGGGGTTACAGCCCGTACAAAATTTTTAAAATTTTTTCGTATATTGATTCTTTTACCTAAGACATAATTTTGAATATCTCATCGAGGTTTAAACCTAAAATAACTAATTTTTGCACACAAATTCTTAACTTCTTAATAACTCATCTAGACTCATCTTGCTACAGTTATTTTATCTTTAAAGCTACTTCTTAGCAATCGCCTAGGCCACTAAGTACCTCATTGCGTCGCCTAATTCCTGCCTGACAAATTTTAAAACAATGAAAATGACAAACAATATTAATTTGCAGCTAACGTTGTTGTGAATGAATGTGACAAGTTTAATTTATGTTTTAATTAAAGTAGGCTTATAAATAATTAATTATATATATGATGGAAGATTGAGGAGGTAGTACGTAGCAGCCTAGCATGACAACTGAATTCTGCGGGGACTAAGTAGTAAATTCACTTGGACGTACTCCTGTAATAAGAAGAGGTCAACCGCCAACGCATTGTGTACGTCGTGCGTTTAAACATTGATATACAAAGCAACAGCAAGAACCACCTTGATTATTTTTTTAAGGGCAAATTAACCTCAATTTACACTTAAAATTTTAAGAATTATGATTAAAATAGACTATTAGATTTTAATTTTATTAGTTTACTCTATGCATGTGATTTTATAATCACATCAATTTACTTTATCCGTCTATTTCACTAATAAATCATCAATTAAATTAAAGGCATTTTTTCTTGGTATTCATTACAAATTTTTATATTCATTTTATTTTTTATTTAGTGACTAATTATTTTGATTTAGGTTTTTTTTTTTCAAAGTGGTGCATTTAAGTAAATTATAAGGGCATTACATTTACATGATATATTTTGGTTTAGCTAGGTGGGGTTTGTTTTCTGACGCAGAAGTTTTATGGTTTGAAGAACTACACGGTATATATATTTTTGGAGGTTTTATTAGAATATTCAAATGGTCTCTAATCGTGGGCGCGTGACACTCTTTTCTGTTAAACCAAGTTGTGAATTCTAACGAGATTTTAATGAGACCACAATTTTATTTACGTCACTTACTTCATACGATTATCGTATTCCCACTAAAAAAATTGACAGGCACTCATGAAGCTTAATTAATGGACTTTGATTTTTTTCACCTTCCATCATCCACACGTACCATACAATTAAACTTTATTCAAACATGTTTTCAGATTAGTGATCATGAGATGAGCCTAAATATATTTGATCGATTCAACGAAAAGTATATATGACATTGTTTATTTTAAAATAAGATGTTTTTTTTCTTTATATATTGACACTATATAGTATATACATACGTTCACATCACTTTCACTTTCGATAGTATTCGTCGTTGAAAAAATAGTATACATCTAACAAATGTAAAAAATTATAATAATATTTGGAGATCGATTTCGAATCCAATTAAAAATTAACCACATGACATACACATTAAAAATTAAAAGAGATGATAATATAATAAATTGGCATTACTAGCGTCCTCGCCTTATCGATCATTGATAATGAATCATGCTTAATTGTTTATAGATCGATGAAGACAAATATCCACGCATACATTATTTGGCCCCGTATGATATACGTATATAATACCATGCCAACAAATGAATCATATATATTTAGCCTAATTAATCTCGATAAAAAAGCTCCATACGCCCGTTAGACACAACGGTATAGAGAAAAAAAGATTTGAGCTCAATAATGTATTCATATTGAACTGGCCGCTAAATAAATATTCAATTTCGTATATTTTATTATTTACTAAAATTAAACCTTAAACTTCTCCATTTACAAGTGGAATAATAATAATATAATAATTAAATCGTAATACCAGTACAATACACTGCCTTAGTAAAAAGAAAACATATATGCACTACTAAAAAAATGTTTATTATGGGCGAAAATATTATTCCCAATTAATTTCAATAAGTGGAAAAATTAGGTGTATTGTTACCCATAAAAACTTATTTTCATACTAGTACGTAATCTTTTGTTTAATTTGATGGTTATATAATTAATTTGGACAATTTAAGATATACGAATAGGAAACTTTAAAATGTTATAAAGTTCAATAAAAAAAAGGTAAAAAAATGAAAGTATCACATTTTCTTCTTCCAATAACTAGAAAAAGTAAATAAATATCTGTCAGGAAGATGAAAAATAGTTGCTCGAAATTTATCAAAAATTGAAAATGTCTTTTCAAAAATATTTTAATTAAATCTTACTGAAATTGAATTTTCTTTTGGTGCTACATGCGTATGGCTTTTACGTTTTTCCATTTTTCATTTCCAATACGCATGATGTGAAAGGGCACAAACACCCGATGATCACTACTAAAACTTTCGTGAAAAAATTGAGCGGGCTAAATAATCTCGTATAGTACAAGTGTCCAAAAAAGAACACAAGCTAAGCTTGTACTAATTTTTCAACATCAATTTTCTTTGACCCTAGATAATGTGTCTTGTCCTCGCATCTTATCAAGATGCATGTGCTTAACAGTGTACGCACTGCTAGTTAACAGCTAAAAATGGACCACATGTATACTCCAAAAGATGAAAAAGAAAAAAAAAAGCTAGTGAAGTAGGGTAGGTAAGTACTAGCTGAAGTAATATTCATTAATATATTTGCATAAAAAAATAGGGTAGTTGAAGTAATTTTGATTAAGCATTAAATTCGTGGGTAATTTTCAATTCATTCTAACTCTAAAAATAAAATCGAGAATTGCATATCAATATTATACGTTAGAATTACAATAAATATGAAATGATAACGTGGTTAAGATTGTTGGGACGTAAGAATGCCGTCTTAAAATGAATAATGAAAAACACTTCGCTCGATATAAAATTTTGATATTTCATCATTTTCTGACACGTTACGTTATTTTAAATATTTTCTTGTAAGAAAAAAATATTAATACTGCTTTTGTCCAATAATGGAATATATAAATTTCTTTACCAAATTAAAATCCCTTTTTATGAGATCTCCTCAATTTTAAGAACTTCTCTAGAAATTTTATCACGTTATACCACGTGTCATGTTGTAGTTGGATATAATATAATTTCTCAATATTCAAGATGTACGCAATGCATATGTCACTCCCTCTATATATAAATGCATGAATTATCCAGGATATACGATATATTGTAGCCAAGAAGCAGAAAAACTTAAGGTTATAGAGAATTAGAGATCGATGATGATGATGAGTATCAAGTGTGAGCTGCAAAATCATAAACAATCTCAATCTTTGTGTGTCTTACCAAAATCTTCATCAAATATTAATAATTATCTGGTTAGGCGGCATGGAAATGGGAGCGACATCGGGCCCTCTGTCATCAACATCCTCCCACGGAACCCTGTCCATCAAAACCATCCTGCTAATAAAAAGAAAACCAAGTCGATGGTGGTCTGTGCCAGTTCTGGTGATCAACAGCTCAGATCATCGCCTTCATCACCTATGTCCACAGTGAGTCCCAGTACCACAGAGAATTACGAGGCAGTTACCATTAAGGTTGTGGTTACAGTTAAGGTAACTGCTAAAGGCTTCATCTCCAGCATGGGCCTCACGCGTCTGCTCGATGATTCTACCGATTTGTTCGGAACATCCATTTTTTTTGAGCTTATTAGCGCCGACCTTGACCCCAGTAAGCACGTACTACTTACTTCCTTCTACCATATATATATATTCTACAATGAATATATATATATATATATATACAAATATAAATGAGGCTGAGCCATACAAAATCCATGCTTCATTTCTAGAAATTAACTGGATTGATAAGTTCTTTGTCCGTTAGCATCAAAATTTGGTTGATTATTTAAAACAAAAATAACTATGCATGTAATAGTTTTATTAGGCTACGTACGTAGCTGAATTTTAGCTGATTTCCGTCCATATATTTTTTCTTATTCAATTGTGAGTCGATCATGATCGTAATAATGAATTCGCGCTGTGCAATTAGATTTCAGTTGATAAACAAAAGGTTTCGAGATATTGCGATTCATAATCTTGAAATTTCATTTTGGAATGATTACAGGACTATAGCTATAGGAAACCATGACAATTAATTTTTAATTTCACTTTTGTCAAGACTCAAGATTAATTAACACTCATGTGTATCATGATTCATTTCCCGGTGAATTCTTTTGTGTGCAAGTTGATGAAATTTAGTATTTACTCAAACAAATTAAGTCGTACTATTATAAAACTATTATGATTATTAATAAGGACTAGCCTAAGGACTGACTATAATGATAGGGCCAAATCACAAATTAACTATTCTTTTGTTTGCATCCATGTGAGTTTAGCCAATATATATTAAGTGATAAAAAAAAAATTATAATTAAGTGAAGACCAATAATACTGAATACGGCATATTATTTTTAATCAAGAGGTGGGATCAGTTGATATAAAATTAATCGTTATTAAAAATTAAATGAAATAAATATTCTGACGAGATTTCAATGAGTTCAAACTATACTCTATTCTATTTGACTATCCGATTTCCTTTCTTCTTATATGTATTTTCTTAAAAATGCAAGGCAAGCTTTATTATGAACCGTTTAATCGAAAACAATATATACATATTGTTTGATATTGTTTTCTTAAAACAAAATATTGTTTGAATGTGATTATGAGTGTAAATTAATCTACGCTGGAAAAAAAAAGCTAGTATATATAATTATATATAGGAAGGGTTTTTTTTTTTTTTTGCCAAAGCAAGGCAATTCATTTGGATGTAGTGATAAATAAAGTTAGTTAGTGGTTATTGATTAGTTATAATAATGTGTCGTAGGGACGGGGTTGGAGAAGGAAAAAATCAAAGGGTATGTGCATAGGGCGAATCTGATCGAAGATGGGGAGGTGACATATGAAAGCAGTACTTTGAGCATTCCGGCAGATTTTGGAGTGATTGGAGCTGTGGAGCTTCAAAATGAACACCACACGGAGATGTTCATCAACACCATACACCTCACCGGCTTCTCCGGTGGCCGCTCTCTTACTCTTCCATGTAAATCATGGGTTCATTCCAAGTTTGACAACCCTCAAAACAGAATCTTTTTCACTAGTAACAAGGTCCTCATCATATATACTCCTCATCGATCAATGCATGCTCATAATATAAGGGAATTATATATACAATACTTAATTAATAATAAATGCATGTGATGAATTGGCAGAGTTACATCTCGTCGGAGACACCGAGTGGATTGAAGAGACTGAGAGAAATGGAGCTGCAAACTTTGCGGGGAAATGGAGAGGGCGAGAGAAACACATCTGATAGGATTTACGATTATGACACATACAATGATCTTGGAGACCCCGATACCAAAGATGAGTTGGCTAGGCCTGTCCTCGGCGGCAAACAACGCCCGTATCCCAGGCGCTGCCGGACAGGACGACCACGCACCAAAAAGGGTACAATTTATATTCACCACACGTTTCATATATAACAAATAATTATTATCATCAGTTAATAATAGGCTTATTTAGGTCATTAAGGGCACTTATATAGATAAATGCCTAAGATTATTGTCGGCCTAAAGATAATCTTTGTTTTGATTCCTACATTAAAAAGTTAATGTTAAGAAAAACTCTAAACCCTAATATTAGGAAAACATACAAAATTAATATTAGTGATTGGGACAATTTTATGGGCATATATGTCATCTATTTTTGAGTTATTTATGCAAAGACCGTATGAGGTTTTTTATATTTTCACAAACATTCCCTAAAATTTTGGACTTTATACAAACACCCATTTAGGTTCCAAAAACATTACGTCATAACCCATCAAATATGAAAAATATTTAATTAAATGTAACATAAGTTATATATGTAAATACTAACATATCCTTCTAGTTATTAATTTGGATACATTATCATTCAAATTCTGAAAATATTACTATTGAAGGTCAATTTTGTCAAAACATAGGTTAATGTCAGGTTTTAATTGATAATCACTTAGCAAATGAGTTTTATGTGTAATGTTTTTGGAAATTAAGGGGTGTTTATGTAAGATCTAAAGTCTCGTAAAAACACAAAAATTCTCATGAGGTGTTTGTGTAAATAACCCTCTATTTTTCAAAATCAATTGTAATATAATCTATTTTGAATGAGTAATACTCTTTAAATACATTAAATTGACTACATTTAGTGACACATTTGATGCGACATTATATTTATTATAAAAAAAATAAATATCAAGTTATTTAATTTATTAAAATAAGAGATCTTTCATTAATTAATTGTCACATCAAGTATTATTAAATTTCGTTAGTTTAATGTGTCTGAATATCATTTCTCATTTTGAATATCTAAAACTATACAAGACAAATATCCATGCACTCAGATTTTAAGTACTTATGAAGTTGCCGACATGTAAATAGAAATTTTTTAAAAAATAAGCAAAAAAAGAGTGATTAACTTGAAGAATTTTAAGAGTAGTATTAATTAAAGATGCACGAAAATATAGCAGGAGGGATCTTATTATAGCATGCATGTTTTAATTAATGTTTATTGATTAAGGTCTAATTTGTAAATTTATGGATGAATATCAGACCCTTTATCGGAAGAAAGAAGTAGCAACGTGTATGTGCCAAGAGATGAAGCGTTTTCTGAGGTGAAGGACCTCACCTTTTCAGCAAAGACCCTGAAATCTGTGCTTCATGCCTTGGTCCCTTCCCTGGAGACCGCAATTGTGAATCCAAACTTGGGATTTCCATACTTCACAGCCATTGACACTCTGTTTAATGAAGGAGTCGAATTGCCTAAGCCAAAAACTAGTGGCTTCTTTCAGACACTCATCCCAAGGATAGTCAAGGCTATTGGTGATGGCCAAGACGATCTTTTGCTCTTCGAGACCCCCGAAATGATCGATCGTAATATACTTATATACATATGCCTCCCTCATATTATATATATGCATCTAATTTCATAGCTACCTCTCAATAAACCAGCATGCATTAATATACATCTTCATTTGTAGGTGATAAATTTGCGTGGTTTAGAGACGAAGAATTTTCTCGGCAAACTCTAGCTGGTCTTAATCCATATAGTATAGAGCTAGTTACGGTATGCATGCTTAGCATTCCTTGGTCATCAAGCACGTTTAGTGTTACAGTTATCAATTATGAACACAAAATAAACATGGATGCAGGAATGGCCGTTGAAAAGTAAGCTTGACCCAGAGATTTATGGTCCACCTGAATCATTGATCACAACAGAACTGATTGAGAAAGAAATCAGAGGTTGTATGACTGTCGATGAGGTAATCATCTCACATTCTCACTCTGCCAAAAGAACAAAATATATATTCTTAAACCTGAGTTATATGTAATATTATATGTATATATGCAGGCTTTGAAAAGAAAGAAGCTGTTTATGTTGAACTATCATGACCTTCTGATGCCCTATGTAAACAAAGTAAGAGAGATCGAAGGAACCACACTGTATGGATCTCGGACGCTGTTCTTCCTCACTGAAGAAGGGACACTGAGGCTTCTTGCCATTGAACTCGCTCGACCAGCCGTTGATGACAAGCCACAATGGAAGCAAGTCTTCACTCCAACCTATGATGCCACTGGCTGCTGGCTCTGGAGGCTTGCTAAAGCTCATGTTTGTGCCCATGATGCCGGCTATCATCAGCTTGTCAGTCACTGGTAAACAGTTTTCTTATTGCTCAAACCCACACATATCAAATTGCAGCCAGATACATAATTGTATGAACTTTCTTGGTTTCACAGGCTGAGGACTCATTGTTGCACAGAGCCATACATAATTGCAGCGAATCGACAGTTAAGTGCAATGCATCCAATCTATAGACTTCTACATCCTCATTTCCGGTACACTATGGAAATCAATGCTATGGCTCGAGAAAGCCTGATTAATGCAGGTGGAATCATTGAGAGTTGCTTCTCACCAGGGAAGTATTCAATTGAGCTCAGTTCTGTGGCTTATGACCAGCTCTGGCGCTTTGACAAGGAAGCTTTGCCTGCAGATCTCATCCGAAGGTATCCAAACTGACAGTAACTGTTTCTACAGATTGCAGATATTGCATAGCTTATTTCAACTATTTGTTTGTTTTGATTTCAGGGGGATGGCAGTTGTGGACCCTACGGCTCAGCATGGCTTGAAGCTAACAATCGAAGACTACCCTTTTGCGAATGATGGTCTCATTCTTTGGGACACAATTAAGCAGTGGGTGAGCGATTATGTGAACCATTACTATCCAGATTCAAGTCTTGTTGAATCTGATAAGGAGCTCCAAGGTTGGTGGACAGAAGTTAGAACCAAAGGCCATGCAGACAAGAAAGATGAGCCATGGTGGCCTGTTTTAAACAACCAAGACAATCTGATTCATGTTTTGACAACCATAATTTGGGTAACAGCTGGGCATCATGCAGCTGTGAACTTTGGTCAGTACACGTATGCTGGATACTTCCCTAACCGCCCTACAATCGCTCGAACCAACATGCCAACTGAAGATCCATCTGAGGAGTTCTTCAAGAACTTTCTGAATAGGCCAGAAATGGCATTGCTGCAGTGTTTTCCCTCACAGATTCAAGCAACAAAGGTGATGGCTGTGTTAGATGTGTTATCAAATCATTCGCCAGATGAGGAGTATATTGGCGAGAAACTGGAGTCATCTTGGAATGAGGAACCTGTGATAAGAGCTGCATTTGAGCGGTTCAATGGGAATTTGAAGAGGCTGGAAGGAATTATTGATGAGAGGAATACCAATTTGAACCTGAAAAATAGAGTTGGAGCTGGTGTTGTTCCATATGAGCTTTTGAAGCCATTCTCAATACCTGGGGTCACTGGAATGGGGGTTCCTAACAGCATCTCTATCTAAACAATTTCATTTTATATATGTAATGCTATTATAAATGTACTAGTATATAGCCCTAAATATGCGAGGCCTCTAAATGATGATCAAAACTGTTTTAGCACGGTAAAGAAAGAAAGAGCCTGTTAATGAGTCTAGAGATGTATGAAAGTGAACAAAAGATTAAAAGAAGACCATTTGGAAACTGCATTTAGTAAGGTATAGAAGGAAAGAGCAAAATTTTTCAAATCATCTCAGCGCAAAGTAGGATGCGCTACTGTCAATAACAAATGCAGTAGAAAATAAGACTAAGAGAGAAACCATAGCAACATACATATTTATAGGGCTGAGCCATTGTTAATGATAAATCATAGTGTGCATTCATAATGCGTTCGCACAACTCATGTTACTGTTTAACTCCCACCAAGCTATGAGATACAGAGATTCTTGCTCCGGTTGGTGCATGCAGAAACAGAATATATGTAAACTCCAACTCCAAGTGATATTGCGAAAGAGTTATATAAATGTGTGTATATTATTACTCGATATGCTTATTTACATGCATGTTCTATAATACACCGTTGTAGCACAACAAATGAACGAAGCCAAAATGGGGAAAACCTCTACTAAAAGAATTCTTCCTATAAAAAATTAAAGAATTAGAGGACCTCTTGCGCCTTATTCCGAGCCGCTCATCAAAGTCCCAAAGCAAATCCAGTGGACAGTGAAGCTTCAGTCTTATATTCCGCATACTATATTGTCTTTTAAGCAGACATTGTCTTGCCTCACTTGAATGCAACCATGAAGGTAGGAGTATGAAGTTACGGATGCTCTTAAAACCGGCTATCCAAAAGAACTATCATTACCATGAAGAACAACTCACTTTTCAGAGGGCTCAATTCAAGCCATTTGCTAAGAAGTTTCAATATCTCAATGAAGCAATCCATTGCAGAGTAAACATCATGCTGGATGCCTTCAACATTGAGTCATATGTATCAATGAGTATGAGCATCATTGCACATACACTCAGGAATCGGGTACTTTGTGACATCTTTTCCAGCTCTGCTAGTCCTTAGGTCTGGCTGCCCTAAGGAATCTTTGTGCAGTTCCTTTATAATCCTATTGAACTCTTTTTCAGGGAGAGAAGAGTTGAGAAAATAAGGAAGCATATGCCTTTTGTCTGGGGTTATATACTTCTTGTGACCAGCATAAGCACGGTGTCCCTGAAAAAAGAATATGAAATGAAATCTTAGTATAAGCATTTCATTATCTTTTTCAGTTCAGGTCAAATAGATTTCCATTGGACACATTGTTTTGCTTTCTTATACATGTCAACTGTTTATCTTGCAAATGTACGTAGTAAAACCAAAATAGAAAACTATACCTGCATGGCATGACCCATATTTCCCCCATGAGACGGCATGAAGACATCACTATTCTCGGAAACTATATAATCAATGGCAGCCAAGACAGAAGCTCTATTTGCGAAAGGCTCTAGTTCACCAGGCAATGCAAGATCTTCCTTATTGTAAAAATGGGAAAACTCTCTGATTAATGGTAGCAAAGCTTCTTTTCCACCAAATGGCTGCCCTCCTGCCCAATATATTCTTGCACTCTTTGGAGCTCCTAGAGCTTTAAGCAACCTAAAATACAAAATTTGGTCTGTTAGAAAACTCTCTGATACAAACGATAAATATAAACAGATATCATATTATTAGGCTAAGATTATTACCTGGTCACCTCCAAGGCATTCAATGGACAGAGACCAGCAAGTTTTCTTTCATGGTAAGTCATGTTTGATCTTCCAGTAAGGAGCTCTGGCCGTCGTATCCTCTCATTGTTTACTATTTCGTCATATTCAGGACTCAAACCAGGAAGGCAACCAGTCCTCACCCATACGTCCTTCTCCATTCTTAGATGAAGGGCAAGGTAAGGACCCTTACTACGCATCCTCTCTGCAAGCTTGTTACCAATTGCCAAAATTGGAGGAGCAAACCTTAATGCATGAAAAGCAACCTGAATTTCAACCAAGAGAAGATTAAACAAAATGATACAAAGTAGGATGAATCATACAAAAGAAATTAAAACATATTTCGAACATTACCTTGCATCTAAGCTTTTGAAGATCAGAAGGAAGATCCTTAGAGAGCCTTGAATCCAAGCCTCTTAGAAGCAAAACCCCTTCTCTTTTAATCTGTGGGAAAAATAAGGATTAAAAATTATTCATAATGCTGCTGATTGGCATTCTGCATGAAGTTGTTATTCAACAGAAAAAGATAAAATATAGATTAAAAAAAACATGTCATAGAAATAGAAAAAGGAAAATGCATTTTTTTCCCCTTCTGAGATCAGAAGACATTGAACTCGTAATTAGTTTTATATTGTGATAATGATAGGGAGAACATTCACATTGAATACTAGTTAGAGTTTAATTCTAAGGCCATATCTAGTGGCTAAGATTGGATTCGATTGGATAAATCACTAGATTCAAGCTATGTTGAAGTAAGAAATGAAGGCAAACCTCCAAATTTTGTCCCAAGTTAAACGGAATTGGATGGATTCATTATACGGCACCGATGTCCTACCATTTTACGAGGATTAAAAGGGATAAGTATCCTCCATGACTGATCCATCTTTTACCTTCAACTTGGCAAAATGTCTGGCCTTTGTTCTTACTAAGTTTATCTAATTCAAACAAATCCGAGGCACCTAATGTGACCTAATAGTTAAAACTATTGAGGCTTTCCCATGATTGTGGCAACAGTAATAAACTGAAAGATGACAAAAGCAGTTTCAAAGTGACCCCTTCTTAGTAAGCACCAGCAAAAACAAACAACCAAACAAAACCAAACTGCTGATGTTACAAGGCCCACCCACGTATTAATAACTAACAGCTGCCGGAGCATCTTTTCTCTCTTTCATTAGTTCAAATCTTTTGAAGAAAAAAAACACACACACACACAAGGTTGCTTGAAAGAAAGCACAAAGACAGCAATGATTCTTACCCTCTTCATATAACGTGACCGAATCCAATTAGGGGAAGCATGGAGGGGAGTCCGTTTCTCCTCGATCGGCCTTGTCATTATATGTGTTGATGGCAGAGAAGACACTATCCGGACATCATCAGCGAGGACTTTCTTGAAGTGCTCCAGGTCAAATATATCAGAAAATTCACTACAGCCATCAAACAAGACAGAAATCAACTCTCAACCTCCTGAGCAAATACATATTGAAATATACGCCCTTCACAAAAAAAGCCTAACATGTGGGGTGAGTTAATAGGCCATTCTTAAGAAGGAAAGAGTTTAATAAAATCAATTTGACAAAATTGAACAAATTGATATCAACAATACACAGAAATTAATACGGTAAGTTTCATAATGAATCATGATATTGCTAAAAGTCAACAAATTTGGCATTAATCAGTAAGAAAATATGTGAGTTGTAGCATTATTTACCTTTCATCTCCCCAAATGACATTAACTTGCAAAATGGGAACAACCAAAGCAGCTCCAAGAATCCGAGCAATAACAACAGCATCAACAATCTGATTCCTTTGCTGGTTCATCCCACCGGAAACTACAACGAGCAGATATTTGGTTCTGTCCTTCACTATAACTTCACTTGCTTTGTTATACTCATTGCTCGAATCCAAGCAAGGTCTATATCCCAAACCATCTGGCTGCGTCCAAAACTCACTTTTCTCAGCTTCTCCACTGCTTAGTTCGACACCTACCTCTGTTTTCAAATCCCCACTTAAAATCAACGGCTGGGAATGGCTGATGCTGTTGAAAACCTCAGCTTGGTGACTATTTTCACCATTTGAAGCAATGCCCATGTGTGACTTTAAAAACCCATTAGAGACTAAGCCCTGTACTTGACTTGTGGAACATGGGTAAGGAGAATATGGGATCACACGGTCAAGATTGAACCCCAACTTGATCATACCCAGAAATCCAAAGAGAAAAAGAAATAAAGCCCAGAACTTTGGGCTCTTGTAGTTAGTGAACCAGCTCATCAAGTACCTACTTTTGCTCCTTGAAGATTTCTTGGGTGAAACAAGGAGAGATTGCAAAGAAGATGAAGACAAGGAATTGATAATCTGAGAAGGGACTGAAATGTAGGAGAGCTTCTTGGTGTTGCTGTTGCTCTTCGACTTGGCCATTGCCGCCTTGCTGATATGCTGGGAGAGCCACACGGCTCTGTTTCTTGGGAAAAAAAAAAAGCTCAGATTTTGTTGACGGGTTTTTTCAATTTATGCGCCTCCTTTACTCGCATTGACCATTCAGAGGAAGAGAGAGAAGGAATGGTCTGAAACAGGCGGCGGGAATACTCAAGTCCGAGAGACCCAAGTGTACGCGTTTACGTTTATTTATGAAAGCAGTGGCGGTGTGAGTGTGTTGGGATCATTTTGTGAGCTTAAATTTATGACCGTCAGGTTTATTTATAGTCTAAATCATAAGTGGGATGTGAACAATATTATATCTCTAGCTAATTTTTTTTCTTCTGATAAATCATAAGCCATTACTTAATATTTGTGAGTAAAAAACAATAGCTTCCAATAGATGTCATGCCAGCTATCTACTTTAACAATATATTTTATCTATATTTGTCTACTTATATTATATAAGGCAAGTTTGGCTAAGTAATGGTTTATTTATGTATTATTCCACATTTTCTCTCCAACTCCAATAGTATAGCTTCATAAAGAATTAAAAATTACTCAACTAATTACCATAATACATTATCATATTATAGTTTTCCATTTATCTTTGAATAAGTAGTAAGTTTTATGTCTAGGGTTTTTGTTTTTTTATTTTATCTGTGGTTGGTAAGTCCGGACAGTTAGTTCGAAAAAATTACAATATGCAATAACTAAAGAATAATGCTACCAGTATCATCTACTTTCCCAAATTTTTGTATATGGTCATATATGGCGTCTGATGGGGCGTTCTATGTCATAATTTTTTTTTGCCAAAGGTTATATGATCATTTTAATTACCTATCTTAAAATAAAAATAAAAATAAAAACAAATTCAAATATTAAAAAAATAAATTAAATATAAAATAAACAAAATATCAATAAGACTTATTGTATCCTTCTAAAAAAAAATAAACACTAAAAATTTCATAGCATCAATTTTTTTTTTCAGAACATTATAAATCCCAAGAAGATTTGATGTTATAAAATTATTTAATATATTCTTAAGATTTATAATTTTATGGAAAAATATTATTAGATTTTAAGTTTTTTTTTTAAGAAGATAATCTTGATATTTTGTTCATTCCATATCAGATGCCATAATATGCGATAACTAAATATGTCATGGGTGAATGAATTTGAAAACGACAAGCTAATAGATGAGGGAATGGGAATGGAGTATGTCTTTAGTCTTAGTCCTACAGCTTTTACATCTCGAGAAGAATGCGTGTCGTGTTGTAACAGAGCCAGCTGTAAGAGAATAAACAGATTTTGAAATGAAAGCGGAAGGGTATTGTAGTCAATTCGCACAGCTGTTGGTTCATCAGGGAAGTGAGTAAGACGACATGCCGCCACCGCTTCCAGCGTCCCCGGATTGGTCTCTTTGTGTCGTGTATTGTCGTACTCCTCCACCAATTGAGCCAATCGGAATTGCAAGGAAGCCTCCATTTGCCATTTGCCATTTGCCATTTGCCATTTGCCAACTGGCAGTACTGCATGAATTGATTTACCATGCTGGCATGGCACCCTCTTCCACCTGGCGGATGGTGACTTATTCTCAATCCCCGTGCTAATTCATGGATTAATTGATAATGCTTAATTTCAGTATTCCTCTTTACTCCTCTACTTTACTGTTGATTAGTGATTACGTTCCACTCACGGCAAAACAATTCTTTTGAAATTTGTATGTATATATCTTCTATTGGCTGATGCCGTAGTAAGTGAAACCTAGCTATTCATTAAAAATAATGAGAATTTCTTGCCTGAAACATAAACATATTTCATGAGTCATAAATGGAATGGGGCATGCATGATGCATGTCTATATATTACGCTTATTAATTATTATCAATGGTTTAGATTATTTTTTTAAGATAAAATTCAACAAATTAATAATATAATAAATAGTATCAAATAAATTTAGTTGTGAATTATAAATGTTGAAAATGTAATTTTTTTTAATTAATTCTATTATACAACATTCTATGTTATTTATTTTATTATCTTTGTTTTAATTAGTAATTATTTAATAATAAAATAATTTAAATAATTAAATTTATACATAATAACTCTAAATTGCGGGGCGATTCCTCACCTTCGAATCCATCATTGTATGTATATACGTACATTCTTATGTACTACTCAACACATACTCATTTATCATAATTGGGAGATTGAAGGCACGTAAAATGAGTGGGATTTCGAAGGAATAATGTCGTGTCCACGAAAGGTTATTTAAGATGACCCAATTAAAGGTCATGATATAAAGATAACAAGCTACAACTCAAAACATGAGAGTGAAATCTTCAAACGTATAATTATGCTTTCTTGTTGATGAAGTGATCTACACTAGCTTTGCTTATCTACACTAGCTTTGCTAGCTAGCATTTATATATAGTACGTCTTAGTGAATATATAAGGAGAACAAATTTTATTTTTCTTTTCAAAAAGAAGTTGGATATTATTATTTATTTATGTGTTAAAATCGCTATTTTATTATATATATATATATATATCTATATAGCTATTAAATTAATATTCATGGATTATTTGAATTTTTTTAAATCCCAACCCAAGAGACAAAATTAAGAAATAAATGGAAGTTATTTTCGTAGGTTGACAATGCATAAGCCAATGTGATAACAATTCATTTGAGACTTTAATTAAGAGTAGGTTTTGTCAAGTTTTATAGGAGGGAAAAGTATTATTCTTCCAGAATTATAAAGTTTTACTGAGTACTACAATTTAATAATATTTTTTTTAATTGTAAATGTAAATAGATTATATTCTCCATTATAGAAATAAAATGATGAATATATATGTAGAATCATAAGTTATCCGAATATTATAGAGCTGCCACGTGGCTTATAATTCTCATAATATCGATATTACCCCTAGTATAGACGATCTGATGGCATCTCATAGTCTTCGCATTAATTACATATATTTACCAGTTTAATATATTAATTAATCAAATCAATGCTATAATAATAAATAATCTTATTATTATTAATATAGTTAATAATAAGTGACCTCCCTTAGTAGAATCACTTATTTAACATTATCTTCTTCAGTCAATAAGATACTCCGGCAACTCTCAATTTTTCACTATAAATTCAGGATTCCACCTAACTTCTAAAGGTAATTCAAATGATTCATGTCCTTAGACATCGCAGCATTCACAGTTGAACCACCTCTTTAGCTTCAACCTTAATTCCGTTTTATTTCTCGTTATTGTGTGTAGAGATCAATAAGGAATTTTATAAGTCTGGATGATTTATGTATTAATAAGATATATATTATTAATGGAAGTACTAGTAATTAAGAATTAAGAAAGAATAATGATTGGTAGGGGATTGCTGATTAAGTAATCAAAGTGGAAACTAGCTAGGAAACTGAAAAATGAAGGCTGAAGCCATGAGTTGGTGAAGTGGATTGGATAATTTTGATTACCATTATTATTGGTAATTTTGAAATGATGAGTTGTGAGAAGCAATCATTATATATATATATGAGCCATAACCTATGAGCATGATGACTGCTGGCACTAAGAACTTAATTAATGAATAGTGCATTATATATTTTGCATGGTCGAACTTATTCAATATTCCCACAAAAAATGAAAAACCTATCATATTTATACTTACATGGATGGATGGATATCTGTGCGAATAAGTTCACAAAAGAGAAGCAAAGAGGCTCCACTGCTCCAGGGCTCCAGCTGTACGTACCGGGCCTTCATGTTGTGTCGTCTGCTTTCGTTTGGCCAATGCCTTTTTGTTGCACGTCGTTTTCTCTTGCCGGCCAATTGCCATTACCGCACGTTGTCCCTCCCTCCCGGGACACTTCCGGCCAACTCCCCGGCCAGTGCCCATCCCGGCCCCATGACCATGAATCCATGATGATGGCATTTGCCTGTATCTCCACCCCACCACTCACTACCCTTGTTAGCCAATTAAGTAGCTATGATGTATGTATACATATATATATATATATATATGCTTCCAACTTACATAAAGCCTTCTAATTGGCCTCCTATTTTTAATCAAAGCAAATTATGGACTACAAATTATGCGCGTACGAAATAATGAGTTATATTTTTTCTCATTTCTCGAGTTACTTTGCAGTCAAGGTACATCATATAACATTTACTATTTTCTCATTGATCATATGATTAAAGTTGGAATTGGATTAACATTCTCTCTATATTATTAATTATTACTGTTTCTTATACTAAGAAAATATAATGTATGTGTAAAATATAACATTCTCTCTGTATTATAATTGACAATTAGCATATAATTATAATGTATGTGTAAAAGGAGTTGAATGTATCTACTTGCGTAATAAATATATATACACGTGCAGCCTAATATTATTTTGCATTTATTTTTTTCACATTTTTTTCTTAAAACGACAAGAGTTAAACAAATAAAGATTAGGCGAATATCATTATACACACCAGGATTCAATTATCGGATTGGTAGTGCAACCTACCCTCCCATTAATATATTTTTTGATGTCACCCCATTGATGTATTCTAGCACATACATACCAAACTTGGCGGTTGATTAAATAAGTTGGGGTCGTCTTTACATTGAAAGCAACAGAGAATATACCTTCATTATGTAAAAGTTAATTTGTAAACATAGTTAATATAAGCTGTAAACATTAATTGCTATTAATTAACCATCGAGCTTCAAGGGATGCTCTTACAATTCGCATTTGCCAATGCTTATATATATGAACATGGCATGAGCAGCTAACTATATAGCTGCCATATAATAAGTTTAATAACTAACATAAGGCGGCATAGTTTGATAATATAACAAAAATTAAATCGTAGTATAACAAGTGAATAATATTTTTGTCACGTCACAAATTAATCGACTGGATCATGTTACTTGTCACGTGTCATTTTAATGGCAATTTAAATGGAAAACGTAACAGATCGAGATGGTGATTTGTTGATGGCTAACTATATATATATGTAATTTGGCTACCTAGCTAGCTAGCTGGTAATAATGTTAATATTATATATGAACTATACATTTGTGTTTAATATATTCGTTTTCAGTATTGATCATGGCCGGGTTCATGGTCTTGGTTTGGTAAAACTTGAGCATCCATCGATCCATAGTGATAGTTCTGACCCACCTTTTAATTTTCTTTATAAATTTTGTTGGTCAATATTTTGGCACATTCTCTAGCTAGCTAGATCACATGCGTGCCACATGAGGTCAATTGGCTAATATCACTCTGCACATTATAAAAAACAAATCACAGAAATTAGCTCAAATTGTAGTCGATCAGTGTCATTTTATTATTTATATGTTGGCTTCCTTTTCGATTTCGCGATGATACTTGTTCACATTTTTTTAGTGTGCATCAATATATAATTACGTGGTCGTCCGTTAGGCATACATATATTACCCCAAAACCAAACAAGTTTTCACCTTGAGTTTTAATTAATTGTATCTCTGCCTAAGTAGAAATAAATGAATTTTCAATCTGTGCAAATTACCGCATGCCTACATAATTTTTTTTTTTAAAAAAAAACTCAGAATGTAAGATGGCGATGAATACAATGTATACAGAAGAAAAAAAAATATTATATATGGCAGTTTAAATGTAAGGGTCATGTCATTATTTAAGTGTAATATTCTATATCCAATGGCGCAATACCACTGGCCATCGACAGATTAATTATGTCAATCGAGATGTGCGAGCATGTTAATATATATTGTAATATTCAGGATATATATATTTAATATCTATTTAAATAAAATAAAAATATGTATGTACGTAGCTACATTGTATATATTCAGATATACCCACAATTTTGAGTTTAAATTTCTTTTTCATTAATTAGTGTACATTTGATTAAAATAAGAGGCTGATTGCGTACGTACCCAATTAGAAAAATATCAATGCAAATAATTCTTATTTCCCTCCTTAAATATTTATCATTTTTCTTTTTTGTCATATACATATACTGATGTGTGTCTATATGTATATATAGACACACCATTTGGTTGCTGCAGGCTATTGAGACCTTAATTTCTTTCTCAGGGGATAAATTTTGACCAACTCAAAATTTGACCTAAAATAAATACACAGCTTATTATGTATATAGTAGTTAGGCATCCCTGGAGTTTGGGTTGGCTCCATATATATATATATATGTATGCATATGAACTCACAATTAATTGTGTGAATATAATTATGAAGTGGGAATAATTCGAACAAGTTGTAATTGTCATTGCTTAACAACCCTAACCCTAATTAAGAAGTTAGCTTAATAAACAATTAAGAGATTATTTGGGTGGTTATAACCAATTCATATCTGTACTACCAACCCTAACTAGCTAGCTTAATATTATTATTATTGTGTGTGTGTATATATAGCTAACGATATCATTCTAAAGTGAGAGTAGGTGCAAAACTCGTAGCTTAACCATCCAGGAAGTCTATTCTATGTCCTTGGAGCACGATATTGCGTGCAGCCAATTGAAAAGTTGCTGAAAAATCTGTTATGTTTGTGAAGTAATTTTCTTGATTCAACAATTGTACAAGAGCATACAATTATACATGAATTCTATTTAGCTATCAGGATCCACAATTCTAGCTACTATCCACAATTCTAGTAGAAATAAAGATAATTACATAATAACATATCAATCTAGAATCATTTCAATTATGAGGCTCTTGATTGTGCTGATTGCTCTCCTTAATAGTTGCGATGAATAATGCTTTTATCGATTAGTTTGCATTGACACTTATGGAGCCAATCCTTTTTTGTGACTTCCTGATCAAGTCTTGCTTTTCTTGTCATTCAACAACAACTGCACCCAAACCAAGAATAACAAAGCCACTAGGGGTAGGTTTTTTAGATTGAGATTTGGGTACGAATTTGGCTTTCATAATCGATTAATCGGACAAAAGTTTCCATTCAAAAATTTAAAACATAATTAAAATGAATGTATTTTTTTCCCGAAAGTAATACTCTAGATTAAAGACGAATAAAAACGTTTACATTAGAAGAGTAGAGTATCAATTAACCAGTTACCCACCAAGTAATGATCACTACGCCCTCGAAGCTTAAAAAAACGATGCGATACGTACGTACGTGCTTGCTAATTAGTTATATATGTACAAATGCATTTATTATTTTTATTTTTTGGCTTTTCTTTTTATTCGAATTCTATAATACACATATATTATATCAAATTAAAATTCATAACTAAACAAATGGACCCTAGCTAGGGTTATATTTCAAATCACGAATCATTGTTTTTGTGAGGTGCGTTTTCTCAACATATTAATAACTATTCACTTAAGGACATAATTAAAAAATGAATCAAATTAATTAACACATAGGTAGTTGAGTTGTTAAGATCATATGAATGGGGAGTTGAACAACCAGAGGCTTTTATTCAAAGGAGATTAAACTAAGACTATGTTTAGATTAGACATTATCAAAATATAAAAATGTAATAAGGTAATATAATATCTTAATAAGAAATGTACTTTGAATAATTAATAGAGAGATTTGAAAATGACTACTTGAGCAACGACTAAGGGTGCATATATATATATATGCACGGCATGATCAGTATATATAGTAAACTCACTAAATAATTAGTAATTTCTAAATACCAAAGTAAAAAATTTCAAATAGTGACTTATAAATCTCTTTAAATTTATAGTATATTGATCGAATTATTTGAAATTCCTCCATCTAATACTTTATAGAGCACTTCTAATTAAAATTTAGTTAAACCCAGATTCAATAATCGTCTGAACTTCATCATCATCCAAACATAGACAAAGAGCAGATACAGAGATGCATGCATGATTGCCATTTCTTTGGGGAAGCAAGAAAATTCCACATGATCTTAGAGTAGTTAAGGAGATCGGGACCATGGTGGAGCGAACTGCCCCACCTAAGTGCCTATTATTATGCCCATATAAGATGTCATGAGTTCA
This sequence comes from Prinsepia uniflora, assembly GCA_032719365.1. Taxonomy (NCBI): domain Eukaryota; kingdom Viridiplantae; phylum Streptophyta; class Magnoliopsida; order Rosales; family Rosaceae; genus Prinsepia; species Prinsepia uniflora. Next base: position 248,930 of record CM064869.1, on the reverse strand, counting down.
ACTTCTCTTTCAATATGCATTACGTTTTGGATACTGTTATAGCTTTTCAATGTAGTAGGTGTCTTCCTCTTGAGAGCTAGGATAATTCTTTTTCCTTGGGAGTGAAGGCATCATCATATTGAGTTCGAATATAAAATAATTTGGTTTATTGTATCGTACGATTTTTTCACCAGCACCTCACTCTCTTCCAAAAACTTTATATATCCTACCGTTGAACCCAAAATAATACAGGACTTTATTCTTGATTTCGTAGAAAAAAATTCAATTGTAATTATATATAATATATATTTATATATGTATAATATAATAAAGAGTCTAAGAGGTCAAAGATGGCAAAAAAAATAATGTTATTTTTAATTGTTCGAATGACCTCTTAATAAAAATAAATTAATAGAAATGTTGCAAGTACAAATTGTCAATGGTGAACTAATAATTTACTATAATCTTCATAACTAAGCCTACAATCATACTCATTAAGTGATACCAAAGATGGAACAATTTGTTGCTAATTTTGTTTAGTAGTACAAGTGAAAAGGATTGGATTTGTCAAACAATGGCCCATACGGCGTTAAATGTTGTGCTCGATCATCCAATGGATTCGAAGTATTTAGTTTAGGCACTGTTATTTGAAAGGAAAATTGTTGCCGAAATTAAATAGAAGAATGGCCCATAATACATTGATGGGAATTTGGAGGTGTATGAAAAAGGCATTTGTCAAAGAGGATAAGATACACATGTAAAGGAGTGGTAAGAAGGAACCACAAACAGAGATTGCTTTTGAATTGCAGAGAGGAAACAAAGGCACCATGTTTCTAACATGTGAGTCTTGTCCCCCCTCTGGCCTCTCCATGTGTATTTATTTCAAGGCAAAGCCCTATTCACATGTGTCCTTCTCCTTCATAGTTCGCTGCATACATGTAGCAGCTTTCAATTATTTGGCTGTGTATTACTTGTGCTTCTTCTACCTTTCTTCACCACCACAAAAATTCATCTTCTTTTATTATTCCAAGGCCCGTAGCAGCTAGCATATAGATGGGCTTGATGAGTTTCCATCTTGCTTGCACATACTCATCTGTGAATTGCTGCGCAAGAAAATATTAAAGTAAAATTTTGGATAAGACGATGTATGATAAAGGAGTGAGGAATGATTACTAACCCAAAAAAGGAGGAGGAAAATGACTGAGGGAAGCAACGAGGAATATAATATTCTCTTTCCTCCCTTTGGTTTACTTTTTATTTGGGACTGGAAGGAGAGAAATTGGAGATTAGGGTTTCTTCCTTGAAATTTTGAATCTTAGAGCATTTACATTAGGCATTTTAAATCTAGGGAAAAATTTGTCCAAAATAATTAAAATAATCATGGAGCAGACTCTTTACATATTACTTCAAATTTGCCCAATGAATAGTAGCTGACTAAATGTAACTAGTACGATTCATTATGTTCAATTTAACATTAAAAGTAAGAGTATGCTGCAAGGTTGTTTGATGTTTGGACAAATTGCAAGTCAAATTTGTACAAAATTAAATGTGAAAAGTCTTAAGATTATTTGAGAGCTTTAAAACAAATTTTAACTCCTTTTTTGAGAATACAGAATATTGATTTTAGTAGCATTAAAAACTAATTAGTTATTAATAACTATTGAATCATTTCAAATTAAATTTGACGAGTCAAATGAGTCTAGTTCACTTGATTCTAGTGTTGACTTGTAATCAGTATTACATTTACATCATATTCCACGCATCAAAGCAGTACATATGGAACAGATAAAAAAAAAGCAGTACATATGGAAGCACTGATCCAAATAGGTAACATTTCGTTGCAATCGTTACGTCCATGAGCACAGAATCTGTATCTCTCAATTGTTGAAAAAATCCATTCATAAAACCTGGCAGACCTTCAATGATCCGAATAGGTAACATTTTGTTGCAATGGATATATCCAACTACTTACTGGAGGAACCGGATTCCATCTGGACAGGACTCTGCTCTACAAACTTGAACTTGTAGAACACCAGAAGTTTGATCTTTGCTGGGAATGCTATAAGTCAAATTACTCAAAAATTTCTCCCTCTTCTATATCGTCATCTGCCAATAAAAACTCCCTGATACTTGAAAGATTTCTTTCTGCTACTCCTTCCTTGGTAAATTCACCTTCCAAATCAAGAAATCCATCAGGATTGATTTCTGTAATAAGATCTGTATACGCATCTATTAAACCTTGGTCAAAATTAAAGTCCATGTCTTCATCAAGCCCGTGTTCCTTCGCATTGGAGCTGGAATGTGAAGCATTTCCAGCTTCCACTGTTGCAGACAAAGGCATTTCTAGTGCTTTCTCAAATCTGCTTCTACTGGAAGTATGAGGCAGGGGAGTTGAACTCTCGTGTTTCATGAGATCAAACACCTTAGGATTGCTGTTGTCTTCTTCTATTCCCTCCTCTTTAAAGGGAACACCCCCTGTGTTTGGATCATTTCTTCCATAAGTGCTAAGCTCTGGTTTGCGAAAAGTAGGAGAGACACTTTTAATTACTTGAAAATCAAGACTGTCTGAAGGGAGAAAAACATGAATGACGGGGTACTCCAGTATAACCAAGTTGGCTAGCTGTTGCCTTAATGGAGCTAGTACATCCAATTCACAGAAAGGTGACTTGGCACCCTGTAACAACAGCCAAAAGATAAAAATAAAACAATTAAGAGAGTATCTTTTTTATATTACTTATATGAACAATCCAACGTTAATCGAAACCATCTGACAAAAATTTCCGCCATACAAGTACACCCATCTACCATATACAAATGGAATGTATGTGTATACACAATCGGGTGTGTGCCACTATTCACACATTTCCTACAAGAGAACCTTATATAGAAAAATACAGCTAGTTGCAAGTTGCAACTTTAGCACCCATAGCAGGTGGACAAAGCATATGTCGCCCAGAAGATTCACCATGATAGGAAAATGGGATAACATCAGTAAGAGCCAGTAATCAATCTATCATTGACAAACAATGCTAGGCACAGCGGACATAATGATGCATAATATCAGTCAAATTTTAAAAAAGCTTAGACAAGATGCAGCAACCTAAACGAGTCTAACCCAAATACTAATTAGGTCAACCTTGACCTGAACAGAAAATCAGGGTCACATCACTTAGATTCGACCAAACACAACCAAGACTGCATTTTTGGCATTCGGGTCAGAATAAATACTGAGATTATCCTTAACATAACTGAAAGGGGGTGCCCAACTGGGAAATGATATTCGGGTTTAGAACTGATGTCCTAGATGCTCACATGTTTGGACCTGATGGTCTAGATGTTCACAATAAAGTAAAAGTTAACCAGAAAACAAATTACAAACCTTTGGATATTTACGAATAAAAAGCCTGAGACAATCCAGCTTCTCCTCGCAGAATAGCTTTAGCTGATGATTCCATGGACCCGGTTTTAGATGGTTCGTGATAATAGAGCAGAGGTTCATGTTTTCATTTATTCTGCATGAACAAAAAAAGGATCAGTTGTCAGAATACAATACCCAAGCATGGACTCTAAAATTAAATAACACTAGATTGCTCAAAGAGGGAAGCAGCTCACTCATGGTCAACTTCAACAACGTCAGTAGAATGAAATCGCCATTCAATCGTCCAGGAGATGCATTTCTTCCTGAAGAAGATCCAGACAATTAAATAAAATACAAATAAAAATAGGCTAGGGGAAGGATTTGGATTCTCCATATCAAAATCTTCAAATCCTTGCCTCTTGGAATTTTTGTCTCTTGTACTAAGGAACAATCATAATAAAACTCAGCCAACTTGTAAGGGTTAATGCATCCAGTCTTCTCCTTTCAACTTTCGTAATCCCTATTTTTCAAAAACTATATTCAATAGATTAAGAAAATTGTTCTTACAGATAAAAATGGCGGAGAGAGACAGAGCCATTAGATATTATACTTCTAACAGAGACTAGAGTTTGCAACTAGATCACTTATTGCATCATATCATAATGGAATTGGGCAAACAAAAGCCTTTTACTATCATCTTTTTATAAGGATGTATCTCAAAGCATAAATAGGACCAAGTAAAAATCAATCTAGAGTGGAATGCTTGTTGAAATTTTACCTTTGATCATATCGAGTTTGATTTTTCTCCCTTTTTGACATTCCACTAGGTAGAAATAAGAGCTTGGTTCTGCGACTAGCAGCAGCACTCCGAAGGCTCTTAAGGTAAAAGGGCAGCCTATGATAATTATATCTGCATAGCTTATTTCTCAACCTCTGAGAAGACTCAGCAACCCTCTTCACTTCCTCAAGCAAATTGTAGTCTACGCACAGATTTTCCATTCAAATGCAATGGTTAAAAATAGGTGAGACCAAAGTAGCAAACTTCAGTTAAAAAAAAGGGTAAAGCCATTCCCACATTTCATAGTCATAACTCATGGGGTGCCCTCTTAATTTATAAATTCTAACATTTGAATATCAATATTAAAAATCATGAAAATTAAAATTTCACTTATTTAACTCATCATTTAAAAAATTATATCTCTTACCATATAATTTCAACTCATCATTTAATACATCAAAATTTATTGTTTCTATTTTTTTGGAATTTATAATTTCCAATTTTTTGTATCAAATTTATTGTTTCTATTTTTTTAAATTCTAATTTTTATTATCCAAACAAAAAACATTGGTGCTTAGGAAATTTAAAATTCAAATTTTTTTTATCAAATTTCTTATTATTTTTCTTTATTCAAACACGCTTAAGGAAAAGAAAAACTACAATCAACCAAAATAAAACCAAATAAACTTGAAAAGAGGGAAGGTACCAGATAGGAGTTGACTATCATCCATCTTAGAAAGTGGGATAAAGTTGGTTTGGGCCCTCTTGCCCGTACAACCAGTGCGAAGCTTGTGAGCTTTCACGCATGGTAGGCTACAGGAACGTATGCAGCAACCTGGACATTTGTACTTGAATGGATTCGCTTTGCACTCTTCGCATACTTTGGCGCCTTCTGGAATTGGATTTGTTGAACATGCTTGTGCTCCTCCTTCCATTTCCATCTTCCGTTCTTCAAATCAAACACTCTGAGCCAGGGGTTTTGGGAGGGACACTAGGGTTTATGACGAAGAAAGCAACGACATCGTTTTATTATCTACTTTGCTTTTTGGGCCCGGTCGGCCACAAAAAATTTGTTCTTGGGCCTGCTTATTTGTGTTCGTTGCCCACAGGAAAAAAAAAACGCGCTTTTACTTAAAAAGAAGCGAAAAAGAAGAAAAGAAAAGGCAAACGAGGATACAAGGTGCAAACTGCATCACCATCCCCAACCTCGATAGATCTCTCCAATCTCTTCTCCGTCTATTTTCATTTGTATTGTTTTATTATTTTAATATAATGTTGATTTTTCTTTGAATTATATAATAGTTTGGACAAAAGGCTCTTTCAGAGAGACGCAGAGTCAGGATCAGCACGTAAGCTCTTGATCTTAGATCTCTGAAGTTTCAAACTCCAATTTCCAATTCCCAATACGATACTCCCTCAAATCTCGAGCAAGGTACACCCAGTGCTCCCTTTCTAACATTTATTTTCATTAGCGTTGATTATTGTTTTTGCTTGATCGTCATTCTTCAGATCTGCTTCTCTAAACTGTTCATTTGCTTATTCTTTACTGGTTTCTGCTACAGCGGGGTTGCAGATTCAGTGTTTAGTTTAGTTTAATCAGGTTATCATCTATTTAAACGGGTTAAAGATAAAAAAACATCAATCTTATCTTCAAAATGGAGTAATCGATTTGTAATTTTAGTTAGTCGGTGCATTTGGATGTGATACTCTGATAAAGTGTTTCTTTAGTCGGTGCATTTGGATGTGATGCTCTGATAAAGTGTTTCTTTAATGTGTTTGCTTGATTAATATGTATGCTATTGGCTATTGTTATGCAGTGTTTCTTCTCCATTGTATCTATATCCATCATTCAAGCAAACATATCCAAAATTCATTGATCATGTGGAGGTTCAAGCCTTTCATGCACAAGGAGCCAACTGGGCTTGAAGGCCGCTCCATTGACGTTGGCAATCTCAAGATTCATGTCAAGAATGCCATTGCGGAAGGTGGGTTCTCTTGCGTTTACTTAGCTCGGGACGCTGTGCATGTGTCCAAGCAGTATGCTTTGAAGCACATCATATGTAATGATGAGGAGCTTCTGGAGTTGGTGATGAAGGAGATCTCAGTCATGAAGTTGCTTAGAGGACACCCCAATGTGGTCACGCTCTGTGCCCATACCATCATGGATATGGGGCGCACAAAGGAAGCACTTCTTGTGATGGAGTTCTGTGAGAAGTCTCTGGTTAGTGTACTGGAGAGCAGAGGAGCTGGCTTCTTTGATGAGAAGCAGGTTCTCACTATCTTCCGTGATGTGTGTAATGCGGTCTTTGCAATGCACTCTCAGTCCCCTCCCATTGCTCATAGGTACTTACTTGGCTTTGGCACTTGCCATTTTATCTAGTGTTATATCTTTCACTTTCCTCTTTCTGCAGGTTATGTTTTTCCTATTTTTCTTTTGTCTTTCAGTTTGTAGCAATGACATCTGTTTATGAAATTCTTTTTATATTCAGTGTCAAATCACTGTTAAATTTGTCTTTTAACAATCCTGTATTGACATTGTCCGTGTGCCTATGGTTCACCTTGTTTTTTCAATCCGATGTAGCAACAACTCAATTTCAGTGATGCCTAACACAGCAATACTCTCTGTTTAATTCTATGAGTGATGAAAGTGAAAATGAGAAGACACCAGATCAGTTCAAATGAGATAACAATTGACCCATTAACTTTTCGTTCATGTGCTTTACTTTCAACTTATAATAATTGGTACTGAAAGACTTATTTGCATTGTCAGGGACTTGAAAGCAGAGAATCTTCTGTTGGGGCCTGATGGATTGTGGAAGTTGTGTGATTTTGGAAGCATCTCTACAAATCACAAACGCTTTGAAAAGCCTGAAGAAATGGGTATTGAAGAAGATAATATCAGAAAACATACAACACCTGCCTACAGAGCCCCTGAGGTTGAACCCAAAAAAAAACTTTATTTTCAAGCTTGAATGTATGCTCTTCAAATTTTCAAATTTTGAGTATTTTCTTCCTCCTCTTGAATCAGATGTGGGATCTTTTCCGGAAAGAACTTATCAACGAGAAAGTAGACATATGGGTAAGTTAGTTAGGCGCTCTAGAACAGTTGAATAAGAAAATTCAAATGTTACTGGCGGCTGAGACTATGCTTTCTTTCTTCAGGCTCTTGGGTGCCTTCTCTTTCGCATTTGCTACTTCAAAAGTGCATTTGATGGAGAATCAAAGCTGCAGATATTAAATGGAAATTATCGCATTCCAGAGTTACCGAAGTACAGCTCGTCTATCACGGATCTAATCAGAGACATGCTTCAGTCTTCACCAGATGACAGACCAGATATCACGCAGGCAAGCGCTTTGCTTGATTGGCCATTCATCTCCATGAATTTAGGTTAGTTTAATATCATTGCGTCCATGCAACAGTAGGTGTGGAGATTCTAACACTTGTTACTGATACTTTCCCCCCTTCTGTGGTGGCAGGTGTGGTTTCATGTTAATGAGCAGTTACCAGCTGGTTTACAGAAGTCTTTACCCGATAAGCAACCTGAAATAAGCTCTGCTGAGAAACAGGAAGGTGAGGATGGAAACACCAGAGTGTTACTTGTTAACTTAAGCTCCTTTTTCTGGATTTAATTTGGTATTTGATCCTTATTGCTATTATGTTTGGAAGTGATTGAGATGCTGGTTTCTGTTTTCTTTGACTAAACCTTGTTTCTTGATTTTCCTCCTGTCAGACTTTTGAGTTTTGGAAGGGATGGTGTTACTATATGAAATTTTCTAAGCGTAGAAAAGAAATATTAATTAAAAAATAAACTCGATGTTTTGATTGTGATTTTTAAGTTTTGGAGTGTGTAACTGCTTTATTAATAATCAGCAGGTTTTTCAAGGCCTGCAAACAAATCACCCGCAGCGCCCCGTAGAAGTCCACCACCACCACCAACTTCGGTCGGAGAATCAGCTAGAAGTTCTTCACAATTGTCAAATACGTCTAGGGGAGGGGCAGGTGGAGGTGGAGGGCAACTTGGTGCATTCTGGTCCACTCAACATGCAGATAACTCAGTCGTTGCTGAAGAAAAGAGCATACCTAAATTTGATGATGAGCCCACCGGCCATTTCTCAGCAAAACTTGATGGGATTCGTCTGGAGATTCATCCCAAGAGCAGCCCCCCTGCAAAAGAAGAAAATGCACAAACTCATGCCAACCGAAGAAACTCGTATGGGAAATCACACAGGCCTGAAGGTGGACCTTCAAAGGACTTTGAAATAAGTTTCTTCCAAAAGGATACAGACCATGGCACTGAGAGGCCAAGGACATCCAAGTCTGAGAGTCCACGTGGTATTCAAGACGAGGCATTTAACTCATTTGTTGCTGAGTTTGATACTAAGAAACTCAGCTCAGGACCTAGTAATAACAAATCCGGGAAAGAAGCATTAGAGGGTGAAGTAGAGAGATTGAAAGAGCAGCTAAAGCAAGCCAACTTGGAAAAGGCAGAAATAACTTCCAAATTTGAGAAGCTGTCTGCCATCTGCCGATCTCAAAGACAAGAGTTGCAGGAGCTTAAGCAGACACTTACTGCTAGAACACCGTCACCAATTAAAGATGCATTGAGAAATCAAACTTCACCTGGAATTCAGCCATTGGCAAATCTGCCGGTATTCGTTTCACAAATTTGTGTGCTAATCTGAAAACTTTGTGACTTTTAATTTCTCCCTCTTTATTGTCTACTTACTTGGTTGAATGTATTATTTGTGCAGCAGAGGGAGAAGATTGAAGGAAGCGTTTGGGAACTCCAGCAAGGAAAATCTAGCTCTAATCCAGAGCCAAAACAGTGGCAGCCATTTGCAGAGCCCAAACCGCTGCAGCTTTCTTCAGAAGACGGTGCCAGCAAATCTGTCAGGACAAGAAATGGTCAGCATAGCAAGCAGGGCACTCAAGTAAATGCTGGTTTTGACTCATGGGGTTTTGGAGCAGAAAGTTTTACTGCTGTGCCCACTGCAAGTGGAAGCACACAGATGTCAAGACCTATGGGTGAAGGGAATAATTCTCAGCGCTTTGGTGAGGCAAAGGTTATGGAGAGCAAGGCGGCTTCTCAACCTGCTGGATGGGCTGGCTTCTAATCAAGGCCATCTGGAACTATGCTACATGGAGGTATTTGATATCGGTCCTGACAGACTGTTGTTAACGTCGGTCAGGAAAATGGGGGTTGGAATTAAGGGATGAGATGCATGTGCGCCTTTTGTTTGAAGTTGATTCGTATCTTTGAGTGCTTGCTCTTGTTTTATAGATTCTGTTCCACCTCCTGTTTTGGAACATGTACACATACATATGTTTCTCTTTACTAAGTGGCACACTGCAAGTGTATACTCCTTTTTCTGCATATCTCATTGTTGGCTAAGAAAATAATCTTAAGTTTTTTTGGGTATTGATTGTCTTCATTATAACCAATGATGAAAATAATGTTTTGCAAAGAAATATCAATAATTAAATTTATGAAAATATTAATATTGATATTGTTCATACTCAACAAAAACGGTTAGAAATTTAACTTAAAATTTTGTATGAAATATACTATTCCCCATACATCGTTTTGATCTCTCCTTGCTACATGAGGGATGATGTTAGAAGGAAAAAAAAAAAAAGCAGCAAGGCGGCTGCCTATATCAATACAAAATTGGCGTAAAACCTGATGAGAAATCCAATCTTTTGACTCATTGACTTCGAACTTGTCTTACTTTTCTGCTTATTTCAAAGTAAAAAAAAAAGTTTTTTGAAAGGCAAAGTAAAAAAATATTGATTCTAATCGTTCACAATCTTTCTAACCGGGTCAATCCACTAATAGATTTCAAATCTGCTAGAAGTTCTTCACAATTGTCAAATATTTCTAACCGGGTCAATCCACTAGTATCTAGTGTTCCACGATTCTTGCAGGGCCCCTGACGCGTGTGATTAGAAAGTGCGACCTAATACCAGCCGGGTCAAATCAAGTTTGAGTAGCCACCTGCAATAATCGTGAGTTTATGGATTTTGAAATCCTCTAATTGTCCAATTTCAAAGACATAAAAGTCAACAAACAAAACATATTGCGGCACATGGTTTCCTGCCACAGAATTTTCTTTGCTGCAGTTGCCATATAATCAGCTAGCTACTCCTATTTGCTCTTCATAATCTGTCATCAAATTGTATGAAAATGGCATTGACGGCTTTATATCTTCTCCTTCTTCTTCACTTTCTTATTCTTGCACTTGAGTCTCGTTGTGTAGCAGCTCAAACTGCAAATATTGAGTTGGGGTCATCCCTCACCACATCCGAAGACTCATCATCTGCATGGAAATCGCCCTCAGGGACATTTGCTTTTGGATTTCGCCGCATTGCTGATCAAGATCTCTACTTGCTTGGCATTTGGTATGACAACATACCAGAAAGAACATTAGTTTGGTCTGCAAATGGAGACAAGCCAGCACCAAAGGGGTCCAAAATCGAACTCACAGCTGATGGTCAATTGACACTCACCGGCCCTCGAAGCCAAGACATCTGGAAACCTGACTCTGTTGGCAACGGTGGTGTTGTTGCCTATGCTGCCATGCTTGACACAGGTAACTTTGTGCTTGCAGCTTCAAATAACAACGACAACAAATCTGATTATTTATGGCAAAGCTTCAAATTTCCTAGTGACACAATGCTGCCATCCCAAGTGCTAGAAATTGGCCAAAAGCTAAACTCTAGGCACACAGCAAGCAACTACTCAACGGGAAGGTTTCAGCTCCAACTTAAACAAGATGGAAGGCTTGTGTTGTATCCTGTTGCCTTGCCAACTGAATTCGCATACGGAGTCTACTACAAAACCAACACATCTGATCCTACCGACGAAATGAATTCTGGGTATCAGCTGTTGTTTAATGAGTCAGGTTATCTGAATGTTGTAAGAAGAAATGGAAACCTTGTGACCCTCTCAAACAAGACTGTTTCACTGCCGATTAGAGATTACTATTACAGAGCAACACTAGATACTGATGGGCTTCTTACCCAATATGCTCACCCGAAGTCCCCAAAAAATGGGAGTTGGGGTTCCTGGGTGCCTATCTGGTCTGTCCCTGACAACATCTGCTTCGCTGTAAACTATGATTTGGGAAGCGGACCTTGTGGATACAACAGCTTCTGCAGACTTGATGCAGACCGAAGGCCTATTTGTGAATGTCTCCCGGGGTTTTCTGCTTTGGATCCAAATGACAAATTTAGTGGCTGCAAACAAAACACAATGGTTACTTGCCAGCAGGGAAACTCAAAGTCAGAGCCAGAAGATTTGTATGTTATGCATGAGCTATCTAATACCTTTTGGCCATATTCTTCAAACTTTGAGCAGCAGCCAATGGACGAAGATGACTGCAGCAGATCCTGCCTCTATGACTGTAATTGCGCGGTGGCTGTTTCCAAAGGTGGGATATGCAGGAAGAAGAAACTGCCACTGACAAATGGGAGGCAGAACTTCAATTCGTACGGGAAGACGCTGATCAAGTTACCCAAATCTGGTGCTTCTTTAGACGATCCATTTTCTCCACCTCCAACCACAGAAAAGAACAATCAGAAAACTCTGATTTTAATAGGAGCACTTCTTCTAGGCAGCTCTGTGTTCCTTAACTTGTTATTTGCTGCAGCAGTTTCTTTGATGTTCGTGTACACATACAAGAAAAGACATATTGTTACTAGTACATCAAGCATCTTGGAAACAAATTTGCGTTCTTTTACCTATAAAGAACTCGAAGCAGCCACAGATGGGTTTAGAGAAGAACTTGGAAGAGGAGCTTTTGGCTGTGTGTATAAAGGAATCATATCATCCCTGAGTTCAACAAATTATGTGGCGATCAAGAAGTTGGACAAGTTGGCTCAAGAATCAGGTGAGAAGGAATTCAAAGCTGAGGTGAGGGCCATAGCCAGAACTCATCACAAGAACTTGGTGAGATTGCTGGGATTCTGTGATGAAAGGGAAAACAAACTTCTTGTGTATGAGTTTATGAGCAATGGGACCTTGGCCAGCTTTCTGTTTGGGATTTCAAGGCCTGATTGGAACAAACGAATTCAAATTGCATTTGGAATTGCAAGAGGCATCATGTACTTGCATGAAGAGTGCAGTACGCAGATAATCCACTGCGATATCAAGCCTCACAACATTCTTCTTGATGATACATTGACGGCGAGAATCTCAGACTTTGGATTGGCAAAGCTTCTGCTAAGTGATCAAACCCTGACTCATACTGTTATAAGAGGGACCAGGGGATATGTTGCACCAGAATGGTTTAGGAATATTCCAATCACTGCAAAGGTTGATGTTTATCGTTATGGGGTGATGCTGTTGGAGATCATTTGCTGCAGAAAGAGCCTTGAAATGGAAAGGGACAACGAAGAAGAAGTGATTCTAACGGATTGGGTTTACGATTGCTACATGGAAAAAAGATTGGATAAGTTGATAGAGGATGATGAGGAAGCAAGAAATGACATGAAAACGCTAGAAAGGCTAGTCAAGGTGGGAATTTGGTGCATACAAGAGGATCCATCGATAAGACCAACCATGAAAAAGGTTACTCAGATGCTTGAAGGAGTCATTGCTGTATCTGTGCCTCCATCTCCTTCACTTCTCAATTCAATTTCAATATCTTAACTTGTTACTCAAACCTTCTACAAATTCTACACCTTTGAATGTAAATAGCAAGACTTAATTGGGAACCTAGTAGCACCACCACCTTCTCTACTCTCTAGTCGTTTTCAATTCAATTTCAATGTGTTGAATTGCTAAAACCTCCCAAAAATCCTAAATCTATGTGTAATTAGAAAGACCTAAATGTGACAACTGTTTGAACCTACCATTGGTATCAAAGATTATTAGGTTGAAGCTAAATTATCAATTCACAATTTAACCTACCTAATAAGTACGTAGTTACCCACTTCCTCGATTTAGATGGTTGTCCAAGTGGCAAAACTGGTGATATTGGTGCTAGTGGTGTGTTTAGAGATGATAATGAGGAGTGGATTAAAGGGTTTGCTGTGAATCTTGGGAAAGACTCTATGTTCCAAGCTGAGATTTGGGGTATTCTTTATAGCTTAAGAGTGGCTAGCCAAAACAATTGGTTCCCTCTGTTAATTGGGTCCGACTCTAAGCTTGCAGTTGAAAGTGGTAATGCCCCTTCTTGTGATTCTCTCCACCCCTTGTTCAACATTGTTATTAACTGTAAAAGGTTAATGAATGGGAGTATATGTAGAGAGTTCAACATGCATTCAAAAAAGGAAATTGTATTGTAAATTAGCTTGCTGTAATTGGCTATAATTTGTGCTTTGGTTGTACAGAGTTTGTAAGTCCCCTCGGTATTGGACGGGTTATTTGGGAAAATTTATAGGAAATTAGTAGGCTTAAAATTATTGTTGTTTAGTTTAGTTTTCAAATTCATGCCTTTTTTCTCGGCTCAAAAAGAAGTTTTATCAAATTTTACTAAAAAACATACTTCAGTAATTTTATATTAGACAAATATAATGGCATGTAAAAAATGTAATGCATCGATGTAATTATACATAGGAAGATTCTTTGTTAAAAAATATTAGGAGGACACAAATAATATATTTCCAATCGTTAACAATATTCCTCTTTGCAACGAAGAATTTTGATGACCAAAAATTTTAGGAGGACAAAACATATTTCCAAAACGAATCACAATAGAAAAAAAAAGAAAAATAAAGGAGAAAGAGAGAAAGTCGCAGCCAATTACAATATACTGGGAAGAGTGACTGCTTGTTCGTCCGACTGTGATTTCTTCTCCGACCGCCACTAAGTCACTCTCTTCACTCTACAACTCCTCCAAATTTGGTTTTGCGTAGAACAGAAAAGGTAACACTTTAACCTTCGACGACGGCGTTTTGCTGCGGAATCTTGCGCTGCAGTTTGGGTCTGTTCGGACCTCAAAGTTTCTTTCAGAGCTTATTCGAATTGGCTGCCAAGTTTAGTGTACGAAGTGTTGTCTTTCTGGTTTTGATTGAGGGTATCAACTGCCCATGGACTACGAGCCCTACGATAGCAGCGGTGAGCTTAATTTCAAAGACTCCTTCTTTTCAGTAATTAGGGTTTTTGAAGTGCTTTCTTTGCTGAATTGGGATTAGGGCTGCGTTTTCCTATCACGCTGAAGAAAAATCTGCATATGCCATTCGGAACAGTAATTGGGTGTTTTGAGGTTTGTGACAGTGAACGAATTTGGGGTTTCCACTGTGATTATGGTGTTTAGAAAGGAAAACGAAGGAGAAAGATAACAGTTTTTCTTTTTATTTTATGAAAAGCTAGTTGTGATTTAAGTTAAGAAGTGTTATTTCCAAAGTTTCTGAAGAAAATGGAATTAATAATTTAATACAAATGGATGAACTTAGTGTTCTTATTTGAGAGTTGAAGCTCCAACTATTGTAGAGTTTTAGGGGGGTTGTGGTGGGAAGAAAGGAATCTTTCATATTTCCAAAGTTTCTCAAGATATTCTCTTTTGCTATAGTGGTCCAAATTTCTGTGAATTCTGGCAGTACTGCAGATCTCATTTCATCTCATTTTTTATTTATGTTGCATCTGTTCTGAACCCGAAAACTTACAGGAACTGATGATGATCTTCCTCCATCACACCAAAATAGAATTCCCAGAGGGGGCCGTGTTGCAGGAAATGGAAGATCTGGTGTGGGTTCAGTCCCATATCCTAGGATGTATGGTGAAACTGACATGGAAGCACAGATTCACCAGCTTGAGCAAGAAGCATACAGTTCAGTTCTAAGAGCCTTTAAAGCACAAGCTGATCTCATTACTTGGGTAATATTTTTTTTTTTTCTTCATGGGTCTAATACTTTTAATTTGTTTGATCAGGTTTAATGACTGCTACATGAAATGTATTTTCTCCAGGAAAAGGAAAGTCTGATAACTGAACTTAGAAAGGAGTTGAGGTTATCCAATGAGGAGCACAGAGAACTTCTAGGACGTGTCAATGCAGATGATGTCATACGAAGGATAAGGTCTGGTAGATTTAAGAAATAAGATAGGTTTTGTTCTTTAATTGAGAAACTTGAAGTATTTATTGGATTTTGTTACTTGGCTTATTTTCTTTTGATGGGTCATTTGCTGGGCAATGCCCTTAGGGAGTGGAGACAGGCTGGTGGGACTCAACCAGGCATGCTCAGTACTGTTCAAACATCTCATGATCCAATACCCAGTCCTGTCTCCGCATCTCGTAAGAAACAGAAGATGATCCAGTCAGTACATTCACAGTCCTTTGTTGGGCCGTCGCCACCATTTCATCCACAGGCCGTTAGCACATCCCACCAGCCATCTTCATCTACTTTAAAACGAGGATCTGTTCCGGCCCAGGCCCCAGCCCCTCCTTCAGGAGCAAAGGGCAAGAAACATAAACCTGTGAGTGGAGGGTTATGATACATGAAGTAAAGCACAGGGTTAAAGTTTTTCTCCAGGTTATTTATTGTTTTGTTTGTTTTCCTTTTGTCACATTTTTTCACAGGGTCAAAATTTACCTGGTGCTTCTTCAATGAAGCAGTACCCTTCCTCAGGTCCAACAGGTCCAACAGGAAGGGGTCAAGTTTCAAATAGAGCTTCTTCCGGTGCCATGATGCCTGAACCTGCTGAAGGAACATCATCGGATCCCTTGGTTGGTAGGAAAGTAAGGACTAGGTGGCCCGATGATAACAACTTTTATGAAGCTGTTATAATGAACTACAACCAAGCTGAGGTATCTATTGCCCCTAAAAGTGTTACAGGAGTTCAGTTTGCAGTTAGTCATGTACTTGACATTTGTTATTTTTTCTCTTTTAACCATTGTTAGGGACGACATTTGCTAGTCTATGATATTCATTCTGCAAATGAAACGTGGGAGTGGGTTAATCTATCAGAGGTATGTTTGATGCATTGTACCTTGAATTTGAAGTTGTCTTGCCAACCATTTTATTATCATTATATATAATCTGAAAATTATGCAATATAATGCTGTAAATATTAGAAGCTTATTTGGGCGTTAGGATGCTCTTTTGAAAGCTGAATTTTCGATTATTATCCACTCTAATCTGTCAGATCTCGCCATCCTGGATTTTGAGTCGCCTTGTGGACTGTGGATCTAAAATGACTTCTCACTTAATTTATAACGATAACGATGCTTTATTGGAAGTAATTACTGTCTTAATGGAGTTTATTTCTTCTTGAAAACAAAATCTATTTTATTACGTTTACAATATTCTTTGTGTACGTAATGGTCTGACTAGGTTTCCTGATATTTTATTTTATTCTTTGATTCTTGCTCCCAGTAATATTTTTCATTTTTCCCTACTAAGTAGTATTTGATCTTAGATTAATTTTTTTTTTTGGTATGTGTTGATAATGCTGATAAAAACTCCATATTCAGCTGAAATGTGGCAACATATTCTGTTAAACGAAATGTTCGTTGCCACCGCGCTTGGCTAAGAATTTCTCCGTTGTTCTATATCTCCAGTGGTTAAAATTTGGAAGTATTAAAGGTAGATGACAAAGGTCAATGCGGTGAAACGAATAGGAGAAACAGAGGGGGCAGAATAAGACCGAAAAAAAAAACACAGGGCAGACAGAAAAGGAGATTAGGTGTTGAAGGTTCTGTATAAGAAGTCCACACACAATTTGGAAATCCTAATGAGAATGGAGAACCAGAACCAGAACCAGCCGAATAGTAAAGAAATCACAATGAATTAAACAAGCCATTATTTTTATAGGATAGATTATGGGGTCACAGACTGACATTGTTAACCTAATAAATATGCTCATAGGATCTCCATTGCGCAGTAGCTAGTAGCATAATGAAATCATCATCTGGTATGCTTTAAAATATCAATTCCCATAACCAGTATAAGAAAGAAAGAAAATCCAGACTAATCCATAATAAGAACATCATGCTTCGTCCAGTTAATGGGATAAAATGGAAAAAGAGAAAGGAAAGAAATGGAATCATTTGGATTTTCCATTCTTTTAGCTTTTAGTTCTGTAAAGAATATATCTCGGTTTTGAACGGGATTGTTTTTTTTTTTCACTAATAGTGATATATTCATTCCAGATTATTTGGGCTGATCATTCCTTATGCAGATATCTCTTGAGGATATACAATGGGTAGGCGAAGATCCTGGAATCTCTCATCGTGGTCATGGTATGAATAGATCTGTAGGCCGTGACAGTGTTCCAGTTCCTGGAAGAGGTAGAGGGATCCCAAAGGGTCAATCAAGAAAAGATTTTCCACCATCACAGAATGGCATTGGGAAGAAGGCTCCAGATGATATACGGTTACTTCACACAGATAATTTAATTAAGGAGGTTAGTGAAAGCAGGTTGATCCATATATGTTCAATAAATTTGTTGGTTCGATTGCCTAAAGCTTCAGTTTTGTCGGTAAATTTGGGCAGGTAGAGAGGGTCTTTGGTGGAAATCATCCAGATCCTGTTGAAATTGAGAAAGCAAAGAAAGTATTGAAAGTAAGAAGCGCAATCTTAGCCTTAATTTCTCCTTTCTTTTCTTTGATTTTGAATATTTTCATTTTAGTACAAGATTACCCTTCTTATTTGCAAACTTTGTCTATGTACCTTGAGCAGGACCATGAACAAGCACTAATCGATGCAATTTCAAAGCTTGCTGATATTTCTGATGGTGAAAGCGGTAACTATTTTTCATCTTGGTCTGTTTTCAAAGCTTCGTTGGTGCATAGTGATTGAGTAGTGTCTACCAATTTGGCACTTTGGTATATTTTAGCTGTTTGGAGCTGAATTGTTTTTCAATTATTTTTTTTGTTTCTGGAGCAGTCTTCTGAGTGCATTTAAAGAGTTACTTATTTTCCGATCTCTGTGTGTTGAGTTCTCGATGTCATATCTGTGAGGCTTACTTGTTTTTGGTTTAATTGCCTCTCTTAATGTCTCATGTAGGATTTTTGCCTTTAAACAGCTGAGGGTGGCAACCACTAGTTCTTACATGGGAACCACCAATGAGATTTGAATGGTTTTAGACGGTGAAGAATCTGCAAAGCACATGGTTGTGGCTAAAAGGATGAAAGGAAGCGGGCAGTAATGAGATAGGAGAAGCTATTAGGATGCAGAAGTGAAACGAAACTAATCGATGGTTGAAGCAAAGCAAGACCACTTTTTTGTACAATAACAATATCTTTTCTATTTAATTTATATAACCTCCACAAGGGGAGAAGGGCTCACTGGGGTCTTTTGAGGATAGGCATATTACTGTAGAATGAGATTTACTGTAGCGTGGGGCGAAACATTTTTTTTTTAATGACAAATATAGTGGATATTATTAACCTAGGAAAGGGCTGGTTGATGCTACTGCTTGTGTAACATTGTTTCATAGATAACATTGGTACTGGTTATAAGTGTGCCTGCTATAGTGCTATTTGTAAATTATCATCTTCCTGCCCTTTTGCTTTTGATTTATAATTTTTAAGGCAAATTTGGTTCACTTAATAAAGATGTGCGCAAACTACCATATTTTGTTGGTCTATGCCGCTATCAGTATCCTTTTTCTTTCGGGTATGAGAAACCTAGGACTCACACCAGAATTGCATTAGTTATCCAGCTAGGGGGTGATAATGGGTCGGGTCGTGTTGGGTTCGTGTCGTGTCATGAATTCTGTTTTATCCATTTATGTCTAATTCAAATCTGACTCGTTTAATAATCATATCAAGAATGTCCATCCGAATCCGACATGTTAATGACTCGTGTAACTCATTTAATAAATAGGTCGTACTCAAAACCTAATTAAACTGTGACCTGTTTGACCCGTTTAACCTGTTTAATCTACTTAAATTATAAGATTTATTAGATATTTAGGTAGGTAAATAGGTAAATATATGAGTTAGTAATGACACGTTTATTAAATTGGTCAATATATTAGTCAATATACGGATTAATCTGTTAATCTAAAATCTACCCATTTATTAACGGGTTAACATGTCATTATACGGGTTAACAGGTTGACCCGAAACTCACCCGTTTATTAAACGGGTCATAATGGGTTGACCCAAAAATGACCTGAAATTTTAATCGTGCGAGTTGACCCGAATAAATTTCGTGCGAGTTTTGAGTCGTGTATCGAGTCGTGTCAAAAATTACCACCCTTATATACAACTACAAAGTTCGCCAACGTAATTGATTTCAGACATACTTTAAAAAAACAAAAAAAAAGTGATTCTGCACATTATGACACAATTCAATCACAAAAACTGCAGAATTAACTCCAAAATAACACCAACCTAATTGATTTGACACATAACGACACGATTTAATCACAGGAATTGCAGTAGCTACAAAGCTAATAGCCAGGCATGACACAATTTAATCTGATGGCAACTAACTCTTCAGTCCTAAATCCGCTATGCTTTCGGTTGACATTTCTCATAAACTTTCCTCACTAAGAACTTTTTTTTGGGACAATGCGAAACACAACAAGCAAACAGTAAGAGGGAAAAAACAAAAGCAACAACGAAAGGGCAGAACTGCAAAGAAAGAAGAGAAAAACACAAACAGAGGCAGGCGCTCAGAAATCAACCAGGGGGTGGTCACGTGGTGGAGGGTAAGGAAGCCCATCACTGGTAAGCACGTGCACTAAGGACGATAAAGGTCAATCAAGCCAGACTTCTCTACGCATCACCTGCCGAGCACGACTCGCTAGGGCATCAGCTACATATTCGAAGAGTGGTGAATCAGGAAAAACTCACTGAATCAAAGTGCCTTTCAGCATCCTTAACTCTCGCCAAGATTGGGAAAATATTCCAACGACCATGCCTAATTGATCCATGAGTTGTCTTGATCAATTCGAAGGAGTCCAATTCAAAAACCGCCGATTTATACCCGCGGTTGATAGCAAAGTTGACGCCTTCCAACAAAGCCCAAGCTTCTGCCTCAATTATCGATTTAGAGGACCTTAAGTCACTATCAGCATTCCGAACCACTATTCCGAGCCCAGTTAGATTAGAACTGGGGATCCATGATGCATCGATGTTGATCTTTAGGAAATGGAGGTTTGGTGGCACCCAATGAGGGATAATGTTGGTGAAGTTCACATCAATCTCCGAAAAGGAGGCGGTTGTAGCAGCATCCCATAACTCATACAATAATAGTTTCCCTCTTTTAATTGCCCGAGGGGCTGAAGTAGCACTTCTCAAAGGTTGAACGACACCTTTCCTTCCATATAGACCAGCCGGTGGCAGCAATTGCCGACATCACCCATTTTTTATCACAGCCAACCAAGAAACTTGGAGAGAAAACCCCTGAAAGCCAATCATAGAAAGTAGTAATACTAGTCGAATCAATAATATAATTAAGGGCACAATCAAACCACACACTCCTGGCCCCGCTACATTGAAGCAGAACATGCTTCCCAGTTTCCATTTCCTCTCGAAAAATTGGGCAAACGGGAAAGGTACCTAGATGTCGCCGAAAGAGGCTTGCACGAGTTGGAATAGAGTGCTTCAAGACTTTCCATAAGAACGTTCTGATTTTGGGAATAGCCTTAAGACTCCAAATAAGGTTCTAGATTTCACTAGGGATGTTATACAAGGTAGAAGGTCGAGAACACATAGGTCTCGGGGCATGAGATCTTAGCCAATAATAACCAGACTTCACTGTATAGACTCCATCTTTTGAGGCAGGCAGTAATAAGCTTCAACTTCGTCTCGGGCAATACCTCATCCAATGCATTAAGATTCCAATTTCCTGATCGAATGTCCAAGTGTGAAGCGACTACCTCATTAAGATTTGCTCCATCAGGAGCCTGTAATTTGGGTTGGGATTCAGGGAGGCCAATAACCCAATTATCGGTCCACAATTTGACAATTTTTCCATCAAGGACCTGCCATCTAGTTCCCCATGTGATCACCTTTCTGCCATCAAGTATACTGGACCAATCCCAAGAGGCGCGAGACCCCCGTTTTGCATTGAGGAAGCTGTCGTTAGGGAAGTATCTACTCTTCAAAATCCTAGTCGGCTAGCCCAAAAGGAATTTGGCTCACGTATTAGTCTCCAACATTGTTTGGCCAGAAGCACATCAATGTAATCCTCCATATTCCTGAATCCCATAACACCATCAGCCTTAGGAAGCCCCAACTCCTTCCCGCTAACCCAATGCAGCTTATTTCGATCTTGAGATTGCCCCCACCAGAAATTTGCAAGACTTGCATCAATTTGGGAGCACATTGTCTTGGGAAATTTGAAGACTGACATAGGGTAAGTAGGGATTGCATGGCCAACAGCTTTAATGAGAACTTCTTTGTCATCCTAAGACAAAAGGCTTTGTTTCCATCCGTGAACTTTCTTCAAAATTCTTTCACGTAAATTAGGGCCTCATTTTTTTACTTCCCTACAAGGTTGGGAGTTACAGGTAGAGCCTGGGATTATTTGAGAGTTGGACGCCCAAAATTCCACATATGGCCAATCTAGTCTCAATTGGGATGTTTGGATTGCAATAGAGATTAGATTTATCATAGTTAACCACCTGACGTGAAGCATGGCAATACGTATCGAGTAGCTTTCTAAAGGCCCTGCAGTTCTGGGCAGTTGCTTCCTCACTAAGAACTAGGAAGTAGAACAAAGCAACTTGTCTAACTGACCTCATGCCTCATGCAGTCATGCTCACGGCCAGTCTATGGCAGGATAAACTTGTATCTTTTTACTGGTTCACAAATCGTGGATTCCTTTCTATTTTTGGAACCATATGAAAATTTTGCTAATAGAAGGAAGCCCATGTTGCTTCCACATCATTCTTTGTTAAAGCTACACGCTAATTGATACTGTCATATCTCAATTATTTGATTTGTTTTTATGCATCATTGACAAGTCTCACTTATTTGATTTGTTGTCGCAATATTATTGACCGGAAGCCCTGACAACATCTGAATCACTTCAATAATACTGCATGTGAATTATGAATATCATACTTCATGAAACTGATCATTTATGATCACTTATATTAAGTCTTGAGCTCTTAGCAATTGTGGTCTACTTTCTATTTGTATTTCTGGTCTAAAAATGTCGGTGTCTGTCAGCTACCTTCATTCTCGCATCCAAATCCAGAACTCTGAAGCTGCTTATTTTAGAGCAAAAGGAAGCAATAAGATGAGAAGAAAAAGTTTAAGATGTAAACATGGTGATGGTGTCGATCAACCTTTAAATGCAAAGAAGGATGGCAATGGCAAGAAGAAGCTTAAAATTCTAATTGCAGGTGGAGGAATTGGGGGGCTAGTTTTGGCTTTGGCAGCAAAACATAGAGGATTTGAAGTGCAAGTGTTTGAGAAAGAACTGAGCTCAGTGAGAGGGGAGGGACAACACCGCGGACCAATTCAACTTGTGAGCAGTGCTCTGGCAGTTGTTGAAGCCATTGATGAGAATGTTGCAAAACAAATCAAGGAAGCAGGTTGTGTTACTGGCAATAGAAAAAATGGCTTTGTAGATGGAGTCTCAGGGGACTGGTAATATATAATTAGCCATTTTAACTTGCACCATGATCCTTAACAACTTATTTTAAGTGCCTTTGTTAGCAAATGGTCATAAATAACAGGATTTTTGGTTGATCAGGTTTACGAAATTTGATCTTCGGTCTCCCGCTGTAAGCAGAGGGCTTCCAATCACTCAAGTAATATGCAGGATGGAGCTTCAACGTATATTACTCAATGCAGTTGGGTTAGACATTGTCAAGAACAATTCCAAAGTAGTGGACTTCATCCAAGACCCTACCAAGGTTCATAACTAATAATCTTTCCATCGTCATCTTGTTCACTTGTAACAACTTATCAAAACTCTCTCTACGAATTCATCCTCAACTTGTTTCTGGACATTACGACTTAGGTCACGGCGATTCTTGAAGATGGACAACGATATGATGGTGATGTTTTAGTAGGAGCTGATGGAATATGGTCAAAGGTACGGCTCCTTATAATATTATGTCATAATCTTTGAACTGTCTCAAATATATGCCATTTTATTGTTTTCAACTTCAAAATTTGTGTGTTTCTTTTCTTCATCACTAGGTGCGTTCCAAACTATTTGGCAGACACGAAGCAAAGTACTCAAATTACACGTGTTACTCTGGAGTCACAGAATCTGTGCCACCATATGTTGATAGTGTTGGGTACGTACATGGTTTCAGATAACTCACAAGGTTTTGATTGAATATCTAATTAATGAATGTTGTTGAAGGTATCGGGTCTTCTTGGGATTGAACCACTACTTTGCTGCAATAGATGTTGGGAACGGGAATGTGCAATGGTTTGGTTTCCACAAGCATCCGCCTACGAGCACCGATCCTCCCAGTCCAGGTGGAGGTAAAAAGAAGAGGGTTCTGGAGATATTTGGAAAGTGGTGTGGTGAAGTGGTTACTCTGATCAAGGAAACACCAGAGCCAACGATTATACAAAGAGATATCTACGATAGAGACATGCTCTACTCATGGGGAACAGGCCGTGTTGCTCTGCTAGGTGATGCTGCTCATCCATTGCAGCCAAATTTTGGCCAAGGGGGTTGCATGGCAATTGAGGTATCTGGTCAACATCAGAGTAGGACTTCTCTCTTAATTTTGAGCTTCTATGGGAAGGATCATAACTTGCGCAGTTATTTTCTGTGCAGGACTGTTACCAGATTATAGATGAGCTTGTTCAAGTTCCCAATACTGGCTCAGATGCTCAAATGTCAGATGAAATTTCATTAGCATTGAAACGGTAAATCTTGAGTTTATGTACAAATGCTTGTCTATTCCAAAGTAGTTGTAGCTAGCTTGCATATTAACTTGTTGGGCCGGGGTTCATTCTGGATTCATGATGATTAATTAGATATGCGACGAAAAGAATAAGGCGTGTTGGTGTAGTGCATGCAGCCACCCGAATGACAACACAACTGCTTTGTGTGTACTACCCTTGGATTGAGTTTAAAAATGGCCCTCTGCCTGTAAGATTCATTCTCCAGCTCAACTAGTGTCGTGATTTTCATTTTCGTGTAAGGAACAAGGAAAGAAATTAAAAGAAAATGTGCTCAATTCATGCTCTTGTTGTCTCAGCATCTGCGGATAAAAAACCCTGCATTTCCAGTGGCTCGTGCATTTCTGCGGTTTTGGTTGCCAGAACTTATGGCTTGGATGATAGCAGGGCATGGGTAAATAAATCAAATTCAAACACTAAGATATCTATCTCGATTCCTTTTCACATTGTCCAGTATCCACTTTCGTTTCATGGTGGTCTTGTCTTCTCGCAGGTTACGGCTCAAAGGGAAAGAAATGGACGCAAATTACAGAATGAACACCAAATCAGCTCGATAACCTCATGACTCATGAGTGGCTATGTATTTGCATATGCTTATGTACAAGTACAACAGATATTTTCATGGAAAAGTGAAACAGTGATTCATTATACTAAAAACAACAACATATATAACTTATGATTAGTATAAATTTTATGAAGAAACCAATAAAATACGATCTGCCTAATTTCTACTTTCTAAAGCATGCCATTGAATTCACCTTCTAGATCGTTTTTTAGGCCGCGTAGAATTACAGTCCTCCTGTTTTCCCCCATTTTCCCTAGTCCATTTTGTCGAAGCTGGAACCTCAGTAGCCTCCTTCTTAGACGGTCTACCTACACTTCTTTTGGATGGACTGCTGCTTTCTTAGATAACAGTGGTACTGGTTAGTGTGCCTGCTATAGTGCTATGTGTAAATTATCATCTTCCTGCTCTTTTGCTTTTGATTTATAATTTTTAAGGCAAATTTGGTTCACTTAATAAAGATGTGCACAAAATACCATATTTTGTTGGTGTATGCCACTGCTAGTATTCGTTTTCTTTCAAGCATGAGAAACCTAGGGCTCACACCAAGAATTGCATTAGCTATACAGATACAAAGTTCGCCAACCTAATTGATTGCTGGCATACTGTAAAAAAAAAAAAAAAAGTGATTCCGCACATTATGACACAATTCAATAAACAAAAACTGCAGAGTTAGCTCCAAAGTAAATTGATTTGATACATAATGACACGATTTAATCACAGGAATTGCAGTAGCTTCAAAGCTAATAGCCAGGCATGACACAATTTAATCTTATGGCAACTAAATTTTCAGTCCAAGACCCGCTATGCTTTCGGTTGACATTTCTCATAAACCTTCCTCACTAGGAACTAGGAAGTAGAACAAAGCAACTTGTCTTCCTGACTGACTTCATGCCTCATGCAGTCATGCTCACGGCCAGTCTAATGGTAGGACAAACTTGTATCTTTGTGTTGGTTCACAAGTCGTGGATTCCTTTTTTTTTTTTTTTGGGAAACATATCAAAATTTTAAGGAGAGATTGTCAAACTCACCGTGGATTTTTGTAATAATTTTTCTGAGATTTTATGTTATAGGAGGAAGCCAATGTTGCTTCCACATCATTCTTGATTAAAGCTACGTGCTAATTGATATTGTCAAATCTCAATTATTTGATTTGTTTAGGCATCATTGACAAATCTCAATTATTTGATTTGTTTATGCATCATTGACCGGAAGCCGGACAACATCTAAACAATCGAAACTCTTCAATAGTACTTCATATGAATTATGAATATCATATTTCAAGAAACTGATAATTTATTATCAGTTATATTAAGTCTTGAGCTCTTAGCAATTGTGGTCTACTTTCTATTTGTATTTCTGGTCAAAAATGGCAGTGTCTGTCCGCTACCTTCATTCTTGCATCCAAATCCAGAACTATGAAGTTGATTTTAGAGCAAAAGGAAGCAGTAAGATGAGAAGAAAAAGTTTAAGATGTAAACATGGTGTTGATCAACCTTTAGATGCAGAGAAGGATGGCAATGGCAAGAAGAAGCTTAAAATTCTGATTGCGGGTGGAGGAATTGGGGGGCTAGTTTTGGCTTTGGCTGCAAAACATAGAGGATTTGAAGTGCAAGTGTTTGAGAAAGATCTGAGCTCAGTGAGAGGTGAGGGACAACACCGTGGACCAATTCAACTTGTGAGCAGTGCTCTGGCAGTTGTTGAAGCCATTGATGAGAATGTTGCAAAACAAATCATGGAAGCAGGTTGTGTTACAGGCAATAGAACCAGTGGGTTTGTAGATGGAGTCTCAGGGGACTGGTAATATATAATTAGCCCTTTTAAATTCCACCTTGATCGTTAACAACTTATTTTAAGTGTCTTTGTTGGCAAATGGTCATAAATAACAATTTTTTTGGTTGATCAGGTTTATGAAATTTGATCTTCAGTCTCCAGCTGTAAGCAGAGGGCTTCCGATCACTCAAGTAATATGCAGGATGGAGCTTCAACGTATATTACTCAGTGCAGTTGGGTTAGACATTGTCAAGAACAATTCCAAAGTAGTGGACTTCATCCAAGACCCTACCAAGGTTCATGACTAATAATCTTTTCATCCTCATCTTGTTCACTTGTAACAACTTATCAAAACTCTTTCTCTACGAATTCATCCTCAACTTGTTTCTGAGGATTACAAATTAGGTCACGGCGATTCTTGAAGATGGACAACGATATGATGGTGATGTTTTAGTAGGAGCTGATGGCATATGGTCGAAGGTATGGCTCCTTGTAATATTATGTCATAATCTTTGAACTGTCTCAAATATATGCCATTTTATTGTTTTCAACTTCAAAATTTGGTGTTTCTTTTCTTCATCACTAGGTGCGTTCCAAACTATTTGGCAGACACGAAGCAAAGTACTCAAATTACACGTGTTACTCTGGAGTCACAGAATCTGTGCCACCATATGTTGATAGTGTAGGGTACGTACATGGTTTCAGATAACTCACAAGGTTTTGATTGAATATCTAATTAATGAATGTTGTTAAAGGTATCGGGTCTTCTTGGGATTGAACCAGTATTTTGCTGCAATAGATGTTGGGAACGGGAAGATGCAATGGTTTGGTTTCCACAAGCAGCCGCCTATGAGCACCGATCCTCCCAGTCCAGCTGAAGGTAAAAAGAAGAGGCTTCTGGAGATATTTGGAAAGTGGTGTGGTGAAGTGGTTACTCTGATCAAGGAAACACCAGAGCCAACGATTATACAAAGAGATATCTACGATAGAGACATGATCTACTCATGGGGAACAGGCCGTGTTGCTCTGCTAGGTGATGCTGCTCATCCATTGCAGCCAAATCTTGGCCAAGGAGGTTGCATGGCAATTGAGGTATCTGGTCAACATCAGAGTAGGACCTCTCTCTTAATTTGGAGCTTCTATGGGAAGAAGGATCATAACTTGCGCGAATTTTTTTTTTTTGGGCAGGACTGTTACCAGATTATAGATGAGCTTGTTCAAGTTCCCAATACTGGCTCAGATGCTCAAATGTCCGATGAAATTTCATTAGCATTGAAACGGTAAATCTTGAGTTTATGTACAAATACTTGTCTATTCCAAAGCTGTTGTAGCTAGCATGCATATTAACTTGTTGGGCATTCTGGATTCATGGTGATTGATTAGATATGCGACGAAAAGAGTAAGGCGTGTTGGTATAGTGCATGCAGCCACCCGAATGACATCACAACTGCTTTGTGTGTACCACCCTTGGATTGAGTTTAAAAATGGCCCTCTGCCTGTAAGATTCATTCTCGAGCTCAGCTAGTGTCGTGATTTTCATTTTCGTTTGAGAACAAGGAAAGAAATTAAAAGAAAATGTACTCAATTGATGCTCTTGTTGTCTCCAGCATCTGCGGATAAAAAACCCTGCATTTCCAGTGGCTCGTGCATTTCTGCGGTTTTGGTTGCCAGAACTTATGGCTTGGATGATAGCAGGGCATGAGTAAATAAATCAAATTAAAACACTTAGATATCTATCTAAACTTTCGTTTCATGGTGGTCTTGTCTTCTCGCAGGTTAGGGGTCAAAGGGAAAAAAATGGACGCAAATTGCAGAATGAAAACCAAAGCAGCTCGATAACCTCATCACTCATGAGTGGCTATGTATTTGCATATGCTAGTGTACAAGTACAACAGATATTTTCATGGATAAGTGAAACAGTGATTCATTATACCAAAAACAACAACATATATATAACTTATTATTAGTATAAATATTATGAAGAAACCAATAAAATACATCTGCCTAATTTCTACTTTCTAAAGCATGCCATTGAATTCACCTTCTAGATCGTTTTTTAGGCCGCCTAGAACTAGAGTCCTGTTTTCCCCCATTTTCCCTAGTCCGTTTTGTCGAAGCTGGAGCCTCAGCAGACGCCTTCTTCGACGGTCTACCTACGCTTCTTTTGGATGGACTGCTGCTTTCTTCCTTATTGGCTTGTTTCTTCTTATCACCGCCTCCACCGCCGCTTTGCCTTGACACCCTTTCTTTAACTTTCTCAACCTTACCACTACCTCCCCCCCTCTTCTGCTGCTGATCACCGCCTAATCTATTGCTCTTCAACGTGTCCGCAGGGGAATTCCGCTTTATTCTCTTCAAGAAATCAGCTGCTGCACTTCGCTTTTTGTCCAGTGCCGCTGCTTTCTTATCCCCTGTGGGACTCGTTTCAGCCTTCAAAATTGCCGGCTGGCTTGCGCTTTGTTTCTTATTGGAATTAGCACTACTTCCATTATGTGTCCTCCTCGAGCTTCGGGTTCCAGTCGTTACAGAGTTGTCTTTGGCCTTAGCGCCAACACCACCATGCGCTTCCTCAACCCCGTCACTCGAAGAGACCTTGTTGTCAATGGACGCTTTAATATCAAAAGCTGCTGCTGCTACTACTTTCTTCTCGTCACTCTTGTGAGCTTGAGAAACAGCAGCAGCAGAATGCTTTGATGAAATGGAGCTTCGTTTACGGCACACGACGATGGGTGCCGTTGACTTTTGCTTGGCAAGCAAGGAATCTGATCTTTCCAGCTCACCACGTTTCGCTGCTGGCAGTGACTCTGATGCAACAGGTGAGCTAGAGTCCGGCTTGGGTCTCGTGATTATATTTTTTTTCTTCATTTCGTTCAAGACAAGCCGCCGAAGTTGGTGAGCGGCGGATGACTCAATGGAGGATTTGGGGAAGAAAACGACGGCGTTGTTGAAGAGGAGGAGAAGATCTCTGTAGAATGAGAGGGCACAAGCCGAATAGGAGCCCTTGTGGAGCTCTGCTTGTATCGTTCGCAAGTCCAAATGCTGCTGGACCATGCTCTTGTACTTGTCACTCTCCTGCACATTTTCATTTAATTTTTAATTACCACCAATGTTAATAATTTGCAATTAAAAAGGTGGGCTTTTTTCCATTAAAATGTGTTTCATCTTTAAAAACAGGTGTAAACTCATCAAGGAAAACCAATGATTATGGAAATACCAATTCACCGCCCACCTCAGATTCAAAAAGAAAATTTCGATGGGCCTACGTTCAGGGAAAAACAACTCTCAACAGCCCGTATTCAGATAAAAATTGAAGGCAAACCATATTTTCTCAGGCACTAATCTGTTACTCTTTCGCCCCTTCGCGGTTCCATAAGTTGGATAAAAACAAAAAACAAATATAGAAAGGTATGTAGCAACAAAGGAATCTAGATGCTGAATCCCCAAAAGACTTTAAAAAATATATATATATATATGTGTATGAGAAAAAGGGTGAGGGCCCATGATGGGCTAAAACCACCATAATCACACGTTATTTTTTTAATTTGTAGATTGAACAGAAGCCTCCACGCCCCTTGCGGATTTTAGGCTATAACCAAAAGAACTTTCAAACTTTTGTCTACGATTTTATTTGCTCATATTAGATCTTACTTATTTTGCTCATATTAAATCTTACTTATTTCCAATTACCTTTAAATCTAGTAATCAAAGCTAGAGAAAAATTTTGGGTGGATATAATGTTATTATTTCATGAATTATGAACGCAAACATCGACATTAATTAATAAGCAAATTATATTTTACATGAATATATAAGTTACAAATTATTTATATTCTTAAATCATTAAATTTCCGATAAACTAATCTGTATAATAAATGTCATATTATATATCGTAGGTGATTGTATATACCTAACAAAATCCGGTTGAGAGTTGGACGAATAGCATGGAGGATATCATACAAAAATCTAGAGCTAGGAGCAGGAGATAGCAGCCGCATCCAGTTTTTCATCAAACATTTTAAAGCAAGAAAAGCTATTTGTGAAGTGGTCCCATATTATTGGAAACATCAGGACCACTTGTTTGGTAGACGAACTTTGATAGAAACCAAAACCATGGCCAAATTATGTACACAAAGTTTTAAAAACAAAATTTATTTCAAAATTAATTTAGTTTTGTGTTTATTGTTGGTGCATGCATATGCATGTTTTGCTTTTTTTTTTGCGTGTTTTGTTTGGATTCGAATAGTATAACATTTTAAAAAGAATGAAAAGGCAAATAATATTTTTTTGCGAAAAATAATCAAATTCCAAAATAATAAAAATACCTGGGTGGGAAGCCGTCGCTCGAACAAAGAGCTATGCTCCTGCGCTCGGATCATCTGCAGGACCCCAACCAACGGCTGTGATTTCACCAGCAATAACTCTTCGTTGTTAAGCTGCTGATGCTCCGGCAACTCCAATCTGCGACGACGTTTCCCGTTCCATTTCCTCGTCAAGCTCGCCGAGCTCTGCGCCTCACTACTCTCCCTCAACTCACCCGCCGAGTCACCACCCAACTCAAACGACACCGCCGCCGCACTACCTCTCGTTTTCCCGCCCGGTTTTCTTCGTTTCCTAGCCACCATTTCGGAGCTCCCTTTATCTGAGTCGGACTCCGATTGCCCGCCCCCTGTCCTAGACGGTTCAACCGATCGGGCGGGGAGTGGATCCGGTTCAACTACGACGCGATCTTTTGGACCGGGTTTGTTATCCTGGTCCAGGTTTTTGGAGCAGGTCGAATTGGAGCCGTTCACCGACTGGCTCTCCTGGTCCGCTTTGGACCGGTCCGATTTTTTGTCGTTTTCTGATCTGTGTCGCTTGGAGTCCTCCTCCAGATCTGGTTTGGCTTCATCGTCTTTCGAGCTCTCTTCTCTCTCTTCCTCTAACCTCTTAACCTTTAACTGCAACGACCTGAAAATTAATTAAAACAACTCACTCAGATCTAAGATTTTACGTGAATTTTTTATTTTTCAAAAAAGGAAATTTAAAATAGTTACACGATGGAGACGTCGTAGCGATGGAGTTCTTGACGGAGCTGTGCGACGCGGAGTTCTCGGAGGTCGTCCAGCCAGGGAATATTATCAGAATCGTGGCGGCCGTCCGGTGGCGGGGGAAGGTCGTCTTTGTGTTTTGGTTGTTGGGAGTTGAAACGACGGCGGAGGTCGTGGTACTTGAGCTTGCAGTTGTTGGCGGTGGTAAGAAGGTGAGGGAGAGAAGTCTTGCCTTGGAGTTCCATGGCGACGCTGTCCCAGTTATTGACGCCGTGACGCTTCACGGCGCATGCTAGCAACAGCTCCTCCCACGTCCCCCAGGAGCCGAACGTCGTCGTTTGGTCTGGTGATTGTTTTTCACTACTATTATTTGTATTGGTATTGTTGTTATTAACAGTGCTGCGAGCGCCAGTGCCACCTTTCATCACGATGATGATGCGTCTATGTATGGAGTGAATCTCTTCTTTCTGCGTTTGGGAGCGTTTGGTTTTTATATCAAAATCTCATAATTTCGTCATCATCCCCCCCTTTTTGTGCTTTCAAAATAATAGCACACCGTCCTTTTTATGTTTTGATTTTAATTTAAATTTGATTATGTTATGGTTATTACAGAAAGAAAGGTACTACCCTATATTTTATATTTAAATTTTTAAATATTATAATTTTTATTTGAACTCTTCATATTATTACACTTTGATTATTTATTAAATTTTTTATCAAATTTAAAATAGAACTTACAATTTTAAATAATAAAATATTAATTTAAATTTATAAAAATTATTTATTCTCAAAAAATCTAAAAAAAATTACTTTCAAATAATAATAAAAAATTAATTTTTACAAATGTACAAAAATTAAAAAAATTATATATATATAATTTGGTAATTGACCGCTCCAATTATACATCGTATTCCGTATTCCTTTCGTTTTTTTTTTTTTTGGGTCAAGTATTCCTTCTAGATTTTAGATTTGATGTTCGACATTCAGTTGGATTGTTGGACTTGGATTCATGGGTGATAGCCGAGGCCCCAACTGATATATGACTCAGGCCCAAACTAACACCTGAATTTCTTGGAACTAAACCCATGCTTGCCAATTATTAAGAGAATTTACATTCAAAGAAAGTTAAAAAAGAAAAATGAATAAAGAATTTATTTTCACTCTTCAAGAAATCATCTGATATGTCTCTTTCAAGTAATGCATTTCCAAAATGTCTTATTTTTTTTAAAGGCTATCTACTTTAAACTCTAAATTTACATATTTATAAAAATAGCCCAATTTTATATACAAAGAGAAAAAATTACCGTCTATTCATATTTTCATCATTTTATTTGTTGAAAAAAACTTAAATTCAAACATCTATTTTCTCTCAACACCAAAGACCTGCACCCACAAAGAATTCTGAATAAGCAAGTACTTCTCTCCTAATTGGCTTGCCTCCACAACTGAGCTTTCTTCCCTGTTCTTGAAAAATGTTCGGCTTCCCTTCGATTTTCAAGCTCAAAGCTCATAGCTTTTTTTTCTTCAATTTGTTAATCATTTTAGAAAGTTTTGATATTTTCTAAATTCAATGATTCTTAAAATTTGGGTGTTTTTTGGGTTTTTTTTCATCTTAAAGCCTTGTAATTTAATTTGTATGACCTTAATGCTTCTTGGCCACAACAAATTTTATCTCCCAAATCTTGTTGCGAGCTGAGTGAACAACTGTATTTGGGTTCTTCAAAGTTGATTTTTGGGATTTGAATGCAAATTTGGCCCAGGGGAAGCCGAGGGTTTGGGGATTGGAGAAAAAATTAGGGTTCAAATTGTCACCATATCTGCAGTGCTCCTGCTTCTTAGATCAAGACCCAGTTTGGTCCTTCACAGGAGTCACGGATCTGGCTTTTGTATTGAGTTTATCGATATTCTCACCATATCTTCAGTGCTCATGCTTCTTGGATCGAGAACCAGTTTGGTCCTTCACAGGAGTCACAGGTCCGACCTTTGTATTGAGCTTATCGATAATTTTATTTGCTATGCTAGAAGATGTCTCAAATCTTGACCCGGACCTAAACAAAATGGAATAAAGGATTTGAAAAATTGAAATAAAAAACAAATGAAAAAGGATTCACCTCAAACTAAAATCGCAATGCATAAACAAAAATTACTAAAACACATGGATTCGAATAAACAGAGACAGTACGAACACTGAACAAATCGTGCAATCCTGATTTAAATCAGGACGAATTCAAGTGGCATGCGAAAAAAGAAAGAAAGAATATTAAGGAATTTGAGTTAATTTTCACCCACAAAGATTGTGATGTGGGAGCGAGATTTGGTGATGGGAACTGGGTGAATTTTTGCCCGAAGAACAATGAGTTTGAAAGAGGAAGAAGAACTTTAGGTTTTTTTTGTTCAAATGAAATGATGGGGCTACAAGGTAACCGAGTTTTTTTTACTTTGTATATATAATTAGGCCGTTTGAGTAAATATATAAAAATGAGGTTTAGTTGAGATAGGTTTTTGAAGAAAGAGCTATTTCAGAACTTATAGTTGCCAAACGAGCTATATAAGCTAATTTCTATATATTCTATTTCCTTTTGGAGTTATCGTGATATTATTTTGCTCAAGCCTCCTCCTACAGTGGTCGAGCATCGCAATTTCAGCTAAAATTATATAATTAAGCAAAAGCTCAAGTAAGGAGCTCTCTTTCACGGATGTGCCTAATAATCGATCAGTTC
This sequence comes from Prinsepia uniflora, assembly GCA_032719365.1. Taxonomy (NCBI): domain Eukaryota; kingdom Viridiplantae; phylum Streptophyta; class Magnoliopsida; order Rosales; family Rosaceae; genus Prinsepia; species Prinsepia uniflora. Next base: position 214,957 of record CM064869.1, on the reverse strand, counting down.
TTTATGTTCATTGGTCACCGCCTACTTAGAGATTCCTATTATTTATTTGTTTTTATTTTTTTTTTAAAATAAGTTTTTAGTTTTTTTTTTAATTATATTATTATTAAATTTGACATATGGCGTTTATCTGTCACACATTTAAATTAAATGATGGGCCAATTTTGTTCATATCACCATTTAACAAAAAATTTAGCGAAATAATGAATCAATTGTACATATCATAACTTTTTGAAAGTATAAGTATAAAAATATTATTCGGTGTAAACAATAAGGTAGTAAAATGTAATTATTCGATAAATTAGAAAGTTGGTACGAGGAAATACCACCGAGGTAGAATTCAAATATTATCCAAAAAAAAAATAAACGGAATGTTTTATCGTTACTTTTCAATTTGTTGAAAAATTGTCCAAAATATTTAGTTTCTTAGTCAATAGTAGTACATTTTATTGATATTTCTTTTTATTGGTAAGAGAGTTTTTAGGCGAATTGTCAATTAAATAAATAGTATTATTAATAATTAAGATCACATTGAATCATTTATTTAATTGATACATATAAATACCTAAATAACCTCCAATCTTGTTGATTTTTTAAGGATATGATCTTGAGATAATAATTTATAGAATGAACGATTTTCAATTATGACAAATGTAGAAGAAAAATGAAATAAATAGTAAGAATGGTACAAGGAGGTGCCTCGGGGGGGGGGGGGGGGGGGGGGGGGGGGGGGGGGGTGGGGGGTGGTGGGGGTGGTGGGGGTGGGGGGGAGGGTAGAATGCAATTATTGTCCTTAGTGCTATTCTCAATTCTAAATTAAAATCCAATATAGTCCCTCAAAATAGTAGGATTATAATAGATAAGTTTCTTTTTATAATTAAACTTATCTATTCTCTCAAGTGAAACATATCTATTTTTACATCCAAAACACATTGCTTGACAGAATTTATACAAGTTGGGTATCTGGTCATTTACAATAATGGAACATACACAATGAAGAAAAATATCACTAATCATAGTACCACAAGTAATATCCACACCAATTTAGATGCACTAATTATGCGAAAATTTCCATGATGTAACATAATATAAGGGTGTATGATAATAGCTATTAGAACTAACAGTGGGTTTAATTGGAGTGGATATTATCATAATGCCTCTTGTCAATAAGAGGCTTGTGGTGTAGAGACTCCTTGAAATGGATTGCAGCTTATGCAAAGACTCGTTTTAAACAAACTCATTGGATTGATGATTTTTGAATGCAAACATGAATACTTAGGGAATTCATTAGTACGGTACCCCCCTTGCTTTTATTTACCATATTCTTGGGTTACAAGTTACTTCTGATGTCAGAAAACAGAAAACATTTGCATTTGTTTTGGGATATGTAGTAACACCCGTTGAAAAAGCAAAACCAAACATGAAAGAACCCTCCAAAGCCAGTAACATGTTACATAGTACACAAAATATGTCTCCGTACACATCCCAAAATCCGAATGCGAATGGGAAGATGGAGAAGAAATTGAATTCAGTGAAGGGAACAATTAACAATAATCATGATGCTAAGTTTTAAAGAAAACATCTTCAGTTAATGGAAAAAGCAACTAAAATTGCTCAGTGAGGCAATTTATTCACATCCTTCTCAAACCATTGAGAAATGATAGTCCAAATTTCGTGCAATGACACACATAGTGGTTCACTTGGTTTTCCAGTACACGTCCTGGAAAATAACGACACCAGATACAGCAAAACTAACGTATCAGTACCTTTTTCCTCCAGCTACCTTCAGTAGTCCTCTCGAATATGCGTGGCTGCTTCATAGGAAAGGTTTCTCTCCAGTCTGGGTGTTCAATCATGAAGTCCCACTGCCTGAAGAGGGACTTAACATTGTTATTATCACAAGAAAAAGATTTATCAGGAAATGCATATTGTGCACGTCTCCAGTTCCAACAATATGGAGCAAGACTGTCATAGATTACAACCCTTTATACATTTTCTGCAGAAATATCTTCCATGTTATTATTTTTTTTGTTGTTGCACCTTTTGTGTGAGAACACTGAGAACATGACTAAGTTTCATTGTACATACCTTCTCATATTTTCCACAAAATCTGATGCCTCAGCAGAAGGTGAAGTAGAACACATAAGGAGGATTTCAGGATCAGAATAGTGTTGTAGTGACAAAGCAAAACGTAATTGACGTAAGGTCCTGCACCAATAGAAATAAATTATGGGGCAAACCAGAAATATACTGGGTAAATGAGAATGGAGGATAAACTACAAACAATTAAAACCATATATGTAAGGTCTAGGTCCAGGATTCTGACATAGATTAAAGTTTAGCAAAGATATATTGTGGAGTAGTTGAAGCTCAAGGAATAATCGATAAAGTAAAGATCTTACCAGCAGCATGGAGCTATTTTGAATTGATCAGTCTGAGTATCATATGTTTCCAGTAACTTGCCTTCCCAACTAGGGTCCTCGTATGCTGCAGAAACTCGAATTCTCCTCACAATTTCATCAGGACATCTCGAGGTTCTGTCAAAGCTGGCTGGAGTAATAGATCCGCTTGAAGTTCCAACCTAAAAAAGTGCAATATTTGATAAAAGATGGAATTAATACAAGCTTAAAACACACACCACAAGACTTCACAGATCACCATGAGCAGTTGACTGCATAGTCAAGTTAACATGATCAACTACATTAATGGGCATACGCAGGGAGAGAAAGAGAGCTGCATGACGCTGCATTATGTCCAATTTTCTCATGAATCATAGCACATATTTTACAGTAGATGCAGAATATTCTAATGATGAACGAAATAGGCTTGCTTTTCTTTGTAGTCCTAAGAGTTATCTAATTTTAAATTATCTTAAACGAACAAGAGCCATATATCAATTGATATCCAATTCGTGAAGTTGAAGCTAACCATGAAGCCATTGACAATAGGGTATGCATTTCCCTGGGGATCCCTTCTAGTGTTATGCCCAAGAATGCAGAGAGTACGGATATGAAATTTCTCCCGGCTCTTCCACAAAGTTTCAACAATTTTGGCACCTAAGGGAAAGGAAAAACCATCCAACTTTTCCTGACTTTCTGATCTAGTGTTGCAGTTACCATGCTGCACACAAAGTTCAACACATTTCAGCTTCAATTATTCTGAGTGATAACATCTCTGGAAAATCAATAACAAAGTAGAGGATCCTGAGCCAAACATTTGGTGAAACGTCTTCAAATCCCCCGACAAGATGCACCTGCGTTTTCGGATATACAAAGCTCTGTCATTTAAGCTACGTTATACAACGTCAATCAGAAAGCATAACTGTTTACAAAAAAATCATTTCAGGTATAAAGAAAATACATCTAACTTTATATCCTTGTTCCGCTCAACAAGGAGCGACAGCATTTGGGAGAGACCTATATCCACAATATTTGGAGAATCCATATGAGCGACTGAGGTCCTGCAGTTTACAAATAAAATGAGGAACACCAGTAATAGAGCATCAAAAGATTCCAATCTATTAGATGACATGAAAATATCTCACTTGTTACAACTAAATGAGATTGAGATTAGGTCTAAAAATGAACATATGAAACACTACAAAATTTGGGATTTGTTTTGGCTCCTGGAGCATTACTCAGCGACGAGCAGAATTAAAAAAGAAGAACTCTTTGAAAATTCGGAAGATCTTAAAGAAAAAATACCTCCAATAAATTTTTTTCTTACATTCCATTTTCTGGGTTCCGGATTACAACACCGATACAGGTTGTTGCTTCATCAGTGCCAACAAACTTTTCAAAGGAAAGAACGAGATGATGAAATTGAAGTTAGTGATGGAATAATTAATCATACTCTTGATTCTAAGACAATTTCACAGCCACAAAAATACGCAGTTCATGACAAGCAAGCATATGAGAAAATCAATTAAAAAATGCGATGAGGTTACTAACTTACATCCGTTCTTAAAGGCTGAGAACATGATAATTCACCTTTAGAGGAAGGAGATTCAGTTGGTTAGGCAATAAAAGGGTCTACAAAAGAGACGCATGGAAAGAAAACCAAAACATTTGTACAAAGATACCAAACAACCAAAGAAATTATTAGTCCTAAAAAGGGTCTAATTGCTTGCATGAAAAGGCTACCAAATGATGCAGTGCAAAGAAACTTGAAAGAAGAGGGGGAACTTGGAATTTCTTTTATTGGTGCTTCAAGAGACAAAGGATGCATGAGGAAACTCATCTAATTTTAAGACGACGAAAACCATGACGATTCCATTTGCCATGAATGAAAAATTAGACAACTTTCATGTACTTCTTGTTTTTAGTTCGTCAATGTAGTCAATATATTAGAGGTTGCACATTGAACCACAATGCCCATATAAAAGGCTGAAATAGCAGCAGGGCAAATTTCAGAATGCATAACTATTCAACACCAATTTCCTCGATTGAAGGTCCCACGTGCATTCTTGACTACCATGTTTCCACTAACAATAATTACTGCAAAGTTTATGTGAATAACACAAGAACCCTTTTCATTTGCATTCAAGAAGCTAGTGTTGACACACGATATATATTACTTCAACTATTTACACTAGAGAAAAGATCTAATAGTTGGATTGGCATTGTATAATACATAGTGAACTAAGCAAAGAAAAGGGCCAAATTTTGTTTCAAGGAATAGAAGTTTAGTAGTTAGATATTCACAAAAGTGTGTCTCAAGAGTGCAGAAAAAACGTACATCCACAAATGCAGGATCGACGATTGCATATTCTCTCTGGAACAAATACACCCATTTACTAAGTGGGGTTGTTGTGGGACCTGAGTCTTCAGGTACTGAGAATCTCTTCTCTGGGATAGCTTTGAAAGAATTTGAGGCAGATCCCAAAGCAGGGTGTTCCATTAAAGCAACTAGGAGATCACATCCCTGTTCATAAGCAGCTAAGCACAAGATATTAAGGTATATTATGTGCTATGTGTTTACCGGTAAACATAATCAGAGATTTTTTTGTTTTTTGATGATGTGAAGTACAGGACTTTGTGCAAGCAGTTTGTCTGTCAGGACTCAGAAGAAACCTATGATTCTACCTCTGAAACACATAGTTATTAGAAGTTCCGTGAGAATAAGATGTGATAACAACAAAGCTACTTACAGAATTTCAACAAGTTATAACCATTTCAAACTACCTACTTGGTACAAATTTCTGACCTTTCACTAATTTTGTCTCAAGGAAGGCAAACATTAGTTGTTTTAGACACCACATTTTCTCATCAACCAAAAAGATAATAAGATAAAATGTAATTGGGCTTTGTTTTAGGTGAACTAAGCATATAGGTATTTGAAAGCAAAAAAAACACAATGGGTTAGAAAATTAACAGTAATAAAATATAAATAGAGAGAGAGTACCTGAGGGGAGGCAGATGTGTCTGAGGTAAAGGGAAGCCCATCAACAAAGATCATGATCTGGGCGCAAAATATGCTTCTGATTTCGGAGGGAGAGTTGCAGAGTGAAAGTCAAGACTCGCATATAGAGAAGAAAGGTCGAGTAGACTAATGACTAATAAGCCAATTGCTCTGTAAGTTTCCGACTTGGCTCTTATTCTTGGTTGCTATTCGATTGGCTACCACCGGGTAGCTGGAGTAGGTGTCACCGCCTGAGGCTGTTTATTTTGGTAAAGTACCACCGAAGTCGTTGTTTTGAAAGTGGAAATAATTACTTTATAGGGTCTACTTCTAAAATGAAAGAGAAATTGAGGCTTTTATTTATATCGCATTCCGTGGGAAGCAGTGGGAACTCCTTTTAACATTCAAAACATAAAACACCAAAGCGCACCAAATTCCCAAATTTCCCCGCCACCGTCCACCATGGCTATAGATCCCAACCACGATACCACCACTGTCACCACTCCAGCGACCGCCGTTTCCACCACCCCAGCTACAACCTCAACCACCACGAGACCTATAAGACCCGCGTCGTCTGCTGTTCCTCCTCATCCGCACACAGCACATGGGCTTCCTATTCGAACCCAATCACCATCAGCATGGCCGGTAGCAGCAGCGGTCGCTCATCATAACCAGGGGATTCTATACCCAGTGGCTTCCTCAGGTCGAGGATTCATTACCAGGCCGGTTCGTCCCACCACCACCGTTCCCGGAGGAGGCGAGCACACAGTCACCGTGGCCAACGCAGGAGGACCAGGAGCTGCCTACTCATCTCGGCCCTTAATCAATTTTCCTCCTCAGCTGCCTCTTCCTGCACATTTGATGAGACCCAGCTTCAACTTAGCACCCTCGCCTCTTCCCCCTTCTACAAAGGGACACCTTTCCCATTCTTCAACTCCCGAGGTTTCTACTTTTTCTGCTTTCTTGATTATTTTCGTTTATTGAAAACGGGACCGGGGTTATTCCTATTTTCACAAAACGGTGACTGAATCTTTCAATGTCTTTCTTTGTTGTAGTCTGTATTCTTCATTTGCATAAAAATAGGTAATTATAGGGTAAATTACGTAGAGAGTAAACTTATACAATTTGGTTATATTCTTTGACGCAAAGAAGGCTAATATTTTGATTCTTGTAGGTCTGGTTAAATATACTACTGCACATAACTGAAAACTTCTTTTTGGTAAATTTATCAGGGAGTAGGTGACCAAATACATTGCTTTGCCTTTATTGTCGTTTTGTTTGCACCATCATTATCATCTAAGGGTATGTTTGGATGAGTGACTTCAAGCTTCAGGGAATTTGAGCAAAATCAGTTAAAAATGAAGAACTTCAAAGTTCCAAGGAATTCACAAATGATTAGATACTACGCATATAGTTTGGATTTGTAAGTTCCGCATGTACTTCGCAAATCCCTTGTTTAGTGGATTGTTATAGTCATGTGGTTCATGTGCTTATTTATTACTTGCTTGACTACTCACTCACAATACCCATATTTGTTTTTAGTGCATTTCTGTAATATAGCCTTAATTCTATGGAACTTTGAAGTTCCTAATCCAAACATACCCTAATTGAAGCTGAATGCAAATTGGTTCATTTCTTCACACCATCTTCTTTTTGTTTTAGGTTGCTCCTCCATCTTCAGTTCCTGACAGCAACGGTTTTAAAGACATCAGGTAATGTTAATAAAGTATCACAAGATTTTTTTTTTCTTTTAGTTCTGTTTGCAGTAAGATTTTATTTATTTATTTTTCAAATTTTGCACTGACGTAAATAGTTTTCTTCTTGTGCTTTCTGTAGGGATAAAAGCAGAGATGATACCTTAGCTGCCATTCGAGGTCGAAAAGTACGCAAACATTTTTGTTTCTTGGTGGATGTGCTTTTATAAATGCATTTTAGCCTTCAGTGTCAATAAATGCTTTTAATACTTCCTATCAATTCTAAATAATTTGCGAAGTTAGATTCCTTCCTCTGTTCTCTTTCCTCTATATCAGGGAAAAGAATGTGTACTTGAGATTTACCTTACGGTTGAGAGAGCCATTCTACAAAACCTTACTGTGTTTTAATGTTTGTGAGTGTACATATTTTATGTTCTAGGTAAAAAATTGACCTTTTAGACACATGAATGTTTCACTTGGAAATATGTAATAATGCGTTCCCAATTTTAATCATATATCTTCTATAGGAATTACATATAATTTTTGTGACCAAATATTGGTCTATATGCCATGTCTTTTAATCCAATATTGTTTTAAAAAGAGTTCTAGTGGTAACTATTTATCAAAGTAAGGAAGTTATATTGCTAATGTCAGCACAATCAGTAGTAAATAAAAACCTTACATATTTTGCAACCTGGATATCATTTCCAAGATGCATCAATCAATCCTTCAGGGCAACGAATTGGATGTTTCGTAGATAATAGCCAGGATCCAATGTAGGACTTTCCGTTACTTCTTATACATTGTTTGGTGTTAATTATTTTGAATTATTTATACAGGTCAGGATGACAGATGGAGTGTCTCTATATGTGCATTGTCGCTCATGGTTGAGGAATGGTTTTCCTGAAGAAATTCAGGTTAGCTTCTATCATAACACTTCTAAAATAAATTATCTGGTCATATGAAATAGCGAATATTTATGATACTTGATCTTATTACCACCTTTACGAGCTAATCTTATTCATTGGAAATAAGTGTCTTAACGCGCTCATTAACATCAAAATTTCTTCTAAAAAAAGCACATTATCTTCAAAATTCTATGGTCCTACCTGCACATCAGTTTGGGAATCCTATGTAGAATGACACATTTGTTGTTATTCCAGACTGGATACCATAACCCATAAGTTTAGAATTGAATTTAGTAGAGTTTCATAAAAATTTATAGATCCAATTCATTCATTTCAATATTATGTTAATTTTTAGTTTAATTACTGACATAAACGTGTTAAATCAAATTTGATTTTTGTGCTATATTGCTTTTCCCATAATCCTTGGGGACATTTTTTTTTCCCATTCGCAGCCACAATACGGCGATGCTGTAAGATCTCTTCCAAAACCTTCACCTATACCTATGGCAAGTGCTACTATGGCAACGAAGGAGGAAGAAGAAAAAGAAGAAAAAGAAGAAAGCAATGAGGACCAGGTTGGTTTTTTTGACAACCATTATTATCTAACACTAGTAATCATTGTTTAAGGAACAAAAATACGAAATATATGATGTAACAGGTTTGTTTCATTCCAGCTACTAAATTATGTCTATCATATTTGCCTCTGGTAGTAGATAATATCTCATTATAAATCATATTAGTCTCCATAATCAAGATACTTGTTGACAAAAATTTGTAGTCAAGATTATTTTAGCAGATCGTACCGTGGTTAAATCAAGATAGTTTAGCATATTTTGTCCAATTGCAGGATCATAGGTTCTTCACGCCAGGCTGTGCAGTAGGTTTGCATTGTTGCTGTGTCAGAGAAACTTAATTCTGCTTATTGTTTTCTACCTAAATTGGTTTATCTTATGGACATGGGATATTCTTGTGGAATAGGTTGATCCAGTAAGATTAAAATTTAAAGGACATAGGAATTAAAAGTTGAGACTTCCATCGTTTCACTTTTGTTATTCCCACAACAAATGATTAGTAATTATAAAAAAAAAAAAGTCATTATATCAATTGCAAGTTGAGTTTCCTTGTTCTTTCGTTCAGGATAAGGAGTGCATTGAACATTTATCACCAAGTGATCTGCTAAAAAGACATGTCAAACGCGCTAGAAGGGTTCGAGCACGGTATATTTCTCCCGCTGTCCTATTTTTACGCACACCAAACAGCTTTTCCTTTGTTACTAATATTTGTTCTAAGGCTTAATTACATACGTGAAATCTACTAGTAGGACTTGGTGGCTTTAATTATGCTTGTTACAGGAAAACATAATTGAATCTTCTCCATTATATGAGTATGTATAATTTTTGAGATTGAATCTCAAGGCCTGAACTTGGGCCATCAAAAAAATCCATGGTCGGTTCCATTTGCAGTTGATTTATGTCATCCTCTTTTTTCTGATGAAGGAAGCTACGTTTGAGAAAGAGAGGAGTGGGAGTGGGGGGGGGGGGGGGGGGGGGGGGGGGGGGTGGGTGGATGGAGGGGTGGTAATGCTTGAAAGTGAATTGAATTCCTGCTGCCACTATCTTGATTAATTGGGTTCGTCTGTGCTGGCCTTTAGAGTAACTGAAAGTTAAAAGGAAAATGGAGCGTATAATTTGAAATGTTCGTCTACGGAAAAAAGAAAAGAAAAAGAGGACATGATAGAATCTAACCTGTGCCTGCGAATTGCATCCTTTTTTGTTATGGGAAGTTTTTAGTGTCATGGTAAATTGATCAAGCATACTGCTTTAGTCATTCATTCTGAACAAAATCATACTGCATAGGTTGACTAGCTATTTGTTGTGCTTGTAGCTTAAGAGAAGAACGCTTAAGGCGAATTGCTAGATACAAGGCCAGGCTTGCTCTTCTCCTTCCTCCTTTGGTTGAACTAATTCAGAAATGACGTAGCTGCTGGGAACTGACCCAGGCTTACTCTATCAGACATCATTGACATTTAGCAGCTTAAGGGATCACTTTCACACCAAATTTAGTAGGAACGCTCACTTTAGTTGTTTCAAGAATGAGGAAAAAGTTAATCATCCGACAATGAGGGCAAATTTGGAAAATTCATATTCTAGCACGTTCATGGTATAAATTATGTTGATCTGTTTTATGGATTGTTGTATATTTGTCACACTTTTGTGTAATAGTCACATATCATTGTGCCACCATCTAACAGGTTGCAAAAGTGTTTTTGGTATGGTACGGCAGGTATGCCCTGAGGTGTGGGAACTGAGTGATGTTAGCTATATTACTATTTTTCGGGCATATGATTGTAAGTTGTATTGTAGATTGTTGCGTAGTTGTCGAGAGACAGATTGGCTGTTTGATTATTATGTAAATGATTTATTGATCAGTTTCTTGTGGATCGTTGCGTAGTTGTTGGGAGTCAGATTGGCTGTTTGATTATTATTATGAAAATGATTTCGTGACCAGTTTCTAACTTCCCATCCAAGAAAGTAATATGAACTAATGAGCTGCACTTGATATTATTTGTTTGTAAGGTTCAGTCTTCATCTTGCTCTATCCGTGTTTTTTTTTTAAATGCACGTAGAAAAGGTTTTGATGAGTAGGCATACCATGATTCATGACTCCATCCATGGCGGTCGCAGATTACTTGTATTCTAAGATTATATTTAATAATTCTGTCCTTAAAAGCATTTCAATCTTTCTGAATCTTGAACTGAAACCCAAGAAGACCTTTGGGCAACGGCTAATCTTTATGACTAAAGCGATTCAGTATCATTGAGTCATTGACCATCTCTGAAGCAAACATCTGAACCAAGACAGACCTGAAGTACGTCTAAACTTCATTACCAAATTTAAATTCATCAGGAGACTCAATTAAGAGATTTGATCAGTGGAAGATAGGAAATGGCTGGAAAATTCATTGAAAAGGTGCACCTCCATGAAATCCCACACAACAGATTTTTTTTATTTTTTACCTACTCTTTAAGCCTTGTTCACTGAAGCATAGAATTATTAGTGATCAATAGATAAACAACTACCAAGACAAAGGAGGTGGAATGAGATAATTTTCTAAGTAGTCGATGGCTGATACTTTGTTCAGTGTTCTCGAGAGTAGCCAAGGAAGTACGCGTGAACTTGGTCACAGAAGAAAACATTTTGGGGTATACGACATATATAGTGGAAAAGTGCATTAACTCCAGCATCAAGAAGAAATCAGATCATACGATAACAGAACAATTAACAAGCCAGACGCCAGACCATTAAAGATCAAATAGAAAAACCATTGGTCCATTGTCAACTGGAAGTCATCAATGTTCAGGAGTTTGGAGGTGCAAGTATTTTCCTCCTGATATATGCTACATTTAAGCAGGCAAACAAAATACATGACAAAGAGTCTACAATATACCTAACAAAAGTAAAAGTTTGATACCTACTGATTGTACAGTCCTGACCTCCTTCCTATCATCTGCATGTCCGGGGTACTTCAAGCAGCCAATTTTCACATACCAAGGACTACCTTACAGTATACGACACTGGACATTCAGATCCGTACTTTATTTCTTCTTCCGAACGAGGAGGGTTGGGTAGCAATACGAAGAATCAAGAAAACTAAACAAAAGTAGAGACCAATGCCAGCAAAATAATGCTTCACTTAGCTATTACTTTGGACTTTTTCTAAGAAAATCCAAGTATCAGGTTAAAAAACTAGCCTCTGACGATTTCAAAAGCTAGGAATATCACATACACACCAAGATATTAAGCATCTGCAAGGACATAAAATCTAGAAGCAGTATCTATGAACTTACATATATGCACTCCTTTTTGGGGTATGGGAAGGACCCAGTGCCATGAAATGACACCAGAAACTATCATCAATACATCCTTTAAGGAGGAGCACACTGAAAACACCATGGAAAGTTTAGTTCTTGGAAGGAAGAAGACATTATTATGCTCTTATTGATAACCCAGATCCCATACATCATGTTTGATTATCTTTCTACAGAATGACTTCTGAAGTGCTATTAAAAGCAATCAGAACTTCATACATGGTCGGAATACATGGCAATCCAAAACCAACTCTAAAAATGTGAATTCCCCAGGAGCTAAAAGAGTCTGTAGAATCATTAGGAGGAACCTTGTATCACTTTCATCTATTCTCCATGGAACAGTTTAAGTTTATCTGAACCTTCTCCTTCTAGGTTCAGATGAATTAACATCGTTTCCATCAGAACCCCTAGGATTAGTTCTTCTCCTAGAAGATGAAGAAAGCACTGTAGAATTTATTTCTGAAACCATTGTCTGGTCTTGCAATCCCAGAATAACGGTATCAGTTCTTAAAAAAGAAGAAGGAAACAAATCGGAATTGATTTCAGCAGCAGTATCAGAAGTCTGAGTGCCAGGTTGAATGACGGCAGCGATGCTTGAAGATGTATCTCCAATGTCAAGATGTGGAGATTGTTGGTGGTTTCTTCTCACATGGCGACTATTACTATATGCCTCGAGATCCTCGACTAATCTCTCTGCAGAATCCATTGCAGTATTCAATGCTGAAGAAAGGGAAGATACTGAAGCAGCTCCTTGTAATAATCTTGAAACTTGAAGGGAATCATGCTGTTGGTGGCTTGTTGTCTCGATGACAGTAGTTCTTTCAGCCGGAACTTGTGCAACCAGAAGATCCCGTGACCGTCTTCTCTCTCCCATTGCACCAACTAGGTTGCTAAGCTGCTGAATCCTTTCTCCAATCGAAGTAGACTGTGGCCCTCGCCTAGCGAGTTGCTGCCTCAAACCCTCAATCCTGTGAGCATGCGGCCTAGGAGGGAGCATTGAAACAGACTCATTTGACTTGGGAGAACAACTACCATCCCCATTCCCATAAATTGGAATTAGACTTGTATCAGTCACCTCTCCTTTACACACAGGGCATTCCTTTGCATTTGAATCCGCATAGGACAACTGACAGAAGCATGGCCAACAAAACAAATGACCGCAACATGTCAACACAGGATCTCTTGCCATGGCCAAGCATAGATTACAATCAAAGAAGCTCCCTGTACGAGAATCTGCCTTTTTAGGATTCGTATCCATCGCCAGTGCCTTGGCTATCAAATGTGTACTATCACCTATGCTGGATTTTCCAGATTCCACTGTTCCTCGGGCAGCAAGAGCACCATCCCTACTCTGGAGATGACGACTGCCTTCATTTTGTGTATCATCAGCCACAAATCCAGGAGTGATATTCGTTATTTGAGGAGAAATTTGGGTTTGTCTCCACATCTGACGCTGCCTAGCCCTGGAGGTGACTGCTTCTAATTGTCTTATACGTTCTTCAATGCGTCCATGGGCAGTTTCAAGCTCGAGTATGGACTCTAACCCGATCACAGAATCACGAGGCTGTTCTAAAGGTTCTTGGTTTAAATCCAAAAGCATGACTTCCTCCCTCATATTACTCACCATAATATGCTTCACCAATCGCAATTGACAATCCGTAAACTTCCTGTCGAACATCAAAGTTTTCATTTTTGAAGTTGAATGGCTATGCTTCGTCACTTCATTTTGCGAAAAAGGATTAAAATTCCTTGTGTCTTATGCATTACATGTAATTTCAGTACAAAATGAAAACTAAAAAATAAATGAATTTTTTTTATTTGATCCAGGAATGCTATAAGCCTAAAATGATTTCAACTTTACACATAATCAGATTTACATATCCTCATATCATAATTTTTTTAGTTCGACATAGAAAACAAGTATGGGGAACAAATTAAAAGGGAGAAAGCAAAGAATTGAAAAAAACCTTGTGGGAGCAGACAAGAGGTTCGGATCGACCCAGGTGCAGGTGGTTCTCAATTTTCTTCGTCTTCCTACTCTCTCCTGTTTGTGTGCTCGAGAGCGAGAGATGGCGCCAACGGAGCGCCAAGGGGAGATAAGCGACTGGGAATATTCTGGCTGGGAGCCAAGCCCCTCCATAGTCTTACGACGTCGTACTATAACAGTATGATCCTTTCTTATCTAACGGCCCTGCAGGATTTCAAACCGAAACGCCTTAGGTCCGTAAGTTATCTGGGCTCAGTGGCCCAGACCTTCGAGTCTGAGCCCCAAATAGTCCTTAAGGTTGTAAGCCATATAACGGCTCCAAATTCTATAGCTCCCAGTTTTTATAATAAAAAAAGATTCATTTAGAATTTCGCAAAATATGTTAACTGTATATTAGATAAAATATTATAAATTATTTCAGATATATCCTGCCATCTATAACACTCGTTAACTATTTTTCTTTTATGTATTTATTAAGCAAAAAAATTCAAATTTCAATGAAATTTTGTAATGAATCTGAAAAAGACTATGATCCAAGGTGGCTAGAAACTATCCATCTCAACTTCAAAATATGTTACGGGATATTGAGAATGGAAATAGAGTTATTTTGATATTTTTGTTGAAATTTCAAAAATCGGCAAAAATTCGTGAGTTTAGATCACATTTTTTTAGAAAAATGTTTATATCGGGATTTCACGAAATATTAAAACTACACATTAGACAAAGTATTATCAGCTACTTTGAGACATGTCCTGCAATCTAGAATGGCCATTAACTATTTTTCATGTATTTATAAAGCAAAAAAACTTGAATTTCGATTATATTTCATAATGGGGTTTAGAATGGACTCTTAGGTAAGGTCATTAGAAACCACCCCCTCAACTTCAAAATAGATGACGAGATGATGAGAATGAAAATAGAATAAGTATTTTGATAATTTTGTCGAAATTTCAAAAACCAACTAAAATTCGTGAGTTATAGCTCACAATTTTTGTGAAAAATGCTTCAATTGGGATTTCATAAAATATTCTAACTGCACATTAGGTCAGTATTAAAGTCATTTTAGACATGTTCTGTAATCTAAAACGCTTATTAACTATTTTTTATTTATTTATCAAGTAAAAAACTCAAATTTTGATGAAATTTCATAGCATGGTCCAAAAGTGACTCTTGGGTCTGACGGTCATTAAAAATAATCCCCTCAATTTCAAAATATGTGACAAGATGATGAAAATGAAAATATAATAATTATTTTGATTAGAATTTATGAAATATTTTAATTGCTAATTAGGTGAAGTATTATATGCCATTTAAAATGTCATGCCATCTAGGACAGCTATTAACTATTTTTTTATGTATTTAAAAAGCAAAAAAACTCGAATTTAAATGAAATTATATAATGGGGTCTTGAAGTTACACTTGGGTTCGAAAGTCATTAGAAACTGTCTCACTCAACTTCAAAATATATGACAGGATGCTGAGAGTAGAATGAGAATACGTATTTTTTTTTTTTGGTTGAAATTTAAAAAACAGACTAAAAGTCGTGAGTTATAACTCATAGTTTTTGTGAAAATTATTTCAGTCGGAATTTCGCTAAATATTTTAACTGCACATTAGGGAAAGTAAAATATTATTTTCCATTTGAAACAGGTCCTTGTCGTCTAGGATGTCCATTGACTATTTTTTTATTTATTTATTAAGAAAAAAAAATCTAATTTCGATGAAATTTTGCAACAAGATCCGGAAGAGACTTTACGATCTGAAGGTGACTAGAAAACATCTTGTTCAATTTCAAAATATGTGATGGGATAATTAGAATGGAGATATATGTAATAAATGCTTTGATATTTTTGTCGAAATTTCAAAACCGACTAAAATTCATGAGTTATGACTCACAATTTTTTGTGAAAAATGCTTTAATCGGGATTTCACGAAATATTTTAACTACGAATTATACAAAATATTATAATCCATCTGAGATATGTCATGTCATCTACGATGCCCATTAACTATTTTTTATGTACTTATAGAGCAAAAAAAAAACTCGATTTTCATGAAATTTCGCAACGAGGTCCGGAAGTGACTCTTGGGTCTGAAGATCATAGAAAACATCTCCCTCAACTTGAAAATATATGATGGGATATTGAAAATGGAAATAGAATAAGTATTTTTATGTTTTTGAAGAAATTTAAAAAACTGACTAAAAATTGTGAGTAGCCACAGTTTTTGTAAAAAATGCTTCAGTCGGGGGTTCGCAAAATATTTTAACTGCACATTAGGCAAAGTAATATAAGTTATTTGAGAGATTTCCGGTCAAATAGGATGCCCATTAACTTTTTAATATTTATTTATTAAGAAAAAACGATTTTTGATGAAATTTTGTAACGAGGCTCGGAAGTGACTCTAGGGTCCAAAGTAACTAGAAACCATCCCAATATTCAAAATATGTGACGGGAATATTAGAATGAAAATAAAATAAGTATTTTGATACTTTTGTTGAAATTTCAAAAATTGACTAAAATTCGTACAGTTTTTGTGAGAATGTTTCAATCGTGATTCGGTGAAATGTCTTTAAATGCATATTCTGAAAAATAGTATAAACTACTTGAGACATTTCCTATCATCTAGGATGCACACTAACTATTTTTTAATGTATTTATAAAGAGAAAAAACTCGAATTTTGATAAAATTTCAAAATGGGGGCGAGAAGGGACTCTAGGGTCTGAAAGTGGCTAGAAACATCTCACGCAACTTCAAAATATGTGGCGGATGATGAGAATAGAAATATATTAAGAATGGTAGGACATGACACAAATGGCATTTAATACTTTGGAAAGTTTGCAGATAAAATATTTCACGAAATCTCAACAGTTGCATTTTTTACAAAAAAAAAAAATGTGAGCTATAACTCACGATTTTGAGTCGATTTTTTAAATTGCTTCAAACGTACCAAAATACGTATTTTTTGTTCTATTCTCTTCACTCCGTAAGATACTTTGAAGTTGAGGGGAGATGTTTGTTAAAGAACTTCAGACCCTAGACTCACTTCGCACCCTGTTACGCAATTTTAATAAAATTTGAGTTTTTTTGCTTAAAAAATGCGTAAAAAATATTTTATGGGCATCCAGAATGGCTAGATATGCCTCAAATGACATTTAATACTTTGGCTAATGTGCAGTTAAAATATTTCACGAAATTCTGGTAGTTGCAATTTTTACAAAAAAAATGTGAGCTATACCCATGATTTTTGAAATTTCTTTCAAAGTACCGAAATACTTATTTTATTTCCATTCTCTTCACTCCGAAAGTACTTTGAAGTTGAGGGAGATTTTTTCTAAAGAACTTCAGACACTAGACTCACTTCGAACTCCGTTACGAAATTTCAATATAATTTGAGTTTTTTTACTTATAAAATGCGTAAAAAATATTTAA
The DNA here is from genome assembly GCA_032719365.1 of Prinsepia uniflora. Taxonomy (NCBI): domain Eukaryota; kingdom Viridiplantae; phylum Streptophyta; class Magnoliopsida; order Rosales; family Rosaceae; genus Prinsepia; species Prinsepia uniflora. The sequence goes on along the minus strand of CM064869.1, from coordinate 197,670 downwards.
TGGGCATCCGGAATGTGCGGACATGTCTCAAATGGCATTTAATACTTTGGCTATGTGCCGATAAAATATTTCACGAAATCCCAAAAGTTGCATTTTTTTACAAAAAAATGTGAGACTCACGATTTTTAGTCGATTTTTGAAATTTCTTCAAAAGTATCGAATTACTTATTTTGTTTCCATTCTTTTCACTCTGTAAGATACTTTGAAGTTGAGGGAGATGTGTTCTAGAGATCTCCAGACCCTAGACCCACTTCACACCCTATTACGAAATTTCAATAAAATTCGAGTTTTTTTGCTTAAAAATGCTTAAATAATAATTAATGGGCATCATGAATGGAAGGATATGTCTCAATTGACATTTGATACTTTCTATAATGTATAGTTAAAATATTTTATAAAATCCCTACAGTTGCATTATTTAACAAAAATGTGAACTCACAATTTTAAGTTGATTTTTGAAATTTCTACAAAAGTACCAAAATACTTATTTTGTTTCCATTACTTTCACTCCGTAAGATACTTTGAAGTTAAGGGGATGTTTTCTAAAGAACTTTAGACCATAGACTCACTTCGCACCCTATTACGAAATTTCAATAAAATTCGAGTTTTTTTGGTTAAAAAATGCTTAAATAATAGTTAATGGGCATCCTGAATGGCATGACATGTCTCAAATGCATTTAATACTTTTTCTAATGTGCAGTTAAAATATTTCATGAAATCCCGACAGTTGCATTTTTAACAAAAATATGAGTTTACTCATGATTTTTAGTCGAGTTTTGAAATATCTTCAAAAATACCAAAATACGTATTTTTTTTTTCATTCTCTTCACTCCGTAAGATGTTTTGAAGTTGAGGGGGGATGTCTTCTAATGAACATCAGACCCTAGATTCATTTCGCACCCAGTTACGAAATTTCAATAAAATTTGAGTTTTTTGCTTAAAAAATGGGTGAAAAAAATTTAATGGGCATCCGGAATGGCCGGACATGTCTCAAATGACATTGAATACTTTGGCTAATGTGCAGTTAAAATATTTCACGAAATCCCGACAGTTGCATTTTTTACAAAAAAAATGTGAGCTATAACTCACGATTTTTAGTAGATTTTTATATTTCTTCCAAAGTGTAGAAATACTTATTTTATTTCCATTCTCTTCACTACGTTAGATACTTTGAAGTTGAAGGAAATATTTTCTAAAGAACTCCAAACCCTAGACTCACTTCACACTCTGTTACGAAATTTCAATAAAATTCAAGCTTTTTTACTTAAAAAATGCGTAAAAAATATTTCATGAGCATCCTGAATGATAGGGCATTTCTCAAATGGCATTTAATACTTTTCTATTATGCAGTTGAAATATTTCACAAAATCCAACAGTTGCATTTTTTAACAAAAATGGGAGCTACTTACGATTTTCAGTCAATTTTTGAAATTTCTTCAAAAGTACCGAAATACTTATCTTTTTTTCATTCTCTTCACTCTGTAAGATACTTTGAAGTTGAGGGGAGATGATTTCTAAAGAACTTCAGAACATAGACTCATTTCGTACCTTGTTACGAAATTTCAATAAAATTCGAGTTTTTTTGGTTTAAAAATGAGTAAAAAATATTTAAAGGACATCCGAAATGGTCGGACATGTCTCAAATGGTATTTAATACTTTTGTTAATGTGCAGTTAAAATATTTTGTGAAATTCCGACAGTTGCATTTTTTTACAAAAAATGTGTGCTAACTAACAATTTTTAGTCAATTTTTGAAATTTCTTCAAAAGTGTCAAAATACTTATTTTGTTTTCATTCTTTTCACTCTGTAAGATACTTTGAAGTTGAAGGGGATGTTTTTTAAAGAACTCTAGACCCTTGACTCACTTCGCGCCCTGTTACGAAATTTCAATAAAATTCGAGTTTTTTTGCTTAAAAAATTCTTAAATAATAGTTAATAGGCATCCTGAATGACATGTTATGTCTCAAATGACATTTAATACTTTTTCTAACGTGTGGTTAAAATATTTAACAAAATCTGGACAGTTGCATATTTTAACAAAAAATGTGAGCTACACACGTTTTTTAGTCGATTTTCGAAAGTTCCTCAAAAGTACCAAAACACGTTTTTTTTTTCCATTCTTTTCACTTCGTAAGATACTTTGAAGTTGAGAGGGGATGTTTTCTAAAGAAATTCAGACTCTAGACTCATTTCGCACCTTGTTACGAAATTTCAATAAAATTCATGTTTTTTGGCTAAAAAAATGTGTAAACAAAATTTAATGGGCATCCAAGATGGCTGGACATGTCTCAATTGACATTTAATACTTTGGCTAATGTGCGGTTAAAATATTTCACGAAATATCGATAGTTGTAATTTTTACAAAAAAATGTGAGCTACACACGTTTTTTAGTCGGTTTTTGAAATTTCATCAAAAATATCGAAATACTTATTTTGTTTCCATTTTCTTCACTCTGTAATATAGTTTTAGTCAATTTTTGAAATTTCATCAAATGTACCAAAATACATATTTTTTTTTCCATTCTCTTCCCTCCGTAAGATACTTTGAAAATGAGGGGGGGATTTTTCTAAAGAACTTCAGAACCTTAGACTCATTTCGCATCCTATTACAAAATTTGAATAAAGTTCTAGTTTTTTTGCTTAAACAATGAGTAAAAAATATTTAATGGGCAACTAGAATGGCAGCATATATCTCAAATGTAATTTAATACTTTGGCTAATATGCTGTTAAAATATTTTTCGAAATCCCTAGAGTTGCATTTTTTTTACAAAAAAAAAATGTGAGCTATAACAAACGATTTTTAGTCTATTTTTGAAATTTCTTCAAAAGTACCGAAATACTTATTTTGTTTCCATTTTCTTCACTCTGTAAGATACTTTGAAGTTGAGGGGGATGTTTTTTAAAGGACATCAGACTCTAGACTCACTTCACACCGTGTTACAAAATTTCAATAAAATTTGAGTTTTTTTGCTTAAAAAATGCTTAAATAATAGTTAATGGCCATCTTGAATGACATGACATGTCTTAAATGACATTTAATACTTTTTCTAATGTAGAGTTAAAATATTTCACAAAATCCCGACAGTTGCATTTTTTAACTAAAATTGGAGCTATACCTCACGATTTTTAGTCGATTTTTGAAATTTCTTCAAAAGTACCGAAATACTTATTTTTTTACCATTCTCTTCACTACGTAAGATACTTTGAAGTTTAGGGGGGATGCTTTCTAAAGAACTTCAGACCCTAGACTCACTTTGCATCCTGTTACGAAATTTCAATAAAATTCAATTTTTTTGCTCAAAAAAAGCGTAAAAATATTTAATGGGCATCCAGAATGGCTGGACATGTGTCAAATGGCATTTAATGTTTTAACTAATGTGTATTTAAAATATTTCACAAAAGCCAGATAGTTGTATTTTTTACAAAAAGATGTGAGCTCTAATTAACGATTTTTGTTTGATTTTTGAAATTTCTTCAAAAGTATCGAAATACTTATTTCGTTTCCATTCTCTTCACTTTGTAAGATACTTTGAAGTTGAGGGGGATGTTTTCTAAAGAACTTCAGACCATAGACTCACTTCACACACTGTTACAAAATTTCAATAAATTTCGAGTTTTTTTTTGCTTAAAAAATGCTTAAATAATAATTAATAGGCATACTGAATGACAGGGCATGTCTCAAATAAAATTTAATACTGTTCTAATGTGCAGTTAAAATATTTCACAAAATCCCAACAGTTGCATTTTTTTAACAAAAATGGGAGCTATAACTCACGATTTTCAGTTGATTTTTGAAATTTCTTCAAAAGTACCGAAATACTTATCTTTTTTTTCATTCTCTTCACTCCGTAAGATATTTTGAAGTTGAGGGGGGATGTTTTCTAAAGAACTCTAGACCTTAGTCTCATTTCGTACCTTCTTACAAAATTTCAATAAAATTCGAGTTTTTTTTTGTTTAAACAATGAGTAATAAATATTTAATGGGCCATCTGAAATGGTATTTAATACTTTCGCTAATGTGGAGTTAAAATATTTCACGAAATCCCGAAAGTTGCATTTTTTACAAAAAATGTGAGCTACACAAGATTTTTAGTCGATTTTTTAAATTTCTTCAAAAGTATCGAAATACCTATTTTATTACCATTCTCTTCCCTCTATAAGATATTTTAAAGTTGAGAGGATTTTTCTAAAGAATTTCAGACTACAGACTCACTTCGCATTTTTTTTACGACATTTCAATAAAATTCGAGTTTTTTGTTTTAAAAATGCTTTAATAATAGATTATTGAGTATCCTGAATGGCAGAGCATGTCTCAAATGACATATAATATTTTATCTAATTGTAGTAAAAATATTTCACAAAAATCCTGACAGTTACATTTTTTAACAAATATATGAGCTATAACTCTCGGTTTTAAGTCGATTTTTTGAAATTTCTTCAAAAGTACCAAAATACATATTTTTTTTCCATTCTCTTTAATCCATAAGATACTTTGAAGTTAAGGGGGGGATATTTTCTAACGAGCTTCAGACCCTAGACTCATTTCGCACTCTGTGACAAAATTTCAATAAAATTTGAGTTTTTTTACTTAAAAAAATATTTAAAGGCATCCAGAATGGGCCGGACATGTCTCAAATGACATTTAACACTTTCGCTAATGTGCAGTTAAAATATTTCACGAAATCTCGACTGTTACATTTTTTACAAAAAATGTGAGCTACAAAATATTTTTAGTCGATTTTTGAAATTTCATCAAAAGTATCGAAATATTTATTTGATTTCCATTTTCTTCACTCCCGTAAGATATTTTAAAGTTGTGGGGGATGTTTTCTAAAGAACTCCAAACCCTAGACTCGCTTCGCATCCTATTATGAAATTTCAATAAAATTCGAGTTTTTTGCTAAAAAATGCTTAATCATAGTTAATGGGCATCATGAATAGCAGGTTATGTCTCAAATGAAATTTAATACTTTTTCTAATGTGCGTTTAAAATATTTCACAAAATCTAGACAGTTGCATTTTTTAACAAAAATGTGAGCTATAACCCACGATTTTTAATCGATTTTTGAAATTTCTTAAAAAATACCGAAATACTTATTTTGTTTCCATTATCTTTACTCTGTAAGATACTTTGAAGTTAAAGGGGATGTTTTCTAAAGAATTTAAGACCCCTAGATTCACTTTTGCACCCTATTACAAAATTTTAATAAAATTAGAGTTTTTTTTGTTTAAAAAATGCTTAAATAATAGTTCATGAGCATCTGAATGGCACGACATGTCTCAAATGATATTTAATACTTTTTTAATGTGTGGTTAAAATATTTCGCAAAATTCCGTCAGTTACAATTTTTAACAAAAATGAGAGCTATACACACAAAACTTTTAGTCGATTTGTGAAAGTTCTTCAAAAATACCAAAATACATATTTTTTTTCCATTCTCTTCACTTCGTAAGATACTTTGAAGTTGAGAGGAGATATTTTCTAAAGAACTTCGGACCCTAGACTCACTTTACACCTTGTTATGACATTTCAATAAAATTCGAGTTTTTTTAATTAAAAAATGCTTAAATAATAGTTTATAGGCATCATGAATGGTGGGGAATGTCTCAAATGGAATTTAATACTTTCTCTAATGTGCAGTTAAAATATTTCACAAAATCCTGACGGTTGCATTTTTTAACAAAAATGTGAGTTATAACTCACGATTTTTAGTTGAATTTTGAAATTTCTTCAAGAGTACCAAAATACATATATTTTTTTTCTATTCGCTTTACTCCGTAAGATACTTTGAAATTGAAGGGGGGATGTTTTCTAATGAATTTCAGACCCTAACCTCATTTCGCATCATGTTACGAAATTTCAATAAAATTCGAGTTTTTTTTTCTTAAAAAATGTGTTAAAAATATATTTAATAGGCATACGGAATGGCCGGACATGTCTCAAATGGTATTTTATACTTTTGCTAATGTAGTTAAAATATTTCACGAAATCCCGACAGTTTCATTTTTTACAAAAAATGTGAGCAACACAAGATTTTTAGTGTACCGAAAAAATGTGAGTTATAACCCGCAATTTTTAGTCGATTTTTGAATTTTTTTCAAAAGTATCGAAATACTTATTTTGTTTTCCATTCTCTTCACTCTGTAAGATACTTTGAAGTTAAAGAGGATGTTTTCTAAAGAATTTCAGACCCTAGACTCATTACGCACCCTGTTACAAAATTTTAATAAAATTCGAATTTTTTTGTTTAAAAAATGCTTAAATAATAGTTATTGAGCATCCTGAATGGTAGGGCATCTCTCAAATGACATTTACTACTTTTTCAATGTGCGGTTAAAATAATTTCACAAAATCCCGTAAGTTGCAAAATTTTAACAAAAATGAGAGCTATAACACAAAACTTTTAGTCAATTTTTGAAAGTTCTTCAAAAGTATCGAAATACATACTTTTTTTCCGTTCTCTTCACTTCGAAAAGATACTTTAAAGTTGAGAGGGGATATTTTCTAAAGAACTTCAGACACTAGACTCACTTTGCACCTTGTTACGACATTTCAATAAAATTTGAGTTTTTTTGCTTAAAAATGCTTAAATAATAGTTTATGGGCATCCTGAATGGAACGATATGTCTCAAATGGTATTTAATACTTTCTCTAATGTGCAGTTAAAATATTTAACAAAATCCTAATAGTGGCATTTTTTAACAAAAATGTGAGCTATATATAACTCATGATTTTAGTCGATTTTTGAAATTTCTTCAAGAGTAACCAAAATACATTTTTTTTCTGTTCACCTTTACTTCGTAAGATACTTTGAAGGAGGGGGAGGATGGGGGGGGGGGGGGGGGGGGGGGGGGGGGGGGGGGCGTGTTTTCTGAAGAACTTCAGACTCTAGACTCACTTCGCACCTGGTTATGAAAATTCAATAAAATTCGAGTTTTTTTTGCTCTAAAAATGCTTAAATAATAATAAATTGGCATCCTTAATGACAAGACATGTCTCAAATGACATTTAATACTTTTTCTAATATGAAGTTAAAATATTTCACAAAATCCCTATAGTTACATTTTTAACAAAAATGTGAGCTATAACTCACGATTTTTAATCAATTTTTAAAATTTCTTCAAAAGTACCGAACTACTTATTTTGTTTCTATTCTCTTCACTCCGCAAGATACTTTGAAGTTGAGGGAGAAATATTTTCTAAAGAGCTTTAGACCGATTAGACTCATTTCGAAGAGCTTTAGACCGTAGACTCATTTCGCACCCTGTCACAAAATTTCAATAAAATTCGAGTTTTCTTTGCTTAAAAAATGCGTAAAAAATATTTAATGGGCATCCGGAATGGCCAGACATGTGTCCAATAGCATTTAATACTTCAGCTAATGTGTAGTTAAAATATTTCACGAAATTCTGATAGTTGCATTTTTTACAAAAAATGTGAGCTATAAATCACGATTTTTGAAATTTCGTCAGAAGTACCGAAATACTTATTTTGTTTCCAATTTCTTCACTCCGTAAGATACTTTGAAGTTGATGGGGATGTTTTCTAAAGAACTTCAGACCTTATACTCACTTCGCACCCTGATACGAAATTTCAATAAAATTCGAGTTTTCTTTGCTTAAAAAATATTTTATGGGCATCCAGAATGACCGGACATGTGTCAAATATCATTTAATACTTTGGCTAATATGTATTTAAAATATTTCATGAAATCTTGATAGTTGCATTTTTTTACCAAAAATGTGAGCTATAACTCACGATTTTTTGTCAATTTTTGAAATTTCGTCAAAAGTACCGAAATACTTATTTTGTTTTCAATTTCTTCACTCCGTAAGATACTTTGAAGTTGAGTGGGATGTTTTCTAAAGAACTTCAGACCTTATACTCACTTCGCACCCTGTTACGAAATTTCAATAAAATTTGAGTTTTGTTGCCTAAAAATGCTTAAATAATAATTAATGGGCATCCTGAATGACAAAGCATGTCTCAAATGACATTTAATATTTTTTCAAATGTGCAGTTAAAATATTTCGCAAAATCCAAATAGTTGCATTTTTTAACAAAAATGTGAGCTATCTCACGATTTTTAGTTAATTTTTGAAATTTCTTCAAAAGTAGCGAAATACTTATTTTCTTTCTATTCTATTCACTCCGTAAGATACTTTGAAGTTTAGGGGGGATGTTTTTATAAATAACTTCAGAACCTATACTCATTTCGCACCCTGTCACGAAATTTCAATAAAATTCGAGTTTTTTTGCTTAAAAAATGCGTAAAAAATATCTAATGGGCATCCAGAGTAGCTGGACATGTCTAAAATGACATTTAATATTTTGGCTAATGTGAAACTAAAATATTTCGCAAAATCCAATATTTGCATTTTTTACAAAAAAATTGTGAGCTATATACACACGATTTTTTGTCGATTTATGAAATTTCGTCAAAATTATCGAAATACTAATTTTGTTTCCATTATTTTCACTCTGTAAAATACTTTGAAGTTGAGGGGGTTTTTTTTTCTAAAGAACTTCAGACCCTAGACTAACTTCGCACCCTGTAGCGAAATTTCAATAAAATTCGAGTTTTTTTGCTTCAAAAATGTGTAAAAAAATATTTAATGGTAATCGGAATGGCCTGATATGTCTCAAATGACATTTACTACTTTGGCAAATGTGCAGTTAAAATATTTCATGAAATCCTGATAGTTGCATTTTTTACAAAAAATGTGAGCTATATAGCTCACGATTTTTGTCGATTTTTGAAATTTCGTCAAAAGTACCAAAATACTTATTTTGTTTCCATTTTCTTCACTTCGTAAGATACTTTGAAGTTGAGGGAGATGTTTTCTAATGAACTTTAGACCCCTATACTAACTTCACACTCTGTTACGAAATTTCAATAAAATTCGAGTTTTTTGCTTCCAAAAATGCGTAAAAAATATTTAATGGTAATCGGGAATGGCCGGATATGTCTCAAATGACATTTACTACTTTGGCTAATGTGCAGTTAAAATATTTCACGAAATCCGGATAATTGCATTTTTTACAAAAAAAATGTAAGCTATGACTCACGTTTTTTATTCGATTTTTGAAATTTCTTCAAAAGTACCGAAATTCTTATTTTTTTTTTTCCATTCTCTTCACTTCGTAAGATACTTTGAAGTTTAGGGGGGATGTTTTCTAAAGAATTTCCGACCTTAGACTCATTTCGCATCCTGTCACGAAATTTCAATAAAATTCGAGTTTTTTTGCTTAAAAAATGCGTAAAAAATATTTAATGGGCATCCGAAATGACCGGACATATCTCAAATGACATTTAATACTTTGGCTAATGTGCAGTTAAAATATTTCACGAAATCCCTACAGTTGCATTTTTTACAAAAAAATGTGAGTTATAACACACGATTTTTAATCGATTTTTGAAATTTCTTCAAAAGTATCAGAATACTTTTTTGGGGGGTTACAAAATTTCAATAAAATTCATGTTTTTTGTGGCTTAAAAAATGCGTAAAAAATATACACCCTCCTACTCTCTCCACCCCTCCTTACCAAGACGGCGACTGCACTTGCTATGCATGCGCTGGATTTTGGCTCCTCTTTCACCTTCCACTTCATCAACTGCAAATTTGATCTCCACGTTCAATGTGCCACCTTGCCTGAAACCGTGACCCATCCACATCATCCACACCCGCTTGCTCTCATATATTCCTTGCCAACTCAAAATCACATTATTTGTGATTTTTGGTACGGCGCATTCCCAGCTGAGGGCTGCTGGGTCTACTACTGCAAACAGTACGTGTCATTATACCACCCATCTGGACTGCTCAATTACTCAAGCATCTGAAGCTGACGCTGAAACTGAGCCTGAACCTCAAGCTCACCCGTCAACTTCAACATGACTACCCACCCCACCACATGATCGATCATCAAATATTAATCTCATCATCATCTTCATTATTACATTCACTTTTACTTTTACTTTATTTCTTCTGCTAATTGCCTGCATGCCACCAATTGAAATTTTATTTATTTACTGCGCGCTCTTGGATCGATGTTGCTCTTTCTTTCGTATTGATATCAACTACTCCATCAATAAGAGGTGAACAAAGCTGACAAATTGACAACTTCATAATGAATACTTACTGGATCGAATCGATCTGGTCCCAAGTAATTTGCCTTTTAATTGTTTGTCAAGTTATTTCAAATACATGTTGCCTGCCCTATGTTTGGAGTCAGTTAGTGTTTATAAAAAAAATTTAGTACAATTAGTGACATGGAAGAGGATTTATATTATATACATTAATTATCGTTCTAGTCACTACCTGTATATAGCAATGTTCCAAATGGCGCTAGGCGCTCTCAGGGTGGCGGGTGGGGCCTAGCGCCTAGGCGGGATCTAGGTAATTTTTTTTAAAGACAAAAATTAATAAATTATATACTGCATAATTACATATACATAAACATATAGTACATAATTCATTTCAAATACCAATTTATATCAATATTCAACCACAATATCACAAATTCACAATATGATGATGACAATATCAAGGTGAAAAGTAATTACTTAATTATAGATGTATCATTTAGAGTTAGCATAACAATAAAATTGAATTTAAGTGGATATGTGATCCATCTCAGATTCACAATATGATAGAGAAGAGACAATGAGATTGGCCCACTCACTATCCAATTTTTTTTTTCTTGTTAATTAAATTAATTGTCTTTGTGATTTTGTGTTATGTCTTTAACTCGAGCAACTAGAAGACAGAAACTAATGGGAGAGAGACCTATTTACGCGACTAAGGTGGATTTTTTTAGATAAAAAATCAATAAATCTTGTTTGACAATAAAATTTCTAATTCTTAATTTGAATTGTTAAATAACAAGTAGAGCCGACTAGGTCTGCCTAGGTCCGCTGAGCCCACTTAGAATCCAAGTAATAGTGCAGCTGCCTTTCTCTATCGCCGAAGCCAAAGTCGGGCCGCCACACTCCCGCCTAGCGCCGCCTAGCCCGCTGTTTTGAACATTAGTATATAGAGATTATTCTGTTATGTCAAAATTATATAATTCAAAATTCATTTTTCAATTTACAATATCAAAAATACTGGAGTTCATATAAAACTCATAATACTAATATCTAAATGCGAAATTTTGAAGAAGATAAAATTGAACTACGAAATCTCAAATCTTATTTTATTTACTGTAATTCACAACAACCTTACTATGGTAAAACCAAACTAGAAAAATATTCATTTTTTAATCTGCAAAATCAAATGTTAGAGTTCATAGCAATTTTATAATTTATAAATGCCAACTTTACATTTGTCTCAAAAGTTTGGACTTTGAAACTTCAATTTTATGTTGTAATAACCAAAATCTATTTTTGAAAGAGAACGTTTTCACTTGGTAATTTTTGTAATTTATCATCTAATACTATATGAAACCTACCATAGAAAAGTGAATAGGAATTGTCCAAAATCCCCCGTTTGCCCAAAAACTATCCCAAATTTCTGATTCAATTATCCTAACCTAAAATGAGAAATGAAAAATGAGTACATGCATTTTTGGCCTAACTTATATTTACGTACTCACCAAGGACTAATTTACAATTTTCATCTCTCTCTCTCTCTCTCTCTCTCTCTCTCTCTCTTACTTCTTCTCTCTGTTCTCTCTTCTTCTTTTTTTTACAAAGAAGAAAGACATGTGATGAATATGATGAAGATGAAGATGAAGAACTCCAGACAAAGATGAGGGGGAAGGTTGCGTCTTAGTTAGATGAATACAGTTGGAACTGGCAACTTAGTTACATAACCAAAAGCTCAGAAATGCATGAACATGGAGATGAAGAGAAAAGAGAAAAAAGGATGCAAAGGCAAAGGAAGAAGACGCAATAAAAAAAGGATGCAAAGGCAAAGGAAGAAGACGCAATAAAAAAAGGATGCAAAGGCAAAGGAAGAAGACGCAGCCTTTCCGATCATCTTCATCTTGAGTTATTCATCATTATCTTGATCATATCTTCATCATCTTTATCACATATCTTCTTCTTTTTTTTTTCTATCTTCATCATCTTTATCACATATCTTCTTTCTTTGTAGAAAAAAAAAGAAGAAAAGAGAAAACAGAGAAAATAGAGGGGGGGGGGGGAGAGAAAGGAAAATGAGAAATTACAAATTAGTTATAAGTTGAGCCAAAAGTGCGAATACTCAATTTTTGTTGTGGTAGGATAATGGAATGATAAATTTTGGGATTGTTTTTGGACAAAAGGAGAACAATTCCCCCATGTTTTTTTCCCTCGTGTTCTTTTTCTTTCTACTTTATGCAACCAAGTTCCATCCTCTTTTTGCAAGTTATTAGATGAGTTTGAAGTCACGTCTAAACAGTGAATGGAAATATAATCTCAATACAGTAAAAGTAACATCCCTTGACCTTAACTGGTGAGGGTACATTTAATTTTCTTCACAAATACGAATTACTTGTGTATTACAAACAGTTAATGGAATTATCAAGTTTCAAAATCTTGATGATAGACATATACCAACCAGCCTGCTACAAAATTTGGAGTTCATATTCAAAAAATAAAAATAAAAATAAAGCGCCATATTGAAAGGCATATATTGGAAAGTACATTTTGAATGCATAATTTGAGCATGCAATGGAGCTGTTTAATATTTACATTGAGATTTGAGATAGACATTGAGATTTACGTCGGCTTCAAGTATGCAAGTAACTACTCATTATTGCTGGAGGAGTAAGGACCCTTTCTGTGTCCTCCAAGAATACGTGAGATCTGTAAACCCCTACTGAATGCCTGATTGAAGAGCATTCGTGTTTGAAATTCCGAAACAAATGGAAACCAAGCCAAGAACGCAACTGGAGTAAAAAGAAGCAAACCCATAATTATTTCATAACCACGAGCAAGTGTTTGAACTGACCCCCAAAATCCTGCTTTTCGAATTAGTGGCTTACAAGCTTGTGCAATCTGTACGTGCCAATAAAATATAAAAACAAGAAATAAGTCAAATGGAAAGAAACCAATCTCATCAAAACATCAAATAAAAAGAATGAAACTGATTTACTGACCAAAAGCAATCCCCATCCAGTTGGCATAAAGGCAAGAATGCAGACTATGACATCCCGAAGCGTCATATGTGGGAGCACTACTAAGGTAACAAACACAGATACAAATGCAATAAATATGAATCCCTTAACCAGTCGAAACAGCAGCTGATAGTCTGCACTTAATCGTCGCCTTCCAGCAGAAATTGCCTGAAAAGTCCACCAAAATTGCCACAAATTGGTCAGAAGGGTACTAAAAACTAAAAGTAATATTTTCTGCCATGCAAAATATGCACAAATGAACATATGGGAATGATCTTGTCAGTATGGTCATAAATACCTTCATCAGCAACAAAATTAAAATGATGATGATCCACGACACACCATATACCAGAAAACTTTTGTTGTCAGTAATGTTGAGGTGATATACAAGCCCATACTGGTACACGAAAAAGCGCAATGCCAATAAAATCTCAGTAACAATGCCACGTATCCCAGAGTAAAGAAGATGCTCCTGTTCCTTTTCCCACCATGATTCCCAACTTTTTTCAGGAGCTACACCGATGCCTCCATGATTGTTTATCCACTTCTTCCAATCTGTCCAATCATCAACAATCTTTTGCCACTCAAACCCTGATGGATTGAAGAGGAAAGGAGCAAAAAGCCATGTTCCAACCATGAACCATATTTGTATTGTAATGAGGATATATACAACTCCATTTCTATATGAATGGCCAAATATCTGGTATACAACAAGCAGAATCAGTAGCTCGATGCCTTTGACAAAGTGGCTTCTAGAGTAAAGCCTGTAGTTATCAGCAAATTTGGCATGAAATACAACAAAGCTACGACCGGTTCCTCTGTATTCTGCACCTCCATGAAGCAAAGTCTTTCCATAATAGTGTGTCTTTGTACCAAGAGAAAATGTGAAAAATACAGGGGCCAGTTGTAATTGCATCAATACAAAATCACTTAGTGCAACACGAAACCCTTTTTCCAAACCAATTTCCATAACCATAGGCAAGGCCATCAAAAATCCAATTTGCACAAGAGACTGAGAAGCAAGAGCTACTTGAAGAGGCTTATTGTCACGAATACCTCGTTGAGTACTCAGCCCTTTTTCAAGTCCACTGAGAACGAGATACAAGCGACCATAGAGAAACACATAGACCGTAAGCACAGTCAACTGTCAGACATAACCAGAACCCAATGTGAGATCATGATAAAGAAATATAATATAAATGAAGAAAAAAAGACGTAGGTATTCGTGCTACATACTAAAGTGCTGAAATAGAAACCAATGGTTGTGAAGTAGCATGATAACATTCGGAAGAAATCAAATCGATGTCCAAGCCTATAGAGGTCACGACTCAGTGTCTGCTCGCCGTTCCCATTAGCTATCTTTGCCTCAAAAATTGAGATCTGGTTGAGGCCAACATCTCGTCCTTTACCAACTTGTATATATTCATGATGAGTGACACTGCCTTCACGTACCGTAGAATTGAAACCTGCAGGCACAAATATGTTACTTTCATACACTTTCAATCTAAAACAAAACTACATTTAATAAACAAAGTGGTGAGAATGCCTCCAAATATGTCCTCGCTCAAATTGATGACTTTGGAAGCTTTGCTGACACCTCCTCTAGTCAGATGAAACAGTCTGTCAAATACATCTGGATGACCGTAGTGGAACCTAACCCTGAATGAGCAATAAACTTACGGACTCAGCACACTTCAACTACAAGAAATAAACAAATGATCTAAAGTTTGGCTTTGAAACATTTGTCCCACACACAAAAGCTGTTAGCATTTAATATCCAAAATTTGAAAACATTCAAACTGAAAAGAAAATTGAAAACTCCAAACTAAGTAACAAGGACTGTGACAGGAACAATATCATCTGTGTTGAAAATTTGAAAAAGAAAATAGTTACATTTTCAAATAGTATATCAGTTTTCACAACAGAGAATAATGTAAACAAGAACTCTTACCTCAGAGGGTTAGCCAGCAATCTCTGTGCAATAGTTACAAAACTAGTCTCCTGATTTGACATAAACCATGCAAGAGATGAAACACTGCAAAATTAACAAAAGACATGCTAAGCCACACAAACGAGCAAAAAAGAAACGAAAAACATATGGACTCTTAATTTACTAGGAGCACTGGAAATTATGCTATACAGTAACAACACAGCGATTACCTGCCAGTGAAGATATGCTCCCTTAGTCCAAGTATTGTCGGATATCTAACACCATCGTGTTTCTGAAGAAATTCTTGCAACAAGTTCCTCATTTTGAATGCTTCTTCTAAATAGTTATCCTGTTAAACAGATCCAACAATTTATTGAGGCCAGGTGACTGAATTTCCAAACAGTACAAGCATATAGAATGTATACAAATACTGTAACCTTAGCCAAAACCTTACTTCGGTATGACCCTCTATCTGGTGTCAAAAATATTTTACCAAGAACCCCATGTTAATTCACACATTGACGTTCTAGCTACGCCAAATGAGGATTGTAAACAAAGGTAAAAGAAACTTGAAACCACTTGCAAATTTCAAGTCCCATAATAGCAAATTTCATCAGTCTCTGGGAGTGCTTCCCACTATGACCCCACTAAATCATCATTCATACTCTCTTTTCTTTTTAATTAATAGATATACTTTCTCTCAAAAGCACACAAAGTATGTCGGTATTGGTTTTGTTTGTGTGGACCTGGTTCATATCTATTGTTTGCAAGCCTTCCCCGCGTGTGAAAATGATGGCATGGTTCTGATTTTCTGGCTTTCCCTCTCCCAACATTGCAGGTCCAGGAAGCTTTATCCGATAAATATCCTGTACGAGGAGATTTAAACAATCCATTATCAAGCATTATTCGTGTACAGATGAGGCATTGCAATGTCAATTGCCTATTGTTGGATTGAAATAAAGCAACAATTAGGTAATAGTCATCCTTCGCTCACAAACTGGCCACAAGGATGATCCACATGTATCTCTTACAGCTGCATGAAACTCTACCAAAGATCTCAAATTCTATACGTTCAATATGAACCTAAGCTATATAATTACCTGATCCAACCTTTGAACAGGATCAGAAGAATCAACTGACTTAGTTGGAGGAGCTGCCTTAACAAGAGCCGAATAGTAGACCTTCCAAACATTCTTTTTTGATTTATCTTCACTAGTTTTCTCAACCTCGTCAATATAAGCGACCCGAAGAGATGGATACCTGCATTAGGGGAAATAAAGAGATCAACCATGTGTATGCTTGTGTGAAAATAAAGTGTATCTTTACAATATCATTACACCAAAATTAAAATAGAACAGTTTTCTTTCTAGCAGATAGGGGGAGAAAAAGTAAGAGCCGAAGGGGTCACCCGCATACTATCTAATTAATCATTTGGGAACAAAGGAAAACACCAAAAATTCTCATCACAATAACAAGATCACGATAAGATCTTTTCTTTTTTGGTTCTATTGATCATATCTCCATTTATCACTGTAACCCCAATAAGTTTTTCCTGTGATATAATCATAAGTTTTTTAGTGAGACAATTAAAACTTTGGTCTTTTGGGAGAAAAGGTTTGGCAGAATTTAACTACCTAGCTGGAAAATTTGATGTTTGCATAGTCTATTGGACTAAACCATTGGTATACATTCACACACGGAAATTATACACAAATAAATAAAACTCTGGCTAAAGAACATACGTTGCCATAAGTTTCAAAATGTCCTTAGCACGTTCATCACCAGATCGCTTGTGAATTCCATATTGTTGGCACGAAACAACATATGAGAATTTCAAATCAACTACTGCTTGACATTGTGCCAGTAGTGATTTTTCAGCTTTTGAGTGTTCCTCGACGGTTGATTCAGCAGCCTTATAGCCTTTCATTAGTTCTAAAGAGGAAAATTTGAAATCAGAATTTACAAAATTAACTGTATAAGAGAGATGGTAATTATAATACAACTAAGCTTCAGTACCTTCATCTTTTGCCATATCCAGGAAGGCCTGAAGTTCCAAAGCTTTCCGGTAATACATCATCCCTCGTACTTAATTGTAGAGAATAAAGGAAGAAAAAAAAATGATAATCATGTATAAGTAATATAACACATCAAATCAAGTTTCAAAGAGAGGTAAAGAGATTTGCATCTGGTTGTACCAGTCTTGGTCAATGTTTGGCCTCGATAGGATGCCCATAGACGGAGTTTCTCTTCCCGTTCTCCATTTTCTCTGAGTTCTTCTTCACTCTCACATTTGACCCGCTCAAGAAAGTTAGTCCATTCATCTGTAACCAATCAGGGAATCAAAAGAGCAGTTCAGGTGATAATCACGACATCAGAAAAGGAAAACAACGAATAACAAATCAAAAAACAGTTAACCTGGAAAGATCTTCTGCAAGTAGAAAAGGATAGAGACACCATCTTCGTTCTGCCACTCCAGATGTTTTGTGGAGAAAAGAACTTCTTCTGCATAGTATGGAGTTAAAACCCTACAAAGTAATAAATACCATGTCAGGCAATATAGGGTGAAAAAAAAAAGGAAAAAGATATCTGTCATACTGTTGTCCACAACTTATTGAAATTATAGCAATTGAAGCAAAATACATCAAATAGAAAAACCAAACATCAGATCATCAATCTAAAATAAAGATGACTCTGTCCTGGAAACAGTGAAACCCAAGAATGTTTAACTTGTTAAACAGGAATACCCAGTACCAGAACTTGCAAGATTATTGTACTCAAGATCATTTAAATTCCATTGTGTAAAACTATTGGGTTAGTTATTCTTATTAGCTAACTGTATTTCTGTATACATCATATGCTAATACATATGTTAGTGTATATATAGGCCTCCCCCCAGAGAACTTTTGTATTACACCAACTTGCAATTTACTTGGAACTATAATATTGTAAAGATGTGACAACTGCACTTCCATTTGGATTTAGTAAGACAATGTTATAGAGAATAGGTCAACTTATAAGTGTGTACATTTATGCAAACAGTTTAGTTCTTGGACTGGTTACACAGGAGATTGTACACTCCATATCTATTTTACGGTCATGGAGGCAACACCTGGCTGATAACCTCAGCCTCTAGTTAGGAAACTAGTAGAGAATATTTATCTAGTGGGATAACAAAATTTAAGGACACAGAAATATTTTCGCAAGTTTTCTTAGGAAAAATGTAATAACAATGAAGAGAGTCCAAAAAGAAGGGAACATACGAGAAGGAAAGCATATTTCGCACTTTGGGTGCGGGAGGCATGTCCATAAACAACGAATTCGAAAAGAAAGAGATACGCCTTCTTGCTTCCAAGTTGGACGGGACATCCATAGCAGACTCCTTCTCCGTAAGCAATAGATGAAGCCTTCCGATCTATAGAAGATAATGGACACATATACAGGAGATATTTATAACACGTAACCTTTACATAAATCATTTAGAAACAGTAAAAGCAAAGACGACTATAAAAAGATAACAAGGAGAAATTTTCAAACTGAAAAACCAGATACGAAAAGTCAATGCACTAGAAGTGCTTGCCCTCTAAGCATAAACAACAATAATATTAAGCTCGTGATGAATGCAGCTAATCCTCTAAACATCACTGAAATCATTACAGCGTAAATTAAACATACCTTTTCTTTCCAAGCTGGGGTCACTGGGACTGGGAACCGTAGTGCACGAAAATAGGTATCCCGTTGGTCAAGCGGTGTCATTCCCTCATCTTTCCCAAAGGTTCCACCATGAGTCGAATCTAGCAAGCTGCACGAAAAAAAAAAAATTATAGTGAGGGTCAAAAATCAGAATATTATTATATCTGAGATATCAAGATCTAAATCATTTACGCGGGAATTTCATCCTCCATTATGTCTCTTGTCACAACCTCCAACATGTTAAGCAAGACAATTACGACCTCATCCTTATCCTCATTTTTGTTTTCCAACTGTATTCAGCAAAAAGATATGGTTGGAACTGGCTACTATGTTGATTAATCAACAGAACCATTCAAAAGTCTACTGTCAAAGAAGAATACCAGATATTCAATTAACTTAACAAATTGTTCATGGAGGCTTGGGAGAGCACTCATATTGAACTCCATTGTCAGATTTCCCTTTTCAATATGATCATCAACATTGGCGAAGATTTCATTTATAACCCTGGACAAAGGAAACATCAGGAAGATAACAAAAGTCTGGCAGATGAAGTTATGTTTTCTTTTTCTTCTGAATTATAATCCTAGTATACTCACTTCTTTTCACGATCTCCAAGGACCAAAAAATTAATTATACTTTTAAACGAGAGATAGCACTCTCGAATAGCACAACGCATATAATTGTCTGTACTCATTCTCTTTTTCAGCTCCCGGTCTTTATCTTTGCTGTCTTTTGCCATGTCCAGTGCTATTGGGATCTACAGAATTAATGCAGAGTAAATAGCCTATATCTATTGGTCTTTGCAAGTCTTATTGAAGAAATTTACTCATAAGAAGTTAAACCTTGCTAGCAAGCAGAAAAGGAGGCCACTGGATGAGGTCTGCTAAATCTGGGTCAGCCCCATACGGGACGAGCAACAAGTTCATTTCCCTGCAAAACAAATACAAGCATTCTAGCTCCCAATATTTTATCCAAAAAGTAATAGATTGGAACTCAAAATCATTCAAGGAAAGCAATCTTTCCATGACGTCATTATTTACCTATCACTTATCAGATCCTCTTCTCTGAAACTGCTGATAATTTCGTTCCACATCTGTGCAAACTTTGCTGCCTCCTTCTCTTTACTTGATGGGTTCTGAAATAACAGGCCAAGATTTAATGACACAAATTATGCTCCTTCAATAATTAACAAAGAAGATACCAATTAGCATTGAAGGCCATTATCAATATAGAGGCTTCTAATGCAGAAAGGTGATCAAACCTTATCAAATTTGCGAGAAAAAGTGGCTTTTAGTATTCCCATCTTCTTAGTCTTCTCATTTGTTTCCACTGGAATCAAATAATTATTAAAAGCACTTGGCAGTGATTCAAACCGAGATCTCAACATCCCCAGTGTTCGAATCTGAAAGAAAGACAAACATCTGGTAAGGTCTTTTAAGTTTAAAAAACCAAAATTACTGCAAGGAAAAATGCATGAAAGCGGACAACCATATTATACTTCTTGGCCTAGACTCTAGGTTCTAGACAACAGCTTCATGCTAGATTCAATGTGAGCCGTCAAACTTAAGGTTTATAATATAAAATATATATATATATATATATATGTATTAGGTATACAAAGATATTTTGTTACCACAATAAGAAAAGAGAGAAACAGAAAAATAGAACCAAAATGAACAAGATATTCTAGTGAAATACTCCTGGCACTGAAACCAAATGAGCATCCTACTCCTTTTATGCAGACAGAAAAAGGAGTTTCTTTTTCTTAAATAGCACACTGGGAAAAATAAAAAACTTAAGACTTTGAGATTAGAACCCCAAGGGAGGCTCCCCATTGTAGATTCACCGTGAGCATGACTCAAAAGAAACTATAATTAGAACTATCTGTAATATTTTTCCGTTTAAATGAAATCCTCCAAAACAATACTAAAGATAAATGGGCTAGAGCGTAATGGACGTATTGAGCTTCATCAGTACGGAAATATAAACATCTACACAGAGAAAATAACAGCACAAACCTCTCCAAGACGGCGAAATGCACCATATATACCTCCAAATATTGTGGAAAATATGGCATACCAGATTTGAGTATCCATAAAGTAAACCTACAAAAATTTAGAATAAATTGACTTCTTTCCAATAAAATAAACACAATTAATTGGATCATAGACACTGATGCGAAATAAAATTGACATACAAGAACAATTGGAGCCCAGAGTGCAATCACCACACCAATGTTACTGTTGGCTGAAAAAGGTCAAATGGGGACATCATAAACCATCCGAATAATATAAGGAAAGTTTGTTTAACCTGTGCATTTACCTCGAGGGAAGAACTCATGCCATTGATAGGTCCTTACGTGAACTCTCATGATATCTTTAGTTGGTTTTACAAGAGGCTTAATCTGTAACAAAGAAAAACAAAAAATACTGATTCAGCTAACTTTGTACCAGCTCTTTTTCAGAACAAATATCAACAAAGATAACAAAATATTTTCAACTTTAATCGCCGGATTAAAGGCTGGTCGATACAAAGTACAAACTTAAAACAGATTTTAAGAAGTCCACTGAATGTCTAGCCTAACACCTCAAGCCCCCTTTCATCTTTTTCACCCAACTGTAAGACAAGATTATTGAAGCAGTGCGAAACAGGCTGCTATTGATAGTAAGTCATAGACAAAACTCAAATTGGCGAAAAGATTAGATATGAAATACGCAACAATAAACAAAAGTAATTTCTTATGGGTTTTACTAGTTCATTGGTATTCAAATATGGGCTTTAAATGCTCCCCTCAACCAATCATGGGGTAGGAAAAATGAAGAAAAAACAATAATTCAGGATGGGGTACAGCATACTTTCCGACACATCTAGAGCAAACTTTCTCACACACCATGACCCGGATAGTCCACATGGACTACGAGGTGTGTCACTTTCAACATTTAGCAATTACAGCAGAAGTTATATCTGTGTGCCCTCAATTATAAATAAGCCATGGTTCTTCAAAATTTCAAGATAATAAATTATTTTGACCTGCCATGAACCCCTCTAAAATAAACTTTAATGTCAAGAATCATTGCCATTTTCATAGAGTAACATTTAAACATGAATAATGAAATAGGAAAAACTTAAAACATGTATTAAAGCAGCAATGTGGATGCTTGTACATTTAAGAAGATATACCTCTACATAGTAACTGAAGGCTAATTTCGACACAAGCAGGAGAACCCAAAAAAGGGTGTACCTAGCAACAAAAGAAGTCGGTAACAATGAGAACAGTAAATATCTAACCAAGGCCATTCACAAAGAAAAGACAAATCAAAATATGTATACTTACTTGAAAAGAGAAATTGAACTTTCATGCATTCCCCTTCCAACATAAAGCCGAGGCTGCAAGATCAAAGATTGTACTTTATTTTATTTCATTATTGTTTGTATAATCTTAAAATGTATTAGGTTGAGGTGAGTATGATGAACACAAATTAAATGGCTAGAAAATCAACGATTTCGGGTGTCATAGCTATGGAAGGGAAGGGAAATACATATGCTCCAGTCAGAGTGAATGTTCTACAAGGTCCATCTACATACCTGAGACCACCACATCATGAGCATCACAAGCTTCAAGTTTGACCTTTCAAGAAATCGGCGAATGAATGGGAACATAAACAGCAATCCGGAGAGCATGTTTGGAGATAAGTAGATGACAACAGCCAAAATGAACAAAGAATTTGAAGTTGGACCATTGCCAAACCAATTCTTGATAGTCCTTGCAAATCCAGGAGGATCCTTCCAACTGTACGCATAAGTCACTGGTAAAATAATAACCCATGCTGCAGCAGAAACAGCCTTCACGATGTATCTTAACTTGACAAAGATTGACATGCTTCGCCTAGCTTTCCAGCTCAGAATTAAATCAAGAACAGCTGTAAAAGAAGATGAAATGAACGGTTGATCAAACTACAAACTTTAGAAGATAGAAGATATATATTGGTGACCATTAAACATTTTTTTATTGATAAAGATACAATTTTATGGCTGAAAACAATAAAACTACAGAAGCAGAATAAGTGGTCAAGAGAAATACTAAAGAAAAAGTAAGAGAAAATCCAATGAAACTTTTGAACTAAATGACTCCTGTGGAAAGAACTAACTGATAGCAGCTTGCCAATCTAGCCAGTCAGCTTTATAAATTATATCACTCGAGGATATAGCAGCCTTAGATTCTACAGAAAATCTAGTCATGATCTGTGTGTCATCAGTGGTATTACATATTTGATATTAGAGTTCAGAAAAAATGGCAAAAAATGGCAAATGAACCTTTTGCAGGTTCAAATATGGCTGGTTACTGATCATTTTCCCTATAGGCTAACCTTATATCTTTATAGAATGTGGTGAGGAAGGTTGCATTCGAGGTACTGGGAACAGGTATAACCCAGAAAGACTGATTAATTTCTTAAAAAATTCCAAAACATGATCCGCACCAACTACCCAGAAGTACAAACATGCACAATGGATATCTAATGTCTGTGGGGGAAAACATGCGTTAGGTTCCATTTCATATTTTCACAGTAATAACTTTGAACCAAAAGAGCGTAGTGCATCATCTTAAATGGATGATATATCGATTGGAATATTCAGTACACAGAAAACTAACTTGTTTTCTAATTTGATCTCCCACCTTTCTCATAGATGCTCATACATTTTAAACTGTGCTTCAAATTGAGGTCATAAAAATGGAATAATCAATTTAGTTGAATTTTATTTGAATTGGTTTTATTTGTCCAAGACGCTTTGAGTCCGTAACTCAAAAAGAAATGTTTGTTCTGAAAAAGGGTACAAACTTCTTTTATAATTGGGAGGATTGGTCCCAATTTCGGAATCTTTCTATTCAAGCTGAGAGCAGTTTGACACAGGGAATGCTTTCAACAGCTTGGGAATCATTCAAATCAGCTCAATGTGGGACAATACTCTCAACAGAATACAAATTTGAGTTTTGACTACAGGTGCAATACTGTATAAATGATAACCCAACAATAGCAGTAGTAAGGTCAAATGCCTTTATTTACCTTGTCCAAGCTTCAATATTGCAGCAGTTATGAAGATACTCAGCACTTTCTTAAAGACATCACCCTCAAACATGGAACTTAATTTCCCTGATCCATTCCAAGCAACAATGATCATTGCCTAAAAGAAATTACAATTGTTAATAAGTCCTAAGATTAAATAGACATAAAAATATGAGAGAAAGAAGGTGATAGTTAAAAAAAGTACCTGTAAACTCAATATATAAAAGCTCCACATTCTGTCAAAACTTCTGAAAATGTGCCAAAATGAGCGTATTTCAACAAAGTTGACTTTTCCAATCCATCGGTCCGTTTTGTATGATTTCTTTCTCTAAAATCATAAATTTCCACAATGAAAAAAACAAATATATGAACCAAATAGTGGTAGATTTAAGTCTTCCTGGAGAAACTGACCACATTTCACACGATTTCAATAACAGATTTTCTAATAATGAATTGCAACAGTAATATTAAGTATTAAAGCACCCAATTGTGCAAATTCAGTTATGTTGATCCCAAATCTGGTCCAGTTAATCTCTAAGGAGGAAAAAAATGTTTTATACTCAAGATACAGCATACCTCATCTTTATCAACTTGAATATCTTCGGTTGGCTGGCAAAAGAAATCAGCATCAGCGCGCATAGGCCAACCTAGCTTAAAACAATCAACTGACCTACAATTTCACACCAAAAGCAACTGGTAATGTACAGTCTTAGCATTGGAAAACAAACACAACCAAAGACAGTATGTACCAAAAGTATTCATTCAAGTCATCATAATTCCTCCATTGAGAATGCTTTGACTTTCCTCCTTTGCTCCTTTTAGCCTCCTGTAAAGAACAAGAAAATATGAAGCAATAAAATGGTCAAAAAGGAAAGTGACAAATATATTAACCAAAGAAAAGAGAAATAAGCAAAACCTTTGCTATCGTATCATATATTGGAGACACTACTTTCGAGAGAAAAGCCTCCTCTTCACCACCATAGGCTGGCTTTACGTGCTCACCCGTCATTGGACTAACACTCCCAGCTAGCATCCCATACAATTCAAAAGCCATCTACAATGTGTAAAGCACAACTGATAAAGTAAACATAGGTTTTATCCCAATTATTTTGGCTTGGGCCCCAACTAATAATGATCACATTGGTAACGATAATTTAGCTTCTACAACAGATATAAGCTTTTAAATTGCATCGTAGGAATATGCATGTCATAAAAGCAAGGTCAAAAACATATTAAAGCGTACATGATGATAAATATAGCAAAGACATTCTGGCATGAATCTCAGATTTGCAGCTTCACCCCATATAAGAAGATACAGTCCCATGTACAGTAATTTTCGCTGCTGCACTTCCTGCTGAATAGTTGGCAACCTGTCAGTTAAAAAGAGATATAGTCTGTTATTAGTTTGGAAACAATAATAAAGAAGCAAATCGCAATACTGCACCAGGCAACATTTGCAAGAATACATCAGCATGCTTCACATTTGCAAGAATACATCAACATCACATTAAGCTATCAAATATGATTCCTTACCAAAGGCTACTTTTGCGATCCAAGTATTTACACCACTTTTTGTAATTTTTGAAAAGTTTCTTCATCACATCCGTCAAAGCACGGTCGTCCAACTATACAGGGAAATTTTGGCATATAGCTTAAGGTTGCAGGAGTGTGGGGAACTAATTCAGAAAGTGAAAAATAAACTGAGACGGATAGAAACCTTGGGTTGTTGATCAGGCTTTGGTAAATGCCGTATGTGAACATTAGCAACCAACAGAATCAAGTGTTCCCTTTGATTTGCCACGTTATCTTTCTGCACATTAATAGGAGTACAACCTGATGATGAAATATGAAAACTTAGTAGTTTGTAAAATTCTGTTTGGCTAGTCATTCACCTGAAAACCAAACATAGCCTGAAGCCAATCTAGAATATCTTCATCTACTTTCTTCTTGTGGTCCTTCGGCCATGGTAGACCCCTGGTGTTACGCAGAGCAGAAACAGTGGCATGAATCTGTAAAGAAAAAAAAAAGTGCCAATGTATTTCACCTGTAGTCTAAAAAAATAATCCTTTTGATTTTTAAATGGAAATGTTCAAAACCTCGGGATATCTCATGATCGCTTGATTTTGACTATCAGGATCAAGGGGAAGAATATTGTAAGGTACATATATCTGCTGCTTTTCTTCAACCTTTGTGTGAGCTTCCAAAATCTAGAGTAAAAAAAAGTAGAGACTACATTAAAAATTCAAAAGTCCTTAAGAAACAAGTGTAGAATGAAGATTAATATTGAGAAATTGTTACAGGTCTAAAATTCTATTTCACCTCCTCAGCTACTTCAACAGCCTCCGTCTGATTGACAGCCTTCAAAACCTCAAATAAAACAGCAGCAGTTTGGTATGCTTTTGTCAATACCGCCCTGTGTTGGGGAAAAGAAACTTAAGAACTAAAATAAAGCAACAGAGCAACCCTTAAGATACAACAAATCAATACTCTTCGAGACAAACCTGTCTGCTTTATCAGCAGTCAAAGCTTGAATGTACTTTTTGTAGTAATCTCGATAAAAACTCTGCATTTCCCGAGCATCACTCTTTGCCCTTCCTGCCAAAGTTGTTTCATTTTCCTGAAAGAATCAAAATGATAAGTAAAAACTCTGCTCAATTCCAAATAGATATCTTTCATAAAAATTTAAAGATAAAGCGACATATATTTCCAACAATCTAATAAATTTTTAAAGAAGAATATCACTTATGATGTAAAAATGAATTTCCACTCCTCAATTCTTATTTATTTATTCTTTTTTATTCATTCATTCCCACAAATTTCAACTCTACTTTTTTTTTGGTCGTGTATTATCTCGTTCTATCTGTCTCTTTCTTTCTTTTCTGATTCATAATAATGCCATTGAAAGATTACATCACATAT
This sequence comes from Prinsepia uniflora, assembly GCA_032719365.1. Lineage (NCBI taxonomy): Eukaryota > Viridiplantae > Streptophyta > Magnoliopsida > Rosales > Rosaceae > Prinsepia > Prinsepia uniflora. Next base: position 170,967 of record CM064869.1, on the reverse strand, counting down.
TCAAACAAGAAGTTCTTGCAATTATCAAGGGAAATCAAAGCTTACCCTTTCTAGACGCTGAAGAAGTGCTGTTTTAAACTGGCGAACACCACGCCCACTTGATGTGGGATCTAGTCTGTGAGCTTTCTCAAAGGCATAGAACCGACCTAATTCCAAAATGGACATTAATATGTATTGGACTCCTGAACATACAATATATTCCATATAATGCCATTGGAGTTTTCTTTAAAAGATCATCATGTCATGATCAACTTTGGAAACATAACCCGTCATATTACAATAAAGAAAAAGTAACAAAAACAAAGTGAAAGTGCACCAGTAAGTAAAACAAAAGATATGCATATATTATATATATGTGCATATATCATAAGGAAATAAATCATGCAATACAGTCTGGGATGTCAATCTAGACTACTAATTAAGTGGAGCCTTATTTGAATGCGTGGTTTAAATTTACGGTTTGGCAAAACTAAATGATAGCTAGCCACCAAGAGATCATTATCCTATACACAAACAGTAACTTCTCTAGTAGAATCCAGCATTATTCAGTAAGATGGTACATTTATCAAGAAAATCCCTCATGTAGTCCTTTCACACTGCAAAAGACCTAATATTTGATTCACGTGTACTAATAAAAGAGTAAAAAGTTACATTCATTGACACAACAGTCAGAAACTATGGGAACAAAACCCACAATTAAAAATCAAAATGCTTTCATGGCTAACACGGCACACAATTAACTCTTACATACAAAGAGATAATAAATACACTTTAAGAAAGGAAAAAAGACACCGCAAAACAAATACAAGCCTACAGCATGAGAAAAAGAACTGCAAGTCTGCAACTCACATAGATAAGCGACTCTTGCATTCCTTGACTCGACTTCATTTGCAACACGGAGAATCGGAGCAATGTCCCCCAGCGAGGAAGGCACCACCTCACTATCCAGCATGGGCTCTCCAAAACTTCCAGCAGTTTGAGTCCGCAGAATCCGCCTCTGCGGCTGCTGATCAAATCCCCTTCTATATGCCATCTCTACAATTTAGTTAAGCCCTAAAGGCCAATCAAACTCACTTGCCTACCTGTCAAACCCAATGACACAAACATAAGGAGAAGATGAACATCCCACTCATTCCTAATTACATAATGATCAGTTTGACTGAACAAAAAACCCAATTTCGATGCCAAATAATTACAGAGTTAAGAGAGAAATTGGGTGTGATGAACTTGACGGAAACTATGAACTTAACTCAACCGAGTCTAATTCAACTATTTGACTAAGAAACTTAAACAACAGAAAATGAAAGATTAAAGATTCTATCAACTTGTTTTTCAAGTCGTCACTTCAGTTCATAACAACAAAACGGAATGAAATCGAAAAGATAATAAAAGAACAAGCTTGCGGGATCAAAGAAGAGGAAAGCAACATATATTGTTGGTTCCCAATCGATGAATAATGAAGAAAACAAAAAGGGAAACCAAGAAGACAAGAAGCTCCGAAATTTAAAAGCTTTTTACCGATTTATGATTATACCAATTACAAGAATATAGTGAGAAAGTAGAAACCCACCTAACCTTGTTTCAGTAGCCAAACGAGTAAACGAGAGCGCGCGGCATAAGAAGATAATAGGAGCTGGGCTAGTTCTAGTCTTGTTTTCTGGGAAGTTTGGGAGTGAATAAATTAGAGAAAGAGAGAGAATCAAGTAGAGAAAGCTTTACCAGTTCCGTCCTAAGTAAAGAGATCCCTCAAGCCTTGAAGAAACAATATAAAAAAACAAACTTTTTTATTCATTTTAAATTAGACATGCGATGATACACATGCAATGGCATTTGAGAGAGAATAGGGATTGGGTGGGTGATCACTAGTGCAAGCTGCAAACTGCAAAGCAAACTACAACGCTAAAGATCAAGTCAATGCAAAAATGCATAAGGCCAGGGATAGTTGGGGGACCCACACTCATTAATCACTATTCTCTCAACTCAAGGCATTTCCACCACCGAATAAAATGGCGCCATATCACCATCTGAGTTAAGTTTCTCTCCCCTCCTCTGGGACACTGAACAATTTAACGTAGGAAATGCAATATAAAAGACAAAAGAAAGGCAGGTGAGGGTGATACTGCTCACTGCTTGCTACTTGCTACTTCCTACTTGAAATTTTTTATCTCCTTTGGCTTTAAGTCCAAGCTATCAAGAGTAACTGTTACTAACTTACTATTGCTGTTATTATTATTTCTGATATACTATTATTATTATTTCTGATTTACTATGACTTTTAGTATTCATTACTATTACTATTTGGCTACCCATATCGGGAGAGAGAGAGAGAGGGAAGGTTCCCAAATTGTTTTTCGTACTTTGTCGGACTCAGACTCAGAGGACTCCTGTCTGTCTCCATTTGCAAATGGGTAAATCTCCTTTTGTTTTCCTTTTGGGTCCATCCGACATCCGCCATGTTTAACTTTTATCTCATAGTCAAGTATGTAGGTTCTACTTCTTCATTATTTGGCAGCATATATATATATGATCGAGTAATGAGTGGGTGGGTTTCTAGTCTCTGTCTTGTTTTACATTTTCAACATTTCCAAGAGCTTTTGATTGGGTTTCTCTTCTTTTTATTCCTTACATATATTTTCAACATTTCCATGGCCTTTTGAGTATTACCTACGGAAGCTTTTTTTTTTATCAAGTACCTACGGAAGCTTATGGTGGCAATAATTATATGTTTAGATGAAATATGCAACTTAGGTTTTATTCATTCTTCCGTCCTCTTCACTCGTCCTTTATTTCTTTTTACTTATTTATGGAGCTTCCCCCCAATTCCAAAGTCTGTTCCGATGGCCGCCCTCTAGGAAGCTGCCTACCATCTTCAATTCCCCAAGCATCATTTTTTTTCCCCTTCAATATATACCATCTAAATATAACTAATTAAATTATTAATTACGCCATTAAATCCAACTATTACCTAAAAACAATGTAACAACATCGTTTACTATTTATACCAGTTGAATTACCTCATATATAAACAATATAGGTTACCATATAAATAAATTTAGTTATCATTTGGCCGAACTAATTAGTATTTAAATGGGTTCAATTAGTTCGTAAACAACCCTAATGACAATTAGTAGATTCATTAACACTCGAATCATGTTTCTCACCAACTATTCTATCACAATTAGTACACATATGTACTCGATGCACTTCAAACGTAAAAATAGAACATCGATCATACTTTGACTTCTTATAATGAATTTCCACATAAGTCATCAAGATATATAAATAATAATATGTTATTTTGACTCACTTTTTTTTATATGGACACAGTCAATTACTTTACTTTGGCATCAAGAAATGGTGAAAGCAAAGGCGATCTTTTCATATTTGTTAATCATCACCACCTTGAATCTTAATTAATAATGAATATTTTCTGGAGATAAGAGATTGCCAAGCCCAACCCTAATCCCATCCCTTTCTCATATGTGAAATGAAATGATCGAAGCCCTCCACTGTAGCCTACTTTCTTTGTGCCTTACAGATTAGGCCAAAATAAAATGGTGACTGTAAAGAAAAAAATAAGAAAGGACATCCAAAAGGAAAAACAGCTAGCAGAAAGAAGATTTCTATCTTTTTTTGCTTTCCTCTGTCAAAACCAATACAATATGTAGGACTTTAGCCAATATGCTTTAAACTAAATCTTAAGTACTCTTTGTAAAAGTTTGCATCCACACCGATTCGAATTGCAAGAAAATTTCGGTATTCAGTACGATTTTTAGAGAACAAATCTTCGAACTAAAATCAAACTGATTTGGTCGGCTTGGTATTAAGTTTTTTTTTTTTTTTATGGTTTAGATTTTATTTTATTTTTTGCAATTCACAATTACCTACCTCATATTTAGAAATTTCAAAATGGTTTGGTGGATGCATCAATTTAATGGTCATTACCTGATGGTGCAAAAGTCGATTTTTTTTAAAAGCATTTAAAATTAGTGTCCAAATATAATCTATCGTATGACGATTCTATCAGGTGGATAGACCTACCGAATCATCAAACCATCAGTTATATTCATATTAAGAAAATAACATAACCCAATCACCAATCCTTAAGCAATTAAAAAATTAGAATCCATCAATTGTTGCAATACATAACGGCCAGTTTTCAGTAACATACTCAAAACGAGTCGTTTTTCATTTTAAATAGTTTGAAACGGCTTTTGAGTTGCTTTTTATTTTATATAGTTTGAAACGGTCTGGTCCGATATTATTGGTCTGAAACCAAACCAAATTAAAGCGGTTTTTTAATAACGAATTCGCCTTTCTAGTGCCGATTTCTTTTTAATTCGGAATAATTAGGGATGATTCAATTGGTATTTAGTCTTTGCATAATTGGACTATAAAATATAAGTGTCTTTAGACTTAAACATATCAAATATATACTTCTTAATAAGTAATTTATTGTGTGTGTTTATTCTCAAATGTCCCCATTCATTGTACATGTAAGAATCGTCCGAGTTTGCATAAAAGCATGAGTCATCAGTGATAAGATAAGATCAATATGCTCATGCAACGAAAGCATGCCGGCAGAGCACGAAAATGATTGCATAAAAGAAACTATAGCCAAAAATATGTAATGCTACCCTACGTATGACGACTGCATCAGATATCATATGATCATATCCTTAATGTTATGACTTGATAGGGGGGATGATGTCAACTTACCAATTCATATCTTCAGTTTGAAACAATATATTAACTTGATGTTTTGGACCTATGTATTCGTAGACTCACTATTGGAATTATTTTGAATTGCATGTCATATACTCATAGTTTACATGCAATAAAATCCTCATTATTTATTCAATGAATCCGATTTTTAAAGTTTTTTCAGTAAATTTGAAAAAATAAATAAAGATTAAATAGTTACAATTATTCTCAAACTTTATTATAATTTTAGCCCTCGTTACTATTCTTTAATATTAGGGTCTCTCGTTCCTAAACTCTAATATTTCAGTTAGTCACTTAATCTATGTTCAAACAAATTCTTTCAAAAAAAAAAATTACATAAAACACACTTAAATTGCCAATTTTGTTTTAATGAAATTCATTTGAAGAATAGACCGAATAAACTAACCAAAATATTAAAATAAAATTAAAGAATAAACGACATTAAGAAGTACGTGGAGAGGGTTAGGGTGTTCAGTGCAAATCTATGAAGTACGTGGACGGACATATATGTCCTCAGGCCCAGACAATGAGGGTTGAGAGCAAATTTTAATTTCTCTCCAAGTCCAAGGCTACAAAGAAAAAAACGAAAATAAAAGGTAGGAATTTGGAAGGAACACATATGCATATGCCCGTACCCATGGCAGAAAAAGGGAAGCCAGATGCGGCAGATGCCCAACTGTTCCAGCTCCTCTCTGGTCTCCTTCAACAGGTTTTATTATCTACTCCTTTCCAAAACCACCCGTTATTGAATCCAATTTCCCCTGATTTTATTTACTTCGCTTTGCTTTTTTTTTTCCTTCTCCAGCTCTTCTTTACGGTTTTCATTTTCATAATTATGATTAGGAACGTCATTATAATCAACTGGGTATGCCAGAAACTTATGATCTTTTTTTTTGTTCGGGTTCTAGTGTTCTTCTTAAGTGTCTGGATGGTAACATTTCTTCCTTGAGTTTGAATATCTTTCTCTTCCTAGATGGAGTTGATTTTTTAGAATGTGTGTTTACTAGATGAATTGAGGCTTTTATTTCTGGCTTGATTTGGATTCTTTTGAGAAACATTTGACAATGCAATAGTTTTGATTTGTAACCATCTGTTGTTTATTAGTTTATTCCAAAATAATTGGGTAATATGATTCTGATGCCTGCATAAGATCATTCTTAAGATACTAAGATAAAACTGAAGACAATCATACCCATCTGTACTGTCATGCGATGTGATAGCATGGCGAAATATGGGGCCTAGTATTTCCAGTGGTAGTCGAACCCCTTCCCCTTTTGACCTTGTTTGTAACAAAAAGAAAAAAGAAAAATAGATGAAATTGTCTCTTATGAAGGATGTGGTAGAAATTTTTTCAAAAGAGAATCTTGTCATGGACATATATATGATGACCTCCAATTATGAGGTGAGTTTGTGGAGGGGTTTTTTAACATGTCAAGTGTGCTATGTTTTTCCATGCATAGGCTATTGTGAGTTAGCTCATTGCAAATGGGTGTTTGTTAAATCATAATGATGCAAAAGCCTTCTGCTTTTCTATTGAAATGTGAAAAGCAAGTTTGAGAGGCTGACCTAACTTTATCTTCTATTGTTAAATAAGATGGTATCATTTATTGGAGCACAAGTCTAGGGCAGATGTACAATGACAGTATGCTTGCTAAGAATGGATAACCAGTAAGCATTATCGCTAAACACTACAATAAATTTCTATCTTTTCTTTTAGGGGGATTATTGATTTATCCCCTTGGTATCCCTTAAAACATGGCATATTCTTTTGATCTCATTTATGACACACACACATGTTGTTTGTTAAAGGGTGTGTATGATGGAGTAAGAGTGATTAACTTACCTTCTCTTTAGTTTTTCTGTCACTCTCTCCTTTTCTTTTATTGAGTTTGTTTGGATATTGAGGGGATTTAGGGCCTTGCGTCTTTGTGATTTGAGGGACTTTGATGGATGCGTCACTCACACGATTTGTTTTCTTTCAATGTATAAGATAAGTAGCAAGGAACAAGCCAAAGGGGTGTAGGAGTCATGGAAATTGAAATAACCCACAAAGATATCCCGTGTTTTAAGACTTAGCCGCAGAGGTCATATGGCTTTCTTTATTGAAAGATGTCACCCTTACCCAATTAATGTGCAGTAAAAAGTTATCCAAATTTAATTAAATCTCTCAGTTATCCAAATGTTGGCATTAAATTGAATGATAGCGCTGTTTTGCTTAGTTCTTTTTCGCTTGCACCACATTGATTTTGTAATTTCTAATTTGTGTAGTTGCTTATGAAAGTATCATATCATAAAGATTGCAAAGCCCAAAAAAAAATAATTCAAATTTCAAGATGTAAGAAGGAAATGTTATATTTTCTTCTGAGGCTAGTGGTAAACCATAATATGAACGACTATATTGAAGTTTTGAGGTTAATATAGTAGTTTTGCATAAGAACCTTTTCAAAGCCTTGTTTGGAGATTGTGTTTGTGTTTGTGAATTGCAAGTGCACCAAAGCCTTGGATTGGTTTGTTGCATGATTCCTTTGCCCTTTCTTTATCTTGGTTCTTAGGTATTGAAAGCATAATTAAATCGCATCCCACTTAATTGAAAAGGACTGCACACTTCTTATTTGAGAAGAGGGACGTTGTGGGGTCTATGAGGTTGCTCCTCCAGTTGCTGATCCAATGTTAGTACCGGTCCATGGGTGGATCCAATACTGGTTGACGCTTGACCGAAATAATTTTTGAAAGATGCGTTGGTGAACCTTTCCCTCCGGCTGCGGTTAATGTATATGATGAGATAAGAAGAATAAAACAGCTAACTATTATTTTGTCTAGGTCCTAAATATGGTTGCCCAAATCAGGCTTTGATGTATGTTGCCTTAGTTTGGGTACCGTGCTACTTTCTGGTTCTCGTCTGAATGTTTTCCTTTCTTTTTTACCTAGAAGGGATCTTCCCTCAAAAGAAATTTTTCTAACTTATATTGTGCAGGTGGAAGCATTGACCAATGAAGAAGAAGTTGAATTGCGTTCAAAAATTGAAGCCCTTGGATTAGAGGTTACAAAACTTCCATCAAAGTCAACTCAGCATCTGGATGAGGTAGCTTAAACTTACGTTCTCTTTTCCAAGTTTTTCTCATTTGTCCAAGTTTTACATTTTCAGAAACAATACAGTCGTGTATTTGTATCCTATGTATGAGATCAACGTTATCTCTGTTGGTATATCTCATACCATCTGTACAGCTGGAAATCGCCAAGGAATTGGATAAATTATCAGCAAAGTTGGATGATGTAGATGAGATGATATCTTCAGCGATGGCTGCAGATCCGCAGGTGAAGTCCCTGTTGAGTGAGACCGCTGATGCATGGATGCCAGTTATCACTGCCACTGCTGATGAACGACGTAATTTTATAGCGTCAGTAGCAGATGATAACTCAGAAGCAAAAGGGGCAAGCTTAAATTAGTTGTTTCATCTTATTCTAATATACGATGTCAATTTTCATATTAGCTTGATCTTCCTAATAAGAAGTATATTCTTCTTTTATGCTCTTGTATTGCTAAATTTTTTGGGGGTCAGTTATGTAGGGGATTTGAACTTGATAGCTTCCAACATTTATCAATGGACCAAGAGCCAATTGGTCTGAAATAATTTGTTTCGTGTTTACTCGTTAGATTTTTTGATTTGTCATCAACGTTAACTGTTTGTTATGTGTATCAGTTTGCCACGAAAGGTTGCATGACATAAGTGTAATTCATCAATGAGATTTCCCCAAATTTCCGCTTTTATGTTGCATTCCTTTAGACAGGCAATGAGATATCCAGTTTTACATCACAATCATAACGCTCCATTCGAAGTCCACCCAACCCAAGGAGCAAAAGGAGGAGGAAACAAAACATGCGAACCAAATGCCAATGGAGCATGTCAATAAATACATAAACAAAGAAAGTCGATGAAAATATTTTCCTATTTGGATGGAGGCAATCTAACAAGTAGACTCATCAACCACATTAGAATTGATCCAACAACCCAAAGTACAAGGAGGAGGACAAGAAATCCAGCCAAAATGGTAAGAAAAGGAGGGCCTTGTGGAGCATCTTTAAATCCACCTGATTTATCATCCTCTATGGAATCTCCACCCGGCGGGTTGGAGTTTGACGCAGACACAGCATGGCATCTTTCCCTTATTTGCAATCTCAAAATATTCTTAAACCTGATCAAAAGAAACCAAATTTATAATTTCCATGTAGTATAGAGCATGCCACACACAACCATCATATTGTCTACTTGTTCAACAAATTAATCAACCAATACAAGAATAAGGAATAGACTACCAGAAGCACCCGCAAAGATTAACATATGTATTGTTCACCACGGTAAAAAAAAAATGTTATTTTTCAAGGTAATATACGCTTAAAACTTGTGAGAACAATCAATTGCCATGGGCTAGGAAGCAGTATCTTTCAACCTTGTTACTTGAGAAGATCAACAGTCCAACTTTGATTTGACCCTCCAAGTAAATTAGTAACAAAATGATTCATCCATACGTGAAATTCCACAATAGTTAGTGATTTATGATATATATGGAGTCAAAGCTTAATGAGGGTAGGCTGCTAGGCTAGTTAACTAAACCATGAGGCTACATTTGGTGAGCGGATAGAATTGGATAACTCTTTCAAACTACTTTGAATGTGAAGATGGATGCGGTTTCATAGTAAGAGGTTAGATAGGAATAGACATAGAAGGAAAATTAGTTTTTCTAATGCTACTATTTTAAGGGGATAGGATTAGATAAGTTTTCTTCTATCTTTACCCCTCTAATCCTCTTACAATGAATGAAAATTCATCCATTTTTACATTGAATTTGATGAGTTAAACAAACCAATCCAATCCTGGTCACCAAAAAAGCCCAGAGTGTTTTGGCATAATATAACAAGAGGAAGAAGAACGGCACATGAAAAATTTCAAACACAATAAAGCACATCAAGTTTGGGTCTCGAGCAAAGATGATGCAAAATTGGCTCCAAAGCTGCGACTTTAGTGAAAATCTCCGTCCATTCATCCATATCTTTTCTTCTCAATATATGTTTGTTAAAATAAAATTCAGAAGAAGCTTATCTTGTACGAGATGCACTAACTAATCTTTATAAATGTGATTTTCTTGTTACAGCACAAAAGCCCCAACATATATCTCAATCCTCAAGGAACCTCCTCCGTAGGAAGCAAAATTCTCTCCAACAACACCAAGACCCACAACATAATAATGACTGCTGGTACAAACTGGACGCCCATTTCCAAATTTTAAGAGGACACACGAAATTAATGAATCAATGTTCTACTCATTAATGAACAAGCACCAGATATATTATAATGAATACACAAACACAATGAGCTGAGAATGAACGTTTCTTAAAGGAAAATATCAGATCTTTACATGCAGATTTAAAATCGAGTCGGTATTACCAAGACTGAACTCTGAAAGGGCAAGTAAACAAGTACCTGAAATCGAAAGGCGCTGCTTTCACGGCGCTGTGTTTGAGGGCGCCAGTGATGGGAATCAGAGCTGCTGCTTCGCTTTGACCAAGCAGTAGGGACAGTCCTGCTCCTGCTCCAGTAGCCAAGACGTATGCCATTTTCATCCGAGAGACGGCTGTTGTGTATTTCGTTGCAGTGTTTTATGTAAGTGCCGACTTAGCTGGCTACTGCGGGAATTTCTAATTTTTTTCCTTTCTAAATTTCTCTATGGGCGTAGGCCAGTAGGAATTTAGGCTTATTAGAATAGATGTACCTTAAATTTGTACATTTATCACACTTTATATTTTGTATTCGTTATTCATTTATTTAACTGCATAAAATTGCCGAGTTGTATCATTCAACTTCTTTTCCGTCACAAATGTTAAGTGACTATGAAAAGTAAAGGCAACATCGGGATTTTTGACAAGCTAGCACACTTTTTTCATGTAAAAGTCTATGTGGAAGAGATTGATTCATTTTTAGTTACACGTGTGCAAATCTAGTTCCTCTCCCTCAAACATACTGATTACACTATATCAAATTTATCAAAAGTGATCATGGATGAAGATAATGACCAAAAGTGATCATGGATGAAGATAATGACCAAAGATAATGACCAACATCACCATGATCACTTTTGGTCATTATCTTCATCCAACATCACCATGATCAATTATCCATCATACCTCTTTCACTAACATCTCAAACCACAACGTGAAATCAATCATAACCCTCTCAATTATCCATCATCAACTATGAAATCGATGGCATTAACCAATCTCAAATATTCACCAAATGCAGAAACCCTTTCACTTTAATCAAAACTTTTTAATAAAGCAACAATCTTTTTTCTCTCAAAAATCCAAATTTTAAAAAAGAAATTTACAGAAATTTAATTAACGCACATTCTTCTTCGTTAACCTGGAGTCGGCTACAGAGGTCGTTGCAGTAGTGGTGCCTCCAGTCAAGCTCAAAGTCTTTTTGGAGGCAAGGTTGTCCTGGGCAAAGTCATGCTTAATCGGAACCCCATCAGAAATAGATGGCCCCACCTACCAAACATGGTTCACCGTCTCTTTCTCTACCTTAATTTTCGCAAAGAGCATAAATACGCCGGCATAAGACTCCGCGGTGGTGTCCCAGACATCGAAGGCGAGCTTGGACTCTTTAAGGGAGGCGTAGGAGCTGATGTTGTAGGTTTTAATGGTCATGGAACCGTCAGATTTTTTGTAGGCGAGAAGGGCATGTACCCTTTTCATGGCCGGCGCCGTTGGATTGATGGCCTAGGAGATCCAGCCGTCGGATTTTGCGAGAGGGGCGATAAAGGCAATGGAGAGAGTGGAATTGGCAACGTCATAGCTCCAATGGAGGAAGGATTTAAGCGCGGGAAGGTCGACACATTTTGAAAAGTGTTCTTGGTGAAGGTTTGGGAGGTGCAGGTGAGTGAATTTGTTGGTGTAATTAGGAAAAACAGGGCTAATGTGAGGCCCAGAAGTCTGAAAGCATAAGGAGAAGCCATGGCCATCGAAGATGGAAGAAGATTAGTAAGTGGTAAGTGGTGGTTGATGAAGAAAGGCTTCCCACTAATTTTTGGTGGAATTTATACACTGAGAATCAATCAAGCACTACAAGTATGTTGCGGGTGAAAATCGATGGCGTTGATAAAGATGATCGATGACGATGTTGACTGTGAAACCTTCCAATGTTTTATGGGTTTCTCCACTTCGATTCTCCCTCAAGATGAAAACACCCATACCCAGATCCAATTTCAACTTTCAAGAAAAAATAAAAATGATTTTGTAAGCATAGATGGATAAGAAACATAGCTCTGGATTTCCGAATTGAGAGGGGGGATGAACATAGATCTGGGTCAACGATGATGTCGAGAGGAAGAAGTTCCACAATTGTCCTTTCTTAAATTATTGTATTTTAATCCACATAAGTGTCACATAGATTTTTCACGTTAAAAGAAACGATAATAACAAAAAAAGAGCTAAGTGGCACAATTTGGCAGTTTCATGCAGTTAAATGAACGAATAATGAGTACAGAGTGCAGACCCGGCCCAAGCCCAAGGCGAACAAGGCCTGGGCCTTGGGCCTCACTCTTAAAAAGGCCTCAATTCAAATAAAGTCTCCCATCAAATATTTAAAAAAAAAATTAAAACAACCCATTCAAATAGCCCACAACGATTTTATGTTAAAAATAAAAATTAATGATAGTTAAAACCCTACCCTCTTTCACCAAGGCATGCGGTAAATCGGGTGCCACAAAACTCATTCAAAATCCCTCTGTGGCTCAATCGAAACCCAATTCTCTGCTTCTTGAGTCGCAACCACTTCCTTCTTCGCTGAGTTCAGCAATTTCTACTCCCCAACAGCAAGGTACACAACAACTCTTCTCCTATGTACCTTCATCCGCGTTGGGTCCAGCGACCGCTGGCCCTTTTCCTCCCCTTCGCGAACTCTATCTGCTGAAGCCTCCTGCTGCAGGCTCCTTATTTCTCTGCTGCCGTCATCGAATTGGGCGGGTTGCCCAATTATGATCATCGGTTCATGGTGGGGTGGATGCTCCTCGGCTGGGATTGCAGAAAATATAGAGAGATAAGGCCGAAAGTAGGAGAAAACAATTCTTCTTCTAGCGATTACAACAGCCATAACTTGCAGCACAACCATATTATGTAACGACCCGTCCCGAATTCCGGGATTAGTTTAGTGATTAATCTTGATTAGTGAGGTTGAACGGTGGTTAGTAGGGCGGAATCGGATAAATTGTGCAAAATGACCGTTTTGCCCCTGGTCGTGGGCAAAATGTTGACTTTTTGTTCGGGGCGGTCAAATGGACTTTGACCGATGACCGTGACGTAGTTCGGGACGTCACGAGTTCATAGACAGGTGGCACGTTCGATTCCGACATTCGTAGAGAAAGTTATGGTGTTCGGAAGTTGAGGGGTATTTTGGTAATTTGGCTTATTAGGGGCCAAATGTTGACTTTCTGATCGGGAGGTCCGATGGACGAGGGCCAAGGACCGTTACGTAGGTATCGTCGATACGAATCCAACGACAGGCGGCATGCCGAAATCGGAGATCCGACGACGACGTTATGGTCAAGGAAACGAACTAACGAACCGAGATCGGGATTAAAATAATAATATAATAGTGAATAGTGACCGTTGACTATGCACATCCGGATGAGTGACAAGTGTCACCCATCCCCTGAATTCTGATCCTTGTTTCCCTCCAAACACAATCATTCCTACACCATCATTCCTTCTCCATCTTTTTTCCCCCATTTCCTTATTCTTTGTTTTTCTTACCCGTGGACGATTTCAAAACAGAGAGTGTGAGGGCTGGAGGATTTGGCTGCCTTCTCACGGCAGAATTGAGGGAATTGAGAGGCTAGGGAGACTGGATTCATTTCGGGAAACACTGGGACTGAGTGTGGGTGGTGAGACAGAAAATTCGAAAATTAGATTATGGGAGGGAAAATTCGAAATCAAATCCTAAGGCCGTGAGGATCGAATTGGAGGTTACATTCAGCCTTCTGGGAATGCCACGATCAGAAACGTCGAAAGAACGAAGGGAATTGGTGCCGTTTTGACTCTGAACGAGCTTGGTGACAGAGGAGGAATTTCGAAGCTGAGTCGTGGAATTGGGGGCTTCGTTGGATGAAATTGTTGTGGGGAAATGATTTCTCATGATCCCACGATGCTTCTGGGATCATCAATTGAAGGAAAACGTTAGAGAATGGCAGAACTCCATTGTTGAACAGTGTCGATGCTCGAGTTTGAGTCGTGACGTTTGAGCACCGGTTTGATGCAATTGATGTGGGGGAATTGTTCCTCATGGTCCATTGATGCTTCTGGAATCATCAATTGGATGAAACCTGCATTAATTGAGGGAGTTCCATGATTGCACAGTAACCGGGTGTTCTTCGTGGATCATCATCGAATCGTGGGAATCTGGGTAAGGATTTGTGTAATTGAGTTTACAGACTTGTAATTGGACTTAAAACGAAACTAATGGAATGATCAATTGAAGGAATTAGGATCGAATTGACAGGATTGGAACCGGGTTGTGTCGCGGGTGAATTGGACCCGTTTACCAGACAAACGGGTTGGGCTGGTGACACTGTAGCAGGCGCGTGAGTTTCACGCGCAGCCACTCACGGCGGCGCGTGGGCACGAATCTCGAGGTGAGGTCAACATGACTTCTGTCCTATTTAATGTAACGGACATTTTGGAATTGGTTTCGTGTCGATCGGACACCGTCTCGATATTGTTCGGGATATCCGAAGGTTTTAAATTATGTTTAAAAATAAGTAAAAATTCGGGAAAATTACGGGACTTTGATAGGATGTTAATGATGAGGTTGGTAACCCTCTAATGTGATTTGGACAGGATTGGGAGTCCCGGTGATAGTGGTGTGGCCCGGGAGGGCTGGTGGCACGCGTATCGAGGCACACGGTTAAAACGGTCTGTGAGTGGACTTTGGTTTTATAAATTCTATGCATGCTTAAATGTTTTATATGGATTATGGTTGTGATTGTGTGATGTTGATTTGGTTGTTGGTAAATTGTACGGTTTCACGTATTTCGAGGCGATTTACGTGCTTGCACGTAAATCGAGGTTTTCCGGTTTTACATGGATTTTCCATATTTATGACTTGGATATAATGTGATGAAATGGTTTTGAAATTGGAAATATGAACTCGGGCTTGAGGCCCAATTATGTTGGAAATTTCGGACTTGGAGTCCATTTGAATATCGGGCCGGGGGCCCAGTTGGTTAATGAAATCGGGCCAGGGGCCCAGTTGGTATGAAATCGGGCTGAGACCCATTTGAGTTATGTTATCGGGCCAGGGGCCCAGTTGATTTACGAATTCGGGCCGTGGGCCCAGTTGGTTTATAAGTCGGGCTGCGGGCCCAGTTGGTTTACAAATCGGGTCGTGGGCCCAGTGGTTCATAAAGTCGGGCATGGGGCCCAGTTGGATTAAAATGGTGATTTCGGGTCAGGGACCCTATATTTAATAATTGCGATTTTGGGTCAGGGACCCTAAATGGAATTATGTGGTTTTATGGAAATTTCGGGCAGGGCCCAATGGTAATAATGTGATAAAAGGATTAAATAAAACTGTTTTCCATATACCATCTGGATACAAGGATATATGATGGTCTCCTCCAGATGTCTGGGACACTGGGGAAGTCACGGTGCATTGCCTGCGAGGGGTCATTATACGGAGCAGCCGGACCGTATGATGATTCAGGAGCAGGATTGCTATGATTGACGTCAGGGACGTCAGACATCAGGGATGTCAGATATATGGACCCGGAGAGACCCCGGGCAGCACGCGTAGCTTATGAAACCGTGAGATATGACGTCAGGGACGTCTAGCGTCTGGGACGCTAAGCATCTGGGATGCTGGTGATGGTAATGGTAAAAAATGGATTAATGAATAAAATGGCTTATTGGTTGGATATGTGTTATTTGGTAAAAATGGATTATTGGTTATGAAATGGTATGTCGGGTCAGGGACCCTAAATGGTTTTGGATTTTTGAATTGATGTTCATCTATGGTCCTGGGTGGTGACCCACATGGTTTTAATATGTATGGTGGTGGTATTCCACGGTTTTGGGCTGAGTTCCCACACTTGGTTTTTGGTTAACGGTTTTCGGGCTAAGGCCCTAATGGCTCGGTTGAGCAAACGTTTTGGTTACTGGTTTTTGGTGGCATGCATACGTTTTTATTGGAGGGCATAAATGTCTTATAAATGTATTTGGTAAACTTATTGGTTTTTGTCCACTCACAGCTTTTGGTTTTAATGCCCTTCAGGTTGATTACGGATGCGATTGCAGCAGGGACTGGGACATTGCACACCTCCTCCATCGATCCTTGCGCACTCTGGATGCCCTGTTTGGGCAGTGGCTCGTGGTTATCCCTTGTCTGACACCCCTTGTTGGACGGGAGCAGGGCACATTCCACGGTAATCCCGGGGGGATTGGGATGGGTCCTGTCAACTTGGTATCAGAGCACGGTTGCTCTTTTGTGTGCGCAGGTCGAGGGTGTGATGTCTCATTGGGCTGCAATTCGTTATCAACCTGATAGATAGTTTTTGGGTTTGGATAGTGGATGGAGTGCGATTGGCCCGATACGCCGTGCGTTAATGTGATTCGACCCAAGTGGGGTTGATTGTGGTGAACTGGTATAGTGGGACCGTCGGTTCGGTCATGTGATATTGGATTGTTGTGCTGCTAGGTGCAGCTAGGTTCGGGGAACCTCATGTGAGTAATGGTTTAAAAATATGAACCCTTGTGGTGGTTTCTCGTGTGCGGGATGTTGGTTCATCGGAGTTGGCCGATGACCTAATGGTGGAACCCACGTTGATGGGATGGTAGGATTGGATTTGACGTCTATTCGATGTCAGGACCGTGGGGTCGGTCAGGTTGTGGATTTTATATGACGGAAAACTGTTTGGTTCGGTTGAACCATAGGGTGTGATTGTGGAACCCTAGTATTAAAAAGGTAAACCTTAATTGTGGCTAGTGGATGAGAACTTGTGCTGCGATGAGCGGCTGAGGTCATGGATGACCATGTGGATGGCTCTGGTGAGTTTAGGCAGAACTATGGGATTCGATGTACGGATACGGTTCTGAGATAAATTGTGGAATCCCGTGTTGGATCGGGTATTGGTGTGATGTGTGAATGTGGATCTCGATAGCAATGACAGTTAGTCGGGAGTCATGTGGAGATGACTGGCTATCGAGGGTAATCAGTGTGGTCATAATACTTGGGGATCAGGGGACGTTCAGGGAACGTTCATTTTCCTGATGTGGACTGTCAGAATAGTGGTACCCATAGTCGTGAGGTACGGGATCGTCGTTCCGTATGAACGGAGATCCAGGGTTGTCGTATTTGCACACGGTGTGCAGTATGGATGTTTGCGGGGTTGGTACTTTTGTGCTGATGCTAGTATGGATGCCTGTGTGCTGATACTAGTGTTGTTGATAGAGTGTTGGTGCTGGTACTAGCGCTGGTGCTAGTGTCGGTAATGGTGTTGACGATGAGCCACCAGTCGGGGTGTGACTCCGTCATGATGGACATATGTTCGGTCTTTGAGATTCGATAGTGGTTGAGTGATGGACTGGATGGGATCCAGATAAGACTGTGCTGTGTTGGGATAAGTCCCAATAGTGGTGAGATAACCAGTAAGGAGTGGATTAAAATGGTATAATTAAGATTTAAGAAATTTTGGGATGATTAGTGGATTTGGGGGAGTTGTTGGCAACTCCAAAATTTGTGCGATTTTATGTTTTAATATCCCTAAAAAGTACATGGAAATGATTAAAACTGGAAAAGACGAGGAAAACCATTAGTGGTATAAAGGTAGGAATTTGTAATTGAGAACTTGGGAAACCGAGTGTTGAACCTGTAAAGGTCGGGATGTGCGAACGGGACAACAACGGATCGATTGTGGACACGTCGTCCAAGTGAGTTGAGGAGGTAGGAAGTCTAGTGGTTAGACTTGACGTCTTGTTGGGAGCATGTCTGTTTCCAGCATGGTTGGAACCTTAGTGTCGAGGAGAGTTGTGATTGGGGAACGAGAGTGGTGCTCGTTTTTGGTGATTGGTATTCCGAAGTCATTGGAGTTGACTTCTTGCTTTCTGCCCTGGCAGACGTTGAGTGTAGTTACCAGTACGTTGAGTGTGTATTGGTTGGTGGGCCCAGGTGTAATTACGGGTCATTAGGAGGAGCTACGTATTCGAAATTAGGTAAACGAGATTTCTCATTTTCTGCTTGGTGGCAGACGATGTTAGGGTACATGGCGTGGTGAGTGCAGTGAGTTTTGTGGCATCCACGTAGGATGAGTATTGGTGTCATTATTTTGGATCATCCTTGGTTTTTCCTAGGTGGAATGACAAGGATCGATACGAACTTGGGTGTGTGAGTCGTAAATGACGAGATTGAACTTCTTTTCGAAGTGGGGCCCGTATAGTATTCTACTCGGGTGAGTAGGTTTTCAAGGTAGTTGAATTTTGTCAACCTTAGACGTGTGGAGGTTGGATTGGCTTCCCTATGAAGTCAATCAAGTGTATTGAACGGGTAACCGATAGGTTCGGTTTTGGTGTGTCTTGGTAAATGTGAACGAGATTTCGGGATTTGGAATCGAATTTCTGGGTGACGATTCAGGATTCGATTTTGACACTTGAAAGTATATTTCTGGATTTGGGTACGGAATGATTATTCCAAATGCTAGCTTACGGAATAATGATTTCGGATTCGGATTTGGATAAGAATTAAAATTTGATGTCTGGGCTTGGATCCGGGATTTCTTACGAAATTGCGGATTCAGATTCGGAATTGGAACTAGATGTTGGGTGGAGTTTCGATTTGTCTCATGCTGGATTAGGCAAACGTACTCCATTATTGGAACGCGTTCGGCTATGACCTAGGTGGTTGTAGTCTGGTTATTAGGTAGATGTGTGTACTTCGTACATGGTTCGAGGTACAATACCTTGTAGACTTGTGATGTCTAGTTACGGTATACGGGATATACCCGAGGTGTGTTGGTGAGCGTGTTGGTAGTCGGATTGGTTCCGATGCCATGGGATTGGTTGTGGACCGGACATTACTATGCAATGGGTCATGGTAATTCCAATGTGTTTAATTACACACAGGTCGTGTGAAAGGTCGGTAAATGTTTACTAAGTCAAGTACGTTAGTGGCATGTGTAGCCACGAGTGAGTCTAGTGTCAGTTTTCGACTGACAACAACAGTGTGGTGACAGTTGGTCAGGATGTGTCAACATAGATCGTTGAGTGGGGTCAGCTGACTCCTAGTGGGAGTGGGAAAGGAACCGTCGAGTTGTTGCGTCAACGAGAGGGTTGATTTGACAAGTGGTGTCAAATTCGAAACAAGTAGTTTCAGTCATTCGACGGGGTCGAATGTAATCGTTGCGTTTTGAGTACTAGTGGTACGTTTGGGTGTAGACAAGTTTTGTCTAAGTAGTTGGTGTATGGGTGTACACGTGTTGCGTGGTCGATTCCACTTTCCGCGGGTGTTTGTGGAATCAGGATAGTCGAGTTTCGAGAGCGAAACTTATTAAGGAGGGAAGTACGTTGAGATTAGATCGGTTGGAATTTCGAGGACGAAATTTATTAAGGAGGGAAGATTGTAACGACCCGTCCCGAATTCCGGGATTAGTTTAGTGATTAATCTTGATTAGTGAGGTTGAACGGTGGTTAGTAGGGCGGAATCGGATAAATTGTACAAAATGACCGTTTTGCCCCTGATCGTGGGTAAAATGTTGACTTTTTGTTCGGGCGGTCAAATGGACTTTGACCGATGACCGTGACGTAGTTCGGGACGTCACGAGTTCATAGACAGGTGGCACGTTCGATTCCGACATTCGTAGAGAAAGTTATGGTGTTCGGAAGTTGAGGGGTATTTTGGTAATTTGGCTTATTAGGGGCCAAATGTTGACTTTCTGATCGGGAGGTCCGATGGACGAGGGCCAAGGACCGTTACGTAGGTATCGTCGATACGAATCCAACGACAGGCGGCATGCCGAAATCGGAGATCCGACGACGACGTTATGGTCAAGGAAACGAACTAACGAACCGAGACCGGGATTAAAATAATAATATAATAGTGAATAGTGACCGTTGACTATGCACATCCGGATGAGTGACAAGTGTCACCCATCCCCTGAATTCTGATCCTTGTTTCCCTCCAAACACAATCATTCCTACACCATCATTCCTTCTCCATTTTTTTTCCCCCATTTCCTTATTCTTTGTTTTTCTTACCCGTGGACGATTTCAAAACAGAGAGTGTGAGGGCTGGAGGATTTGGCTACCTTCTCACGGCAGAATTGAGGGAATTGAGAGGCTAGGGAGACTAGATTCATTTCGGGAAACACTGGGACTGAGTGTGGGTGGTGGGACAGAAAATTTGAAAATTAGATTATGGGAGGGAAAATTCGAAATCAAATCCTAAGGCCGTGAGGATCGAATTGGAGGTTACATTCAGCCTTCTGGGAATGCCACGATCAGAAACGTCGAAAGAACGAAGGGAATTGGTGCCGTTTTGACTCTGAACGAGATTGGTGACAGAGGAGGAATTTCGAAGCTGAGTCGTGGAATTGGGGGCTTCGTTGGATGAAATTGTTGTGGGGAAATGATTTCTCATGATCCCACGATGCTTCTGGGATCATCAATTGAAGGAAAACGTTGGAGAATGGCAGAACTCCATTGTTGAACAGTGTCGGTGCTCGAGTTTGAGTCGTGACGTTTGAGCACCGGTTTGATGCAATTGATGTGGGGGAATTGTTCCTCATGGTCCATTGATGCTTCTGGAATCATCAATTGGATGAAACCTGCATCAATTGAGGGAGTTCCATGATTGCACAGTAACCGGGTGTTCTTCGTGGATCATCATCGAATCGTGGGAATCTGGGTAAGGATTTGTGTAATTGAGTTTACAGACTTGTAATTGGACTTAAAACGAAACTAATGGAATGATCAATTGAAGGAATTAGGATCGAATTGACAGGATTGGAACCGGGTTGTGTCGCGGGTGAATTGGACCCGTTTACCAGACAAACGGGTTGGGCTGGTGACACTGTAGCAGGCGCGTGAGTTTCACGCGCAGCCACTCACGGCGGCGCGTGGCGGCGCGTGGGCACGAATCTCGAGGTGAGGTCAACATGACTTCTGTCCTATTTAATGTAACGGACATTTTGGAATTGGTTTCGTGTCGATCGGACACCGTCTCGATATTGTTCGGGATATCCGAAGGTTTTAAATTAAGTTTAAAAATAAGTAAAAATTCGGGAAAATTACGGGACTTTGATAGGATGTTAATGATGAGGTTGGTAACCCTCTAATGTGATTTGGACAGGATTGGGATTCCCGGTGATAGTGGTGTGGCCCGGGAGGGCCGGTGGCACGCGTATCGAGGCACACGGTTAAAACGGTCTGTGAGTGGACTTTGATTTTATAAATTCTATGCATGCTTAAATGTTTTATATGGATTATGGTTGTGATTGTGTGATGTTGATTTGGTTGTTGGTAAATTGTACGGTTTCACGTATTTCGAGGCGATTTACGTGCTTGCACGTAAATCGAGGTTTTCCGGTTTTACATGGATTTTCCATATTTATGACTTGGATATAATGTGATGAAATGGTTTTGAAATTGGAAATATGAACTCGGGCTTGAGGCCCAATTATGTTGGAAATTTCGGACTTGGAGTCCATTTGAATATCGGGCCGGGGGCCCAGTTGGTTAATGAAATCGAGCCAGGGGCCCAGTTGGTATGAAATCGGGCTGAGACCCATTTGAGTTATGTTATCGGGCCAGGGGCCCAGTTGATTTACGAATTCGGGCCGTGGGCCCAGTTGGTTTATAAGTCGGGCTGCGGGCCCAGTTGGTTTACAAATCGGGCCGTGGGCCCAGTGGTTCATAAAGTCGGGCATGGGGCCTAGTTGGATTAAAATGGTGATTTCGGGTCAGGGACCCTATATTTAATAATTGCGATTTTGGGTCAGGGACCCTAAATGGAATTATGTGGTTTTATGGAAATTTCGGGCAGGGCCCAATGGTAATAATGTGATAAAAGGATTAAATAAAACTGTTTTCCATATACCATCTGGATACAAGGATATATGATGGTCTCCTCCAGATGTCTGGGACACTGGGGAAGTCACGGTGCATTGCCTGCGAGGGGTCATTATACGGAGCAGCCGGACCGTATGATGACTCAGGAGCAGGATTGCTATGATTGACGTCAGGGACGTCAGACATCAGGGATGTCAGATATATGGACCCGGAGAGACCCCGGGCAGCACGCGTAGCTTATGAAACCGTGAGATATGACGTCAGGGACGTCTAGCGTCTGGGACGCTAAGCATCTGGGATGCTGGTGATGGTAATGGTAAAATATGGATTAATGAATAAAATGGCTTATTGGTTGGATATGTGTTATGTGGTAAAAATGGATTATTGGTTATGAAATGGTATGTCGAGTCAGGGACCCTAAATGGTTTTGGATTTTTGAATTGATGTTCATCTATGGTCCTGGGTGGTGACCCACATGGTTTTAATATGTATGGTGGTGGTATTCCACGGTTTTGGGCTGAGTTCCCACACTTGGTTTTTGGTTAACGGTTTTCGGGCTAAGGCCCTAATGGCTCGGTTGAGCAAACGTTTTGGTTACTGGTTTTTGGTGGCATGCATACGTTTTTATTGGAGGGCATAAATGTCTTATAAATGTATTTGGTAAACTTATTGGTTTTTGTCCACTCACAGCTTTTGGTTTTAATGCCCTTCAGATTGATTACGGATGCGATTGCAGCAGGGACTGGGACATTGCACACCTCCTCCATCGATCCTTGCGCACTCTGGATGCCCTGTTTGGGCAGTGGCTCGTGGTTATCCCTTGTCTGACACCCCTTGTTGGACGGGAGCAGGGCACATTCCACGGTAATCCCGGGGGGATTGGGATGGGTCCTGTCATATTATCGTTGCCTCACCTCTTCATTGAAAACGTAATTGTCAGGACCCGTCCCTAATCCCCCCGAGATTAACGAGGAACGCTCCTGATCCCGTCTGACACGGAGTGTCAGACCAGGGAAAAATAAAACCTTTAGCCTTCCGGCTTCCAGAGTACGCCAGGATCCGGAGGATGTATGTGATGTCTCGGTCTCTGTTACAGTCCGCACCGTATTCAACCTGAAGGGCATTGAAAACAGAAAGACTGTGAGTGGACAAAAATAAAAGAGTTTATAAAACATATTTCATAAAAGACCTTTTATACCCTTCACTAAAAAACAAGCATGCATAGTAAAATCATTTATCCAATCACATATGTTTAAACAACCACATCCATACGGGCTCCTGCCCAAAACCATTTACAGAAAACCATAACATAGTAAACATATGTGGGATCTCAGCCCAAATCCATTTATCATCATAAAACACAATTTCGCAACCCAATTGAAATCATGTTTATCATATATTCATATAACTAATCCTGTCATGGTATTTAGAGCTACGCGCGTGCTACCCGGGGTCTCACACCCAAGTCTCTCCAAGGTCCACCCAAGTCAATGTCCGTAGATCAATGACCCTCCCTGGAGGTTATAATCCATAGCTTTTCTGAGAGTAAGGAACCCAACGGGGGCGACTCCACTCAGTCAGTGCTCTGTGACTACTCCGGGGTCCACCCAGGCCAACCCCCATAAACCGTCATGAATCAGGAAAACTATTTATGGGCCCTTGACCCGAAATCACAACCTTAAAACATAATTGGGCCCTAAGCCCGAATCCACGTACAAACTGGGCCTCCGGCCCGAATCGTAAACCAACTGGGCCTCGTGCTCGATTTCGTACAGTAAATGGGCCTCGTGCCCGATATCGTAAATCTAATGGGCCTCGTGCCCGATACGTAAGTCAACTGGGCTCTGAGCCCGATTCGTAAATCAACTGGGCTTCGAGCCCTATTCGTAAATCAACTGGGCCTTCGGTCCAATGTCTTGTTAAATCAAATGGATATCAAGTCCGAGAGTTCGTAAATCAAATGGGTCTCGTGCCCGGTCCATATTTCCAAATCCGAAATCGATTCAAGAACTAATTGGGCCTCTGGCCCGAGAACGTAACTAAATGGACTTCGAGTCCGAGGGTTTCCAGAACAAATGGGTTTCAAACCCGAGTTTACCTTTTCAAATCGAAAACCATTTCATGAAATCATTTCCAAAACTATAGGTACGAAAAATCAGTGTAAAATCGAAAACCTCGATTTACGTGCAAGCAAGTAAATCGCCTCGAAATGCGTGAAACCATATAAATCACAACCCTCCAATTCATAATCATAGAATCATATTCATAATCCATATAAAACATTTATGCATGCATCACAGTTTAGAAATCAAGGTCTACTCACAGACCGTCCTAAGCTGCCGTCTCGATTTGCGTGTTGTAAGCCTCACCGGGCTAATCTTCGTCACTGGGACTCCCAAACCTTTCCAAATCATTCTAGAGGGTTATTAACTACCTTATTAACTTCTCATTGAAGCCCCGTAATTTTCCCGAATTTTTAAGTATTTTAAATCTCGAACCTAAACCTTCCGATATCCCGAACATTATCGAGGCGGTGTCCGATCGACACGAAACCAGTCCCAAAATGTTCATTACATCGAATAGAGTGTTTCACATGTTGAACACTTCCCCATAGGACCTACCACGCACCCTCACGCGCAGCCCAAAGGGGCTGCGCGTGAAAGCCAAGCGTCAATGAACAGTGTCACCCCTAACCTCAGTCGAACTGGTCCTCTGGTTTTTGAACCGGGCCGAACCGGTCTGGACCGGCGTGGCCGGTTCAACGTCCAAACTCTCCTATTTTCCATCATTTGTTTCCCTTTTTGATTTCTAAACCTTCCTAACATTAAACTCAATCTTTCTAACTATTAAAAACACTTGAAAACCCAATAAAAACTCACCTTCCATGGACAGTCCGTGAGCTTGAACTTCAAGATTGGTTCCTTGACTTCCTAGCCACTCATTTCCATCCAAAACGATCCTCCTCAAGTCTCCTTAGTCCCTAGGTCTCATTAGAATTGAAAGGAGCTCAAATTATCAACCAAAACTAAACTTTCAATTTTTGATAATGGAAAATGGCTCTCGGGTTTGGTCGACTTACCGCCGCCGTGAGTCGTCGTCATCGTCATTCCTAGTCTCTCAAGGTTTCTCCCACGACCATGTTGATGCAAGGTGATGGTGGTGTGATGTGGTGTGGGTGTTTGTTCAAGGGAAAGGAAAATGGTGGTTTCGGGTTTGTGAGAAAACAGAGAGGGAGGATGGCTGGTGTTCAAGTGTGAGGGAGATTAGACAGACGGTGAGGATTAGAATGTAAGGTTGTGATGGATGGTTAGGATGAGAGGTAGTTAAGGAAAATGATTAAAATAAAACAAGTGGACCAATCACATCTTAGATCCACTAATTGGGGGTTTGGGCCAATGGGATGAGTGACACTTGTCACTCATCCATGGGTCCCACCTAAATATCTGTCCAATCAGATATGCCAAATGTTTTCGCCTCGTAATGCGTGCAATAGTAAAATCGAACTTCCGTGAACCATAACTTTCCCGTTCGAAGTCCGATTTCGGCGTGCCACCTGTCTATGGATTCGTATCGACCCAATCTACGTAACGGTTCTCGGCCCTCGACCATCGGACATCCCTAGTCAAAAATCAACTAGTTGCTCCTATTCAACCAAATTACTAAAATACCTTTGAATTTCCGAAAGTCATAACTTGTTACTCGAATGTAGGAATCGGACGTGCCACCTGTCTATGAACTCGTGACGTCTCAAACTACGTCACAGTCATCGACCAAAGTCCATTTGACCGCCTGAACGAAAAATCAACGTTTTGCCCACGACAAGGGGTAAAACGACCATTTTGCACCATTCGTCCGATTTCGCCCAACTAATCACGGATTAACCTCACTAATCATGATTAGTTACTAATCTAATCTCGGAATTCGTGACGAGTCGTTATAGTAATATTCCCTTATATTTCTTTAGTTTTATTGTTTTGTTCGTTTCATCCATTTTCAATTTGAGTAGTTTGATATCGATTTTGGTTGTTGGTATAAAATCGGCCTCCGTCGAGAAAAATTTAAAGAATAAAAACCTAGGGTTTCATTGCTTCAATTCTCGATTCAAGGTTTAGCATTTTTTGCTTTTCTTGGATTTGGATTTTGGAGTTTCAAACTGGTGAGGCCTTCTCCTCTAAAATTTTGAATTGGAACTCTTTCAATTTTTTGTGGATTGCCTCATGACATAAATGGGGTTTTTTGTGGATTTTCCTTCTGGGTGTTTTGAAATTGATAGTTTGGGATTGGTTTTAGGCTTGTGGGAAGTTATCTGCATTGGAGAAGCACATTACTGAGTCTGAGGTTGAGTCAAATACTTTGTTTGAAGGAACCGATTCCAAGCTAGCAGCTTGTGGTCGCCCATCGAATAACAAGGTAGCTGAAGAATGTTGATTCACTTCTCGTTCAATTCACATTGTCAAGGTAATTTCTTACCTCTTAATTTCCTCGCACGACGAGTTTTGATGATTTGTAGTTCTTGTTTAATTGATCCAATGATTTAGCTTTTGATTTCGAGTAGTGCATTGTATCTCAGGAATTGGTTACTCTTAACTCAAATCGTCTGATAAAATCATCAGAGATCTCAAATACTAGAATGCATCTCTCTGCAGTTGAGTTTCACTCTGTTCAGAGATCGAGTTAATGACTCCCATGTCCGAATTTCTTAGCTGCTTACTGTACTTGTGATTCAATTTTACTTGGACTTAATGTCATCAATTAATCACTTTGTTTGAATGGGAATAATGAGTGGGCATATTTATAAATAGTTAATACCTCTAAATAATTTTTTTAAATTAATATAATTAATATTGTGTTAGAAAGTCTCACTTAGATTTTTGTCTTAAACCTCAGTTGACATTAGGATGGCTCTGTAAAGTGTAAAGTGTAAAGTGTAAAGTGTAAAGTGTGATAAATGTGCAAATTTAATATATATTTAGTCTAATAATAAGCCTTTAGCTAAAATACGGAAAATTCTATTATACCCACCTACCCTTGGCCCGTTCCAAAGAAGCCTTAATTCGTGAGTATTTACAAACAAACCTAACTTTAAATACACTCCAAGGGGGATGCTTATACACCTAAATTAAAACTGACACACAATATTCTTTTTCCTTCTTCCTTTGATTGGTTGACCTAAAAGCTGGTCTTCCTCTCGTCTTTCTTTATCCCTGTCGCAGGTCAGTAGGTCACAGCACAGCCGCGAAGCGACATTCCCACAGTACAGCGAGAATGAGCATCAGCATAGTAGACTATGAACTACCGTACGACAGCCACAACTTGTACGACGTTTCGTTTGACGGCAATCGAATCCACACTCTAGTGACTCACAGCTCCACCATGGTGGAAGGGTGGCTAACCGAAATCAACAGCCGGAACCACGGAAACATCCCAGTCGTAGGGCTGGGCGTGGAGTGGCGTCCGAATTTCAATCGGGGATATCAAAACCGGGTGGCGACATTGCAGCTGTGTGTGGGCTTTGATTGCCTGATCTACCAAGTCATCCACGCCGAACAGATTCCAGTCTCTATTTGAATTCCTTGCCAATGTAAGCCACGCCTTTGTGGGGGTTGGGATCGAGAGCGACGTGGAAAAGCTGATTGTGGACTATGATGTGTGTGTGGGAAATATGGTTGATATTGGGATTTTTGCTGCGGATAAATTTAGGGCTAGGCAGTTAAGGAGTGCTGGGTTGAAGGGTTTGGCGAGAGAGATTCTTGGGAAGGAGATTGGGAAGCCAAAGAGGGTGACAATGAGCAGGTGGAACAACCAGTGGCTTACTCGTGATCAGGTGCAGTATGCTTGTGTTGATGCTTTTCTTTCCTTTGAGATTGCCAGGCATTTGAATGTTAACAATGTTGCTCCTGCTATTGGGACTTCAGCAACTTGATTTTACCTGTACGTTTACCCTCTACCACTTCCGCAGTGGTAGCGTTACTCTTGTTTAAATATAACTATTTCTGTGTAATTTCCTCTACTTCTATTCCTGTGTGTAATTTCCTCTACTTCTATTCCTCTGTAATTTCCTCTACTTAGTTTTTGTGGAGAGGAGGCTGATGATGATGGCTTCTTATTAAATTCTTGCTTTGTCTGCACACTTCTGTTTATTGCTTGCATTTGTATCCCATTTTGGCCCGGTTGCAGAATAAACAGATTCGCACCTAGAAATTATCAAAACCCAATAACAAATGTGAACAAGCAGGGTGTCCAAACCAGACCAGAATGTCTCAGATTCCTAGGATCTTAATGCCTTGTGGTTTATTAAAAATCAATCAACCATACAAAGTATTAGGTTAACAGACCAGTAGACCTGCAAGGACGCAGTCCAAAAATTGCTTAAAAAACCCCCAAGTATTAAGGTTTGTCTGTCATAATTTCCCAACTAAAATGGCAAAACCTGAGAATTTACACCAGCCAGTGCATCCTTCAGAAGGCTACGAATTCAGAGCAATTATTACTAGACTACTGAAAGAAAATGATACTGCACTCCAATTCTCAAGACGAAGCTGCTTTTTTGCAGTAATTCTCAAGTACTTCCATCGTCACACTTTTTGGCCTTTCAAGAGGCAAACCAAGAGCTCGGTCCCATATCAACTGTACCAAACGAGGAGAATATATTACAACGAAGAAAATTAAACAAAAAAAGGGGGAAGAAACAGGGCGAGAGCCAACCTGAGAACCGATCCCTATACTCCTTGATACACCAAAGAGGACGGTGAAATATCTGTGCAAAATTCAATTTGAAGAACATTAACATCTTAAAGCAGTTACAATTTCGATATATCATGGACCATCACCGGGAACAACATAAATATGAACATGAGATATTATACCTTGCCTCAGTCAAACCAAAATAGTTCAACAGAATCCCACTGTGAGCATCTACATTGGGCCAGGGGTTTTTAACCTACAAGCATGGCAAATTCCCACATAAAATCAGCATGGGGTTGCTCCTTGGGCTCATAAGAGAAGACAGATGTAATGATTGTGGGAAAACATCACTTTCTCAAATGACTTTACACTAAGGGTATGATTTGATGAGGAACTCCAAAGTTCCAAGGGATTTAGGCTAAATAAGTTAAAAAAGAGGAACTTCAAAAGTACCAAGGAATCGCGAATGATTGGATGCAGGGCATTTAGATGGGATTTTGTAGGTAACACCTGTCGAGGTATTACTTTGGAAATCCCTTGGTTAGTTGTTTTTCTATGCTCATTTATGTTTGGATGAGAGGACCTTCAAAGTTCCAAGGAATTTAGGCTAAATTAGTTGAAAATGAAGAGTTTCAAAGTACCAAGGGATTTCAAATTCAAATAGCTTTGAATAGCAAAACAACTAAACAGGAGAATTCCAAAGTAACACTCAACAAGGTGTTACTTACAAATCCCATCTAAATGCCTTGCATCTAATTATCTGCAAATTCCTTGGTACTTTAAAGTTCCTCATTTTAACTGATTTTGCCTAAATTCTTGGAATTTTGAATTTCCTCATCCAAACATACCAAGAGAAGTCCAGCGTAAAGAAAGAAATTACACTTTTATTGTAGATGAATTATAATCTTTCAATGTAAGAAACAAGCATATTTTCATAGGGGCAAAGATAAACATAAAACTGAAGTGAAATATAAAACTATTATATTACCTTGCCTAGTTCAGTGAGTATAGGAGGCACAACTTGATAAAGCTTGGAGACCTGTTAAGTAATGGCTAAGTTAGCTCATAAAGAATGTAATACAATTATGATTGATAGTGTGCACCAAAAAGGCACACAAGGTTAAACCTACCAGCTGAAAAAGTGGATCATCAGGCAAGTGTTTCAATGCAAACTCCCTTTGGCACATATATCGGGGATCTGTTTGGCGCAAGACCCCGTGCCCGAAACCAGGAACAACCTGCAATATGAGGAAAGAGGTGACAATTAGAAACAAGACTATTAGCTGTCCATCAAACAAGGGCATCGAACGAAGTTCTATATTACTTTGAAATAACGAAAATGCAACAAAAGTGAAATTCTATTCTGTTTGGGAATGAGAACACAAGCTAAACGAATAAATCAACTCAGATGAGGTAACTTCCCTGGAAAGTTTAGGACTTCCACAAGGATCATAGTCAGAGAACCTATTTTATCAACCTATTCAATAACATCACTGAGTTGCGTAAACATGTTTAAACAGGATTGAACAATTAGCCATTATTTGGCAGAACAAGTCAATGAGCAAATATGCATGCTGCTCACTAGATAATAAATCAAGACAGAGAACTAATTAAATTCATGAGCAAAGACTCAATTCTGCATGTTTGATTGTAGAGCCAGAGAATAAAATAGTAATAAAAAATAAAAATGGGCCAAATTTAAATTGATTATTTAGGTCAAATGTGATGACATTGCCTTCCCACTGTTTAATGTTTTCCAGACGTACTCTTTCAGTTGCTCTGTAGTTACGTTCTCTCCAACTTCATCTACTACAGATTTTATCCAAAGCAAAACTTCCTACAATCAAAATAGCATGGTATTATTAGAAAGGGAAAAACTAATGAAGACATCACTTAGCCCAAAAAAATTGAGTAAAACTCAGTTCTGAACTCCGAAGTTCATAAATTGATCAGTCTACCAAATATCAAATAGAAATTTGAACACACAAAACTAGCAGACGAGAAATCAATATTTTATTATTTGAAAGTAGGCCATGCAAAGTGTAAAGTTGTAATAGCGATAACAAGAGAACTAAAGACGACTAATTAGCCTGAGGCTATCAGCAGTGCAAGCTTCACTAACAAAACTCCAGCAAAGATACACCTTGGCTGCCCTTCGATCAATATATCATACAAAGTCCACCCTAAAACTGAAAATGTATCTACTCCGACATTAGCCATCCAGTGGCATGGTAAAACATAAAACACATAGATAACAATTTTCTAGACATTGAAAGAATATGGATCTGCACAACTTTAAGCAACATCCATACTGATTACATCCGAATATTCCACAAAAATTCTCAAGAGAAACAAATATCGTTGGTCTCCTCTAAATGTACCGAAGCTGAACAAGAACTCCACATTAGAACTACAAAACAGTTCTATGGTCAAAGAGAGACCAAAGCTAGAAAAAAGTGTGTTATCCAGCTACTGCCTTCCAATCTAAATACCATTACATAAACACAAAGAATTTAGCATAAACATGCATGTGCACTATCCCTGCAACCCTGCTGAGAGCGAACTAAATCCACAAGTAGGACTCAGTATTAACTGTATAACAATGCTACAGGTTGGTAAAACTTACAGTTTGCGCCAATAATGTCATTGGCTAGAGAATAGAAAATGTGTTTCGGATTCCATAATGCCAACGAATATCCTATTCAGTATGGCATGACATTGTTTAACATGCATTATCTCTATACATCAATAAACTCCTTGGATAAATAAAATCATAGCTAATTCTTTCAAAAAGAATAGTCAGATGGAAAAAACAGGGAAAAAGAAAATGCGATACCTGATTTGCCAACCCATGGAGTGGGCCAGCCAAACCATTTAATGCAGCTGCAAATGAAAGATAAGGATCCGAAAGTGCACTACCAACCTGTATTCAGTAGGTAACCAATTAAACAACATAAGCACACATTTAATGGGGAAAAAAATCAAGAATCAAATAATCACATATTTCACGACTAATGATGTTCACAGAGTTCTCATTACCAACTTTATAAGAAAATAATAAAATGAGAAACAAATATTAGAACAAAAATTGGGTAGCTTACTAGGTGGCCGGTGTGAGCACTGACATTCCCACCTTCATGATCACTGTAATGCATTATTACATAAAGTCATAGCATGGAACCAAGCAAAAACATTATTCATTCCATGGGAAGATAAATGTATACAAACCTATGGATGGTGACATAAAGCCTCATAAGCTCGTACATTTTCGGATCGTCAAAGCCCAACAAGTGCGAGAAATTTGCACCATAATCCAGAGAATCATCACTGGGTAGTACTTTTCCATTCTTATATATCCTTCATAAAAGAAAAAAAGAAATGAATTAATCCCGATGCAATTCAAGAATACTCAAACAAAATATTATAAAAACAGTCACTAGAAAAGAGATATCTGCCAAACAAAATATTATAAAAACAGTCACTAGAAAAGAGATATCTGCTGGTGTGAAAAGGTTGGTGACTACAAATCACAGGGAGGAGAGGTGAGAGGAAACGTCATCACTCATCAGTCAGTTGACAATATCGTACATAAGAAATAAGTTTTGAACACTTCAAAAAGTTTCAGAGAGTTAGATCAAATGCTGGTCTACGACATGTACAAATCATCAGGTTAAGCTGTTCAACAAATTTCAAAGATTTAGATCAAATGCTGTTCTAGAATATGGACAAGTTACAAGGCCAAACTTTTTTTTTTGGGGCACAAGGTTTCATTTAACTATAAGTAAGATGGAGTTTGCGTTACCAACCTTCGATAAACATAGGAAGCTACTACTGGCAATTGTGCAATCAAGCTAAGTACATCCTCGTAAGTTGGCTCCCAGTACCTGAAATAACTCAGGTTAAGAAGCCTAGAAACTAATAGAAGACTATGTCTCAAGGGCATAAAAGTACAGTGAAACTTACTTTGATTTATGTATCCCCTTATCATATGCCTTCTGGAATTCACTCTGAACCTGAAAACAGTGTTTAATAATTGGAAAATGTCAGTTACACAGACTGGAGTGAAAAGGCTGGTAAATGAGTACAGCCACCCTGTTAATGCATTAATCAGGCATATCACTTACATGGACAATATTTCATTTTCCAAAAGAAGGATAGGATTAAAAACCCAAAAAAAAAAAAAACAATGAATTTGACTGAATGCTCCAACAATCTTTGAAATATAAGCCTCCCTGTGGATCAGCAAGAATGAAACTGAATAACAATACACATCTTTGTATCACATAAGAAGTAGCATGAACCAAAATTTGTAATAAATATGATTTGATTACTGTGCTGCCAAACAGACCAAACCCTGAGCGAGGATCTCATCTGATCAATTACCCATCCAGTGATAATTAATCTTTCTGAAAAGTTATTGCACTAGAAACTTCACAAAGTAACTCAGATCAATTAAGGCCTTATCTAGAAAGTTAATTGAATATATTTCAACATAGAACACTCTCAAATCAAACATATTAGCAATTATTGGAACACAAGAAATTCAGAAGCATAAGTGGCTATGAAGACAAAATTCCGGGTCTTTCTGAAATGAATACGACACACCAAACCTGATTTTGACAGACAATGATTATGCCAAAAAGAAACGTAGAATAACTGGTATATGAGTATAAAAAAAGCATAAGCAGCCCATTTACCAACCTGGAGAGCCATAACGCCAGTGGTAAACTGAGTCATTGGATGTGCTGTAACAGGCAGAGCATCAATGGCCTTATACACATAATCTGCAACCAAGAATGGCAACAATCTGATGAGAAATCTTGCATTAATGTCAATACGAGTGTAAAATTAAATAACAATTAATAAAAGGACTTCAATCAAACCTCATGCTCATAAAAAAATTTGAAGATACAAGAACTAAGTGAGACAAATATCTGCAGTAGGTAGCATTTGTATATGACCACTCTTAAAATACTCATAACTATCTGGCCTTTCTCATAAAATAAATATTTTAAATAATTCAAACTGTTAATTAGTTCACCAAATATTGGGAAGTGACAGATTCATATAAGCTACAGACCTGGAACAACGGCACGACTCCTCAATTCCTTGGATAATCCATCTACTTGCTCTTTGCTTGGTACCTACCGCGCATAACCCAGGAAAAACGTCAATTTAGTATCCGGATACACCAAAAACAGCACAGACAAGGCAAAACGTGTGTTTAGTATGGGCAACATATATCTTGTCCAATTTTGGACTGACTGTTAGAGTTCGGGATTCCGGCCATTATATAGACTCGGGAGTTCGGCCCTAAAACCAATTGGTGATAGGGGGAGTTGCCCAAGCCTATATAAGGCACACATTCATTTTCCTCTTTTCCGATGTGGGACATCTCACATCCCAACACTGACATTAAGAAAGAGTAATTAAGCTGAGTCTACTACACCTTCCAGATAGTCCACATGAAGTTACAGAGATTGTTTGGCTATAAGTTATATGAAACTAAATTTGTTTTCTTTTAAGAGCACATTGTCAAAATATCTTTTAAGGGAATATGCCTCAACAGAAAAACATACTTTTCCTGTTAAAAGTAGCCATAGAAGACCTTCAGGCAAAGGTTCTCCGCCAGGTTTTGCAGCTGGCAATACTTTCTGGCACTCTGGAACAGACAATCCCCGGAAGCGAATCCCCTGGAAAAAGCAGCAAACGTATTACCGTAACTTATTCTAACTAATTGTTATACACTCAAAAAACTTCTGTAGTTCTTAATAATTCACAAAATTAAGACCGAGTAATTCAAACGTATACCTCATCTGGGTCAAGTAAGGAGGTTTCCCACAACAACCCTGTCATTCCTCTCATTCCGCCTATTATCTATGCAGTAAAAAGGTGAAACCAAATAGAATTACACACCATGATCAGATGTTAGTTTAAATTACAAGTTCACTATAGTTTAAAAAAAAGATAACAAAGATCAAACGAAGGTCACTACTTTGGTCCTACAAGCATCAACTTCTTCCATTAATAACAAAAAAAAAATTCTTACAAGAACAAATTCTAAAAAAGAAAAGCATGAAAGATACTTTACCATATCAACAGTGATATTGCCCAATTGAACTTTTCCATAATCTTTCTTCAGTTTCTTCAGACGTTCCTGTACAAAAAATACAGTTGTGATAATATACTAATAGACTCTTTAACGCATTCAATATTTAAATATAAGATTTGTTTAGTTTTGATCTCTCATTTGACCGAATTTGTAATAACTGTTTTAACTGAAATAAACATGACACTAGACCTCATTGACAATGGAAAAGATGCACACTACTTTTGCAGCACATGGAAGGCAGTGCTTCACCCTTCCATCATACCAGTCATCTTAACAAACAAAGAGATCACTGCAAGGAAGCAAATCAAAGTACATACACATGTTGCATTTTATTTTGTACTGAGAGAACCAGTAAGACGCTCAACATGTGGAATACAACCAAGAGATATTAAGAACCAAAGCTATTGCGTAAGTGAATGCTAACAGGATTCAGTACTAGAACAAACCTGTTGTTCTGGAATCAACTCCTCCAATTGAGAACGAAGGTCCTGCATGGCAATACAATGACGGTCATACCAGGAAGTAATACAGTTCAACTATAAATCATTGCTAGTAAATTCACATCAGTGAATCTCATAAAATGAAACTCCCCCTTGTATGCGGTAATAAAACTGAATTTATCACAAAGGATTTCTTGATTTATATGCCAAAACCACTAGTCAAATTCCTCAGGAAGAAGAACTTACGAGATCTGCGGAGGTCTGGGTTTGAAGCCATCTGACGGAATCACTGAGACTCGACTGTTGGCCCTGCAAAACAATCACAAACACATTTACATTCCATTCGGTTCTCCAAACAAATAAAAAAATAATTGACCAGGTGAATTTGAGAAACAATATAAAGTAAATACATCAACGAATCAGTTTATGTTTCTCCGTGAATATCGAAGGAGGGAAAAGAAAAAGAAGTTACAAGACGAGAACGGAGCTTGGAAAGCGCGGTGACACTCCTGAAGAACGCCATCGGTGACTGCAGCTATCAGCTGCTGCAAGCGCAACCGCCCCCGCCCAATCAGGAATTAAAATTGCACAAAATAGAAAGAGAGATGTTTAAGTAAAGCCAAAGCCAAGGAGGTTTGGTTTGGTTTGGCTTGGTTTTAGAGAATAAGAACTGAGGTGAGAATGAAAAATGAAGAAATTCCAATTGAATGGCACAAAAAGAACGTACGGAGTCAAAGTCAGAGAAAATAGGCCGCGAACAAGTACAGCACTGGCAAACGTGATTTGAGAAAAACCCAACCACCAAATCACTCGGAGCATAAAAGGATTGCCGCTGTCAGTCGTGGGCTTTATAGGAGGAAAATTTTTAGGATTTCTTTTTCACTTTATGAGATTCATTTGATGTAATTAGCCAAAGTAACATTCCTTTTTTGATTATTTTATAAATGCATATCGTCCAATATAATTAGCCAAATATGACATTATTGAAAATGTTATTTCTTTTTCAAGTGATAAATTTAAAAAAAAATCATATAATATACCATTTAAATTCGAATTTGAAATAATTAATATTATAACTGATTAAACTTTACGCACTCAATATTAAAAATATTACTTCATTTCCAATAATACTAATTAAAACTTTTCTTTAAAACTATTGCAAAAGAAAAAGAAAAAAAGGTTAGATTTTGTTTGTTGACACATGGGCTGGCTTCTGCATAGCTATCACATCAACACCGCATCCACGGGTGGTAGGCCGCATTTGATGCCTCATATGCACCAACCAATTTCCAAGCCCCCCCTATGATTTTACTTTGCTTTCAAATTTTAATTGTTTTACTCAGAGCCATTTAGATATGGATTAAAAAAAAATTAGATTTTTTTATTTAGGGTTACTATGGGCATTAATTACATTCCTAAAGATTGCGATTTCCGTATTTATAACGGCACCGCATAACAATCCACATTATATATTTTTAATTTAATTATCGAAAAAGCTTCAAACATAAAAAATTAAAAACTAAAGATGAAAAATAAAATAAAAAAGAATACAACCTTAAAAATACTCCGAATGGACTAGCTAAATGACTTTCTATGTTAAATTTTAGAGAGAATGTCCATCCAACTCCAACCACACTAGAGTAGCTTATAGTATCCCTCCACTTACTAGAAAAATCATTAGAGCTCCAAAATCTATAGAGGGAGAAAAAAAAAACAAACAAAAACTCTCTAAGGTTCCTTGAAATTTAATACTCCAAATTTTTTTTATCATTAATATCATTATTTTATTTTTATTTCAACCTTTGTTATATTTTTGTTATTCTTTTAATATTTATATGAGTATTTATAATTTTCCGAATGTAACATCTATGACTCTTATTATGTAGGGTATCGTTGGAGTAGAAAACTATTAGAGCTTCTAAAACAACTCCATAGCGTTTTCAGGCAGATTGAATGATATAAGAAGTTGAACTTTGATCGTCCCCAGCTAGTGACAGGGCTAAGGCTTGGGAAGTTTGCTCCCTTACATATTTATGAACTAATCATTCTTAATATTAATTTATAATCCATCCTAGTATTAATTTATAGTTAATTTCAATATTAATATATAGCACATTTGTCTATCTCGATTTTATTATGTAACTCATTTTAATTTTATTATGTAACTCAATTTGAAGTTAAAAAGTAAAATATAAAAAAAACTACAGCAGTCTAACCCCAATATCAATTGTACATGCTAAAATTAGTAAGAGAACTTTCTTTCACAAGCAGCCTACAGCAGCCACGTGCCAAAAAAAAAATTATTCATATTTCTTTCTTCTCGTCTTTAAAGTCATCTCACTATTTGTTCTCACTTATTTTATTTTTAAAAAATTGGGTGTAAATTTAACCCATCCAAAATTTGAGTTCAGAAACCGTCACTGTCTCCAGCATTAGCACTAATGATCTCTTCTTCTTTTTTGTCGAATAATTGCAGCTGAACAGATTGAATTGAGTTCGATTATATTGTCGAGGTGTGCTAAATCCTAATATAGTCGCTGAGTCTCTGAAACCCATAATACACAGCGCCGGCCCTGGAGTGGTGCAGATGGTGCCACCGTACAAGGTCCCCATTGCGAACGGATTTACATTATATATGTTTTTAAGTTTATAAAAAAATATAGTATTAGAAAATATTTATCAATTCTTTGCTGATGATACACTCCTACCCAAACAATCTACGGGGACATCAAAATTATGACATACAGGCTCATAAGCGCTGAATTAAGTGACGTAGGTCAAACATGAAACGGTGCATTTTAAGAAACTTTGTAAAACAAGTAATTAGTAAAAATGTTACATGACAACTCACTAAAAGAAAATACACTTTCGACAATGATCATAAAGGAAACAACGAAAATAACTAATGAAATTAATTTATAGTTCATTTCCAAGCTATATATTACAAATTTACAAGACATTAATATATATATATTAATAACTAACGAATTAATGAATAAATGTATGAATGAATATCTCTTAATTTCCAACTCACAAAGTAGTCATAATTAACTGAACTCACAAACATGCTTGAGCTAGCACATGACCTGAGAGGGGATGCTGGAGCTCAGCGCACAGTTGTATATATTGTACAATAAATCACAAAATTGGAGATATACATATGGATATGTCGATAATGATGTATATATACGTATTATTGGGAGAACTAAGACGGTTGGGTGTGACTAGGCGCGCGAGTGCATGGATCCGAATTGTGGTCCGTTGAATGTGAGGAAGCTACAGGAGAGAGCTCAGCGGTGGGTAAGTCAGCAAGAGTAGCCAGCATCCGCCGAATACTTACAGAGCGAGCTGGTTTGAAGCTATGCGACCTCTTTAGGGTTTTGGAGAAGATGTTTGAGGAGTTGGAGAGGATGAGATATACCAAACCCTGAACAAGGATGAACATGCCTACTTTCACCAACACATCTGCCAATAAGCTGCTTTCCATCATCATCATTAATTAATTAATTGCTGATGATCCTTCCACGTACTGCTATATATTCTTTCTTAGTGGACGAATTTGATGATCGATCGATCTGCAGATGACCTAGTTAATTTCAGGAATCTGGAAGGAATGAAGGAATTGGATTCAAAGCTTTCTAAGACACCTGCTATTTATATATAATTTTGTCGGTGGAATTCCAAGGCTGGATCCGAAAGTGGAACCAGATATACATATATATATAATGCATACACAGTAATATACACATGCAAAATATGAAGCCAACCTCTTTGACTTGCCGTCGCACGTACGTAGCAGTCTACAACTTGTAAGCGCTCTAGAGTCGTACGTTGAAAAGTAAATCAGAGGAGAGCCATGTCCAGTCCACGGTCAATTGCCTGCCTCCATTTATAGGAACGTGTAAAGCCATCAGTAACCAATCCAACAATATTGTTTCGTTACGTTATTAAGTAGAACAAGGATATGTTCAATTCATATTAAAAACATATTCTTGAAAAGATGATCATGAACATGAAGGATACAAGGACCGAGTCAATTTTTCCATTAATATGTATTAATCACAAAAGGATAAATATGTAAGAAAATAAAAGAGCAAAGAAAAAAAAACACCGGATATAACGTGGTTCGGCAAGATGTCTACGTCCACGGGGCAACAACAATAAGAATCTCCACTAATGAAATTAAGGGTACAAAGAAATGCACGACTTCAAGAACACTACTTGAAGGAAACCCTCTCTCACACACTTGTTTTGCTACCAACACTACAACACTCAACACTCTCAACTTGGAGTGGACATTCTTCACTCTCTACTTGAAGGAAGATGTTTCTCTTGGATGAGATTGATGAAATGAGCAAATGACATTTCCTTATATAGGCCAATGAGGAACCATTTAGATACTTTCATTAATACTTCATCCACTCACCTACTTCATTTATGAATCCACTTACTTTTTTCATAAGATTCATGCACTTTAGAATTAATTTAGAATTACAAATGAATTTTAGATAAGCACAATTATCGAAACCTAAAAAAGCTTTTTACAGATATAATTTAATATTGAGCTTGTATATTTTACACAATACATATTAAAAACATATTCTTGAAAAGATGATCATGAACATGAAAGATACAAGGACCGAGTCAATGTTTCCATTCATATGTACTAATCACTTACGATATTGGTCCTGGATTGATTATTTATCCAAAATAGACCACGCACGTACACTCATCATCGCATCAGCACCACATAATTCGTGTGAATAAAATAACTCTAGAATCGATTGATTGGTCGTAATTGCATACTTGTACATGGTGACTTATTACGATGTGTGTTTGTTTGATTTTAAAATACTACATGATCATATTATATATTATATAATATAAATAATCTTGGGCGGTATTATTTACTTTACACGTCTTTCCCTGATTCTGCTGGAATATATGATATGATCAGATGACAAATATGACGACAGATGTAGGAGGCAAATTGCTTGAGTGCGTAATTGGAAGAAGTGGCTTAAATGGAAGGAGTTGCTTCCAAGGCTCTCATAAGCCATAAATCCCAATCCCTAAGTCACAAGTTACACCTCTTTCTTGAACTTTCACATTTGACAGTGTCTTTGTAAGGGGTTTTTTCCGGTCTCTGAATTTGTTCATCAAACCTAACTCAAACAAAATGAACCGTACCATTCCACTTTCAACTTGTAAATAAGAAGGCTCATGTTCAACTCACTCACTCACATGACTTGAGTGATGAAATAACTTATATCCATACTAAGTTTGAGAGACTATTAGCAGTTAACCTAATCATGGCAGAAGTGGCACAATCTGTGATTTGGATTCCAAAACATTTCAGCATCCTCAACCCAAGAATCTGTCATCTGGAGCTGTGATTTGCATGTTGGATTCTATAAGGTTATGATTCAATGGAAACCTCAAAATTCCAAGAAATTTAGACTAAATTAGTTTAAAAAATAAGCAATTTCAAAGGCCAAAGAACTTCAAATGAACATAGTAAAACAACTAAACAAGAAACTTCCAAAATAACACCTTTGATAGGTGTTACTTACATATCTTGCCTTGCATCAAATATTTGAAATTCTTTACTACTTTGAAATTCCTCATTTTTAACTAATCTAGTCTAAATTCTTGGTATTCTAAAGTACCTCATTTTTATCATAAACCAAAGAATTAAGAAGATCACCTAGCTTCCATTTATTAGCTGCAATATAAAGCGAAAAAGATATACATTTCAAACCCAGCTCTGAAAAGGAGAGGGGAGGGGATAATGTACAATTATCACATGTTCCGGGTACTGACTTCACCTAGACTAAGGAAAAAGGTAACCAGGAAAAAAAGAGGCACGATTTACACTTCAGTTTTACGTTGGCACTCAAGATTCCTCAAAGAAGTTTACTACAAAGTTCCTGCAATCAGATATAGAAAGAGATACATGAATTAGTTAAATCTACAAATTACAGCCTTGCTCTTAGATATTAGGCATTTGAAATTTGATAAAAGGTAAGAATTAGCCAGGTAGTATGGCATTATGAACACGACTCCAGCCATCACAGCATAAACATAAGACAGGACAAATGTAGACTAGATATTTTGCAACTTTGGTCCCAAAGGGTTCCCATGCAGATGGTCTCATTATCACGTTTTAGTCCCAAGTAAAAATACTACAGACAAGAAGTAGTAGCAAGGAATTTTTTATTTGCCCAACTTAAGGCTGCGCTAGTAGGAACCTTCATAGTATTACACAAGGCAAATTGTGTTATCTTGAATAAGGATACTAATCCCAGTACGTTAGAAAATATACACATGAATCATAACGACGATATGAAAATTATTGGTTACGAAAAGAATAGCCAAGTGTGTTAGGAGCAAAATGCAAAAGACAAACATATTTACATGAAATTAGTCTAAACTATG
Source organism: Prinsepia uniflora (assembly GCA_032719365.1). NCBI lineage: Eukaryota > Viridiplantae > Streptophyta > Magnoliopsida > Rosales > Rosaceae > Prinsepia > Prinsepia uniflora. The sequence continues at coordinate 129,461 of CM064869.1, read as the reverse complement.
CACTACTTTAGTTTGAACTTATAGAAAGCACAAAAACATGGCTCTAGTGAACTCTTAAAGCAATACCTTTATAAATGCCAAACGATAAGAACTTTCTCCAAACAAGCCAAAAGCATATTAGATTACAAAAGTGCCACCTTACCAAGCTGTTCAAGCCTCTTAGCAATGTAATAGGAATATTGATTGAAAAAAAAAAAAGCAATGTAATAGGAGCTTAAACTCATGTCCTGCCTCAGAAAGAATTTAGAGGTATAAGGAACGGGGATGCTACAATCTCCTTGTGGCCGATAGGCACAAGACAGGCCCTGCGCCCCACATTGACAGCTAAGAGAATAATTTATTTACATATGTCGATAAAAAAGAAAATTGTGCCAAAAAAAATTCTGGCCACTGCAAAGAGGGGCCCAAAAATTAAGAAATCAATCCAATCAAGCCCAAATTTGTCATTGTCTTCTAGTTCATTTATAAGGCTCACAACTCCTCAATCTAGAGGTCCTCTATGAATTCTTCCCATGTTAAACCTGTGCTTTAATTGTTCCTTGTATAGTTTTTGTCCTGTATGTACAAAAGGGTCTCATATGTGGTATTACCTTAGGCCCTAAAGTCAAAGAATCGAGATAGACCCTCGATAGGCATCCAAGTACCCTGCCTCCACTCAAATAAAAGAAAAAAAGAAGATAATAAACATATTAGACCATCATCATTTCTTTTTTGCTTAATGGTGCTCCGATCATGATCAATTGGGTATATGCAAGTGCTATCAAAGATGCATGTTGGAGTATCTAGGCAGCACTAGATGAAGATTAACCCTGCCACCCCTATAAAACACTGCACACAAATGGGCACTCACCTAGAGTTCGCATCACAAAGCTTAATCTCTAGAATGATCTAAAGGACGAAGACCCATCAAAATGTATTCCATATCACAGAACAATACAAAGCTATCTATATTCTAATCACATGTATAAAGAGGTGGACTTCTTTTTTTGTTACATTGGAGGGATTCAAACCCTAGACCTATTCAATCCTTAACCCATTTCCCCACCCTCCCTCACCACTTGAGTTAACCCCAAGCATTGAGGATCATCGACTTCATTCAACGCACAAATTACTGTTTACTGTTGGATTTAACTTACAACTGGCATCAAAATTCTAGTCTATGCTAATGGCTTAAAGGCCAAAGTTTTTTGCTTCTTCCTTTCTAAGATTCGAAGGGAACTCTTGAAAGCTACCTAAAAGAATAAAACATGAATATTGTTTTCAACTTTTCACTGATATGAGTATGAGTCTATTTGGTTATCAAGCACTCGCTAAATCTTTACCTTTAAAAATTATTCCTAGTGGTTAGAATGAGAAGGAGGAAACAGGTCCATATATAGAGGGAATAGCATACAGCGTAAATGTAGAAGACACAAATCAAGTTTCATTAGCAAAATTAAGCAGAAACTAAGTGAATTTTCTGGTTCTTGGTTGAAAACGCAAAAGTCCAGATGCAATGATCAATAGGTATATGTCCAAGACTTGTTTGAGATGGTGATTTACTTCTTTGGAAGCACTATAAAACAATCGCCTTCTCAATAGTTAATCAGAAGTAGAAAATAAACTCGTGGTTGCTTAAAACGGACTGATTTGTTTGATTAGTGAAGTTGAGATGGCAATCGAAGAAACTCAGAAGTTGAACCTATGTTGAAGGAGAAAGGGTAATGCAGAGATTGTTGATACAAGAATATATGAAATTCAATCTAAATGAGGCAATGCAGTTGATGCAATACTTAATATATGCAGAGAGAAGAACAAAGAAGATCATTTGAAAGCGGAATGAAAGCAAAACAAACCATTTAAAGATGAATCCGCATTGTCATTGAGATGGGGGGAGGCAACTGAACCCAAATCTGCTTGGTTGGCGATGTGTCTTCCACTTGCAGCAATGTATCTGAGACGGAGACTAGCCCCGTATGACCCATATTCCAAAAACCAATCTTGGTCGTCGTCTTCATGGTCATCCAAGCGGGAGAGGGATTGATAGTCAAGCTCGAGATGCTGCTGTTGTCGTTGGTGGTGTAGTTGAGTGTCGGTGGGGAGCTGGAATCGGCAGAGGGGGCAAGAGCTGTGGGAAGAGAGCCAAGGGAGAATGCAGTGAGGATGGTAGAGGTGGTTGCAAGGCAGCTGCTTGGCGTCGACGGAGTGAAGGAATTGCTCCTTGCAAACGGCGCACAAGAGAAGCGGGTCGAGATCGAGCATTGAGGAGGTGATCTTGAGAGTGGGGATGGCATCGACAGAAGCCTTGGAGGCAGGCAGAGAGGAAGTGGGGACGGCGGTGGTGGCTGAAGGGAGGAGGTCATCGTGGTTGATGGGGTGGGTGGAGAGGTGGTGGATAAGGCGGCGGAGGAATGGGCTGTTGAGGAGGTAGTTGTCGTTGTGGCCATGCGCTTGATGTGGTGGCTGGAGGTTGAGGGAATCGTGACTGGAGTAAGAAAAAGAAGAAGAAGAAGCAGAATCCATGAGCTCCAGGAGGTCGCCGAAGCAGTGAGGGCAGAACCGAGCCTCAGAGGAAGGACACGGCACTAGACTGACGCTCATGTCGCATTCGTGGCACCAGAACGTCTGATGATCAGTCATTGCGAGAAATTTTGGCGCAAGATTGTGGCGGCGATTGTAGATTCGATTGGAAATTTGGGAATTTTAGCAGGGCAGAGGGGAGAGGGAAGAGTAGGCGGCCAACAATCACAGTCGCCAGTGGTGGACTACTCTCTTCTTTTGGATTGGGGCATGAAGCATGATGACACATTGACACGGAGGGCAATCTGGTCATTATGCTTGTTCTCTCTCTGATGATAGTGATGTTTCCATGGTTTATTTGGTGAATCCTCCTCCCACCAAGCTCCCCAAGCAATCCCAATACCATTCCTATTCCTAAGGACGGTTACGTTTCGGTATTGTACCATATTTGGTAATATCAAAATTATATCAATTTTAATCAGTTTAATATAATTTGGTATTCCATAATTTAAAATTAATATCAGATCGTACCGTACCGACTAAATTAGGTACGATTTCAATTTTGAGTCAAAATTTTATGGATTTATGATTTAAGTGAATACTAATGAGGAATTATGATTTCTAGTGTAACAAATACTTAGTTACCAAGCTTTTTTTTTGTTTCTCCTATTAATGAGGAATTATGATGCAAACCTTAGGTGACTAGTATTTAGGTTAAAAAAAAGGTTTCTAATTTAGTCCAAACAGACTATTTTCAAGTATGGAAGACAATATAATTTTAATTAGATAAATTTATTATCATTAGGCCACAAAAAACTCATAATAGTTTTAGTATATGATTGTTATATCAACCAATAGGAAAATAGTTTTAGTTATTTAAAAAAAAGTAGAAATGTTAATTCGGTTCGATATTGGTACGGAACGGTTTTCAAAACCTTGAAACTGAAATCGTACCAACTTGAATCAGTACCAGTTCGGTACCGTACCGATCATCACATCAATTTTACTATTTGGTATTTTTTCAATTTGATCCGATTTAAAACGGTATAATTTCAATTTTTCAATTCTATATGACCACCCCTACCCATTCCCCTTCCCCTACGTCCCACTATATATATGGTCTCTCCCTTCTCCTTTACTTCATCCGCCGAAGACTAAAGTTAATAATATGTTAATAAAATTAATAATATGATATTGATGTTATAATTTAATAGTATTTTTACATGTATGTTATATAAAAATTTAATTATTGTAAAAAATAAAGTTAATATTTAATCTGTATAGATATCATAATATTAAAAAGAACATCAAAACAACCTACCGAAAGCCTATTGATTTGTTGTCTCGTTGTCAACCCCGCCTGGCAGGCGTGTTCTCCCCCTTTCACTCCTTCCTAGCCTTTGTTTCTTAATTATCAAGCTATTTTTACATTACATGCCACCTTTTTTTCCATCAATTAATTAAACTTGAAACAAAAAACAACATTTTACTTCTTGTTGAAGTAATTGGATGTTGACGTGTGTTTTTTATACAAGAAAACAACTGAAACAAAGAGAATCCCCCCACGACAATCACAACTAAAAAAATCGAATGTTCTCTTTAAATAGGCTTCAATCACCTTTGATCCAAATACACTACTTGTTCTAAATTAGTTAACGCATCTGTAATAAAGTTTGCTTTATAATACACAAACTCGAAGTGATAGTCCGAAAGTTCATTTCCCACCACTTTTCATTATAAATGATTTAAAGCGCATTTCAAATCATTATAAGAAAATCATTAAGTGCATCAATAATGATTTTAGAATCACTCTTAATCGAATGACAACCAACCTCAGTAGCTGCCTTTAAGCACTCAAGGAGAGCTAAACCTTAAAACAAGGCAATTGGTGAAGCCAATATTCTTAGCCCCTGAAATCAGAGAAATCCCCACCCTATCATGAATAATGAATCCAACTATAGCATTTCTACTAAAAGTGACAATAGTATCAAAATTTCGGCTTATACCAATGATCTTTCGAAGGGATCCAATTGATAGGACCCAGGTCCACCTCTGACAGATCAGACGAAACATTAGCCTTGTAGTAATCTGAGCCCACCATGTTGGCCATATTAAGAACTCTTTTAAGATGGGGCTTTTCATGAGAGGAGATCACTTTGTTCCTTGCTTCCCAAATTTGCCAACAAATCAAAAGACATTGACTAAAAGGAGAGAGCTCAATTTTTTCATAACTTACGAGATAAGCTAGCCACTGAAATATACCCCTACTAGAATGCCTAAGGGCTGGTGAGACCACGCCCCAAACTGATTACGAATGGGCAATCAATAAAAAGATGGACGGCAGTTTCAAACAAGCACCCACAAATAGCTCAAGTTCCATTAGAGATTTGGAACATTTGTAGTAGACGATATCTAGTATTCAACACGTTTATGAAAAGTAACCAGCTGAAGATCTTAAGTTTTGAGGAATTTTAAGCCTCAGCATGAGGTTGAAGATTTTAGTTTGAGGATGAATTGGGCGATCACATTCAAGGAACTGAATGGTAGACTGGATTGTAAATCTACTCATGAAATCAGGAACCCAAATCACTTTATTTTTTGTAATATTGCCTGCAATAGAAGGTGGGATAGCTTTGATAATTGGACAATAATATTTTGTAACAACTGAATATCTCACTAGTCATTGGATATACATTTATCAAGGGATAGTAGGATCCATAATATTTTCTAAAGGACCAGACAAAGCCCAATTTAAAGCCCAAAATCTTATGGTATTTACCATATCTAAGAGCACGTCTAGAGCACCCCAAATGGCCCGAGCAAGGCTCCTCCTAGTCCATAGACCAGGTATTTGTGTTTCTAGTGGGTGAAGTATTGCCTAGGCAAAGACAAGGCCCTGTGCTATTTTGGCCTCCTTGTTAACCCGAGCAAGGCTCCTGGAGAGATCCATCAACAAAGCTGCAGCCAATCGTAGGGAGCCACGTGTTCTGTAACGCCCCGGACCGTTTATTTAATTTAAATTCGGAAATTATATATAAAATGACTATTTTCCCCCTGATTAGGGGAAAATGTTGACTTTTAACTCGGGCCATTATTTTGACTTTGACCGAGACCCGTTACTTAGATCGGGTTGTCATGAGTCCGTAGATAGGCGACACGTCGAAATTAGACATCCGACGGGAAAATTACGGGTCACGAAAATAAATCGACATTATTCACATTTTACGAGGAATTAGGTAGGTGGCTTTTATTGGATTGGTCATATTTCTAAATGGACCAATCAGATGAGTGACAAATTTAACTGGACCAGGACCCCAAATAATTGGGTTCATGCACCTCACATATTTCGTTGTTTCTTCATTCAAACCGTGTACCCATATCCCACAACCTCACAAACACCCTCACACCACCCCATATCTTCATCCTTTGCAAATCGTGTGAAAGGGAGAGTGAGAGAGGACATCGAGACGAGCACGACGGTGCTAACGGCGAGGACGGCAGAGCACGGTGGCTGGAAAACCATGGGTAAGTGTTTTCGGATTCAAATTCGAGTGTTGGTTTTAAGGGTCTGTTGGGACATTCTATTAATTGAAAAATGTTCATGGGCCTAGTACAAACTCAGGGAAGCCATTGGTGAGGACATAGGTGGCTGGAGTTGGCTGGAAACCACGCTTGAAGTTCAAGTTTTACTGTTCAACGGTCAAAGGTAATTTCTAGCCAATTTTTAGGGTTTTTGAAGCCATAGATCCTTTCTAGGGACACAGACGATCGTGTAGGATCAGGCGACATCGAAAATGGACTTGAAATGAGAAAGTTAGAGCCGGGTCGGGTTGTGGGTCTGGTTGGCTCGTTGCAGAGAAACGGGTGGACCCGACTCAAGGAAGATGATGATGACGTGGACTGCCACATGATCACCTGTCAGGATGTCTGGCTAACGTTAGTGATGATGTCAACGATGATGTCAATGTTGACCGAACATTTGACCCACACGTGGGGACATATGAGCATGATTTTAGAGGCAAGACCGGTCCCGTCTGAAAGTTTTCGACGATCCAAATCCAATGGCGGTGGTTTCGGGTCGATCGGAGAACGTTTGATAGGTCATTTAGGGGTTTAAAGCCTATGGAAGCGTGTTCGGGACACGTTTTCGGTACCGGGCTTTGTAAGGGTTTAATGTATGAACATGTATAGCATATTAGTGATCCTTAGATATGATTTGGACATGCCAAGAGATATTGGACTAGCTCGTTGATAGGTTAAACGTTGAGGTTTAGCGTGCAGCGTGGATAGAGTGTGAGTGGGCCATTTGATTTACAACTGAAATGCATTCATAACTTTTTTCCATGTTTTATTAAATGATGTAAGTTAAATGATTTGTTATCGTGGTATTTGGTATTGGTAAACTTAAATCATCGGTCATGGACCATTTTACGAATTTGCGTGAAAACGCGGTTTTGGGTTTGAGACCCATTGGGATACCGTTGAACTGAGTTTTGGGTTAACGAGGTTTTAAAGGAAAGAAAGTTTTGTATGAATTTGAAAAGCGATTTGACATGATCAGGTTAAGAAAACAGGTTTTATAAAGGGTTTTGAACATTATTAAACGAACCTGAGCCATGTGTCCACATATACCATCCTATTTATTGATTGAGTTTCCTCCAAACGTCGAGTATCTTAAAGTAGTCACGGTGCATTGTCTGGGATGAGAGACTCCGTGGAGGGGCTCAGGCTTAGGAGTAAGGGTGGCAATTTTTGACACGACTCGAAACCCGTACGAAATTTATCCGAGTCAACCCGCACGATTAAAATTTCGGGTCAACCCGTTATGACCCGTTTATTAAACGGGTGGGTTTCGGGTCAACCTGTTAACTCGTACAATGACCTGTTAACCAGTTTAATAAATGGGTAGATTTCGGGTTAACAGGTTAACCCGTATATTGACTTATATATTGACCCATTTAATAAACGTGTCATTACTATCACATATATTTACCCATTTATTTACCTAAATATCTATTAAATATTATAATTTAAATATGTTAAACATGTTAAACGGATCAAACGGGTTATAGGTTAATTGGATTTTGAGTATGACCTGTTTATTAAATAGGTTAAACGGGTTACACGGGTCATTAACAGGTAGGGTTCGGGTTGGACATTACTGACACGATTATTAAACGGGTCGGATTCGGGTTGGGCATAAATGGGTAAAACATAATTCATAACACGACACAAACCCGACACGACACGACTCATTACCACCCCTACTCAGGAGTGCGGTATTATGATATCGTCCCAGACGTGGTAGGTTCGGGACATACACCCCATGTAGATATCACTCCGGACGTCGTTGAGTTGATCCTAGGGAGCACTCGAAGATGAGACCCCGAGTTGGATGCGTAGCATTTTAGATTTTGATAGGTGTTGGTTCTGGACATCTCGGATGTCTGGGGATAGGTTATATGGTGGGTTATTCATGTGTATGTTCAGGTGGTTACATTGTTATATGATTTGTTTTACTTTCATACATTTTAACTATAATGCATGCATGTTTATCAAACAGAGGGTCTAAATATTATTATTGTTGAAACATGTGTTTAAAGCTTATTGATTTTTGGTCCACTCACATTTTGATGTTTTATTGACCCTCCAGACATGGACACCGAGGTTGGGACTGATTCCAGAGGAGAGACATAATATGTATGACTGCGCACCTAATCACCCTACGAGGTAGGTTATTGTGTGTATGTAGACATTTTTATTTGTATCGACATTATGCGGACCTGCGCACCTGATCACCCTACGGGATAGGTTATATAGTGGGTTATTATGCCATCCTTTTAAGGGTCCAATGCGTTTGGTTGCAAGCTCCACTTCTCTCGAGGTAATATGCACAATTAGCAGATCATTTTAAGAGTTGAAGATACAAGGCTCAAAATAAAAACAAACATGACTAAGAAATTGATTCTGGTGGAATCATTTTCTTAAATTTTGAAACGAAAACTTCACTACTGCCCTCTTGCGTCTCATGTCAAATGTCATTCTCATATCTGATCTTACTAATAAGATTTATCTTCTTCCTCAATGGAGCATGAATGCAGAAAAATTTCGTATTTTTGTCCCTTAACTATAACTAATTTTCTCTAGCACATTGAGCCCAAAAGAGTTCCTCTTGCCTTCTCATTCCTGAATGGCTTTCTCTTTATCTATTAGGAAACTAGAAGAATAGTTTGGCATAAGTTGATCTCGAGTCACCCTAAAATCCTCATTAATATCTTTAACCTTGCCCAGAAAGTTTCCAAACTCTAATTTGTTCCATCTTTTAGCTAATGTGGCAACTTCATTTCTATGTAAACGCAACAGCGGAGCAAGAAACTTTTATAATAATAGGCTAAGAATGAGATATTCCTCACTCCTCTTGACCAAGTCATCCCACCGGCCCTTATTAGGCTAAGATGGTATGCCATGGCAAACTTAGTGAGGCCACATAGGGGCTAAATGTGGCATGGCTTGACCAAACGAGAGCTAGCTAGGCTCATCATGGTTTGACAAAACGAGATCAAGGATTTTATGGCTTGGCCAATTGTAGCGTAGCAAATCAATTCATGGCATCACAAGGTTTAACCTTAACAAGGGTGAAGCTGGATATATTTATGAGGGTTATGATGAGGTTTATGCTGATTAATAATTTAATATAACCTCATATCAGAAAAATTTAGAAAAAAATAAAAATAAATATAAGATGATTGTTTTTTTTATTAATAATACTAAGATATTTTATTGATTTTTTTGTTAATAATACTAAGATATTTTATGATGACACATCATACGTATTTATTAAAATATGCAAATAGTATTATGATAAATTAGAGACAACAACGATAAGGATAGAACGAAATAGAAGTTTGAAGGGATATTTTAGTACAAAATTAAATTTAATGTCTATTTTAAACCTAAAGTTAATATTCGAAAGGCAGTAAAAAGCTAAGAGTCCTAATAAGCTGGTGCTCAAACCATACTTGATTAAAAGTCAAGTTCTTAGGCCGCAAAAAAAATCTTTATTTAAAAATAAACCTCCCTTAAAGTCAGTTAAGCCCCATTAAATGCTTTCAAGCTTCAAGTCAGCTCATCTACAACCCAGCAGCTACAACAATACTAAAGAGGAATCTAACCATCAGATCTCAAAGGAATACCCGCTCGATTCGCCGTTAGGATAATGAACTCAACCTCCCGTCACTTTTGGGGGCCAAACGGGTGCTAATTAAACATTCAATTTCTCAATTTATTAGTAATATTGAATTACAGAAAGAAAGCGGCACCTCAGAGGCTCAGCTCAGGCATAAACTTAAAACTTAAAAGGCTATAATCCTCCAGTTTCTATTTTGACAAAAGACACTTAAAAATAAAAGAGGAAGAAACAGACGATGCAAGATATGGAAGAGCAGTTATTGAGAGGTCTTAGAAGCCTCGAGATCGGCAGCCTTCTTGAGAAAGCTTTGGTCGTCGTCCTCGAGAACCATCTGAATAGGGGCTGAGCCAAGCCCCTCCGCGATGGCCAGCATAATCATCTTCATCTCCTTCCTGAACTCCTCCAGATCCACAGCTCCGCTCTGGTCGCTGTCGAACTTGTCGAAGATGGAGTCATAGAGGTGAGTCAGCTGCTCCGGTGGTGTGGCCACGTCCATGCCAAAGTGAGCTTCGATCAATCTAAGTGACTCGAACGCTTTGCGCAGCTCAGCCCGGGACAAAACGCCGTCGTTGTTGAGGTCGAGAGCCGCAAATTGCTCATCCACGCTCTTCTTGAACTGTGCCTGGTCGTTTACGAAGTCCCTCACCGTACTTCCGTCTATTATCACCACTCCCATCGTCGATGAATATATTTATTTAATTCCCACCACACTGTCACTAGAGTAGTGGATCTTGATCTTGATCTGTACTCTCTAGAGATCTAGAGCTGGAGCTGTGCTCCCGGATCCGGCCTTGATGTCAGAGAAGAAGGCACGTGTAATATTGGGTGTCATCGCGACCCCTACTTTTAATACCTTCGTGCCCGTCGCTCGACTGCCTTATCACAATTATTATTATTATTAACATATATATATAATATTATTTTAATATACTAAATTAAATAAGTGATAATTAATAAATAATTTAATATAAATATAAAATATGTTTATTTATTAAAATAACAACATTTAGAATCGAATACCATTCATTTTTTGAAGTAGCTAGCTAGCTTTAGTTACAGATTGATCCATATGGACTATGGAGGGGCAAGTGGCATACTCTGATCATGACACTAAGTCACTAACACCCTGCCCTGCCTCTTGAAACAAGCATTCTGCTCGCCACTTTCCTCATGCGCATCTAGTGCAGTGTCTCATGCTATAAATGCTATATTTATAAATACGAATAAAATTAGCACTCTCTTATTTTTATGAATAGATTTTATTTATATTAATATGTGATTTCCAGGTGCCTTTTTTACACCGAGCGAATGGCACTTATATCTTTTCATTTCATACAATACATATATAAAAGATCATATTCACTAAAACTAAATCATACTCTATTCATAATAAAAATATGACTTATAAATATGTCTTCCTATTATTTGCCTCGTTTGAAAAACGAAATAATAGACCATACGATACTGATTTATTAGTAATTACTAGTAATTAACACTAATTACAAAAAATTAAAAATACAAAACGTACTAATAAAATTGAGAGTAGCTCCCAAACTTTGTCCCTTGAGTAATTTACAAGAGATGATGAAAAGAGCTGGGTATTAAAAAGTAGAGTTCAGCGTTCAGACTCCTCTTCTTACAGAGTCAGACTTGGTCAAAGACCTCAGCCTCACCAACAACTTCATCTTGATTTTGTGGCTCTGATCCCCTTCGGCAGCAGCCTTCTTCTTCCTCCCCATCCCGGGAGCGGGTGGTGATGACGGCATCCAATTTTCCGGCGACCCACCACCCACACCCACCAGCACGCTCTCTGGAGACGTCGTTGGCCTTGCCTGCCTCATCATTGCCGTCTGATCATCACACGATGAGTATATCTTATCCGTTAATTGATGATGATCTGGGCCTCCGCCTTCCACACCCAAATTACTACTTTTAGCCTGCTGCATCGCCATCACGGCTTCCTTCATTGCCACATCAGCATCCCCACGGTTCCTGAGCAGAATCTCACCGATCTGCGCCGGCGTCAGGGCCCCACCCGACCTCAAGCATAATTCATCCACGGCCTGGAACAAGGGGTGGGAATCCAGGCCCAAGTAGTTCTTTGCTAGTTGCCGGAAGGCATGGGGCCCGCATGTACCGAGGCTGACGTGTACATCCATGCGTCCGCAGCGTAGGAGCCCCGGGTCCACGTTGTTCTTGTGGTTGGTAGTGAACACTATGATCCGCTCTTCTCCGCAACACGACCAGAGCCCGTCGGTGAAGTTAAGCAACCCCGAAAGCGTCACCCTCCCCCCATTTTGTTTTTGTTCATCATCACAATCACCATCGTCGTCTTGCCTCGATCTTAGTCCGCGTCTCTTATTTGATCCGCTTTTCTTGGGCATCCTCCTCTGCCTATCAGCGGTCAGATCAAGGGAGCAGTCTATGTCTTCTATGACTAGGATGGAGCGGTTGGTGGTCTGAATGAGGAGAGCTCGTAGCTCGGAGTTGTCGGAAACCTTAGTGAGTTCAAGGTCGTAGACGTCGTAGCAGAGGTAGTTGGCCATGGCAGCGATTAAGCTGGACTTGCCGGACCCCGGCGGGCCATAGAGCAAGTAACCCCGTTTCCAAGCACGTCCAACTCTATTGTACCACTCTTTTCCGTTAGCAAACGCTGTTAAGTCATCTGCGAGCTGGTTCTTGAGTTGGGGTTGGAGAGCGAGGGTGTCAAAGGTGGAGGGGTGGCGAAAGGGCACGGAGACCCAGCCGGAGTCAAAGGAGGCGTGGGCGTTGTTGGTGAAGAGACGCCTGTCGCGGGAAACGAGCTCAAATTGGTGGGCACGAGCTGTGAGGTGGTGGAGGTAGGGGTGAAGAAGTTCGTGCCGTTGGCGCTTGGGTAGCTTGAGGACGAAGCAGCGCTTCTCGTCGAGGGAGTCTTGGAGGGTGTCGGCGTGGTGGGTCCAGGAGAGTGTGTGGCCGCGGAAGGAGTCGTGGACGGAGTGGTTAGGTGCAAGGGTGAAGGAAATGCGGTTGGAGGAACTGGAGCGGGAAAGGGTGAGGCGGGCATGTGGATTTGGATTTGCATTGATATTTCCGATGAATGATGAAGGGTGGTGGTCCTCCGGGTGGAGGTTTACAAGGGAGTTGAGGTAAAGGTTGACGTGGCGGTAGAGGTGGTTGAGATGGACCCCACAGTATCCGTTGAACTCGGGGACGTCGAAATAGGAGTAAGGGGTGAGCATGTCTTGGAGAGACTGGTATAAGGAGTGGAGGAGGGACAACAGCTGGGAAGGCAGCACATTCTGGAGGACTGTCAGGAATCCTAGCAACGACCACAACTGTGAGAGCATCTCTCGATCTTCGATCTCTTCTTGTTAGATGCGCGCTACTTACTAATATATCCCTTACGGGCCTTACCGCCTTACGGATCCATCATCTATTCCCCTATCCAATATATTGTTAGTCAAATGTGCATCTTGCACTCTTGCTGAGTAGCTTGCACCTGCTTTATATATATATATATATATATATATATATATATATATAGGCCACCTCAATCTCCATAACGTACTCGCAGCTTCTTATGTCAATCCCGATTTATTTTGTTTCTCTAGTACTGCACTGCTCTCTAGTAGTACGTCCAATCCAGTTTCAAGACTCAATTTGTTATCATGCATCCTAATTAATCATTACACAAATATAATATAGGTCAAATTAATATACATAAATTAATTAATTAACCTATTTGACTCAAATATGCATATATGGGCATCTTTAGAATAATTTGAATAAGTGAGTTTTTAGAAATAAATTCAATAATTAGTTTAATAAGGTCAATTTTATTAGTTTTTAGGGATATCAACTTTTAATTGATAATTAATTCATAATTAAATTTAAGTGAAATATTTTTGGAATTTAAGAGTATGTTCGTGTAAATCTCAAATTTGAGAGAATATTTGTGAAAACATCAAAATTCCTATGTAAATAACTCTTTTAAAAATCGTAAGTTTTACCTAACACCATTACTTGACAGGTTTATCATGTAGAGGTATTGAGGTAATACGAAAAAGCGCATATTAATTAGCAGCAAATAAAAAGCTTGGTGGATGGCTAATAAAGATGACTGCTAGCTCCTCTTTTGCTTTTGCTTTTGCTTTTTCTCTACGACGTACTCCATCCATCTATCCGCGCCCGCGGGGCCTCATCCATATTCTATACGATAAAGCTATAGAGGCTAGAGGGTGCTTTTATATATTCTAAATCGCACTCGGCTGTAAAAGCACTCGAACCTACGTATTATCCTCTTACCATTCTCCATCCAGGCCTACAGGCCTCCCTGCACTCTTTCTCATTCTAATTTTTTTTATTATTAAATATTAGATGCTCAAATGATTATTTCTAAACAGTTAATTAGTTAGTAAAAGAAAATTTTGATTGCTGTTGACGTCAAGTGAGTATGGGAACCCCGCGCATGAGCATGCACATGCATTAGTTACTAATGCTTTTGCATGTTTCATTCTTTAACAAAAGGAATAGTCTTTTTATTTTTGTGTCATTTGACTTCTTTGGTGGTCACCAGGTCAGAGAATGTTGTTAAGAATATGTTTCCATATGTGCAATTGTCCAATAGAGCACCGAATTAGGATAAAATTAATTACTTAGCTAGAGGTTAACGATCGCTTAAGTGATGATGTTTAGGCTAACTTGATGAGCACCGCAATAAAGGCCAGAGAACATATATCTTTCCACAATTCCAAACCCAAAAAGCAAAAAGGTATATATATAACATCTTTTTTCTGCTATAAATGATCTTTATATAGTTGACTATGGAAATTCGATGGATGGGCCTTTCATATATATATTCCAAGGAAAGTTCAAAAGAGTACTAGAAATCCAAGGGTGTACATTGTGTGGGAATTTATAAATGTGTTTGGAAGTAGTAATGAAAAGAAATGAGGTTTTAATTGTCGTCATACTTTGCAAATTTACTTAGCATTATTAGCTATGTATTAATACCTTATCGATGTTTATAAATTACAGAAAGCGAGATTAATTAATTTGGAGGATGAGGCCATGCATATTTACTCGTAATATTAGCCCTTATTATTTGACCCAGAAATCCATGAGTTTGTGGGTACCCAGAAAGCCCGACTCGGCCTACTATGGACTATGGGTCGGTTCGATCCGAAAGTTAATGGGCTAGATTTTGGCTTATGATGTTCAAACTCGATAGACCCGAGCCCAATAAGGCCCAATAAGCCCAGCCCGTATAAACTCGGGCCATAAATCTGAATATATTAAATAATTATGGATTGATTGATTCTATGATCATGATGTCATAGATGATAAATGAATATATATTATATGTAGGTTTATGTAGGATGATGTATATATATATATATATATCTCTGTTGTCAAAGGATGAAGCAACAAAGAATCAAATTTAGAAGCATTCATAGTGCAATTTACAACATTGCCAAACTAAAACTAACTAATTAATTCATTTTGACATGATTAAACACAACATAAGTAGAAATTTTTTGTTTATTAATTAATGTATTTTCCTAATATTATGATGGTGCATTACTTTTTTGACATACATATATATAATATTCAATGAACTATACTGTAACTAATTTGCCCCATCAAGTAAACCAAATAGTGATAGATGTTATTACAGCATCTTGAAGATATATATTTAGCTCTATAATTTGTTGAATAAGTTATTTTTGAAAGTCCAATTGAGACCGACCCAAATGGGCTTATTGGGTCCGACCCATAAAACCCGATAAAAATCCAGCCCAAATCCAACCAGATAAAGAGTACGGGCTTTCATATTTGTAACTAAGTCCGCCCGACCTTGCCTAAATTTTTTCAAATTATAAAATGAACTTGACCCGATTCAAACCCAACAAATTTGAACCGGACTTGCCCAACCCGACCCAATAACAAGACTACGTAATATTCCTATATATTGCGCGCTCATTCAATTTTAATTTATATTCATATAGGCAGCCTAGCGGCCAGCAGGTGAGTGATGCTGCAAAGTTGAAACATGGAGCAGTTGTTTATCTCGGTCAATATATTTGTCTCTTTTTTTGTTTTATGGGTGCTCGCTCCTACTTGTCCATTTGTTTATCGTTTTTGAAAAACAAAAATAACTTTAAGAAAAATAAAGCCTTGAGCGAGCTCCTTCAGATTTTTGATCTAGCGGTCTAATATTTTGGCTTGCCTTTTGAGTTTTCAAATTTACATTGTACATATATATATTAATTTTAGCCATCGAATGTTGTTCAATCCACCTGTTATAAATGTGTTTTCTTGTGTGTCCTCCAATCACATATATTAAAAGATTACATTCCATTATTGTGATAACTTTTCATATTACATTTTGATATATAAAATAATTCGTATATATGTATTATAATTAAAACTATTCATCCTCTACATAATCATTTAAAGATCATTTGTGCAAAAAAAATTAATAAATTTGAAGGTAATTTAGTTATTCATATCTATTAAATAATTTAATGTTAACGGTAATAAAGAATATCATTATGGTGAACCGTATATTTAATTTACAGATAGAAAATGCTAAATGAAATCCCATTTAGTTCAATTTTTATGTAATTGATTTTCAATTGATACTTTATAAATTAAAGAGTTCTTATTATATACAAATTATTTGATAAGTTAAAAGAGTAAAATGTAAGTATTATCGAATATTAAACATCAAAGAAGTTTCTCCCCTTTAATTAAAAAAAACATCAAACAAGTTTGGAAGTAAATTAGATAAAGAGAAAAAAGCAAAGGAAAATAAAAAGGAAAAGGGAAAGTGAAAAGAGAAAATAAGGAGGCCGGTGTTGGGTGTTGGGTGTTCGGGTGAGAATGGGATTGACATAAAGAAAACCCCTGCACGCACAAACACACGAATAGCTTTATCTACAAAAATAAATAAAGTCAGAATTATATACTACACATTAGAGTTTGGTTGACTACAAAATAATTATTTTAAAGCGTTACTATTTAAAATATTATAATTAATCATATTAATTGATTATAGATATTTCATTTATTATAAAAATAGACATAAAATATTTTTAAGTTATTAGAATAATATTATTTATTGATTATTATATCTTATAATTAATTGATGTAGCTAACTATAATTATTCAAATAGCATTTATTATTATTTTATAGTGGTAACTCATATATTGATTGTGCATATCGAGCCATAAAATCCTCAAAATTATGCCAATCTATTCCCACATGCTCGAAAGCCTCTGGTGGTTGCTCATATATTTTTTCTCTCCTTGATGTCAATGGTTTCAGCTCGTCATCCTCTGAACCATATTCGTCTCGTTCATGCTCTACAATCATATTATGCATAATCACGCAAGCCATCATGATGCTCCGTACAGTAGATTTATTCCACATACGAGCAACCCCCGAATGATGCCAAAGCAAGCTTGCAGTATACCAAATTATATTTTAACATCTTTACGATATGACTTTTGATACCTAGATAATTTATTTTTCTCATTAGTAGGTTTTGGAAATGATTTAATAAGTGTAACTCATTTTCGATAGATACTGTCCGCCAAATAATAGTCCATACTGTAATTGCGGCTGTTAACATTGTACACCACATGTGGCGCCCATCCTGCTGTGATAGAATTTAGCAAGCACAGCCATTTTGTTAAATTTCTAAATAACTTCTAATAAAAAAAATATACTTTTTTAAGCATATTCAAAAAGATTTCATAGACACTATTGGAGAGAATGAGCACCTCTTGAGGCGTGAGCTATGGTTTGTGGTGCGCGGGTTGTCTCTATTGCTGGGTCACGGTAGGTAGGCAATGGATGTGTGTCGTTTGAAGTGACCGTTTGTGCACCAATCCCCAATGGAAGAATAATGAGAAGATAGAACTAGTGTACAGGTGTCAGTTAAGAACTAGGCTCGACTAAGAACTCGTAGCGTCTAGGACTTGGGCGTAGGGTCCATGAGCATCATCGTCGTCGTCATTCAGAGAAGAAGAGAGAGCAAGAGAGGAGAGAACTGGAGAGGCCGAAGTTTGAGGCTTTTTTGTTTAAAGGTGAGTGGTACTTGATGGGTAAGCTAATGGAGGGGTAATTTTTTACCGATGAACAGCTTTGCTCATATAGCTAGCACCTACGACTACCCAAACAAAAGGATAATTATGCCCATCTCCAATTCTTACTAAAAACGGAATAGTCATCGAACAGTCCCAAGCCTTTTTTCCCCGCATTAAAGCCATATTAAAGTAAGAAATGGAGATCAATCTGCCAAACTTTGGCCCAGATGAAGGAATTAGATAAATTAGTCCTAGAAGAAGAGTTAGGCACAATCTATTAACTTCAACTTGGATGTACATAGGAAGTTGCCCTCCATTTCTTATTTCAACTGGCATGCATTGGTAAGGGAAGAGGTTTGAACCTCTCTACCTCATGCACTTGAAAGGGTCGTTTCTTCAACATATCTGCCACACATCTCAAACCACAGAAAACAAGGATAACCCCGATAGGAAGATTGAATGTTTCAACTCTTCAGCTTATAAAACAATTCTGTTGTGTCTGACTAAAAGATTGTTAATACAACCGGTGTCGGGAAGCCGCTGAATATAGGCAGCAAGGCGAATTAAAAATGATAAGAAGTAAAACGGCAAACAAGTGAATGCTGCTGGAATTGTGGCGCAAGTCATTTTTTCCTTTACAGCAACCTCAGTGGCGGTAAAATTGTGGCGCCAGGTTAATGCTGCTGGAATTTCTTAGTTCCGGGAATTCCTTATACAAGGAATAGCAAATTATATCAAAGAAGCATCGTTAGTGAAACCTGAAACAAACCATATGCAGAGGAACTTCTGGAGCAAAAGGATGCAATATCTTTAGCCAAAGTCTTGAAAGTAAGCAAACTTTTCACCTCCTTACGGAAAGCTACGAACGTAATCTATGTCCATCTGTATGAAACAAGAACCTCGTTAATGGTCATCAAAGAAAACTTGTCAAAAGAAAATCCAGCTTGAAACTTACTGATTTGGAAAGCTCTTTAGCTTTCTCATCATCAAAGCCTAGAGATGCCAAGATCTTATGACCTGCTGACTCCTTTTCAGACCAAACACCAAGAAGCAAATGAGTAACTGTTATTTCTCCATTTTGTCCTGCATTAAAGAATGCAATCTCAATAACAAGTAATGATCAAATCTCAACATGGAACCACAGAATTATGCATCTAGAACCCATGTAGTTGGAAAGGTGGAGCATATCCCAGGGCAAGTTAATGGAGAATTAACCAAGTAATAACTCCATGTAAGAATGCAGTTTTAAGTAGTAATAAAAAACCAAAAATCACTCTCTAAAATTACTGAACATAAAGTCACAAAACCTGCTTTTAGTTTCTGATCAACAGCCCAGTCAAGGGCCCGCTGAGCTGCTTCAGTCAATGGAGGATGCTCAGGGCTGAAAACATACATGTCTGATTTTCCGAGTAAATTTACAGTTTCATCTCGAACCTTGAAAAGTGTAATTCCATTAGCTCTAAGAAACTTTGCAGCCAGGCTTGTTCCTGAAGTACAAAAATAATATTTTCAAACAATAGGAACACAGAAAAAGAACACTAAACAAATATTAACAGAGACCAAAAGCACTTGGAACGATGGAAGCCAAGGGAGCTTCCAGATGATTTTTTGCATGAAATACTTCTTGAAGTGAGCACTTTATGCTCCTGCCAACCAAACTCATCATGGTAAAGAGATCAAAGAAGAAATAAGTTTCTGGTCAGGAAGAAAAGACATCTCCTAGTCCGTGATGTAAAAATGATTAAGCTTTTTGCCTATGGTTCCTACAAAGATAACAAAAACCATAGTACGGACTTCAAACGCGCCATTTTTTAACAATTAGAGCTTTTGCTTCAGAGAAAACAATAAACCCCAAGTTCAAAACCATACAAGTTTCTTGAATCCTGAAGTACATCCGCACTTTACTTTAGATAAATTACCCAGTTAGAAATATATTGTTATCCAGAATAGAAGAGGAGCCACTTCTTTGATGAGAAAGCACATACAGGGATTATAACTAGGATTAAGAAACACATATCTACTCTATTTTATATATGTCAGGAAAGCATGAACATGACGTATGAACATGAAAGCACAAATACAAATCAAAATGAGCTTGAGAAAATCTTACAAACCTTCAACCAAAATCCCCATTAGAAGCGCTTCAGTCCCTGTATTGGGATATTTAAGTTTCCTCGCTTCCAATTCAGCCATTGCAAACGACTTTATTGCTCTGGCCGACCATCTAAACATCAAAATTCAAGCAATAAATTCATTCACATGAGAAATAAACACACAAAAATACACGAAATGCAAAGACACTAGAAACTTACTTGGGGGTTTTCCCTGTAGAAATCCTATCGGGCTTCCTGGAAAATAAAAGCGGGAATCCGAAGCAACCATTGTCAGCCAACTCTCATATTAGGTAAGGAAAAAAGAAAACCCAGGAAAACTTACGATGTTGGGAGGCTGAAAAGGACCCTGGCGACAGCTGTCCGATGCTTTGAGGCCAAATGTTTTAAATTCGGAATTCGAATTACGAGCCTTTTCCCGAGAAAGGTAGTCGATTGTTTGTAGAGGGAAACATGGCATGGAAGGGACGGAGAAGAAATGCTAGGATTTGTGTGGGGTTGAGAGATGGAGAGTGAAATTGAGAGCGTGATTGAGGTGGAGGCCATGTTTTATGCCCAATTGCGAGAAACCCTAATGGGGTTTCGGTCGCGGGGTTTAGAGTTGTCCGAGTTCGGGTGTGGGTGTAAGTCTCGTTCTCTCGTATTCAGACGTCTGTACTCTCAGCCTACGAGGAATGAAGATATTGGTTTGATCGATCTTAAGTTCTTAACGGCTCAAAACAATTATTATGTTCTCGTGTTTTTACGAAGTGATTATTGATTAGTTTAGAAGAATCCCATTTCTACATTTAAGAAGAATTTCATCTCAATATCGAAGAGAATCGAACTTAAAACTTTTCGATGTGAATTGTAATATAATACTAGCATTGATAAGGCTTAGTTGCATGCTAGCCAACTAATCTATGTGGATCGAACACTTTATAATATATTTGAGGATTAATTCTTGAGTAAATCATTGTTACTTCTTAATAACTTTTAGTTTTATTGAAAACCTTTAATACTTGTATATTAAACAAAATAAGACCTTACTTCAAATTTTTTTTATTCAAAAGCCCCTAAACAGAAATTATAAATAAAAAATTCCACATGTGTCCTTTTTTTTTGTCCTTTTTACCCCATGTGCCCCTTAGTGTTTGATTTTTTTGACCTCTTTGAGCCTTTATTATATTATACATATAATAAATATTATATATATATATATTATATAGTTACGATTGAATTTTTTCTAGAAAATAAAAAATAAAATCCGTATTGTCTAGGGTTCAACGACAGGATATAGAATTTTTTTTTTTTTTTTTTTTGGGGGGGGGGGGGGGGGGGGGGGAAAGGGGGTGGTGGTGTGGAGATGGTGGTGTAAACTCGTACGACATAGGGTTAAATTCTTGAATTTTGGTACAAAATTCAAGAATTAAACCCTAAACTATACGAAATTAACCAAATTATTTAATATCGGAAGATAAAGAATTTTTAAATTTAAAAGTAATTTTGAAAAATTACTGCTTTTAATTATCTTACTTTAAGTTAGATTAGATATTCATATTATTTTTAAAATGAGCAACTGAAAAAAAAAATATAAATATGAGTAATATTTTAATAATCCTCAATATAATCTTATAATAAAAAAATAAAAAGTAATGTTGAAATCATGATAAATTTTAGTAAGTGTTTTTTAGATTGTTGTTGATGGCATTAGTTGTAATTTATATAAAAACTATGGTCTATTTTAAATTGTATAGTCATTTGATTAGTCAAAAAAAGTAATGTTGAAATCATGATAAATTTTAGTAAGTGTTTTTTAGATTGTTGTTGATGGCATTAGTTGTAATTTATATAAAAACTATGGTCAATATAATCTTATAATAAAAAAATAAAAAGTAATGTTGAAATCATGATAAATTTTAGTAAGTGTTTTTTAGATTGTTGTTGATGGCATTAGTTGTAATTTATATAAAAACTATGGTCTATTTTAAATTGTATAGTCATTTGATTAGTCAAAAGATCTATGAGTTTAATTTTTCTATATGCAAGTTTTTGAATAAATTTACATGTTAGTAGGGACCTATGAGTTAATTGCCCTTAATTCTTTCAATATAGATCTTTTGGTTTAAATTAATAAATAGACAAATATTTGCGTCTCATTGTGAGGAACTTCACCCTTAATTATTCTCTTAATTTTAACGATTTTTGTATAGATACATATATATTTGAGAGAAGAGTTTATGCATATGTAATATCAATTTTATCTTTAAGAAAATTTTATTTCTCATTACATATATAATATAATAGTATGATGTAGGCCCGTATTAATGGCTACATAATATGTTTTTTCTTTGACAGTAAAAATTAATATACATTAAATATCGATTGAAATAATTTAATTATAATGTAAATAAAAATTAATTGCATTCAGTGGTCAAATTAGTTCAACAGACATACTCTATTTTTGGAATAATATAGTATATTTGATAGCATAAGCTTTTAGGTTATGTTTTTCAAAATTTCACTATTTTAAAAAAATTATTTTTAATTTCAAATTTAATAACTTCACTCCATTGTCTTTTTGAATAATTTTTTATTTATTCCAAGATATATACTTATTTATGTATCGGGGCAGTTATCCTATGCTCGCTCAAAAATCCTGTTTTCTATTCAAAAGATTCAACTTTGGAGATTGAGATAAATTTCATTATAATAAACAATTATCCTAATTTGTTGGAAATACCCTAAAATGATTGTTTTTCAGTTAATTTTATAGCTCGTACAACCGAATTGTATAGACAAAATTAAGATTGTTTTAGTGCGAAGTGCGTATGTAATCAATAAATCATCGCGCTTGAATTAGAGAGTAAGCTAACACATCAACACTTCATGACATCATATTAAGACATAAAAACTTGTATTTGAATTCAATGCCTAAGAGCACCAAGCCCTGAGTCTCTGTGGCTTGAAAACTTGTATTTGAATTCAATGTCTGTGACCTCCGAGCTGAGCCCGTCTCCTGGTTTCATTTCATTCGGAATACTTCAAAGGGCGTCTTCTAAGGGCTAGCTTCATTTTCTGCCTTTTCGTTCGAGGTAGATTGTCCACTTTGGATCGCCTAGGTTCATTTGGTGCTCAAGGTAATTATAATTGCATTATATGTAATCTGGTTAAGGGTGAGCACAATATTGTACGATGCAGATATTGTCAATATTCAAATCAAAATCTTTAAAACTTTCAAAATGCGATACAATTTATATTTTCTAAAATTAAAAATGAAATGGTTTCGAACTAAACAATTACTAGTGATTTGATTTGGATAGATACAGTTTAGGCATGATAAAAAAATATGTGATATATAGATGATATGAGCTCAAATAATCATATTTCCAACCAAAACATTTTAAGATCTTTCATTCATACATTCAAAATTTGTATTGGTGGACATCATACTTTCAAATAAGTTTCTTTCATCCATACATTCACAATCTTAAAATTTCTTTATTTAAAATATTCCGACCAAAATATAAAAAATTAAAGCATAAACAGGGTCTAGCATATCCAATTTAAAACATTCTTAAAGTTCCAACATTTAAAGTGCAAGGGAGCAAACAAGCAATATCATATAAAAGCCATTAAGTAACAACCAACACTATGTAC
Organism: Prinsepia uniflora; assembly: GCA_032719365.1. Lineage (NCBI taxonomy): Eukaryota > Viridiplantae > Streptophyta > Magnoliopsida > Rosales > Rosaceae > Prinsepia > Prinsepia uniflora. Next base: position 105,947 of record CM064869.1, on the reverse strand, counting down.
TCATGTACATAAGGCACATGGTAGATTTAAATATTAATAAAAATTAATATATTCATTAATAGTCTGATTTGTATTTAATGAATTTCAAAATGAAAATATAAAATCAAACTATTACTAACAGAGCAGTTTGAAATTTTGTTTAATTTTTATCCCTGTTCATACCATATCCGCCCAGTTCTACCAGAAGGCCCAAACCGACCAGGAGGCCCAATCTATCGCCAAATACCACATCAGCCTAGACCAACTTCGAAGGCCCAGCCCTTTGTCAGTTGGCACGTCGGCCCTAACCGACTCGAAGGTCCAGCCCTGTACTAGCACCATGCCACAACTCTGGAGGCCCAGTCTTCCCTCGGTCGGTACATCAGCCCAGACCGACCCGAAGACCCAGTACTTCCACCCAACACAAGCCCAAGGGGTCCAGACCCACTCAAATGAGTAAAACCTAGTAGGATCTGGCTAACGCCGACACGTGGACATCCCCTACCTCCACATGTCGATCCCACAACAACTGGCATTTGTCCCACATCGGGAGAATGTATTTATTATATTCACCATAACTATACAAAAAAGGTCCATTTGTCATATAAAGGTAACTAAACATTTACTATTCACAATCACTTTTACACTATACTATTCACTACTCCCCTTATATCTCAGACCGACCACTGATTTGGGCGTCGAAGTACCTTTGGGCTGGTACCATACTGGTGCCTATTGTAACAACCCGTACCTACGGGAAGGGTAAAAAATGTAATTTCTGTGAAGTTTTGTAAAAAGGACGATTTTGCCCCTGTGAATAGTAAATGAAAAGTTGACTTTTTGTACGATTGATTGGATGAGTGTTAGCCCTTGACCGTGACGTAGGTTAGGACGTCACGAGTCCGTAGACAGGCGGCAGGTTCGATTCGGACAATCGGAGGAGAAGTTATGATGTACGGAAGGTTGAGGGCGTTACCGTAATTTTGAGCTAAATGGGAAAATGTTGACTTTTTGGAGGATGTGTGATTTTCACGTAGACCGAGAACCGTTGGATAGGTCTCGACGTCCTGAGTTCAACGACAGGCGGCACGCTGTCATCGGACGTCGGACGGAAAAGATACGGGTCTGGAAAGTCTGAGGGCAAAATGGTAATTTGTGCAGAAGGGCATTTTGGTCATTTTTCCTCAGCCCAATCAGATAAGGGCAAGTGGCAGATATTTTGGGCTGGCCTATTGCTGAGGGACACGTGGGGGACCCTAGATGGTTCCAGGAGGAACTCAAGTGTGCACGGCCACACCTTGTACAAAAATCAAACCGTGTTTGGGTTTGAAGCACAGAAAACAGAGAGGAGTTTGGGTGAGGCGGTGATCGATCTGGAGGCCAGGGAGAGTGAGGAGTGACTGGTGAGAGTGACAGAGAGACGTGGGTGAGGTGCTGATCGCGTTTTGGGATTGGAATCGTGCACGGCGGCACGGTGGTGGTGCGGCGAACGTGTGAGGAAAACAGAGAAGATCGTGGACGGTGGAGGCTGTTGTGTCGTGTGGTGAGGCAAACCAGGGCGGTAGGAGACTCAGGAGGTTGAGGGGAGTCCCACGAGCACGGTGGTGGTTGACGGTTCTCACGGCGGCGCCGGAATCGAAAGGTAAGCCGTTTACTCTGTTTTTCGTGGATTTTTCAAATGCAAAGTCGTGATGATGGGCTTAGAGTCGAGGGATTAGGAAGTCAGGGTGTTGTTCAGGGAGGTCTTAGGCGTCGTTTGTGGTGGTTGCCGTGACGGGAGGATCACGGTGGCTGGTGGTTCGACGGCGAGTATCCAATACTCTGTTTTGGCCGTGATTTCAAACTTGAAGTCGTGGACTTCGGGGATGAATCGACGGATTCTGTGAGTTGGGTAGGACTAAGTAGGGTCCTAGGATGGTGCTGGTATCACCACCGTGAAGGGGGAAGCTGTGGACGGCCGGGAAGGAAAACAGAGCTCACGGCAAGGTTTTTCGAGGTTGAAGACGAAGGGTTCTAGGCCGTGATTGCTGGATTTTAGGATTGGGTTTGATTGCAGGGAACTGGACGAAGCTAGTGGGATTGAAATGGAGAAGAATGGTGGGTGAACGGCGGAGAACCGGTCACGCCGGTTCAACTGTGTTGAACCGGGTGACTCGAGGTTGAAGGTGACTGTAGCAGGCGCGTGAGGCCCACGCGCAGCCACTTTGGGCGGCGCGTGGGGGCGCGTGGGAAGGAATCCAGTTAAGCGTCCAACATGAGTTTAACTCTAAATGTCCTAAGGAGTCCAATGGTATAGTTTTCGGGTTAATCGGACGGTGTTACGGAATGGTTCGGAAATCCGTACGATTTAGGGTTTATGATTAAAATATTATTAAATTCCCGAAAAATTGGGGAAAATAGGGAAGGTATCCTTAATGTTATTGTGACCCTATTTGGTATCTATTGACAGGACGGGAGACACCGGAGACGGTTGAGGAGCACACGGAGCGCGAGTGACGTGTCGTAAACTGTGAGTGGACTTTTTCTTATTTCCGAGCATGCCAAACTGTTTTAATTACTGTTTTATGATTCTATGTGTGTTTTTATGTTTTACATGATGGTTATTCGTGATTGAGATGTTTGCACGTTTTTCGAGATATTTTCGGGGTTTTACACGTTTTTCGAGAAAAGGCCGATTTTCAGATTTTGATGCCATATTTGAGAAATTCACCCTATAACTGTTTTCTGATGATGGTAAATGGGTTATGAAACATGGTTAGGGATTTCCTCTGGTTTTTAGTATGGAAATGGATTTTCCGGATTTGGGTTCGGAATGCCGGTTCTGAACGCCGGAAGGGCTTCAAACCGGGGATTTCGAATTCGGATTTGGCGATGGATTTTGAATTGGTTTTACACTGGATATGGATTGGATTTGCTGGATCTGGATATGGGTTTAAAGACCCGGATTGATATTGATGGGGGACGGGCCCGGATTGAGTTTAAAGACTCGGGAGTTTAAAGACTCGGATATTATGATATTACCCCCATAGGCCTATTGAGTTTAAAGACTCGGGAGTTTAAAGACTCGGATTTATATGTGAGGCCTGGTTGAGTTTAAAGACTCGGATAGGTCCAGCAGGTTTGATCGGGTTATACTCTGGTTTCTTATGATGTTTTATAGTGTATCTGTTTCTTATGGTATTTATAGTGTCTCTGTTTCTTATGTTTTTCATATTATGATTTTCTCATACTTCATTGGCATGCCTGGTTTTAAACCGGAGGGAACAAATGATTTTATTTTTCCTTACGTTGATTTGCCGGTAAACGGTTTTAAAACTTTTATTCTTCTTGGTCCACTCACACCTTTTGTTTCAATTTTCCCTCCAGGTCGTGGTGATAGCGCCGGGGTGAACGTTGAGGCAGAGATCGAGGCATAGGGCTTCCGACGTTCTTCCGTTGCGGACTTAGACTTGTAGGACTTTTGGTGCCCATTTTGTAGAACTATGCTCTGACTTACTGTTGTATATATTTACTCCTTCGTCTGATGGTTATGCTTATAGTTGTATTAAGTTTATTTTGGTTTTGTAAGTGTGATTGTCAGACGGGAGCAGGGTTCATCCCGAGTATCGAGGTGATATTTGGGACGGGTCCTGACAATTGGTATCAGAGCATAGGTTGTGTCATTTTGTGTTGGGTCTAGGTTATTATACTAACTCTATGCCTCTTTCAGCGTCCGATTGATCATGCCTCCGAGACGTGAACCCCCTCCACGACCTGAAGATGAAGCGGCGAGAGGGACTGAGAGTGCTTCGATCGAGAGAGCCCAGAGGCTTGGGGCTACTACGTTCAGCGGTGGGGCTGATCCCGAGGAAGCTCACCGATGGATCACCCGACTCGAGCGTATTTTTGGGGTGATGCACTGTCCTCCCGAGGATCGGGTGTTGTTAGCCACTTTTCTGTTGGATGGAGCTGCCTACGAGTGGTGGTATACGCTGGAACTGTCCGGCTGGGATGCACATACTGTGACCTGGGAGACGTTCCGGGAGAGGTTTCTAGATCAGTACTATCCCCGTTCTTTCAGGGATGCGAAGGAAGCGGAATTCCTTCACTTGAAGCAAGGAAACTTGACAGTGGCTGAGTATGAGCAGAGGTTCCAGATGCTATCTCGTTTTGCTCCGGCATTTGTGGCGACTGAGGCGGAGAAGTGCCGCCGGTTTGAGTTGGGTCTCCGGGGAGAGATCAGGGCCATAGTGACAGCCGGCTCTTTTGCTACTTTCCGAGAGTTGTCTGATGCTGCTGTCAGGGTGGAGGCCAGTTTACCTGCTCGACCACAGTATTCGGGCAGTGTTCGACGCCGGGAGCAGTCATTCCCAGGAGCATCGAGTCAGAGGCCCCCGAAACGGGGTAATTTTGGTGGATCACTATCGGCTGGTGGAGCCCGGTATGGCAGACCAGGCAGTTTTCAGGGCTCAGGATTTCGAGGAGCTAGGTCACAGCCGACTCCTCAGGCGAGTGCGACTTCAGTGGCTTCGACAGGGAGGCATACCGGTGGACCCGGTAGAGACACTTGCATCTACTGTGGGGAGCGAGGACATTTCCGTCGGGAGTGCCCATTGTTAGCCACGGAGGGGTGGAGCAGGTAGGGGTGCAGTAGAACCCGGGCGGAGTACTGCATCAGTATCAGGGGCAGCAGGCCCTAGGGGTGGCGGTGGTGCCACGAGCAGTTCCAGAGGGCGCGGTAGGTCATCGGGACCACATGCGCGAGTTTTTGCGATGACTCAGCAGGAGGCTAGGTCAGCACCGGGAGTGGTGACAGGTACACTCACCATACTTGGTCACACTGTTTTTACTTTGATAGATCCCGGGGCTACCCATTCATTTGTAGCTCGGAGTTGTAGTCTGGTTAAGGAGAGGGAGGTGTCTACTTTGGATTGTGCGTTAGGAGTGAGTACACCTACTGGGGAGGTGTTGGTAGTGACTCAGGTCTTGAGAGAGTGTCCGGTACTGGTAGGCCAGGTGGAGTTACTGGCAGATTTGTTACTCTTGGATTTACGGGACTTTGATGTGATCTTGGGTATGGACTGGTTGACGAGACATCATGCTTCTATCGAATGTTTCGATAGGAGAGTGACTTTTCGGAGTCCCGGATTATCAGAGACTACATTTCAGGGGGATCAGCGTGCACTTCCTACGGGAGTTATTTCGGCACTCGAGGCTAGTAAACTGTTACGGAAGGGGTGCCAGGGTTACTTAGCTCATGTGGTGGATACACGTGCTACGCCAGAGAGGGCGGAGGATATACCAGTGGTACGGGAGTTTCCCGATGTTTTTCCCGAAGAGTTGCCAGGACTACCCCCACACCGAGATCTTGAGTTTACGATTGAGCTTCTACCAGGTACACAACCTATTTCTCAGACTCCTTATCGTATGGCACCTGCCGAATTGAGGGAACTTAAGGCCCAGTTGCAAGAATTGGTCGATATAGGATTCATTCGACCGAGTATGTCACCTTGGGGAGCACCTGTTTTGTTTGTCAAGAAAAAGGACGGAGGATTGAGATTGTGTGTGGACTACAGGCAACTGAATAAGGTAACTATTCGGAATAAGTATCCCCTACCCCGGATTGATGATTTGTTTGACCAGCTCAAGGGAGCACAGTATTTCTCGAAGATTGATCTTCGCTCCGGTTATCACCAGTTAAGGGTTAAAGAGGAGGATATACCGAAGACAGCTTTCCGGACCAGGTACGGTCACTATGAGTTTGTGGTGATGCCTTTTGGTTTGACTAATGCCCCAGCAGCTTTTATGGATCTTATGAACCGAGTGTTCCGGCCCTACTTGGATCGTTTTGTGATTGTTTTCATTGATGATATTTTGGTGTATTCGAAGAGTGCGAAGGCGCATGAGAAACATCTGAGGATCGTGCTTAAAACGTTGAGGGAGCATCAGTTGTATGCGAAGCTCAGTAAGTGTCAGTTCTGGTTGACCAGTGTTGGATTTCTTGGCCATGTGATTTCGGCCGAGGGCATTCGTGTGGATCCTCAGAAAGTTGAGGCGGTAGCCAATTGGGAACAGCCTAAGACGGTGACGGAAATTCGGAGTTTTCTGGGTTTGGCAGGATATTACCGGCGTTTTATTGAGGGCTTTTCTATTCTTGCAGCACCATTGACGAGGTTGACACGGAAGGGAGTTCGATTTGAGTGGGATGAGAACTGTGAACAGAGTTTCCAGGAGCTTAAAAGGCGGTTAACATCTGTTCCTGTGTTAGCCCTTCCAGATGATAGTGGGGAGTTCGAGGTGTACAGTGACGCTTCTTTACAAGGTTTGGGTTGTGTCTTGATGCAGCACGGGAAAGTGATTGCTTATGCTTCCCGGCAATTGAAACCCCATGAGGTGAACTACCCTACACATGACTTGGAACTGGCTGCGGTGGTTCATGCATTGAAGATTTGGCGACATTACTTGTACGGTGAGAAGTGCAGGATCTTTACGGACCACAAGAGTTTGAAGTATTTGTTCACTCAAAAGGAATTGAACCTCAGACAGCGCCGTTGGTTGGAGTTACTTAAGGACTACGACTGTACTATTGAGTATCATCCAGGGAAGGCTAATGTGGTAGCCGATGCTCTGAGCAGGAAGTCAGCTGGATCTTTGTCGCATTTGAGGACAGTACGGTTACCTTTGTTGGTTGAGCTCCGTAAGTTGGGAGTAGAGTTGACTGTGGATGATCAGGGAGCCCTCCTAGCGAGTTTCCATGTGCGACCCGTTTTGATTGATCAGGTGATTGATGCTCAGTTTGAGGACCCTATTCTGGGCATCATTCGGATTGAGGTCGAGGCTGGAGAAAGACAGGATTTTGAGATCCGTGAGGACGGAGCCTTGGTTAAGAATGGACGGTTGTGTGTACCTGAGGATGAAGTTTTGAAGAAGGTGATACTGGATGAGGCTCACTGTTCAGCTTATGCGATGCACCCTGGTGGGACCAAGATGTATCGTACACTTCGAGAGCATTACTGGTGGTCAGGGATGAAACGTGAAATTGCAGAGTATGTCAGTAGATGTTTGATTTGTCAACAGATAAAAGCCGAGCGGCAGAGACCTTATGGAGCAATGCAACCTTTGCCGATTCCCGAGTGGAAATGGGATCACTTGACTATGGATTTTGTGTTCAAGCTTCCGAGAACACCGAAGGGACACGATGGTGTGTGGGTTGTTGTGGATCGACTTACGAAGTCTGCTCATTTCTTGCCAGTACGGGAGAACTTCAGGCTGGAACAGTTTGCACAGTTGTTTATTAATGAGATTATTCGATTACATGGGACTCCGGAGTCGATAGTATCTGATAGAGATCCGAGATTCACTTCTCGATTTTGGCAGAGCTTACAGGAAGCTTTTGGGACTAAATTACACTTCAGTACTGCTTTTCATCCTCAGACTGATGGGCAGTCTGAGCGGATTATTCAGATTCTCGAGGATATGATGCGAGCTTGTGTGCTTCAGTTTCAGGGTACTTGGGAATCACATCTGCCTTTGATGGAGTTCGCCTACAATAATAGTTTTCAGGAGAGCATTGGGATGGCTCCTTATGAGGCTTTGTATGGACGGCAGTGTCGGACTCCACTGTGTTGGACTGAGGTTGGTGAGAGGAGGTTGACTACTTCTGAGCTGGTGGAGCTTACTCAGGAAAAAGTGGCATTGATTAGGGATCGATTGAAAGCAGCGCAGGACCGCCAAAAGAGCTACGCTGACCGTAGGATCAGGGACTTGGAGTTTGCGGTTGGAGACTGGGTTTTTCCTGAAGCTATCTCCTTGGAAAGGAATTGTACGATTTGGCAGACGAGGGAAGTTGAGTCCTCGTTACATTGGACCGTATGAGATTTTGGAGCGGATTGGTCCTGTAGCTTATCGGTTGGCCTTACCAGCAGATTTGGAAAAGGTACATAATGTCTTTCATGTTTCCATGCTTCGGAAATATATTCGAGATGATTCGCATGTTTTGGAAGCACAACCAGTGGAACTGAGGGAAGACTTAAGTTTTGAAGAGCAACCTGTTGCAATCTTGGATCGGAAGGATAAAGTGTTGCGAAGGAAGACGGTTCCCTTAGTGAAGGTATTGTGGAGGAATCATCAGGTCGAAGAAGCTACTTGGGAACCCGAGGCCTTGATGCGAGAGCAGTACCCTTATTTATTTCACTGAATTTCGGGGACGAAATTCTTTTTAGGGGGGTAGATTGTAACAACCCGTACCTACGGGAAGGGTAAAAAATGTAATTTCTGTGAAGTTTTGTAAAAAGGACGATTTTGCCCCTGTGAATAGTAAATGAAAAGTTGACTTTTTGTACGATTGATTGGATGAGTGTTAGCCCTTGACCGTGACGTAGGTTAGGACGTCACGAGTCCGTAGACAGGCGGCAGGTTCGATTCGGACAATCGGAGGAGAAGTTATGATGTACGGAAGGTTGAGGGCGTTACCGTAATTTTGAGCTAAATGGGAAAATGTTGACTTTTTGGAGGATGTGTGATTTTCACGTAGACCGAGAACCGTTGGATAGGTCTCGACGTCCTGAGTTCAACGACAGGCGGCACGCTGTCATCGGACGTCGGACGGAAAAGATACGGGTCTGGAAAGTCTGAGGGCAAAATGGTAATTTTGTGCAGAAGGGCATTTTGGTCATTTTTCCTCAGCCCAATCAGATAAGGGCAAGTGGCAGATATTTTGGGCTGGCCTATTGCTGAGGGACACGTGGGGGACCCTAGATGGTTCCAGGAGGAACTCAAGTGTGCACGGCCACACCTTGTACAAAAATCAAACCGTGTTTGGGTTTGAAGCACAGAAAACAGAGAGGAGTTTGGGTGAGGCGGTGATCGATCTGGAGGCCAGGGAGAGTGAGGAGTGACGGGTGAGAGTGACAGAGAGACGTGGGTGAGGTGCTGATCGCGTTTTGGGATTGGAATCGTGCACGGCGGCACGGTGGTGGTGCGGCGAACGTGTGAGGAAAACAGAGAAGATCGTGGACGGTGGAGGCTGTTGTGTCGTGTGGTGAGGCAAACCAGGGCGGTAGGAGACTCAGGAGGTTGAGGGGAGTCCCACGAGCACGGTGGTGGTTGACGGTTCTCACGGCGGCGCCGGAATCGAAAGGTAAGCCGTTTACTCTGTTTTTCGTGGATTTTTCAAATGCAAAGTCGTGATGATGGGCTTAGAGTCGAGGGATTAGGAAGTCAGGGTGTTGTTCAGGGAGGTCTTAGGCGTCGTTTGTGGTGGTTGCCGTGACGGGAGGATCACGGTGGCTGGTGGTTCGACGGCGAGTATCCAATACTCTGTTTTGGCCGTGATTTCAAACTTGAAGTCGTGGACTTCGGGGATGAATCGACGGATTCTGTGAGTTGGGTAGGACTAAGTAGGGTCCTAGGATGGTGCTGGTATCACCACCGTGAAGGGGGAAGCTGTGGACGGCCGGGAAGGAAAACAGAGCTCACGGCAAGGTTTTTCGAGGTTGAAGACGAAGGGTTCTAGGCCGTGATTGCTGGATTTTAGGATTGGGTTTGATTGCAGGGAACTGGACGAAGCTAGTGGGATTGAAATGGAGAAGAATGGTGGGTGAACGGCGGGAGAACCGGTCACGCCGGTTCAACTGTGTTGAACCGGGTGACTCGAGGTTGAAGGTGACTGTAGCAGGCGCGTGAGGCCCACGCGCAGCCACTTTGGGCGGCGCGTGGGGGCGCGTGGGAAGGAATCCAGTTAAGCATCCAACATGAGTTTAACTCTAAATGTCCTAAGGAGTCCAATGGTATAGTTTTCGGGTTAATCGGACGGTGTTACGGAATGGTTCGGAAATCCGTACGATTTAGGGTTTATGATTAAAATATTATTAAATTCCCGAAAAATTGGGGAAAATAGGGAAGGTATCCTTAATGTTATTGTGACCCTATTTGGTATCTATTGACAGGACGGGAGACACCGGAGACGGTTGAGGAGCGCACGGAGCGCGAGTGACGTGTCGTAAACTGTGAGTGGACTTTTTCTTATTTCCGAGCATGCCAAACTGTTTTAATTACTGTTTTATGATTCTATGTGTGTTTTTATGTTTTACATGATGGTTATTCGTGATTGAGATGTTTGCACGTTTTTCGAGATATTTTCGGGGTTTTACACGTTTTTCGAGAAAAGGCCGATTTTCAGATTTTGATGCCATATTTGAGAAATTCACCCTATAACTGTTTTCTGATGATGGTAAATGGGTTATGAAACATGGTTAGGGATTTCCTCTGGTTTTTAGTATGGAAATGGATTTTCCGGATTTGGGTTCGGAATGCCGGTTCTGAACGCCGGAAGGGCTTCAAACCGGGGATTTCGAATTCGGATTTGGCGATGGATTTTTGACTACGCCCAAACTACGCATTAAATTAAACATGTAATCTGAGTGTTATGCAATTTAAACCCTTTTTGTGTAGATGTAGTATTGGTAAATAGGGATCGTTCTTAACCGGGGAAATTAGGGAACATTAATAATGTGTTAGTGGGAAATGAATAAAAGAATAATGAATAAAAGAATTAAATAATAAAAGAATTAAATCATCAAAGAACTAATAAATTAAAGAATAGATGAATAAGAGAATAAAGAAATAAAAGAATAAAGAATTAAAAGAATAAAAGAATAAAAGAATAAAGAATAAAAAGAATCAAAGAATAAAAGAATAAAAAATAAAAAAGGATCAAAGAATAAAAGAATTAAAAGAATAAAAGAATAAAATAATAAAAGAATAAAGAATTAAAAGAATACAAGAATAAAAGAATAAAGAATAAAGAATTGAAAAGGGGGGTTTTGAAAAGGAGTTGTAAATATAAAATAAATAAAACAAGTAAAAATAATTAAATACTTAATTTTACTTCTACTTTAACCTTTGTACTAGTGAATTTTCTTCAAACACATATTTTTACCAACACTCTAACATCATGCTCATATTGAACCAATCACGAAATCATACCTTAATCATCTCAAATACATGCATACATTTTTCATATTATAAATGCACCGAACAGCGGATTATTACTTATAATATGATTCACCTTAAGTAAGTGATTTAATGCGCCGAACAGCGATCAAACATTAAATCTCTTCAACTCTATCCTAAATGCCCCGAACAGCGGATCAACATTTAGTTTCGAATTGAAGTTTAAGTACTAAAACATATGAAGTAAAAGAAACTCAAAAGTAAAACACATGGAGATTGCATTCTTACTTACAAATGTTAGAAAGAAAATACCAACACATATATTGAATTATAAGTAAAACCAATAACAATAACAAGAATTTAAGTAGAGAAGTATGGATTTTCACAAGAATCACCGAACAGCGGCAGGAAACTTGTGAAGATGGAAGAAGAAATACGAGGAATTCGGTCTTAAAACTCTTGAATTGCCTTAGAATTACTTGGCCTAGGTATTTCTTAAGGAAAGCATAAAAATGTGTTTAAGAGATCTCAAAGAAATATCACAAGAACAAAGTAAAGAAGAAATGAAATTAAGAAAAATAAAAATAACATAAATTAAGAACAAGAATTAAAAGAAAGCTAATTAATAAGAAAATCTACAAGAAATTAAAATGGTCCCCAAAATTGTCTCTCAAAAGAGAGAAATAAAAGAACTAAACTAAGAACTAAGAACTAAGAACTAAGAACTAAGAAAGAAATGGAAGAATGAAACTAATTGGGGACTCCCCAAAATACAAGAATTTAAGCCCTATTTATAGGTGGAAAAAGCTATCAAAAATACATAAACAAATACAATAAAAAATGTTAAATAATGGAATGATGAGTAATAAAGATTAGTGATGATGTTTAGAAGTGGTTTGAGTTGTCAAGTTGCAAAATTGGGTTGGAAAGTGGAAGGAATTTGGGTGGAAGTTGGGTGGAAATTGGGTGGAAGCTGCTGGAAATAAATTCAGCAGAGAGCTGCTGAAAAGAGGAATGGAATTTTGGCTGGAGGCTGCTGAATGAAGGAACTGGAGCTCGGCGGGCTGCTGCTGAGACGGTGCCTGGGAGATCGACAAGCGCGCGCCGAATGGAGGAACAGCAGATCGGCCAGCGCCTGTCGACGGGTCCGCTGGGCTGGAGGAAGGACTGACGCGGGCTGGGCCTGGCGTGCTGGGCTGGTGGATGTGCGGGCTGGGCCTGGCGAGTGTTGGGCTGTGCAGCCGGGCCTGCACGGATTGGGCTGCATGGATTGGGCTGGGCTGCAAAATAAAAATTAATTAATTTATTTAGTTAATTTAGTAATATTTCACCGAAATTCGTCCATAATTTCTTCGTTATAATTCCGATCGGGAAGATTCTTTCGCCAAAATACTCCAAATTACAAACTTTATTTATTTAAACAAAAATAACACAAAATAAATTATTTTATCTATTTATTTAATATTTAAATATTAAAAGTCAAGTATAAAGGGTATAAAATAATATAAAATAATGCTTATTTGAGGACCTATCAAATACCCCCCACACTTAAACTTTGCTAGTCCCTAGCAAATACTAAAATTAAACTACAACATCAATACAAGTAACCTTTAACCATTTGTCTCAATATTTCATTATTACAATCATGGCATAAAAGATTTTCACTTAAAGCGTTTAAGCATATGGAATTCAAGAGTTAATACATTGTAACAAAATGCTTCAACAAGTATGATAATGAGTAAATATGGTGAAATGGATCTCAACATGAATAAAACAAGTATGAATCAACTCACAAGGATATGCACTCATAAATTCACTCAATTTTGTAAGGGTTTGTGTTTGCACTCAAAGTATGTGAGAAATACTCACATAATCGAAATGAAGTACTTTTGCAAAATTTCAAACAAACACCTCAAGATAAAAACAAAACATACTTGCACAAATGAACCAAAACCATAAGCTTACTCAAGTGATTGACTCCACTAATCAAAATTTACCATCTTAAGGATCATAAGGTCTTTACGAAGGTTGTAATGGGGCTAAGTTTAGAGGCAAGGAAAATATAGGACAAGTGGTGCTCAATTCGTTCCAAGACTCAATAGACTCCCAAAACGTATCATAGCTTCCCAACCTTAGTGCAATGATGTCAGTAATCCATCCTTTCGAACATAGGCCTAATTCCATCATGTTGGGCTTCACAATCATTCTTTGTGTCGGATTTACAAATGTAAGGGATTTAACTCAAACATTACATAACCAAACCTTATTACCTTGATCGAGACTCAACTTTTTTTTTTTTCTCTTTTTTTTTTCTTTTTTTTTTCTTTTTGATTTTTTTTTGATTTTTTTTTTATATCAAGGTAATAACATGTGTCAACAATACAACAAAGCTTGAGTCGATAAATCCAAATAATTCACATAAAATTCTTTCCAACATCATCATTTTCTCCTTACACAATCTTTATATCTTCAACCGAGTTCTTGGAACAAGGGTAAAGGATGTCTATACTAAGCTCAAGTGTTTAGATAATCATGGTGATGAAAGAAAGGCTTAATGTGGGCTCGAAAGGGTTAAAACTAAGGGGGTCGCAACTTGTGCGCACAAAATAGGGAACATGGATGTTTGAATTTGTGGTGTTAACCCTAATGCCTTAATCATTTCCAAAATCAGAGAGTTTATTGACTTAAAAGCTTTGAAAATCACATAGAATAAGTTCTAGTACTCTAGAGTTCATTAAAAACTATGGCAAGCAGTTATGAGGCATATGTATATCAATTTAAACAAAGAACTTATGAATCACTCATCAAAGATGTATATAAAGTTCTAAAGCTCACATAAGGTTCATATGATTCATACTTATCTTATCATGCTCGTTCATATGCCAATTTACATGCATTATCTTCAAGTTATAACACTTAATCACAAAATATTAACAAACAAATTCAAGTTGTAGTGATCATCTTTATAGCCATAACATATTCATTTCCGTTCATTTATATCATTGACAAGTTAAATGGAAACTTAAGACTCATAAAAACACTAAGTTAAAACAAAAAGATTCAAAAAAAAAAAAAAAAAACAATAATATATTTTATTTTTTTTTCATTTTTTTTTTTTCACCCTTTTTTTTATAATTTTTTTCAATTTTTTTTTTTTTTGAACAATTAAAATTGTAAACCATTCCCCCACACTTAAATTCTACATTGTCCTCAATGTAGGAAAATACGAAGTAATTAAACATAGAATCAAAGTAAGGAAGATGATTTACGAAAATAATAGGAAAACATTAAATAAACAAAATAAAAGAGAGTGAAGGGTAAAAGGATAGCAAATCTGTATTGATGACTCCTTCACATCCCAGGAACACTTTGGGTTGCCTCCCAACAAGCGCTTGAAGTTTAACGTCCATCCAGCCTAGACAGAGATGCAAGTTAGTTAGTCAGAGATGTACGTTAATTAAGAATGCAAGTTAGATATGCAAATTAAAGTTAAGGATGCAATGTGAGTTAAAGATGTAAGTTAGAGGAAGAGTGCAATGCAAGTTAAACTAAATATGCAAGTGAAGTTAAAAATGCAAGTTAAATGAAATATGAAATGCAAGTTAGAATGAAAGATGAATTGCAAGTTAAGAATTAAATAAATGAAGAAAAAGAAAATAATTTATTTACGTATGAACAATTTTTTTTTTTTTTATAATTAATTTTTTTTTAATTTTTTTATATTGTTTTTTTTTTCGGAATTTAAAAATTAAATAAATGAAGAAAAAGAAAATTTTTTTTACGAATTTTATGTTTTTTTAATTACAGAAACAATATAAAAAAAATAAAAATAAGGAAAAGTGAATATTTACCATAAGCATTTATGAACAATAAAAAGAATGAACATTATGTACAAGTATGAACAAGAATAAAATAACAAGTAAGAGAATTATAAACAAACATAAATGAAAGACTATTATGAACAAGTATGTAAGTATACTAAGAAATATAAAAGTTATGAACATGTATAAAAGGTAACAAGTAACATATATACAATATTTATTTACAAGTATGAATTAACACTAACATAGAGCTAAGATAAGATTTTTTTTTTTTTTTTTTTATTTCGATTTTTTTAATTTATTATTATTATTATTATTTTATGTTTTTTTTTTATTCCGAATTTTTTTTTCTTTCATTTAAAAATTTAAAGTCTAAAAAGACATAAACAAACAATTAATTATATAAAAATAAAATAAGTGTAAACATAAAGTTAGTGGAATATAAAGTTGATAAAATTAATGAAAAAAAAAGTTAATGGAATAAAGTTAAAGGAATATAAGTTAATGGAATAAAAAGTTAATGGAATAAAAAGTTAATGGAATAAAAAGTTAGTGGAATAAATTTAAAGTTAAAGGAATAAAGAAAAAGTTTATGAAATAAAATTAAAGTTAATGGATTAAAGAAGAAGTTAGAAAGTGTAAAGAAAAAAAAAAAAAAAAATTAAAAGTAAGGGAAAAGTGAATATGTACAATATACAAGTACAAATTAAATTAAATTATGAACAAGTATGATAGAATTTTAAATTTACATAAACAATTTGAATATGAACAAATATATAAAAAACAATTATGAACATTTATGAACAAGTATAAATTAGAAACTAAGAATAAGTAAAGTATGAGCATTATAACAAAAATAATAAGAACAATAATAAGATGGATAAATATAATATTAACAAAAGTAAAATTTATAAACAAGTATAATATGCACAATTTATATACATACACTAACAAATTAAAATGATTTTCAATTTCCCCGGCAACGGCGCCAAAAATTGACTACGCCCAAACTACGCATTAAATTAAACATGTAATCTGAGTGTTATGCAATTTAAACCCTTTTTGTGTAGATGTAGTATTGGTAAATAGGGATCGTTCTTAACCGGGGAAATTAGGGAACATTAATAATGTGTTAGTGGGAAATGAATAAAAGAATAATGAATAAAAGAATTAAATAATAAAAGAATTAAATCATCAAAGAACTAATAAATTAAAGAATAGATGAATAAGAGAATAAAGAAATAAAAGAATAAAGAATTAAAAGAATAAAAGAATAAAAGAATAAAGAATAAAAAGAATCAAAGAATAAAAGAATAAAAAATAAAAAAGGATCAAAGAATAAAAGAATTAAAAGAATAAAAGAATAAAATAATAAAAGAATAAAGAATTAAAAGAATACAAGAATAAAAGAATAAAGAATAAAGAATTGAAAAGGGGGGTTTTGAAAAGGAGTTGTAAATATAAAATAAATAAAACAAGTAAAAATAATTAAATACTTAATTTTACTTCTACTTTAACCTTTGTACTAGTGAATTTTCTTCAAACACATATTTTTACCAACACTCTAACATCATGCTCATATTGAACCAATCACGAATCATACCTTAATCATCTCAAATACATGCATACATTTTTCATATTATAAATGCACCGAACAGCGGATTATTACTTATAATATGATTCACCTTAAGTAAGTGATTTAATGCGCCGAACAGCGATCAAACATTAAATCTCTTCAACTCTATCCTAAATGCCCCGAACAGCGGATCAACATTTAGTTTCGAATTGAAGTTTAAGTACTAAAACATATGAAGTAAAAGAAACTCAAAAAGTAAAACACATGGAGATTGCATTCTTACTTACAAATGTTAGAAAGAAAATACCAACACATATATTGAATTATAAGTAAAACCAATAACAATAACAAGAATTTAAGTAGAGAAGTATGGATTTTCACAAGAATCACCGAACAGCGGCAGGAAACTTGTGAAGATGGAAGAAGAAATACGAGGAATTCGGTCTTAAAACTCTTGAATTGCCTTAGAATTACTTGGCCTAGGTATTTCTTAAGGAAAGCATAAAAATGTGTTTAAGAGATCTCAAAGAAATATCACAAGAACAAAGTAAAGAAGAAATGAAATTAAGAAAAATAAAAATAACATAAATTAAGAACAAGAATTAAAAGAAAGCTAATTAATAAGAAAATCTACAAGAAATTAAAATGGTCCCCAAAATTGTCTCTCAAAAGAGAGAAATAAAAGAACTAAACTAAGAACTAAGAACTAAGAACTAAGAACTAAGAAAGAAATGGAAGAATGAAACTAATTGGGGACTCCCAAAATACAAGAATTTAAGCCCTATTTATAGGTGGAAAAAGCTATCAAAAATACATAAACAAATACAATAAAAAATGTTAAATAATGGAATGATGAGTAATAAAGATTAGTGATGATGTTTAGAAGTGGTTTGAGTTGTCAAGTTGCAAAATTGGGTTGGAAAGTGGAAGGAATTTGGGTGGAAGTTGGGTGGAAATTGGGTGGAAGCTGCTGGAAATAAATTCAGCAGAGAGCTGCTGAAAAGAGGAATGGAATTTTGGCTGGAGGCTGCTGAATGAAGGAACTGGAGCTCGGCGGGCTGCTGCTGAGACGGTGCCTGGGAGATCGACAAGCGCGCGCCGAATGGAGGAACAGCAGATCGGCCAGCGCCTGTCGACGGGTCCGCTGGGCTGGAGGAAGGACTGACGCGGGCTGGGCCTGGCGTGCTGGGCTGGTGGATGTGCGGGCTGGGCCTGGCGAGTGTTGGGCTGTGCAGCCGGGCCTGCACGGATTGGGCTGCATGGATTGGGCTGGGCTGCAAAATAAAAATTAATTAATTTATTTAGTTAATTTAGTAATATTTCACCGAAATTCGTCCATAATTTCTTCGTTATAATTCCGATCGGGAAGATTCTTTCGCCAAAATACTCCAAATTACAAACTTTATTTATTTAAACAAAAATAACACAAAATAAATTATTTTATCTATTTATTTAATATTTAAATATTAAAAGTCAAGTATAAAGGGTATAAAATAATATAAAATAATGCTTATTTGAGGACCTATCAATTTTGAATTGGTTTTACACTGGATATGGATTGGATTTGCTGGATCTGGATATGGGTTTAAAGACCCGGATTGATATTGATGGGGGACGGGCCCGGATTGAGTTTAAAGACTCGGGAGTTTAAAGACTCGGATATTATGATATTACCCCCATAGGCCTATTGAGTTTAAAGACTCGGGAGTTTAAAGACTCGGATTTATATGTGAGGCCTGGTTGAGTTTAAAGACTCGGATAGGTCCAGCAGGTTTGATCGGGTTATACTCTGGTTTCTTATGATGTTTTATAGTGTATCTGTTTCTTATGGTATTTATAGTGTCTCTGTTTCTTATGTTTTTCATATTATGATTTTCTCATACTTCATTGGCATGCCTGGTTTTAAACCGGAGGGAACAAATGATTTTATTTTTCCTTACGTTGATTTGCCGGTAAACGGTTTTAAAACTTTTATTCTTCTTGGTCCACTCACACCTTTTGTTTCAATTTTCCCTCCAGGTCGTGGTGATAGCGCCGGGGTGAACGTTGAGGCAGAGATCGAGGCATAGGGCTTCCGACGTTCTTCCGTTGCGGACTTAGACTTGTAGGACTTTTGGTGCCCATTTTGTAGAACTATGCTCTGACTTACTGTTGTATATATTTACTCCTTCGTCTGATGGTTATGCTTATAGTTGTATTAAGTTTATTTTGGTTTTGTAAGTGTGATTGTCAGACGGGAGCAGGGTTCATCCCGAGTATCGAGGTGATATTTGGGACGGGTCCTGACACCTATACTCTAACCGACGAACCAGCTTTCTCCCTTTTCAGGTCCATTCAAGGGCATATGGCAGAACAACATTTGTTTCATAAGTTGGCACATTTCGTGCACCAATAGTTTTACCCATTATTTATAGGCGCAGGTCGGCAACCGAAGGGTCACCTTGTTTCACGTGACATTTATTACCATGCCAGCTGTCTTCCATAAACCCCACGTGTCCTTACGCGACTCGCTGACACCCAACGGTCACACCGACCGACCCGCGACACAAACGGCTCCTCGATTTCCCCAATCTACTGACACAACACAGGTGGCCCTCGATTTCCCCGCCCACACCAATGAACTCACATCCGATCGGTCTCCACTTGGCCTTCCATCACCGACCATTCCGCTCGGTAACATTCCCTCGGCTGAGGGACTTGGAGGACTAGAGGCATACACACATTCGGTCTGTGACACTCTTTTTACAAGTCCCCAACCGAGAAATTCCACCTCGGTTACGAATTTAGGGGACTTTTGTTCATACCATATCGGTCCAGACCGACCGAAAGGCCCAGACCGACCAGGAGGCCCAATCTACCGCCAAATACCACATAAGCCCAGACCAACTTCGGAGGCTCAGCCCTCTGTTGGTCGGCACATCGGCCCTGACCGACCTGGAGGCCCAACCCTCTGCCAGCACCATGCCACAAGTCGACTCTGGAGACCCAGCCCTTCCTCGGTGGGTACGTCGGCCCAGACCGACCTGAAGGCCCAGTACTTCCGCCCAACACAAGCCCAAGGGGTCCAAGCCCACTCGGATGAGCAAACTCTAGTAGGATCTGGCCAACGCCGACACGTGGATATTCCCTACCTCCACGTGTCGGTCCCACAATAGCTGAAATTTATTCTACATCGGGAGAATGTATTTATTATACTGACCACACCCATACAAAAGGGGTCCATTTGTCATATAAAAGTAACTACACATTTACTATTCACAACCACTTTTACACTATACTATTCACCACTTCCCTTATATCTCAGACCGACTGATTTGGGCGTTGGAGTACCTTTGGCCTTGTACCAGACCAATGCCTATACTCTGACCGACCAACCAGTTTTCTCTCTTTTCAGGTCCATTCAAGGGCACGTGGTAAAACAACATTCACTCTCTAAATTGGCACATTTCGTGCATCAACAATCCGCTCACTAACTGTTGGATAAATGACAATTTGGAACATATGAATTAATGGTTTTAACGGATTTATGTCTCCTCTAAATCATGATTTGGAGAGTCATCCTCATTTTGTGTGTGTTTATTTTCTGCTAAGATTTGGAGCTTGGTTTTTAAGAGTTGTGGGATTTTTTGGTCTCTTTTCCCCTGGCCCTCCCTCATATCTGAGCTGTCATGTCGCTGGATTGGTAAGCTTTGGGTTTGATCGCTAAAAATATTGCTCCTGTGGCTACAGTTTATAGTCTTTGGATGGAAAGAATACAAGAGTATGTATGGTCATCCTTGTAGGTCAGCAAATGTTGTGGTTTATGGTGTTTGTGACTTGATTAGAACCAGGCTATATACCATCAATTTCTATTCCTCACTTGAAAATATTAGAGTTGCTTCAGTTTGGAATGCCAGGAACTGATGCTGGGTTGTGGTGAAGGCTCTGGGTAGCATCTGTGGTTTGTGTTTTGAGATTTATTTTAGTTTCTGTTTCTGGTCTTTGTTTGGTGTTGATGTCGCAGAAGTTCCTAATTTATTTTGGTCTCATTATTCTTAATTTAACATCCTAAATTAGGAATATGTTGATTTCCATCTTAATATATAACCATTCTTGTATAAAATATATAACATGATAATATATATGATAATAAAATTAAAAAATGCAGGAGAGGCTCGAGATAAAAAAAAAAGTTAATGCATTTTGAGAATTTGAGAATTCAATAATTCAATTTTCAATGGGAGAATAGAAATTTGTGGATAAAAAATGTAATTTCACATTCTAAGATTTTGTAAGTTATCTTTATTGGTCATAATCGTTTTACATTTTAGAATAATTTAACAAAATGCCATGAGAGTTATAAAAATATAGTCACATTTTAGCACTAAGGATACTCTTACCTAAAAAAGAGCGGGTGATGTCATGATGGCATCAATGCTGAAAATAGCTTGGACAAAAAAAAAAAAAAAGGAAGGGCGATCTCATGACATCGATCGATGCTATGTTGTTGCCCTAGCAGCCTCAGTGGGCTGGGTTGGTGAAGTGAGGCACTTGATAGTTGATATAATCCTCCACTTGATATATCCTCCACTTAATATGTCCGATTGTCCGTTCACTGTGATTCGTGGCATGATCATATTGTTCCAATATCAGTAATCATAAAACAACTGACTAGTGCCTACGCACAAGTCACAACTAACAAAGGGCATAAGCTATTAGCCATGTAGAGTTATATCTACGCTATGGTTCACTATATATACTTTCGCTATACATATCCTGTTCCCATACATGTTCCTGAAGGCTAGCCACCCGGTCACCACCTCCATCGATCAGTTTGTTTTCTCGCTCTTACGCACCTACTCTTACTTGATTAATAAGTATTTTTTTCTTATAAATATATAGCCCAACATTTAAATTAAGCACTTAATTTGCTCCCTATTAATTAGTATACATCTATAAGATATATAATATAAATGGCAATGATGTTTAAATTGGGGGTTGATTACTTGGTGAAGAGATTGAGAACACCACTTGTGGCGTTGGTGCTGATTAACTTGATTATGATATCATCCTCAACGACAACGAGTTACAGAGAGGTGGATAAAACGAGGTGGTTTACGCTGGGTGCAGATTCTTCAGCAAAAGATAGAGAGGAATGCACGCAGCAGCTAGCGGGGATGGCCACATGTCTGCCTTACGTTGGGGGTGAAGCCAAGTCCCCAACACCAGACTGTTGCAGTGGCCTCAAACAAGTGCTCATCAACAATAAGAAATGCCTTTGTGTTATCATTGAAGACCGCAATGATCCAGAACTTGGTCTGCACATGAATGTGACACTTGCTTTGGGCCTGCCTGCCGTTTGCAAGGCCCCTGCTAATGTCACAAAGTGCCCCGGTACGTATATGTATACTTAGCTGCTGTCTAAATCTAATCCATTTTTAATTTCTTTGATGATCCAATTAATTAATGTTTGGCGCGCAGAACTTCTGCACTTGGATCCCAAGTCACCAGAAGCCCAAATTTTCTATCAATTGGAAGCCAACTCTACTCAAACACCCAATACTAGTCGTCTTGCTCCAACTCCTAGTGGTACGTACTACCTATTGCTACTAGCCTAGTACTAATTATTATATCATGTAAAGAAATATGCATACTAGCTGCTTGTCAACTTAATTCATATTGAGATTGATCAATCATCAATCAATTAATTCATTAATTCATTTGTTTCTTAATTTCGTAATTAAATATAATTTTAGTAGCAAAAAAAAAATTAAATCTAATTTTTTTTCCTCTTACAACAGTTGGGGGTCCCTTGATCGCCAAAAGTGGGACTACTGGAGGGAATACTGGCAACGGTCTGTTGCAGTGGAAAGCAGGAATGTTTGTGGTTACAGACTCTGCTTGGTGCTTTGCCAGCTTACTGCTCTTCTACTTGTTCGTCTAGGCGTACTCAAGAGTTTCTGTAAGGATAGTCCTTCAGAAAAATAAAGGAAAATGTTAAGAAGACTTTTATTTTAGCCACATTCATAAATTATATGATGTGGCTGTTAAAGACATATTACAAATTATGTAATTATGTAATTTATGAGCATGGTTTATAAAATGTGTCTCTTTAGCATTTTCCAAAATTAAAACATGACTCTTAATCGATAATTGAACTTCATTCCAAGCTAGCGCCGGGAAGACGGATATACTCTTTGTTTTCTTTTTACATCAGCAATAATATATACATCAATGAGAGGGTGATTTGCGTGTACTACATTTGTTCTTACTTATTTATTTCATATATGTACAATATATTGATAGCTGCTTGATTAGTATATCTTAGAAAATAAATATGGTATTATGCAGATATATACACAATTATTTTGAGATTCAGATCATCTCGTCTTGCTATTACAATTTTGTTGATTTGACAAATAAGAAATGCAGAGATTTACAGAGCATATATTCACATAATTCATAGGTCAAGGAATAATAGCTATATAGTACTCCAAAGTTTCCACGTCCTATGAGTAATTAATGAATGAGACAATACTAGAAAGACTACATTTAAAAGACTATATTGGTAAACCACGTATTAATACAAAATTACGTGGTCTCCCTATCTGATTTACCTAATGAATATGATGCTCTAAAGAAAAAACCACTCTAAGGATGTGTTTGAATAAGAAGTTTTAATTTTCAAGGAATACTAAGAAATGTATGAATAATAATTGAATAGGATGTTCGTAAAAAATACTAAGAAATGTATGAATAATAATTGAATAGGATGTTCGAAAAAAATTAGTGAAATGATTAATTAGAGAGCATATATACCACATGATCATAGAAAAATCACTACATTTTAGAGCATCTCTAATATTACAATTTAAACTCGTCATATATAGTAGAAGTTTTACAACTACTTTGTAGTCCGATGAATTGGAAAAGCTACGTGTAATTCTACATCTCGCCGGAAGTTATAGAAAAGTTTATCAATATACAATTCTTTTTATAACTCCAATATTGTGAGTCATAAGTGCATTAAATTCGGTACCATTGAGTGAAGAGTAGTTATTTAAATACAAATGGGTGCAATTTAATGCAGCGATTATATCTAAGGTCTAAATTAAAAAAATTAAAATCACGGGTTGAGATCAAACTAACGACATTATATTTTTTTCCACCTGTTAAGATTTAAAGCAAAGTTAATTGAATGTTGCTAAATAATACTACAAAAGTTTAAATTTAAATTCAAATTTGCAACATTCTTTTCTGCATTTAATCTCTCACTCACAAATTATGAAAAAAAAGGGTCCAAAATCGACCGGTTTCATAGTTGCACAAGATGATGAATCGATATGTCGTGCTTGGACTAATGTTATGTTAGTGAAGATCCTATTGTCGGGATATCACAAACTAGTGTTCAACTTTGGAGTAATGAAATTAATCAACTTCGTTTAATAGTTTGCTAGTTGCTTCTTTTTTTCATTTTTTAAATGTAAGTAAATTGTTGGTATTTTTTTTGTATAAAAATAAACATATGCCTTTTGAATTCACTCCTCTAATGATAGAATGTAAATTATAGGATGAAAATGTAAACTTTACATCCTAATATTTGCAATTTTCCATTGGATTAAAATAAAAACAAACAGAGAAAATGAGAAGAAGAAAAATCAATAAAATCAAACAGAGAAAATGAATAAAAAAAATTTGAGAAAACCAATATTTGCAATTTAATTTACATCCTAATAAAATCAATAAAAACAAACAGAGAAAATGAGAAAAAAAAAATGAAATATGAAAATTAGTATACAAAATTCCTGCATGCAATCTGAAGACATATTGACAGGAAAATCGATTATTGTCAGTCATGCATCGTTCAATTATGATGTGATGTATCAGATTAATACACAAAATTCCTCAAATGTGGGGAATAATTCCCCGTAAAAAACAAAAGCCTAGAGCTTTTCTCGTGAGTGTAATTTTTTTATTTTTAATAAATGCAATGAGATGTACTCAAAGTACTTGAAGTAAATTTTCTAGTGAGCTTTTTAGTAGGTCTAATATATTTTTAGAACACAATTTATCTCTGACCACAAAGTACTCTAAATGAATTTTGAATTTCTGGTAGTTAGGCACTATAAAATTTGTTATTTGAAAGTGTTAGTTTGCCAATTGTATCACACATTGTAGTTACTGAGTATGAACTTCGCCGTGTGATTAAGCTCAACTCAAGAAGGGTAAAATCTCACACAAACAAAATGTTTTATCACCCTTAATTTATGTGATTGTAAAGCCTAATATTTCCTCATTAATTATTACTTTGTTGCATGCAAGTATAATACATAAATTCTAACATTTTCATATCAACTATTTACTTTGTAGCATGCAAGTATTATGTATTAGTTTCAAGTACCATTTACAGGTCAGTTAAATTCGATAATGGATTGTCAATGAGGATTGGTTGCAAAAGTAAAGATGTTTTTTTTTGGTTAGACTAATGCATAATTGATTTTTGCGACTGGCAATCCCACTTAATGGGGGATTTGTAAATTCCAAAACCAATGACCCTCCATGTGATGCCTTGGTATGCCACTTTTCATTACCAAAGAAAATTTTTGGCAATGGATTATGGTTTAATAATTTAAGAGATTATACAAGAATAACATATCATTTGTAACACAATATTCAAGGGTGAAACTTCAAAACAGTATAATGATGTTCCTGGAGAAGTATAAATGGCAGGTAGACTAGACTGGTAGTTATGTTATGTGTCATTTGAGCTTAAACAAAATCCGCTGGTCACGGTTGACTATCTATTTTGATTTAACAATGAAGATTAGCAGTTGCAAGTTGCAGCAGCTTCCGCTGTCCGTGAAAGTTGCAACCTTGTGAATGAAGGATGATAGTTGGGAGTTTGTAATGGGGTGATCAGTTGAACAGGGTGGGAACCTTGTGCCACTCCGTCAGCCGTCAGTAGATTAGGCATGTACGATGTGAGGCATTCAATTGTTTTTTTTTTTCTTTTTCTCATTATCTTATGCTCAAGATTCGAGAGGTTCAATGAGTCCCAAGGTTCTCCTCGTAAATGAGAATTTGTCATTGTCGGGAATCATCGTTCAGCAGGGCAGCCTCATACTCAACTCGACTGGATCATTTATTATATTTGACAATTGCCAATATAAAGAAACAAAGAATTCAGAGCTCAGAAGCAAAGTTCATTTGCAAGCGAAGGACAGGTACCACAAAGACAAGGCTATCCTTAACTTTCCTCATACTCAACTCAATTGGATCATTTATTATATTTTAACAATATAAAGAAACAAATAATTCAGAGCTCAGAAGCAAGGTATCATCAGCAAGCGAAGGACAGGCACCACAAAGACAAGGCTATCCTTAACTTCGCAGCCTTATTTCTTTCCTTGGGTCAACTTCAAGTCTTCAACTCTGTATTACGTAAAGCCATGCCAAGTTTGGGGTCCAAGTATTGGTCGACAGGCTAGACTTTGGCGGCACAGACTAACCAATGAAAAAGAGAATCTCTTTCTCTGTATGATGCAGTCTCAAAATGAGAAAACTGCAAAGAGTAAGAACAAGAATAAAAAGAACCAAGTTGCTGCCACAAACAAAAATATTTCATTCAAATCAGCCCCCTTTCCCACTCAAACACCACTAGACATATAATGAAAGAAGACACTAAAAATAGAAAACAATATTAAGAGACCCAAAGAGACTCCCTAGGTATCATAACTCAGCAACACTATTTTCCAAGCATATTTACTTCATAATATATATTAGAATTTGAAGGATGTTTTGATTTGCCTCTTGGGATGACTCTTGGGAATATGATCTTCATAATTTACTGATGGCTCTTGGGCTGAACCTCCATCATTCTTGTCGGGTTGGAAAAGACTCGACCTCGAGTCTGAATCACTAAAACAAAAGATTTTGTGACAAACTTGTAACTGAATTCTTCCTTTCCAAACAAAGAGATACTTTGAATATCTGAAAACTCTTGAATGCTTAAATTGGTTTAAGTTGGATGCAAAGCTTTTTCTTTTACGATGGTTCATTCCCCTCCAAATAAATAGATATTTTGAATAATTGACAGCTCTTGAACGATTCTGCTTGTGATGGGGAGTGCCCCAAAATCTGCTTACGCCAAACTTCATTAAGTTGACAAGATCAACAAAATTCATGGCATTCCTTGAAGTAAAAGCATCAACTCCAACAAAGTCACTATAGTCTGGAGTACCCCTCTCTTGTGTCAAATTGTCTTCGAACTTATTTTCAAGACCTTCTTTTAAATGTTCAAGCTGAATTTTCACTTTATGATCAACTGATTTTTTCTCAAAAACTTTCAACTGTGGACATATTTCACACTCCTCTTCTAAACAAGAGTCAAAGATAGGTGGGATATCTAGGTCCAAGAAACTAATTGGGAGATCTAACTTGTGAAGATTAGAAAACTCACTTCCATCATTATCATGAAACCTACCATGGAAATCATCTTCACACGTGCCCTCTTCACTCGACTCATCACGCGGAGCACGACGGTGAAAGGGATTGTCACCTTCATCAGGGGTGGTGCCTCCTCGCCGACCTTTGGCCTCGAGACGATCCAACCGTTCTGTCAACTGATGCACTTGTCTTCTCAATTCTTCGTTCTCAATATCACGAGGGTCAACTTCATGCGACCACGCCCACCACCTCGTCCACCGCGAGCCATTGGCTTCTAGCGTGGCTGATGAAAGCGAGAGCCCAAGAAGAACGCTCCGATACCACTTGATGCAGTCTCAAAATGAGAAAACTGCAAAGAGTACGAACAAGAATAAAAAGAACCAAGTTGCTGCCACAAACAAAAATATTTGATTCAAATCAGCCCCCTTTCCCACTCAAACACCACTAGACATATAATGAAAGAAGACACTAAAAATAGAAAACAATATTAAGAGACACAAAGAGACTCCCTAAGTATCATAACTCAGCAACACTATTTTCCAAGCATATTTACTTCATAATATTAGAATTTGAAGGAGGTTTTGATTTGCTTCTTGGGATGACTCTTGGGAATATGATCTTCATAATTTGCTGATGGCTCTTGGGCTGAACCTCCATCACTGTAGCTTTGCCTTGTTCCCAACGACACTCGATATTTGTTCGGACTCCGGAGAGGAGATATCCCATCTAGGCTCTAGCAATACCCATCATCCTGGATTGCGATTGAGTTTGGCTTGCCATACATTTTGGCGGGTGTTCTATGCCCTTTCCAGTTTCCAGCAGCGGCAGCAGCCCTTTATAGGTATGGTTGTCTTCCTGGCTCAGCAACTCTCATTCTTCCTTTTATAAGCGTGGTTTGAAGTTGTTTGTTCTAGTTTCTAGCTTTCTGGAATCTGAATATGCAATTTCTTTCTCTGCCTTTTGTATGCTATACGTCTGCTAACCTTATATTTCTTTGTGGACTGTTTTCTATCGCCTTTAAAGTATCAAATTTAGTAGCTTTGGGGGACTGATGCATACCATTACCATATGTGCCACTCCTCTTTACAAATTAAAATATAGTAGTCCATTACTTATTCAATTGTTGGTTTTATAAGAAAAAGTTAGATCCTTTCCTTTAAGGCTTTAATTTTGTTGCATGACCACTATGCCGCTAAGGGTTATTGATTTAGAATCAGTTTGCAGAACACTCTACTTGTACTACAGCATCTTCTTGATATATTTCATATTCTTCGGTTTTATTTGCACATCGACAAATTAGAAGAGAAGCCTTCCTTTCCAATTGAAAAAATTTTAAGTGTGAAGCCAACTTTTTGTTCAATGTAATCGATCATCTGATTCCCTGCAACCACAAGTTCCTCCTCATCTTCTTGTTGAAGTAATTTGTTATTTATTTAGGCCCACTCATTGTTTCTTGTTATGTTTACTTATTTATCAATGTTTCTCGTCTTCTTATTAAGCTAGCTTATTTTGTATCTGGTTATTCTAAAATTAAATGTTAATTATACTTTTGTTTGTATTCCTCAAAGCTCTTTTGTGTGAGCTCCTCATTATTCCATAGAACTGTAAGTTATAAGGACAAACCAACTGTTACGGTGACATTTCTCTCCTTTTCTTTTTTGGTCAATGGGGAAATAAATGCATGATGAATATACCAAAAATTTAACTTGTTTCTCACAATCTTAATTAACACATGGTTTACAGGTTTTATTTAGTCTGTAAATTCCCCTATGGGTGACTCCACTGAAGATGATGACTCAATCGCTAAGCCACTTGGAAGATGTGCTGTCTCATATTATGGTGTGGGGCATATGCTCAATGACATTACCGCTTCCTGTTGGTTACATACCTCTTATTGTTCTTGACGGATATTGGACTGTCCCCAAGGTGCACGTTACTGATATCACTTAGTGGCCTGTTCCATGTACAATATTACCTGTAATTACATCTGTATGAATATGTTTGTGCTCATGTTGGAACGGGCACTATTGCCGACATTGAAGTGCAATAAGAGCTTCACACACACATACAGACAGACAGATAATGTTGTATGGGCTTGGATGTCTAGGTTTATGTAATAGGAAAGAACAGAAGGATTTAATATGCCATATGAAGGAATAATCTGATCGTGTCTTAGCAAGGCCCCTGCTAAGAGGAATGGCAGGACAGTTTAGGGGCTGGCGTCGATTGCCAGATAGGAGAGAAGAAAGACAATCCTTATGATCTCTCTTAGAGCTTACTGCAGATGTTAGGTATGAGTATGCAACAACAGAGTGACTATGCTTTTGCTATCCACTTATTCTATTTCCCAAATTATTGAAATTTTACCAGACCAGGATAAACAATTAATACTTTGAACCTTTTAAATGTTTGTTTTCTTTTCAGTTTCCTAATTTTAAGTTTGCAACCATATATATTTACTCTGCTTCTATTTTAACGTGATAGATAGACCAGTTCGGACATTTCAAATTGTGGCATGGTGCAGGCTCTGTTTTGGTTGCTATATCGTTTTCCTCTGTTTTTGGTGGTTGCATACCCTGTAAAGTTTTTGGTACCTCTTCATCAACTTTGCTAACCGTTGGTTACAGTACTTTTGCTGCCATCTTTAATGTCGGTTGGGCTGCTACTCAGGTTTCACACATGTAAGTACTCCATTCAAGTCTACTGTAAAAGTAATTAAGTGTAATAGCATTTGATGTGTTGTTGAATATCAAACTGTCTTGATTAAGTTCTTTCTATCATAGTAGAAATGATTTTTAAAAAAAACATATCTTTTCAACATTGGCGGATTGCTATTTTCAGTATGATTTTCCTTTTCTATATTCATGATGTCTTCATTTGTTATAACTGATGATAACATTTGAGGGAACCACGTTATTTTGTGAATGCTTTAAACTTGATTCATTATTGAACCCTGTGCCCACCATCCTCCCCTTTGGGGAAAGAAAATTGAAACGGCATGTTCTTTTGGCCATTGAAATAACTAAATACTTACGAACATATATGTTCTGTTGAAGGTCTATGCTGAATTGCATTACGCTGAATTCAACAAGTAGAGCGGTGCTAGCTAGCTGTCGGAATGCTTTTACTATGGTTTGTATCCATTTGAATTTTGAATTGATTAAGCACCTAGATGTTTTGTTTTTGCGTTGATTGAAATGTTTCAAACCTTTTAAAGGTTGCCAATCTCAGCCTGTATGCAGTTGTTTTTATAGTCTTTGGCCTCACTGTAGCAGAAACACTTGCCGATATTGAAAAGCAGGTTTGAGTACTCCGTAAGCAGTTCTGATCTACCGATTAAGAGCTTCCTTTTTAAGTACGTACATACATCACATCATCTTTTTCAAAAAACAGTACCGCTGGATTGCATATTTGTCAATTTTCATAGGATGCTGCTTTGTGGGTATATTTCATCTTGGAACCAAAGAGCCAAGGTTTGATTTTTTGTCTTCTTAAAATAATTATTTGATATATAATTACGGCAACACAAGATACAATTCTCGTGAGGGCTGCAAGAAGAATATTTGTATTTATTTTGCCTTAGTAAGTGTACAGGTTTATGGTTAAGATTTCAATCCATTTTTCGAACCTTATGGTTGATATTCAGAAGATTTTATGGTGATCCAACTGTGGATACTTAATCTGGAATCAAATTTATTACAGATGCAGATTAAAAGTGAGCTTACAAGGAGATAATCATTCAAGAATTTCATGGACTTACTGGTTCAAGAGAGTTCTGTATTATCAGGTTGCTCTTGTTTATGTGCTTACCAGACTGGTGGTCAATGTTTCACAGGTCAGCACACTTCTCTTTCTCCCTCTTTGTGATTAAACAATTTTAACATTCATCTACGTGAATATCCGATTGATGGAGTTATTATACTTCATGAGAAGAACAAAGTCAATTTTCACTGTATCTAAAAAGAAATGGAAGGCTGATAATGAATGTTTTGAGCATTTTAGTTGAGAACTCAACCTATGTAGTTCTTACACCCAAATTTGTTTGTTTTACTCAGGCATATCTTGCATTCTATATTATAGATGATCTGCGGTTGGCGCAATCAGCTAAAGCTCTGGTACATACAAAAAGTTATCAGAATAAAATTTTCTGTTTTCCTCATCTTAAAGATTATTTAATTTTTGAAGAATGCAAGACTGATTAATCTTGTTTAATTGATGGGTATAGGTTCCTGCAATTATCTACATAAGCAGCTTCCTTGTATCTGTACTACTACAGGTCCCCTTGCAGACCCAGTTTGTTAAATTTTTTTATGACATACGTATGTACTATGTTATGCTGATATCTAACCATTTAACATTCATATTCTTAATTCTAGGAGGTTTCGTGGACTAGTCGACGCTTGAAGGTCTTCTATTCTGTTGGAGCCATTTTTTGGATATTTTGTGGGGCAGGGATACTGTTTTTGCCAAGCAGCATGAATTTTTTCATATACATTATATCCATATTTATTGGCATAGCAAATGGTTTAATGATGGTAAGATGTGAAATTTGGATTTTTGGAGTCCTTTAATTCTTTCGGATAAGGGTTTCAGATGGTCCAAGACACGAAATATCACTAAAACAAATCATGTTTTGATGCGGCAGGTGACTGGAGTAAGCATGCAAAGTGTTTTAATTGGTAGAGATCTCAATGGCTGTGCATTTGTATGTGGATCATTTAGCTTCTTGGACAAAATCTCATGTGGGCTTGCCTTATTTGTTCTCCAGTCATATCAACGTAAGTTACAATGATCATTTACTCTATTAAATGATACATATGGATGTTTGGTTGTTTATGTGGACTCTGGAGAACTAAAACGTACCCGTTGAATATATAGGACTTGGGAGGGAGGTTCAATGATTCTGTAAATGAATTTTTTTTTTCATCGCAGATAACCGAGTGATAGAGAAAAAACTTTCAAATAATGAAGGCTACATCTCAGTCACGAGATTTGGTTTGGGTCTTGTTCCGGCCTTTTGTGCACTTATCTCCGTGGTAGTAACATACTCCATGAATCTGGAACCTGCTCGCTGTAAACCTTTGATGGAGCCTCTATTGGTATAGACTATAGAACAGTGTCCATGACAAACCAAACTTGATCCGGACGACACAAGCATTTGTCCTTTCAAGCGCCGGAGGTCTGAAAACGAGAAGCTGATCGAATTTTTCAGCAATTGATCATGTCAGCATGCGAAGCCATGTTTGCCCTGTAATTCTTTTTTTTAGAAGACAGTTGCCGGCATGAATGTGCATAATTCTTTTACTAATTTTAAAATATTAATTTCTGTGTTGAGTACTTACAAATTTTCCATAGAACAACATAGCCTTGCATTATATATAGTCTCTATAGATGCCTGTAGACTCCCCAGGAATCTTAATTTTGGAAACAACAATTTGATTTGATTTAGTTATTTATATCATTTCTCAGATCGACCATCGTTAATGTTCAAAAAATGTATCCTTGCTCGCGAAGAACCTAACTCATCGAATCATCTATATCTCTCTCTCTTTAATTGCAAATATAAATCCACTCAGTAGTAGTTAAAGAAATACCTGAACATATATATACTGGACTAGATATATATATTAAACCAAAATAAGTAGACGAAGAACGGCTGCAGCTACAAGCTCCGGTCGATGTTTTTGTAGAGACTTTTCGGTTAAAATTTCACTCACATATATATACGAGAAGAAAAGCGCTTGGTTTTAGTAAGATTTAAAACAGGAGAAAAATATATAAATATATATTACGTAGTTAAGCTATGAAGGGGGTTGGTGGGTTGTTTAAGGGTTGGATCTGATTTCTTCTTTACTTTGACCAGATGGGTTAAGACTTTGGCACAACGAGTCACCAATTTTTTGAGCTTCAATCGTTGCAAACCCTGATCTCCTCTTATATGGTTATTGAGCAGTTGAACTTGAAGGTGGTTCTCTTCTGCAGTGAAGTGCTGACCAAGCGAACTTGTTCCTCTACATAATGTTTTGCTGCTCATCGTCTCTTGGCCAAGTGTCGATCCCGATGGGGACTTGATGATGATCACCTCTGCCTTTTCAGTTTCAGCCCCGCCATTATTGACCATCATCAGTTGCTTCAAGCTGCTTTTACGATCATCATCTAAAACATTCTTTTCATCTTCATCTTCATCTCCATCTTCAACTACTGTTGAGCTTGACGGAGCAGAACTACTCTTATCTCGATCCATGAAACTTTTAAGAACAATAGGGAAGGTCTCTCCTGGCAGGCTGAGGCGAGGGCAGTCGTCCAGACTTTGATGATTGGCTGCATCTTCCCCATTAGTATCATTGTGATAATAAAAAGGCTTTCTACTTCTAGTCCTCTTAGACATGGTGATATCATAATACCGCTTGTTGTTGACACTCATCAACTCATCATCACACTCACTACTCCCCATTACACGCACCTAAGTGATATATATATATATATAATCCACTAATATTTTTTCCTTTTACAACCACAATATATAATTAATCCAACTCGGCCCTCCTTTGCTCAGAATTCGCCTATTCGGCAGTGTTCATCATCCATATATCCATCTATAGTTGTAAAATTGGTCGACTCAGCTTGCCGTCCGGGCTCCAGCCAAATATATCTTCCCTATCGATCTGCAAGCTCAATTAAGGAAGATATGACAAACACATAGACCTATATATATATATATATATATTATATTGTATTATTTATTTCTAAGTTATTTGAAAAATATATTAATGTGCATTTTACATTCCTTGAATCTACATTCTCGCTCGCTTGGCGGATATATATCGATTGCTTAGCGATGGTGCAATTAATGATCGTTGATGTGTGTGTGAGAGAGAGAGGGGCATGTATCTCGATCAAAAGGTCAAATGTCTCCTATCTGCAGGTCGCTTGCGCAGCAAAAAATAAACCTTATTAATATATTTATATATATTCGCTCCACGAGGAATTGCCTGTCTTTGAGAAAATAAGTCGATGATTGGGAGTATATATACATAGTAATAATTAAATTTTTAGACAAATTTACCTTAAAATGGCTAAAGTTATTAATAACTAGCGAATTTTTACAGTTACCAAAATCACTATTTATATTTTTATCAACTTTGAATATTAAATTTATTTTTTCAAATTTGAATATATAAAAATATACTTTTCTACAACGGCTAGTTATTAACGTAGTTTTTTTCACGGTTAAAATAATATGTATGTTTTGGGTGCAAAATCGATCTAGCCCATAATTCGGTCATACATATATAGCTAATTTTTTAACAGTTCAAATAAATATGTTCATTTTAACGGTGGAATTGGATAGAACGAATTCGAAATTAAACGCAATAGCTAAAATTTAATTTTCATTCTAAAATTTCAAATGGAAATCCATCTCAAGAGGAAAAGAGAGTAATAACTCTAAACTTCAAGTCCTTATTTGGAAGATGATATATGTGGTAAAAGATATTTTTGCATCCAAGAAAATAAGGAGCATCATTTTACTCAATGTTACCACCATGATTTATGATAAAACTCATAACTTTACTTATTTCTTCCTTCTAATTATTGAATGTGTTAAAATTATCATACTCAAGCTTTGTTCGCTGCAACTCGACCTTCCTTATCATCACCTGAAAACTGTGAAACATCTAAACTTCTATTTCCCAAGGAAATAATCAAACTCTTCATAACCTATAGGAAAAAATCTGTGTCAATTAACGACCCAGAAATTAAAAAAAGTGAAAATTAGTTTATTTTCTTTGAATTTTTCGATAATTCACGAAAATTTAGAATTCGTGAATACAAATAATGAATAAATAATTAAAAGGAAACAGCTAGCTACTAATAGAAATTAAATTTGCCTAATAAGCAAAATAAGGTATATAAACCGGAGAAGACCTAGAAGGTAATACCCATTACCTACCTTTCTCTTTTTTGATTTGATCAGTCACTTTCTAGTCACCTTTTTCATTCCTTGAGGCTGGGTAGGTGACTATCATGCTTTCAGATGCAGTGGCGTGTAATATCATCCAACGACAACAACTTGAATTTAAAGGCTCCTTTTAATTTGGGAATTAATTAATTCAACATGCATTTATCGAAAATAAACCAGAAGGTTAATTGGTACATGGCAAATTAATGATACAAATCAAAGACCCTCGATCAACTTATATATGATTTTACAAGTTTTATTTTACGCATACTGACGAGACCAGAAAGTTACATAAGTGCTTATTCCCCTTTTAGGCAAGATATAGTTGAACATCAACTTCGTCCAATTTTAAGGATAACTATCATGGATTCATATCCAAAGCCGCGAGCCATTTCAAGAACGTTTATTCTTCCATCAATAAGAACTCCCAGCTCGTCCCTCACATAGTCACATGCCCTAACATAGTCTGTCCGGAAAGAACATCCACAATGGATCTACTACGGTTGACAAGATCTCCTATTTAATAGCAGTATCACTACCAAATACAACACTCCATATCACAAACCATATTTTTTAAACTTTCAATACCTAATTAACCACTATAATAATTACTCAAACAATGAATTTGACCCTTAAAAAATTTTAATCCCTATTTAATAGTATTTTTCCTTTATATTTTATAAAAACATTAGTACTCACAATTATAATCTTTTTTCTTTTTTGCCTATTCATTTTAAGGAGTAATGCAAAGTAATTCAACTTAAAATAAGATAATTAAGCGAAAAAATTCTTCAAAAATACTTTTAAACTTCGAATTTGAAAATCTTTATTATCTGAAATTAGGATTAATCGCTTATGATTTAGGATTAAACTCTTGAATTTTGTGCCAAGAATTCTAGAATTAAACCCTAACCCTAAGTCGCCACCTCCCAAAATCTTTATATGTCCTACCATTAAATCCAGACAACATCGATTTCATTTTTGGTTTCTAAGAAAAAAATCAAACAACCAAAATGTTCTTATAGCAAAAAAAAATAAAAATTCACAGATTAATAATTCTTCATTTTTGCAGCTAGCCTCATCGACAGTAGTATTGCATTTTCTGGGCACATATGGTAGCAATGTTGCTTCAATGTGCGGTTGCATGTAATGTGTCAGTGACTTTCAAGTAAAAAAAAATATAATTTGTTTAATGTCTTTACTTGTTGAATAATGGCACAGGCAAGTTTCTGATGAAAAGTAGTGGCTGTTAGGGGGTAGGTAGCAATTTTTCCTTCTTTTATTCCTAATGATCGAATAAAAATCAGTCTTATCAACTTGATATTAAAACTTGTACATTTATCATTTACGAAGTAAACATACCCAAAACTCATGGTTCAAGTATTCAATTCCAAAGAAGGTGCTTATATACCAACGTGCATATACTACAGTCTTATCAATTTGATATCTAGTGACCGACTTAGTTTTTAGT
Source organism: Prinsepia uniflora (assembly GCA_032719365.1). Lineage (NCBI taxonomy): Eukaryota > Viridiplantae > Streptophyta > Magnoliopsida > Rosales > Rosaceae > Prinsepia > Prinsepia uniflora. Next base: position 69,783 of record CM064869.1, on the reverse strand, counting down.
TATTTCATCTCAACCTAAATTAGATATAAAGTAAAATATTGTTGAATATCGAAAAAAAATGTTTACGTGTAAATGGGCCCCAAACTTGCGGATCAAGGTTTTCTACTTGTAGCTCATGTTGTGCTTATGTATAAAGCTATTAGCAAAATAGAAAGATGGTTTGTTGTTTTAATTACATTATTGGACCACCTTATAGGGCAACATATATATGATGACGCATTTTTCACATCAATAAATAACTTCTGTATTCATCATTCTAATGTGGAAATAACACGAGATGTACTAAATACGAATGAGGGGACAAGGCTCACTACATCAATTATTGAAAATATCGGCATTTTCGCCATGATTTGGAGGATCAACACCAAAACAAGGGAGAAGAAATTTCTTCTCTCAATATCTACTATTTTGCGAAATTTCCATAATTATCCGCGAAATCCATCGATTTTTACGAATATCAATTTTAAGGTTAAAGAAATAATTGCCTAAGTTCCTCATCTATAGCAAAACAGAATCAGACCTGTTTAGTAGTAACCACTCACCTGTTCATTGTAGTACTAGTACAGTAGTACTGATATAGTAATATAACAAATGTGTGGTCTTTAAAATAACTTCTCTCTTGGTGGACATTAATTAAATTTTTGCTAAATAATACCATGTCATATTTGACTATTTGAGTCGTTGGATTCAGGAACAGAACTGCAAAGAGGGCAGCTTGGGTTATAGACTAGGCCACTTTTTTATAATTTATAATCCTGTTTTTGTATAAGAGCCCATTTTGTCCATTAGCTTTGTGGTTGGCTCTCTTGCTTGTGAGCAGTGAGCTTAGGTTCCAATTTTTTTTTTTGGTATTATAAATTTAGCCCATATTTTATTTCTTAAATTTTTTTTGATGAATTTAATCCAAACTTTTAATTACTGAATTCGTTCCTTGTCTTAGCAAATTTGGAATGTAACTCTTATGCATGACTATGCATTGATAATTTCCTTCCATCCATCCCTATATAAAGGAGAGGGATTGAGCATTTTTAATCATCCTTCAAGCAACAAGTTATCCACCAAAGGTGAGAGTGAGAAGAGAGTTACTTCCTGTGTGAGAAATAGGAAGATAGCTTCATTTGTGAGAAAAAAAGAGAGAAAGTGAGATCATCTTGAGTGAATCAAAGAGAGAGTTGTGTATCCACCATTGAGTAAGATTGTACTTGTAATCTCATTATTCATAGTGAAGAATATTGGAGCTTCTGTTCGAGGACGTAGGCACATTGCCGAACCTCGTTAAATTTCGATGTTCACTTTTACTTTTTTACTTGCGCTTTGTTTGATCCTGAAATGACCAACTCGATGAGACCCGCTGGGGGATCTAGGACCAGCCGTATGGTGTCTTTGGCCCGCTGGTGGCGTTGCTGCTCTGCAGGGATCCTGCAAAGACTTGACACCGGTGTGGTGTCGGCCAAAGGGGGCTCCGATGCCTAAGTTAGTATTTGAGTGCCGAAGGGAAAGTAAATACAGTGTTCTGGATCGGGTCTGAGAGCTTACTTTTGTGAAGAGTTTCGAGGTATTTATAGTAGCCATAACTGCAGTAGGTGGGCTACTGTTGCGGGAGCAGGTTGTACTTTGTGGCTGAGAGTTGCTTGACAAGCCCTGGACATCCGGAGGAAGCGCCAGCTGGAGTCCCAACCTGCCTCCGTCAGGGAGTGGGTATGGCAGGGTTGGTTAGGTGACTGTCGCAGCCAGCTGGTGTCTGTACCCTGTCAGGTGCCGAATGACAATTCTGCAGGTAAGTGCCGGTCGGCGGGCCACGGTTGCGGGGGTGCCGATCGAGTAATCGGTCGGCGCCTGACCTATCTTGGCGGGCCCTGTGTTTGGGTGGTCGGTCGATATGGTATCAACACGCTTTATTTCTGCCAATTTATTTACTCAATTTATTTTGAGGGTGAAAAAATTTTGATCCTAATGATTATAATTATCAATTTAATTTGTGCATCTTTCCCAACATCTTTCTCATCCTCGAGCAACCAAGAATGAAAAATTGATGCTTGCCTCTCCTGGATGTTTCTTAATTTTTTGTTTTGATAAAATATTCACTTGATTTACATTTCTTCTTCTCTTTCTAACCTCGCACGTGTCACTTTCTCAGTAGTACATGTTGGTAGTCGTAGGTAATTTTGTTTTATAATTTCTATTGACTTTCTATCAATTTGCTGTGAATCTGGTTATGGTGTTCTTAGATTTAGAATGATGATGATTCTGATATGGTTGTGAATCTTTTGATAGAGAGAGGTTAGGGAGAAAGAGAATGGAATCAGCTCACATTTAGCTCGTAGTTTGTGAGGCTGCCAAGCAACAGTGTAATCACCCTCAATTTCAACCAATTACATTTTGACGCCATTGTGGATGTGACACATGGCATATCTTGCTCAGCAAGATCATTCACACACTAACTACCATCTAATTCTGTTTTCTGATTTAATTTAAAACAGTAAACAGATTAGCGTTTTAACATTGTACTAAGTCCCAACTTGTTCTTGGTTGGTTATTTCGATTCATTTTCTTCCTTTCCCTTCCCCTTCCTGAATCCCATCCTTATTAAGTGTGGCTTGTCAAATTCATTTTTTTGCTTAAATGACGATTGATTCATTAAAAAGAAAGGTGTAAAATGGATGGACAATAGCTGATTAGCAACACACCATCATATTCAACCACCTAGATAGGCTGACCTCAGCCCCGTTCTTGCTCATTTTAGATTTTAGATTTTAGATTTGAACCTCATGTTTTAACTGAAATGCATGCGTGAATCTAATTTGGAGTAGAGTGAATGTCAATTAAATCCTTAAGTCTAATCCAAAACAAAAAAAAAGTGCCAAACAAAAATTTGTTAGTTTTAGTCACCTACTAAGCTTCAGTGTACAGTTTTCTGCTTTATTTACATTCAAAAACCAAAAAGAATGAAATGTTAAAGCTATGATCTTTTATATGCTTTTTGAGCATGCAAAGAAATCAAACAAAATATAGTCCAATCTAAATTATATCTTAAATAGCATGACTAACTAGCATGCAAAAATGAAACCTTTTTTCTGTCTTGCTATTGGTTTTGGTGAGCTTGATTACTCGAATTTGGTACCTGTATTATATGCTCATTTTAATTTATTGACAATGTTTTTTCTTATTACTCTGATTTTCTCTCCTCTTTCCTTCCTTTCAAGAAGATGATGACCAGGAACTTTTGCAGGTAGCTTCTGATTGGAAGCATTTTACTAAGAATGATTCACCTGTTAAGCATCGATTGAGAGTTTCATCACTGAAAAACAAAAATGAGACCATTCTACCAAAGCCAACGATCAAGTCCTTCAAGAAGGAATTGAAGTCCTTATCTGAGGGAACTCTTCCGAACCATCTTATCAGGGTCCCTCCAAGTTGCAAACCTTGGTCCGATGAAAGAGTTTTGTGGAATACGCTCCCATCTACCATTAGTGATCTTGGAAAGGTTTGCATTCAAGTCCAAGGTTGTACCATACTAGGCTACCACTATGTGATGCTGCATTTTCATTATTGCTGTTCTTGACCATTTTAGGGAGCTATTTTTCATAGGAATGTTGCATTTTTTGGTGCTGTATGTGCGCTGGAAGAAGCATCAGCTGCTGATGCTGTCATTAACTGCATGTGGTATGTCATTAGCAACTGTATAGTGAGAATGTCATGGAACAGAGAACTTCTAAATGTTCAGTTGGGTTTTTGTCGCTTACTCTAAATTAATTCTAGCACCAGTGTTTTTTTCCCTTGATCTAGCATGTGAAAATATGATGACTACATTTTTCTTTTCCAGCATGTTTGCAGAACTCAGTGAGTCCTCTTCTCACAAAGTTTCTGCAGGACCACTGGTTGAGAAATTTTTGGCCCTCCATCAGAAAATGGTGAGAGCAGCAACAGCTGTTGATTCCTTGGTCAACACAGGCCACCCTGATGTGAAATCAAGCAGTTCTAGGGGCCTACATGGTTGGTTGCCACCTGCGTGTAAAATTTCCACGGGTAAGAATGCTGCTTCATGGGTGGAAGCTGCGTTAGGAGCAAATCTTTCCAAATTCAGTTTGTTCAGAGCACAAGGCATTGGTGGAATTCCAAACTGCGACAAATATCATTAGATTGTCATGGAGAATACTCCAAAGGAATTTAATTCAGAAAATCCTTCACCCCAAAATAAACAAAATCCTCCACGACGTGTAACAGCTGTGAATAAAATGAACACTGAAATGGATGAGTGCCCCAAGGAAAAAAGATTAAAAGAGACGGCATGTTTAGCAGAAAAGCTACTCTTAGTTTCTTGTCAATGATTCTTAAATTACTTGGAGGATTCGCTGAATGTGGGGTTCAGATTGAAGAAAGAGGAAGGAAGTTCAGAGATTGCATGTTTGCTAGGGCAGCTCAAAAGGGTGAATCTATGGTTGGATGAATTAGAAAGGTGGCATTCAGGTAGATGAGAGAATAAAGGAGTTGAGGAGTAAGCTGTATGGGTTTGTACTGGAACATGTTGATTCCTTTGTTGTTGCAAGTTAGAGATATGTCCCACTTGAACAGATTGGCATAATTATTGAGAATGTAACTGCATAGGCTAGGAATTTTTGTCCCAGGATGCTTTGTGCTCTGTTTATTTTTGGCAATCTCATTTTTAACCTGACAAATTGTGGGATGCTGAGATAGTCATCAAGCGTATAATTGCATGTACGCACGGAGTATTGTGAAATCATGTTTGATTTTAAAAATGAGATCTAGAATTCTGAATTCTGTTAAATTGATTTCTTGCTTCACGTCACATGGCCCGCTCTGAGGTCTTTAGACTGCATTAGTTCCTGTCGTACATTTACCTACACAGCTAAATTGCACATATATGTTGTATGTAACATGCATGCAGAAACAAGCACCTGTGGATTAGTTTGTGCAGTAATTGTGTCAACAACATATTGTTGGAATGAGAACAATGTAACTAAATATTTCCTTTTTCTTATGGACTAGTTTGTGCAGTGCAATTTGCTATGCTATTCGATTCACATAGAGAGAAAACAAAGAAAGAAGAAAAAAAAAAGGGACAAAAAAGCCTCCTCCCTTCATCATCCTGCTGGCTACAGAAAAATATTATGTTGAGCTGACCACGAACAGGGTGAAGCTGATGATTCCTCCTCAGTTGAAGTCTTTGAACCCATTTCAGGTATGTGCTCCAGCTCCACAGAAGCTGTACGAGTAGTCTTTTTTAGGGGTTTCATTCCCTTGCAGGATTTCATGTGTGAGTACAACTTCTCTGGCTTAAACATCTTCCTGCACTGCCTGCATATACTAACTCATTACTTCTTATATGTTTTAGTCATTTAGGTCTGCATCGTAACATATAGTCTGAGCCAATGAGCCTGCCTGAATCTTTGACCTGAAATTTCCAGGTCCTTAGAAGCAAAACTATGATGAAAAAGTATGTGTATCCTATATCGCCTAGACACACACACAATATATCCTATATATTATATATATACACACACACATATATGGATATATATTTTGTGCTACCCTTGATCAATATATTCCTAGTCTACTGCTACCCTGTCAGCCATTAACTATCCAAGATTACACAATACAATTAATTTAAGTTATATATATATTTATATATATATATATATATGAGAGACTATTATATGGTGACTTACGAGCAATGCGGCCCTCCTACTGGCCTATAAGCAGCGGAAGCCGTTTTTTGGAATCTTGTGAAGTCCCGCTCCTTTTGCTCCCCCTTGTTTGAAATTGAATCCGTCTCTCCATAGCTTTTCCTGCAGCATCAGTACATTGCTGTATTATTAATTAAATAATCTTTAGTACTATCCATCATTTCTGTATGCAATACGTATACGAATATTACATGTACTATATTAGTGGAGATGTATACCGACTGCATGACTATTTTTTAATGAATTTGTTCATGTATCTAATTGTCATAGCTGTGCCAATAGGCCCAATACCATACGATTAAATTACATATAACCATATACCTCGTAGCAGTACCAGTATGTATTTCGGGTTGCCGCAACTGCTCCTGGGGATTCCGGATACCTCCCAATACTCCTTTTGAAATACGATCAGCCTTGACAATGTCTTGGTTGCTGCGGCTCCGCATGTTGTAGGTAGACGTCTTGTTGCAGGAAGTAGTTGTTTTATTATTGGTCCCCCGATTCAACTTGACTAGGACAGAGTCATTTGTGTCCACAGCGCCACAAGTAAGCAAATTGCGGAAGATATTGTTGGAAGAAGATGATAATCTGCTTGAATTACTAGTTTTAGTAGTACCGCCATTTGCCAAAGGTGATAGATGATGGGGATGAGGAGGACACGATGATGATGAATGCGAAGAAGAAGATGATGACACGTAAGATGGAGTTGTAGATGCCATTTCTTTGTTCCTATTCTTCTTCTTCTTCAATATTAAAAAATTGGAATAGACAGAGGAGTTTTCCAACTTGTGGTTCTGATCAATGTGATCATCGTCATAACTATCATTGTTATTAGTGGTGTTTGTGTTTGTGTTGGATTTGGGCGTCTCATCATCAGCCGATAAGACGTGGTTCTCCCCTGTGGGTCGACGGGATCTCAATGCATCGAATAATTCACGGGTCAAGGTAGACTTCATCTCTAAACTCATATGAGGAGCTGATGATGATTCTTGGCTGATTTCAGAGGCGGGTACTTTTGTTTGGATGTTATTCTCGCTCCTCCTCATCATCATCTCGGGATGCTGCTGATGTAATTGAAAGGCCTCTTCTCGTTTAGCTTTACAATGATTATGTGGTTCAGCCTCATCCTTAACGGGCTGCTGCTTCTTAAACAACCCATTTATCTTTTCACCATTTGATGATATTGATTTGGGGAGAGAAGAATCTGTTACAAATAAAATTAAATTAACAAATCCCGGTCATCATATTTATTAAGTTCGACTGCCCAAAAAGCAGGTTTCCAAATAGGACATGATCATATATGAAGAAATTAATTAAAATTAACCATACGGACCCATAACCAATCAAATTGATTATATACATTTAAGATTTGTGCGTAAGTTAATATACCAAATGGGGAAGAGATGATCTCCGATCCTTTCAGGACGTATTCATTGTCGGAGATTGGTGTGATGAGGTCATCGTCCACCAAGTCTTGCCAAACATAACCCGTCTTGTACGTCCTGTAATTTCATATATATGTTCACTTATTTTACTGCATCAAAAAGAACGCATTCCTTATATATATACATATATAGTTAAAACTTAAATAATCCCTACGGATTGGATTCTATATACCTCTTGTAAGACCAAGCAAAGGCCTCTGGCATGTCCTTTCCTCGTAAATCCGCAAGCCACCTCTTAACATCTTTTATTTTCAATTATAATTAGAGATCAAAACAAGAATCACCATCCTTGATGAATCACACAATCTCAAATTATATATATATATATATAAGTATATATATATATATAGATAGATAGAGATGTCCGTACCTCGGAGATAGACGCCGTTACGACTGAGTTGGTGGACTCGAATAAGATGGGGTGGATCTATGCGACCCATTCGACGACTGAGGAAGTAGATAATGTGTAGTCGTCTTACTTCACCTCTACCTTTTTCTTCCATTAATTTCACTCTTCTGGCTGCTAAAACCAACAGCAATAAGAGACCAACCTAGCTACTTATATATATATATATATATATATATATACACGCACACATAAGGACAACGGGTGCATAAACAAGAGGAGAATTAGAAGAAATATGTACTAGATGATCCTTCTCTTCTTTCCAAATTTTTTAAAAAACATGATAGATATAATATGGTGAACCCCAAGCAAAAGAATTAATAAAGATATAATCACTAGCTAGCTGTCTCAGGAAACCCCAAGAGGAATCTTTGTCTCTCTGCCGGCTTGCGCCACAAAAAGCCGAAAAAGACAGCAATTAGTTTAATTTCATGTATTTCTTCCATCATCCCGGCCTCTATTAATATTAATATTCGAATTTCAATTTAAATAAAATAGATATGATGATGCAGGCCTACCATGCAAGTTGCTTATTATACACAAGAATATATTTTTATTGGGAAAAAAGCCAAACTCTCTCGAGGAAACGAAAAGGAAAGAAAATCATCGGTGTACGAGATTATACAGTTTTGATTTGCTTCTATCAGTTAAGAACTTGTTTCTTATATTTTATATTTTCCTCCCTCGGGCCGGTTGAAATATATATATGGAATTAAGATGACTTGAAAATATGTATGTGAGAGAAGAGAGAGAGATAGGTGGAAGATCAATGGCCAGAAGATCGGTTCGCAGGTTGCTATATATGTGCCAACTTTATCAGATTTCCCCGCTATTTAACAAATATAGTTTTATAAGTACGTTTTTATCCACCTTTGACCAAAATTAATAATTCAACAGTATAAATCCCACAAAATGAGCCATATATATTACTATCTATATATATATCTCTTTCTTTCTTTTTCTTTCCCCTCCAAATTTGGTCGATGATGATCCCCTAGCGATGATCCAATTACTGTGATTTGTACCTTTTTAAGCTAAGCTCTGCCTGAAATTTTCCCTTCTCTCTAAACTAGTGTCCTATGCATCGAAATTATAAGTCAAAGTATATTCCTTATTTAATTTTATCCAGAAAATAAGAAATATTCTTCCTTATTTAATTTTATCCAGAAAATAAGAAATATTCTACAATGCGTTTGTATGTGGGAAAAAAATGAAATTTGACCAATATTCAGAATTTCTAAAGTACAATAACTGGACTGCATGAATTATATGGACACTTATTTATTTATTACATATGTGTAAATAGTAATGTTTTGTAATAATTTATTGTTAGGCATTAAATGTATTTTAAAATTTTATAAATAGAGTAATCTTAGAAGTTTGGTTCATACAAAAAATAATAAAATATTAAAATAAAAAATTAGAATGTCAAAATCAGCTCCCAAAATTAATTATCATCCTTTTATTAATTAATTTCATATTATATATATACACACACCTTATTTGTCCAAAACACAATGAATTGTATATGATCCTTGATTGTGAATTATACAATAAATTTTAATATTACCATTTTGTAGTATCAAAATTTGGTATAAAATCTTAGGACCCATTTGATAATTATTTAATATTTTATCTTTGATAAAAACCGCAAAAAAGTTTGTTTTGTTTTTTTTTATCTTTTCTTTTATACCTTTATCCTCATTTCTTCCACTCTACAGTTGCGTATCTTTTCTTCATTCGCTATTTAAAAACTTTTATTTTCACATAATTCAGACATACAGATAAAAAATAAATTGATTGCACACGATCCTATATGCTAATTTATGATTAGGAATCATCTTGACCAACAAGACCAAATTTGTTGAACAATCTTAAAGGGAACTGATTTGTACATTTCATTTTTTTTCTTCAATATTTCTCTATTTGTTATCATCCACTAATTTTTATTTTATTTACTCAAACAGATGGTTAAAAAAAACAGAGTATTGCATGAAGTAAAATGTGAGGGTCATACAATCGGTAAGAAAATTCATCAACTATTTTATTTCGAAGTCGACTCTTTATAGTTCTCATAGATGAAATTGTCGTTAAAATCGGAAGAGTGAATGAGCCTATCAATCAAAATAATAGTTATCTGCCAAAGTTCTCTCCACCAATGTTTAACATAATTCGTGGAGATATTCTTGAAGTAAGGCTGATGATGCATATCATTATCAAAATATCTCAGCTAATTATTTATTTATTTCGGATGACCTGAAAATGCACAAATGACATAAAAAGAAGACAGCTCTACAAGCCTGCAACGTTCATGGTTAAGTTTATAATTGTAACATGCATTCATGATTCAATATTAATCTAACATGAACGGGTCTTCTCTATTTATTTATTTCAATTTACATTTAATTAACATATAAATTTTACATTGTGGAAATAACCCCCAAACAATATACCTTTACATAACACTAATTAAACATGCATAATTACGTAGCAATACGGTAGTAGCAAGGGGTCATTTTTCATCTCCAGTCCAGGTGTTCTTCATCTTGGGACCTGTAGGTCCTTCTTCCCCTAATACCTCATCCGGTAGACTCTTAACAAATCTATCAAAAGCAGATTTGAGCTTTCCAGGCAAAACCTTCTCCACCTTTTTTATTTCGTCTGTAATGTCATAACTAATTTTTGGACCCCATTCCCTAGAGTAGTTGAGCCATGGTGGTTCAATAACAACGTTGTTAGAGCCTGATCCTGCCAAATAGTCAGCTGAAACTAGTAAAGGCTTGAGTCCAGTGTCCAAGACCATCTTGCTCTTGGCAGTATCATTCCTTATTCCTATTCCCCCACTCCCTTGCAATACAAGTCCCGGCTTTGGGTAGAAGGCATGGCCATGCAGAGATGCATAGCTCACGGCTTTGTTACTACCATTTTGAAATTCAAGTTGGGAGGCGTCCACCCATTGTCCCCCACTGTGCTGCGAGAAGTAGACCCTCCATAGTTTACCAGTAAAATTGCTGACTCGTAGGGTCACATGCTCCCAATCACCGACATGCTGACCAATCATCCCTAATGGGATATTGAGAAACTCAACTTTTGCCCTGGCGGGACCATTGAAAGGGTAGAACACCCATATGGCTATGTCAGTAAATGTTGAGCCCAGCATGGGCTTTATGTGTAAATACACCTGAGAGTTGAGTAGATCTCCCCTCTTCACTCTTTCATAGGCGGCTTTATCCGCGGGTAAGTCCAACCAATAGGAGCCATCATTTGATCCACCTTGGGGAAGGTTGGATCCCGTTTCCTCAATTTCAACTCCAACGGGCTCACCTTTCTTGTACAGAAGGGCCCCATTGGCAAAAAACCAGCTCACAGAAGAAGGGAGGTACTTTTCATCAGGATGGAAGTATATCAACGGAGCATATGCTTCAACTAATGCCTCAATTTGAGCTCGGTTGGGCATACACATATGGTATGATGATGAATTAATCATAGATGTGGCGTTATTTTTCAAACAAGATAGTGAAGATATGGTGGACCAAGGACTACCATTTCTGGCTATGAATGTGCCAGCGGAGACACCAATAGCTTGGGTCCCTCTGTTTTTGGGCCTAAGACTAAACACATTAAATCCATTGGTATCCATATCATTGGCTGGTCCCCAGATCCACGACTCAGCCTCGCACTTGTCGGTGAGGTCGGATCGAACGCACCTGATTATATCAAGGGATGGCTTCTCCGGAGAGGCAGTGACAACTTGCCCAATTGCTTCATAACCATCTGGGGGTGTGGGTAGCCAGACGTAGCCATTACCATCTTTCTTTATATTGGTTAAGGACTCACTGCTCCAAGCGAGAGTGTAATCAACTGGTCTTTGCAGTAATAAATCATCTGTTGGCTTTGCTACAAGGGCCCATCCTGAAAGGGGTTTGTTGTTGGATTGGCTATAGCAGCCGAGCATATAGAATCCTTGGGGTAGGGGCGAAGGTTCGAAGAAGCTTGCCCCAACGTTGCCTGGTCCCCCCTCATGGGTAGCCCAAACTTTGTTGAAAGATGATATCTGGCACACTTGCAATCCTCCCAGATCAATGATTCCACGTGCGAACCCATCACCTGAGTTACATGAGCCAGCAGCGCATACATGCATCCATATAGTCCACCAATCAAGTATTCATATATTTTTGATATATTTATGCATTGAATGATCATGCAGGCATTATGTATGAATATACACGTACGATACATGGAATGGATTGTGTTGATATTAGAGAGATCGATCGGAGTACTTACCAGATGGCCAGTTGGGTAATGGAGAGGGAAGCTCAAATGTGTTTTCGATAGGCATGTTCTTGCTCTTCTTGGAAAAAGCCCTTGTTTTGATTGCTGAAGAATTAGGTGTGAGGCTAAGGCAATTTCCCATTGTGGATAAAGATGGTGTTCGATCGATGTCTTCGCCAGAGAAATAATTTCGATAATATTATAATATTATTGGCTGATTTCTGTTAAGAAATTATAATATTGATAATATCTATGGAAGTTAAAGCAGAATGAAGCAGTCGACGGAACAAGAGAAGATGCTAGCTACAGCATATCCTGTTTTAATACATTCAAAGGAGCTAGATCTAGTGGAGGTTGAGAAAATAAAGTCGAAGGGAAGAAGAGAGTAGGGACAATGGGCATAAAGGGCGCAGCGGCCCTAGCTAGCTAACTTGGATGCATGTGTCGTGCAAGCAACCCAAATTAATATTTTTTGGGCAAAAAGCAACCCAACTTAATTCACTTACTCTATCTCTATGTACGTATATTTACTTCCAAACATTGTTCTACTTCTACTTGTCTTCTACCTAAACCCAAAGTTATTGCTTTGATTCTTAGGGGTGACATTGTTGCGTTTTTTTCAACTTGTTCTCATCAGTTCTCTTGGCAATATATATATATTAGGCGCAATCATATACTCTCGAGCGCCTCAATATGAACAATTTTGACTGGCCAAATACCAAAACAACTGGAAGAGGGTCGAATATGCAAGGAAAGAATTGTTCAAAAAAAAATATACGGACGGCCCCCCGAAGGATTGATTACTCTTCAACCACCACATGCATGTCATATCCTAGCTTTAGGTTTAACGTGTCGGCTGCCATTAACTCTCTGCATCCGTAAGGCTCTGCACATATACATGATCACATGATCTTCAGAATCTTTTTTGTAAAATTAACTTGAGATATCTCATATTCAACTTCTCAAATTAGAGGTCATATGTATACTTGCAAAATTCAATAAATTGGTGTGAATCAATTAAGAGCAAGGATTGAAATATTGATATTGACGGATATATTACTAATTAAATTTATAGATATCTCGCCCCAAATATCGATATATATATCGTTTACGAACAACAAAAATGACGAAAATTCGGTCTAAAAGTTGGAAATTTTGAATGAAATTATGGGGAAAACGTAAGTACCCAATGATGGTTATATATAACTAATAAAAACTATAAAATGACTTTGATATAATAAATATATGATGAATCATATGATAGAATATAAGTCTGACGATAATTAACAGTATAAAATCTTAAAGATAAATTTAAATTAAAACATAATTTTATTGACAATGTTGTACTAAGAATACTTTACACATTGAATTTCATTAAAAATAAGTAGAGTGTCTACCAGATTGAAAATTAGATTGGTCTTCATCTACTAAGACACACAAGTTTTGCCAAGTGATGCTACTTGACCAAACGGAAATGTATTGTTGGTCATAGTACTCGTATATCTTCTTTGAATGGCCTATTCTTCCTCCATAGATGGGGTAGTTATGATTTATCCAACTAACTTCTCCATAATCTTCATTGAGATGAGGATCTTCATAGCCTCTATAACCATGTGGCATTTGAGGGAGATGGCTGTCTAACTGGTGGTAACCATATTGACCATAAGCATATGGATCATTTTAGTTGTTAGTAGGATCGGTGCCTAAACTCATTGACTCAAAACTAATTGCCATGGAATCCTCCGAAGATGGATTTCCATATCCTTCATTTATGTTGCATGTCCGAGTGTAATCTTTTCCAACACCACCGATTCCTACTCCTCATTCTCTACATCCATGATCATAATCTTGGGTGGCATGAGTGAAATCCGCCTCTCCAGTAAATGAGCTCAAGGGTGCATGTTGCGGAGATTGGCCTGTTCACGGTTTTCCTCAATGAAGTTGAGATTTTGTGTGAGGAGCTCCGCATTCTCTTGTGGATCATAGGATAGTACTCGATATGAGGTTTCCCCAATCTCCACGGGTACGACAGCTTCGGTCCTGAAAGTCAAGGCAAAGGGTGTCTCCTGTGTCGATGTCCGATAGGACCAGAGAACATCAGATAGGAGGTCGGACCATTGGCCCTTTGGGGTGTCGTATAGTCGAGCCTTGAGATTGTGTTTGATGAGCTTGTTTACGGCTTCGACCTGTCCGTTAGCCTGTGGATGTGCCACCGAGGCGAAGCAGAGCTGGATGCCATATACGTCACAAAAGTTTCGGAAACGGGTGGAATCGAACTGAGTGCCATTGTCTGTGACGATCGTGTGTGGGATACTGAAGCGACATATGATGTTCTGGTAGACAAAGCTCTCGATCTGGGCGGCCGTGATTGTTTTGAGGGGCTTTGCCTCAGCCTACTTAGTGAAGTAGTCCACTAAAACGACCGCGTGTTCGACGCCGCCCTTTCCTCGTGGCATGGGACCGATGAGGTCCAGACCCCATTGAGAGAAGGGCCAGTGACAGGACCGCCCCCGAAAGGGGCATTGATAACAATGCCCGGTCCTGCTCCCGTCTGGCAAGATGACTGAAAATCCCAAGTTACCCTCAGTACTTGCCAAACTAGGGATAGCCACACGTACTTACTCATGTCTCCGCCCCTCGTACAGCCTCGAACAACGCGCCACGACCTGGAGGGTCAATAAAAACCAAAAGGTGTGAGTGGACAAAAATAAATCGGTTTAGCAAAACCGTTACAACAAACGTTTTTACCCTCTGCGTAAAAACGAATGCATGCATACAAAAATCATTTCGCAATCGGTTAAGATTTTCCACATAAGAAAAATTGTGTATCAAATTTCAACATAAGGAAAAACTCGTATGAACCTCAAAATCATTTTTCCTTTCTCAAACATCGGGTCTTAGCCCGCAATCATAAACACCGGGCCTCAGCCCAAAACCACGAATCAAAACCAAATGCACAACATGATCCAAAACCATCAACCACATACCGGGCCACTGCCCAACTCAACCGAAACGTCAGAAATCGTCAATAAACCACAAGTCAATCATTTTGCTGGATATCAAGTGCGCCCGAGTCTTTAAACTCAAAACCATGCGCATAAACAGGCCTTCCCGGGATATCAACGAGTCTTTAAACTCAGAACATAATCAATAGGCCTCGGGGGTATCACAGTAACCGAGTCTTTAAACTCACGAGTCTTTAAACTCATTAAGGGCCCTCCCCCGTCATCAATTAACCGAGTCTTTAAACTCAAACGTGCTCCAGCAATAGCACCCGGGTCTTAAAACCCAAAACAGTTTTCAACGGGTCTTTAAACCCAAAACATTTTTTTCAATCACAACAACGCGGGGTCCATCCCGAAATCACATTTTTCACAACAGGACCCATGGTTCGAGTTTCCACATTCAAATTCCCAAACCTTACTTCACCAAACATGTTCAAATCATCATTAAACACGGGGCATGCACAAACATAGCAAATCACTTTATTAAATCCTTTTTCATTCCCGAATTCGAATTCGCAATAATGATTCCGTAAGCCGGCATCCGGAAACATCATCCCGAACCCAAACCAAGAATCCACTTTATTATTCCCGAAAACTGAAATCTCGTAAATCAAAGTTACTTTTGTGCCCCGAGCATCAAGCCCGAAATCACCTTTTTCAATTCCCCTTTTTAATTCTTAGAAATCACTTCTTTCTCAAATCTCATTTTCAACACATCAAACCCACAACCATAATTACCAAAATCACGATCCAAGCAAAACATACTCAAAACCCACATTTAAAATCCTCAAAATCACAAGTCTCATTTTAATTCCCCGATTCAAACATCAACAGTGATCAAATCACAATAACTCGAAATCTCGTAAAACGTGCAAATCCGGAACGTTCTCGAAAAACGTGTCAAAATCGTAAGTCACACTCGCAAATCATAAACAACCTTCTTAAATCATTTTACACCCATTTCATATAACTTCTTTCATTAAACCAACATTAAGCACACGAGTGACCATAGTCTCGAAATACGTGTAATTTCACATGTATAGTAAAAATACGTATAAATACGGGAATCGAATACGTATAAATACAGAAATCAAAATCAATCACAACTTATAATCATAATCATAAAATCATAGAAATAATTTATGCATGCATTAAATTTTGAAAGCAACGTCCACTCACACACCATTCATAAGGCTCGGTTTCGCGCCGCACGCATGCCTGTGATTTCCAATATTTTCCAGAAATTTCGAATCCTATCCGAAAACATACTTTAGTGTCACTAAGGGTTTAGATAACAACATACTAATTTCCCATAATTTTCCGGGAATTAATCGTTAATTACAAACGTAACATACATCTTCGGACCTTCGGAATAACATCGAAACGGTGTCCGATAAATTCGATACCAACGTTAAAATATTCCTTACAATGTGTAGGACAAAAGTCATTTTGAACTCACCTTGAAAAACCGTCCCACGCGCCCTCACGGGCCGCCGCAAGCGGCTGCGCGTGAGACTCACGCGCCTGCTACAGTGGGCTACAATCGTCTTCTTCACCCGGCCGCCTGATAAACAGGCCACTTGACCCGCGTCAGAACCCTATTCAATCCCTGCGATAAACTAACTAATTTCTTCAATCGATCAATCAGATGGACTCGCAACATACTTAATTAAAGGTCTGTGTCCCTCATTCAAGTCGACACAGCCCCAAATCGATTAACTCGAACTCGAACATCCAAACAGGTCGAAGTACGAAACTCACCCAACTCGACCCCATTCCAAAATTAACTTAGACAGTAGTTTCCAGAGACCTAAACGAACACTTTAGCAACGTCAATTTGAGGGAAAATTACCTAGAGGTTGTCGACCTCAAGCTCGAAAATCTCTGAAACCAGGGGCCTCCATTTATGGCTTGTCTGGGATGGATTTTCCCCGAAATTGATGCGGTTGGTTTCCAAATGATCCCAGAGGATTAATTCGATCCTCAGTTTCCTTCAACTCGACTCCTAGTTGAGAAATCGAATTTCCCTCCAAAACTGTTTTCCTCTGAAACTGAAGCTTGTGTCCCCGAGCAACCTTGATCAAACCTCTTCAATCCTTGCACAGTTATGTTCCAGTCACCCCCAGAGAACTCCCCCAGTGTCCAGATTGGTCCCATCACCCGTAGAAATCAAACTCTGGATTTCCCCCCAAAAAACCCGAAATTGTTTTCTCCACGGTTTCTCTCCAGCTCCACACTCTCACAATCAACCGAATGGCTCCCCAGCTCACCAGACACTCAAGTAATCGATCAGAATGGACGACAACTCGTGGGTGACACTCTGAACTCCCTGGAATTTGTTTCCCGCAACACAGAGACCATAGCCAAATTTAAAACTCTCCCGTGCACTGGTTTGTTTCAGCCCATGCCACCATGCCGTCCAATACCTCAAAACACATAAACAATTACATGTTCAGTCCACTAAGCCGTTTAAACAATAGCCCGATCAGAGCACCACCCAGCACGGCGTGCAGGCTCTGTTTTCACGGTTGTTTGAACAGTAACCGTCGTGCAGAATTACCAAAATGCCCTCAGGGCAATAATTACCAAAATGCCCCTCACCTTCCGTGACCCGTAACTTGGTCACCCGATGTCCGTTCCACGCGTGCCGCCTGTCGTTGTATTCGGGGCATCGAGACCATCCTAACGGTCCTTGGCCCTCGGCCATCGGACCCCCCGATCAAAAAGTCAACATTTTCCCTTATTTCGTCCAAATTACGGAAATTCCCCTGGACTTCCGAACGTCATAACTTTCACCACGAACGTCGGAATCGAACGTGCCACCCGTCTATGAACTCGTGACGACCCAAACTACGTCACGGTCATCGGGCAAGGTCCATTTGACCGCCCGAATAAAAAGTCAACATTTCACCCACGACTAGGGGCAAAACGGTCATTTTGCCATGTTCGTCCGATTCCACCCAACTAACCACCGATTAACCCTCATTAATCATGATTAGTTACTAACCTAATCCCGAATTTCGGGATGGGTCGTTACAGCCAGGGGCTGAGCATGGGAGTGAGGCGCTCAGCAGGAGAATGAGGTACGGGGGCGCACCGTTGGCATGGGATGCACCGTTGAGTGATGGCCATAGAGTCGGCGCGCATTGTGGGCCAATAGTATCCTTGCAGAAAAGCCTTATGTGCGAGGGACCTGGGCCCGGAGTGATTACCGCAGATGCCTTGGTGGATTTCCCGGAGGACCGCAATGCCCCGATCAGTAGGGAGGCACTTCAGGAAGGGGGGTGTCGAATCCCCGTCGATATAAGTGGCCATGCGCCATGGTGTATCGTGCGGACTGGCGCTGGATGCGTCGGGCCTCGTTACGGTCGGGCGGGAGTTCGGCTGTGGTGAGGTACAGTGTGATGGGATCCATCCAAGAGGCTTCCTGTGTCGTGAGCAGGACTGGCTGCTCGTTTGTGATTGGGGATGCCAGAAATTCAATGGGAACACGGCGGCCTATCCTGTCATCAATGGAAGAGGCCAGACGGGCGAGGGCATCTGCGTGGCTATTTTCCGACCGTGGTATCTGAATGACCTCGTAGCCGCGAAAGTGGCGAAGCAGGGACCGTGCCTTTGCCAAGTATCGGGTCATGAAAGCGTCTTTATCATCATAGAGGCTATTGATCTGGCGGACGATGAGCTGGGAGTCGCTGTAAACCCGCAGCTGTTGCGCTTGGAGGTCGGTGGCCAACCGGAGGCCAGCAAGGAGGGCTTCGTACTCGGCCTCATTGTTGGAAGCTTGGAAACCAAAACGCAGCGCGTACTCCAGAAGTTCCTGGGTAGGTGTACTGAGTACGAGGCCAGCGCCAGAGCCAGTATGGCAGGAGGACCCGTCCACGTAAAGAGTCCAAATTGGTTGGGTGGGGTCCAAGGTGGATGGGGTTGACGTCTTGCAGATAGGAGCGGCGGGTGCCGCAGTGTTGAAGAGTGTCGGGCATGTGCTGCGTTGTGTTGTAAGTGAATTCAGAGAGGAAGTCAGCGACGACCTGCCCTTTGACCGCTGGTCTTGGGGCGAATGTGATCTCGAACTCACTAAGCTCCACTGCCCACTTGATGAGTCGCCTCGAAGTGTCTGGCTTTTGGATCACCTGGCGAAGGGGCTTGTTAGTGAGGACTAACATGGGGTGTGCCTGGAAGTATGGGCGGAGGCGCCGGGTCGTCACAATGAGGGCAAAGGCTAACTTCTCCAGGTCGTTGTATCGGGTCTCCGCGTCCTGGAATGCTTTGCTGACATAGTACACTGGGAACTCCGCGCCGTCCCGGCTGGTGACGAGGACAAAGCTGACAGCGGATGTGGAGACAGAAAGGTAGACGGTGAGTCGTTCCCCGGTGGTAGGTCGGGTAAGGAGGGGTGCGGTGCTCATGTAAGTTTTGAGAGCTTCAAAGGCAGCGGCGCACGTCGCATCCCAGTTGATGTGCCTGCCCTGGGTCTTCATGATCTTGAAGAATGGTAAACACTTGTCCGTCGCCCGGGAGATGAACCGGGTGAGGGCGGCGATCCGGCCAGTAAGGGTTTGGATTTCCTTGAGTGTGCGCGGGGGCTTCATGTCCAGGATGGCCTTAATTTTCTCGGGGTTAGCCTCGATTCCCCGTTGGCTGATCATGTAACCGAGGAATTTTCCGGAACGGACACCGAAAACGCATTTAGCGGGGTTGAGCCGCATTTTGTATTGCTTCAGGACCTGGAACATCTTGTGGAGATTAGGCACGTGTTCGTTGGCCGTCCGGATTTTGACAAGCATATCATCCACGTACACCTCCATGGTCTTGCCAATCTGATCCGCGAACATGAAGTTGACGAGCCATTGGTAGGTGGCACAGGCGTTCTTGAGCCCGAAGGGCATAACATTGTAGCAGTATACCCCCAAATTAGTGCGAAAACTGGTGTGGATCTAGTCATCGGGGTGCATCCTGATTTGGTTGTAGCCAGAGTACGCATCCATGAAGCTGAGGAGTTCATGGCCAGCTGTGGCGTCGACCAAGAGATCGATCTTAGGAAGCGGGAAGCTATCCTTCGGGCAGGCTTTGTTGAGATCCGTGAAGTCGATGCACATCCGCCAGGACCCAGAGGGTTTCTTAACGAGTACGACGTTTGCGACCCACGTGGCGTAAACGACCTTGCGCACGAAGTGGATGATGCTGAGCCGTATGATCTCTTCCTGTATGGCTAGTTGTAGCTCTGCGTCATAAGTCCGCTGCTTTTGAGTGACTGGTTTGAAGGAGGGGCTGATGTTAAGCCTGTGGCAGATGACATCCGTGGATATGCCAGGCATGTCGGCGTAGGACCAAGCAAATACCTCGCTGTTGTCCCGGAGAAATTGGATGAGTTGTGTCCTGACTTCGGGGGCGAGTGTGCTCCCAATTTTCACTTGCCGCTTGGGGTTACGCGGGCAAAGGGTGATCAGCTCCGTATCCTCCACGGGTTACGGCTGCGAGACGGCGGAGAGGTCGCGCGGGTCCTCTGGGGGACCCGCCAGTATTTGCTCAAGGAGCTCGGAGTCGACGGGGTCGACCTCGTAAGCAGCCTCGGTGTCGGCCATGGTTTCTCGCTTGTCGCATGGGTTGAGCTTTGTCAAGGCGGTCTGATAGCAGGAGCGGGCGGATTGTTGATTACCGCGGACTTGACCAGTGCCCATGATGGTCGGAAACTTTATGAGAAGGGCCCGAGTGGAGATGACGGCGCTGAGCTGGTTGAGGAGTCCCCTCCCCAAAATGACGTTATAGGCGGTGGGGCAATCGACCACCAAGAAGGTGGTGATGGCTGTTGCGATCTTGGGCGCTCTCCCTAGGGAGATAGGCAGGGAGATGATGCCGAGTGGCATAACAGAATCGCCTGAGAAACTGAGGAGCGGAGAACCAGCGCCGGTTGAGGCTTGTGGAGTTGATGCCCAACTGGTTGAAAGTGTCCATGAAGAAGACGTTCACAGAGCTGCCAGTATCCACCAGGATCCGTCCAACATCGAAATTGGCTATCTGAGCGCGAATGATCAATGGATCATCGTGGGGAAAAATAACCCCCTGTTCTTCTTCCTCGGAGAAGGTGATGGGTGTCCATCCCGCTCGTGCGACCTTGGCAGCGCGTCCATCCTCGATGTTGAAGATTTGGTGGTTGGAAGTCGTGGCGCGCAGGAAGTTCTTCTTGGCCCGATTGGAGGTGTAGGAGGAAGAGATGGTAGGGCCTCCGCTGATCGTGTTGATTTGTGGCAGACCCTGCGCGGGGCGTGCGTGCTGGAGGAACTGGTTGATATTTCCCTCCCTTACGAGTGCTTCCACGATGTCGCGGAAGGCCACGCACTCGTCGATGGTATGTTCGTTGAACTTGTGGTACTGGCAATACAGGTTGGATTGGATGCCAGGTCGGGGGCCAGGCGGTCGCGCCCGTGGCTTGGGGATTGTGCCCTCGATGTTCATTAAGACATTCTCGAGGGAGGTGTTCAGGATGGAATAGGTTTCGTACTTTGAGGTGGGCCCCGTGTGGGGTTTGCCTGACTGGTGGTGGCTTGATCCCTGCCCCTTGTGGTGGTACTTGTCCCTCCCGCCATGATCATTGTTGTACGTCCCCTTTCGCTTACCGGAGTGTGAGTCGGATCGGTGATCCGCATGCGCGTTGTTGGTAGGCGGAGGTGACTGTGCCTGCCGGTTGCTGAGAGGTGGAGGGCGCGCACCATTCATGTCCGGTCAGGGTACTACCTGGGGAGAGTTGAAGTGCTCCGCCTTGGCATGTATTGCCGCTTGCCGCATGAGCTCATTGTAATCGTCCCAACCCTGGGTGAAGGCATGGTACTTGAAGGTGGACTCCCGCAGCCCGTTGCGGAAAGCTTGGTAGGCGGCCTTGTCGTCCGTCTCGTGGCATTTGGAGTACTCCAAGCTGAAACGAGCAGCGTATTGGCGTAGGGGCTCGCTATCTCCCTTTTGGAGGGTTCCCAAGTCCTCGGTTGTGAGCAGTCGATCCGTCTGGATCATGAACTGGTTCAGGAAGACCGTGTGTAGGCGGTCGAATGAGTCGATAGACTATGGTTCCAGACGATAGAACCAGTTGAGCGCGGCCCCAGTGAGGGTGGAGCTGAAAATCAAGCACTGCGCTTCGTCAGAGAGATTTCTGAAGGCGAGCGCGGAGTTGTAATTGTTGATATGGGTGTCTGGGTCGCCCTGTCCATCATATAGGGCAATCTTCAACGGTTTGACCTCCGTTTCGTGGCGGTATCGCATGTTGCGGTCTGTAAAGGGACCGATGTTGGTCTGAGGTCTGGGCAGTGTTCCAGCCTTGGGTCGGGCGACCTCCAACTCCTGCACGCGCTGGAGTAGTTCCTGGACCACTTCGTCTGATCGGCCGGGCCGATCCGCCCCAATCGGTCGGTCGCCGATTGTATGATTGGTGCTGCCGCCTCGGGGCTTCCCGGGTTGTGTTGGTCGCCGCCCGGACGAGGCCGTGGTCGAGCTGGCATTGTCCTCCGGCTGGTGCCTGCCGACCTGCGATGAGGGACTGCCTGGAGGCTGGATGGAGTGCCGCGGGGGCTGTGTGGGTCGACGTGCCTATCCAGACCGTGACCGAGCCCCCTGATATATTACCTGACAGGACCCGCCCCGATCCCCCTGGGACCACCCGGGACGTGCCCTGCTCCTGTCTGACACCCGACATTAAAATACCAAAATCACCCTTAATGAAAATAAAATGCGTAAAGAAAACCCAAAGTTAAGTCATACATAGCACACCACACAAATATCCAAATACAAATAGTGTCAGACAAGGGATAGTTCCCGAATACAGTTTATTGAGCACGACTCTAGACACACTACGTGCCAACCTACCCAGCAGTAGGGTTCAGGTGCGCAACGTAAACCTATGCCTCTTCCTCGGGATCCTCCTCCTCAATAGCATTACCTGGAGGGGTAGTAAAATAACAAGGGTGAGTGGGCCGAAACTCAAGGTTTACAAAATAGTTTACCATTCCGAAAACATATAGATTTTCCCCTCCGTTTTCCGAAAAGACATGCGTTAGTATCATAAACCACAAAATCATATAATCATAAGCAGAATAATATCAACATAATATAATCTTAGTCACTGCACTATACATCCCAACCCTGACATCCCAGATGCCCGACATCCCAGACGCCCAATAAGGTCACAGTTCCAAGGCTACGCGCGCCACCCGGGGTCTCAATCCCGAGTCCAATTCCCGAACCCAATCCGAACATGGCATTCTAGATGCCTGACGTCTCAGACGTCCAACAGTAGCAATCCTGCTCCTGAGTCACTCTACGGTCCGGTCCCTCCGTAGAATGACTCCTCACAGGCAATGCGCCGTGACCACTCCGGGGTACCTACATCCGGAGGAGATAGAATCCTAGGGTATATCTATACAGTGCAGTACCAAAGATAAGTATCGCAATCCATATATACATATACATGACTCAAAACCATTCATAAACAACCAGACGGGTCTCATGCCCAAACATCGTAATACGTGCCATAAATCATAATCACGATAAACAGATACTTTTACTTGAATCACATATAGATATAATAGAAAGTAAAACAGTTATGCATGCCGAAGTTTAGTGAAATCAAAGGCCCACTCACAGTACAATCCTGCTGCAATCCCGAGCGTAAAGCCCCGTCCAAGGATTAAAGTACAATTCTTGTCATGCCCAAAACATACGTAAAGGTCACTTTAAGTCCCTACTAAACAACTAAGAAACCCTAGACTGAAACCGGCCCGGGAAAGCCGTCCGAACACGCTTCCCAAGGCGTCAAATCCTAATTTGACCAACCTAACGATATCCGATCGACACGAAACCACAGCCATTGGATCCGTATCGTCAAAACCTTGAAAATGGCACTGGTCCCACACAAAATACTGTTCACACACGCCCCCCGCCGGTCAACCCTCTGGTCAACGGTGCTACAATGATGCTGACGTCAGCATGACGTCATCACTGACAGTGTCAGAGGACACGTGTCAACAGCTCATTGGTCCCTGGTCTGACAATTTTTTGACATGATGACGTCATCATGACGTCACTGTTGACGTCAGCATGATGACGTCATCAGCTACAGTAACCGGGTCTGAGAACCGGGTCACCACAGACCCACGGTTCGACCCGATCAGTTCTCATCAACCCGACCACCAAAATCGATGGGATTTGTTCCTATGAACTCGTCTAATCATGTTCTATGGTTTTGTGTAATTAAAACAAGGTCCTAGGTTCAAGAAGCTACCAGAAAATCGACGGGAAACTGGCTACCGGCTCTGGTTCGTCTTCTCCGGCGAGTCGTCGAACTTCCAGCCACGAACTTTGGTCCAAAATGATCGTCTAGGATATGTCTCAAAAACAACCAAACATTTCCAACGTAAAAAACGGACGTTTCGAGACAGGGAAGGAAAATCGGTCTTCTCGGGTTTCTGGACTTACCGTCGCCGTGTCGCCGCCGTGGGCTTCCCAGTCCAGTCCTAAGCCGTCCAGAGGTCTCAGTGGTCCTAGCCTTAGGTTTTTTCGAGCCCAGAAGTCATGGTTTGGATGGTTGGACAGTTTCGGGTGGTTTGGTTTCCTTCTCGGGTCTGTGGGTTTCCCGGCCGTGCAGGGTGGCCGTGGTGGTGGTGATGGCCGTCTGGAGGTTGCTGGTGGTTGCCTGGTGCTGCCTGGTGAGGGAGGTTGGGTGGTGAGCTGCTGGAGTGATTGTTCGAAGGGTGAGGGTACACGGTTGAGAGAAATGAAAATGAATGTGAGTCTCTGATGGTTTAAGAACAAAATGAGAAAATGAAATCAACGGCTGGGATTTAGTCTGAGTGTAAGGATGAAGGGTGAGGATTTAAGGAGATTAATTAGTTAATTAATTAAATGGCAAACATAGATCCTGGTTTTAGGGGATGTGGTGGATGAGGTAGATGAGTGACATGTGTCACTCATCAAGGGTCCAGATTGATTGGGTTAAAGTAATCAGATTCTATTATTTTATTATTTTATTATTATTTTATTCCGAGTCTCGGTTAGTTCGGTTTAATCGTAATTACGTTCTTGACCATAACTTTTTCGTCGTATGTCCGATTTCGGCGTGCCGCCTGTCTACGGATTCGTATCGACGGGACCTACGTAACGGTCCTTGGCCCTCGTCCGTTGGATTTCCCGGGTCAAAAGTCAACATTTGGCCCCTAATTGACCAAATTACCAAAATACCCCTCGACTTCCGAACGTCCCAACTTCCTCCTCGAACGTCGGAATCGAACGTGCCACCTGACTATGAACTCGTGACGTCCTAAACTACGTCACGGTCATGGGTAAAAGTCCTAAATATTTCCCGAGGCAAAAGTCAACATTTCCCCCCCCCCCCTTAGGGGCAAAACGGTCATTTTACAATAAAATAAGAATTACGAAAGTTCGGGTCGTTACATTACCGGCAAAGGCGGTTGTGCCTGGATGCGGGGGTCGTGAGTTGGGTAAGTCAGACGGTTACCCGGGGCCTGCGTCTGCCTCTTTTCGAGCAGTTCGCGGGCGTCACGGTAGATCTGCGTTCCTGAGGGGCCAGGTAGGTCGGTCTGGTGGAAGAGCAGGCGACCGGATGCTTCTGGTCGGCAGGTGTCACCGATATCGACTCGGCAGGCATCGAACTCCTGCCAACGCGATGCAGCGGCCAAGGCCCGTTTGGTTGCCTCCAGCTGCTCCTCTAGCTCCTTACGTGTGGATTGCAAGATGGCCAGGGTGCTTCCATGTTGCTCCCCCCACACGTGGTTTGACAGGACCCATCCCAATCCCCCCGGGATTACCATGGAATGTGCCCTGCTCCCGTCCAACAAGGGGTGTCAGACAAAGGATGACCAAGAGCCACTGCCCAAACAGGGCATCCAGAGTGCGCAAGGATCGATGGAGGAGATGTGCAATGTCCCAGTCTCTGCTGCAATCGCATCCGTGATCAACCTGAAGGGCATTAAAACCAAAAGCTGTGAGTGGACAAAAACCAGTAAGTTCATCAAATACATTTATAAGACATTTATGCCCTCCAATAAAAACGTATGCATGCCACCAAAAACCAGTAACCAAAACGTTTGCTCAACCGAGCCATTAGGGCCTTAGCCCAAAAACCGTTAACCAAAAACCAAGTGTGGGAACTCAGCCCAAAACCGTGGAATACCACCACCATACATATTAAAACCATGTGGGTCACCACCCACTACCATAAATGAACATTAATTCATTAAAATCACACAATCATAAATCCACCCGGAAAGCCATCTCATTAATTCATATTTTACCATTACCATCACCAGCATCCCTGATGCTAGACGTCCCTGACGTCATGTCTCACGGTTTCATAAGCTACGCGTGCTGCCCGGGGTCTCTCCGGGTCCATATATCTGACATCCCTGATGTCTGACGTCCCTGACGTCAATCATAGCAATCCTGCTCCTGAGTCATCATACGGTCCGGCTGCTCCGTATAATGACCCCTCGCAGGCAATGCACCGTGACTTCCCCAGTGTCCCAGACATCTGGAGGAGACCATCATATATCCTTGTATCCAGATGGTATATGGAAAACAGTTTTATTAAATCCTTTTATCACATTATTACCATTGGGCCCTGCCCGAAATTTACATAAAACCACATAATTCCATTTAGGGTCCCTGACCCAAAATCACCATTATAAAATATAGGGTCCCTGACCCGAAATCACATTTATTATCCAACTGGGCCTCATGCCCGATTTTATAAACCACTGGGCCCACGGCCCGATTTGTAAACCAACTGGGCCCGCAGCCCGACTTATAAACCCACTGGGCCCACGGCCCGAATTCACAAATCAACTGGGCCCCTGGCCCGATAATATAACTCAAATGGGTCTCAGCCCGATTTCATACCAACTGGGCCCCTGGCCCGATTTCATTAACCAACTGGGCCCCCGGCCCGATTCTCAAATGGACTCCAAGTCCGAAATTTCCAAAACAAGTGGGCCTCAAGCCCGAGTTCATATTTCCAATTTCAAAACCATTTCATCATATTATTTATTTAACCACAAGCACACAAAACCACAAATAAACCGTTAATCCCGATATACGTGAAATACGGAAAACACCTCGAAATACGTGCAACATAACCAAAATCAATGCTCACAAATACCATCATAGAAATCATGTATATAAACCATATAACACATTTAAGCATGCATAGGATTTATAAAACCAAAGTCCACTCACAGACCGTTTTAACCGTGTGCCTCGATACGCGTGCCACCGGCCCTCCCGGGCCACACCACTATCACCGGGACTCCCAATCCTGTCCAAATTACATTAGAGGGTCACTAACCTCAACATTAACATCCTATCAAAGTCCCGTAATTTTCCCGAATTTTTACTTATTTTTAAACTTAATTAAAAACCTTCGGACATCCCGAACACTATCGAGACGGTGTCCGATCGACCCGAAACCAATTCCAAAATATCCGTTACATTAAATAGGACAGAAGTCATGTTGACCTCACCTCGAGATCCGTGCCCACGCGCCGTCACGCGCCGCCGTGAGTGGCTGCGCGTGAAACTCACGCGCCTGCTACAGTGTCACCAGCCCAACCCGTTTGTCTGGTAAACGGGTCCAATTCACCCGCGACACAACCCGGTTCCAATCCTGTCAATTCGATCCTAATTCCTTCAATTGATCAATCCATTAGCTTCGTTTTAAGTCCAATTATAAGTCTGTAAACTCAATTACACAAATCCTTACCCAAATTCCCACGATTCGATGATGATCCACGAAGAACACCCGGTCACTGTTCAATCATGGGATTCCTTCAATCTCGATTGATTTCCCTAAATTGGTTCAACCAGAAGCATCAGTGGACCACGAGGAACAATTCCCCCACATCAATTTCGTCGTTTGATCAGTAAATGATCACGACTCAAGTATGAACACCGTCCACTGTGCAACCATGGAGTTTCATCGATCTCAGCCGGTTTCCTTCAATTGATGATCCCAGAAGCATCGTGGGATCATGAGAAATCATTTCCCCACAACAATTGAGTCAATCACAGCCCCAAACTCCACGACTCAGCCTCGATTTCTTCCTCTGTCACCAAGCTCGATCAGAGCCAAAACGGCACCAATCCTTCTCGTTTTTGATGTGGATCGACTCGTCACAACCTCAGGAAGATGTTTGTAACCTCCAATTCGATCATCACAGCCCAATTCCCAGTATTCGAATTTTCCCCCCAATTTTCCCGAAATCCAAAATTCAACATCCTCACAACCCCTCGTGTTTCCCCGTTAATTCCCTCATCCTAGTCTCCCATTTTCTCACAAGAACAGCAGAAGAAGGGGGCCAATTCTCCCTAATCCGAATCCCACATTTTGTGCACGGTTTAGGAACAAAATGGAGAAAATTAGGGGAAATGGTGGATTAGATGATGATGATGTAGTAATGATGATGTTTGGAGGGAAACAAGGAGCTGGAAACAAGGGATGGGTGACACTTGTCACTCATCCAGGTGTGTAGGGTCAACGGTTACTATTCACTATTATATTATTATTTTAATCCCGGCCTCGGTTCGTTAGTTCGTTTCCTTGACCATAACGTCGTCGTCGGATCTCCGATTTCGGCATGCCGCCTGTCGTTGGATTCGTATCGACGATACCTACGTAACGGTCCTTGGCCTTCGTCCATCGGACCTCCCGGTCAAAAAGTCAACATTTGGCCCCTAATAAGCCAAATTACCAAATTGCCCCTCAACTTCCGAACACCATAACTTTTTCTACGAATGTCGGAATCGAACGTGCCACCTGTCTATGAACTCGTGACGTCCCGAACTACGTCACGGTCATCGGTCAAAGTCCGTTTGACCGCCCGAACCAAAAGTCAACATTTTGCCCACGACCAGGGGCAAAACGGTCATTTTGCACAATTTGTCCGATTCCGCCCTACTAACCACCGTTCAACCTCGCTAATCAAGATTAGTCACTAAACTAATCCCGGAATTCGGGACGGGTCGTTACATGGTTCCTGCTCTCGATGGCAGCATTGCTTTTCCTGAGTTCGGCAACCTCCGACAGGAGAGTCCTCAGCATCTCGAGCATGTCCTCGGAAGGTAGGCTGGCTCGGGTTCGGTTGCGATCTCCCTGAGGGGTGTTGTTGAGCTCACCATCATCCCGTTCGGCAGACATTGTTCGTCGGCAGAGGGTTGAGCAAAGGTATGTGAGTTAGTGGGTGTTTACTGGTTTCCCACAGACGGCGCCAATTGTTTGATCCTGAAATGACCAACTCGATGAGACCCGCTGGAGGTTCTAGGACCAGCCGCGTGGTGTCTTGGGCCCGCTGGGGGCGTTGCTGTTCGGCATGGACCCTGCAATGACTAGACACCGATGTGGTGCCAGCCAAAGGGGCTCTGATGCCTAAGTTAATATCTGAGTGTCGAGAGGCAAGTAAATACAGTGCTCTGGATTGGTTCTGAATCTCTTACCTTTGTGAAGGGTTTCCTAGTATTTATAGTAGCCATAACTGTGGCAGTTGGGCTACTGTTCCGGTAGGTGAGGCACTGTTCCGGAGCAGGTTGTGCCTTGTGGCTGTGAGTCGTCTGACAAACCCTGGACATCCGGGGTAGGGGCCAGCTGGAGTCCCGACCTGCCTTGACAGGACCCATCCCAATCCCCCCGGGATTAGTGCGGGATGACCCTGCTCCCGTCTGACACGAAGTGTCAGACAAGGGAAATTTTCGACCTTTGCCCTCCCGGGTTATCAGAGTACACCAGGATCCGGAGGAGGTATGTGATATCTCAGACTCTGCTACAGTCCACATCCGCTGTCAACCTGAAGGGCAGTCAAAACATTAAAAACTGTGAGTGGACAAAACAAGAGTTTATAAAAACATTTCCATAAGAAGACATTTGTACCCTTCACTAAAAAGCATGCATGCATTCGAAAACCATTTATCCAGAAAAACCATCGGTGGGAACTAAGCCCAAAACCAAGATTGAAAGAACCATAATGAAAACGAGTACACGGGCCATTGCCCAAATCCATAAGGGACTCAGCCCAAATCATAAGAAACTAACCATACGTGTAACAACCCGTCCCGAGAGCCGCGATTAATGACAGGACCCGCCCCGATCCCTCAGGGACCACAAGGGGACGTGCCCTGCTCCCGTCTGACACCCAATAATTCATACCAAATTTAACCTCAAAACATCAAATGCATAAATAACCAAATAAACGTTATACATCAAATCCGAATTAAACGAATGTCAGACAAGGGATGAAAATCTGAAATACAAGTTGCGAGCACGACTCTATTAAAAACCTGCGGGTACACCACCCAACAGGGGTTCAGGTACGCAGAAAGTGGATCTATGCCTCAGCCTCAGGTTCCTCCTCTACCTCAGTATCACGACCTGGAGGGGTTACCAAAAACATTAAGGGTGAGTGGACCGAAACTCAAGTTTATAAAATCATTTGATAAGTAAAACATATAATTTACCCCTCTGTTTTCCAAACATGCATGCATCATTATTTAAAATCATAAACCATATAATATGAACCATAAGGCATGTAATAAAACCATAAGTATAATTTTAGTTGCTGCACTATACACTCCAATCCCGACATCCCTGATGTCTGACGTCCCTGACGTCAACAAGGTCACAATCACAAGGCTACGCGTGCCACTCGGGTCTCAATTCCGAGTTCAATCCCCGAACCCCGTTCGGGTACAGCATCCCCGATGCTTAGCGTCATAGACGCTGGACGTTCTAGACGTCCGTGACCTCTCCGGGGTACCTCATCCGGAGGAGACAATATAACATGGAAGGATCTATACAGTGCAGTACCAAATACATTTTATTGATATCCACGTGCAAGGTATATATATACCTAGATAAAATCTGAATCAATCATTAAGTTTCATCAAACGGGTCTCAAGCCCAAATACCGTGAAACGTGCCATAACCATATTTTCCATATCATCAAACCATCATCGTTTTTAGCATGTGAATAAGTATAATAAACCAGAAAACATTTATGCACGCAAGGGTTTAAGAAAATGGCCCACTCACAGTACAGTCCTGCTGGAAACCGAGCGTTTACCCTTGATCTGGTACAATTACAAAATTCCTGTCACATCCAAAGTATACGTAAGGGTAAATACAAACCCCTAACATTCAACCATGAAACCCTAGACCGAAACCGGTTCGGAAAAGCCGCCCGAACGCGCTTTCCAAGGCAAAAACTCTCATTTTGACCAACTTAATGATCTCCGATCGACCCGAAACCACCGCCATTGGATCCGGATCGTCGAAACCTAAAGAATGGTGGTGGTCCCACCAAAATTACTATTCACACACGCCCACACGCGCCTGGTCAACCCTCTGGTCAACGGTGCTACAGTACTGCTGACGTCAGCGTGACGTCATCACTGACAGTGTCAGAGGACACGTGTCAGCAGTCCATTGGTCCCTGGTCTGACTGAATTCTGACATGATGATGTCATCATGACGTCACTGCTGACGTCAGCATGATGACGTCATCAGCTACAGTAACTGGGTCTGAGAACCGGGTCACCGCAGACCCACGGTTCGACCCGATCAGTTCTCACCAACCCGACCACCATTTCTGATGGGATTTGTTCCTATGAACTCGTCACAAAGTGTTCTATGGTTCTATGGACTCAAAACTAGTTTCTAGGTTCAAAAATCTACCTGAAAATCGACAGGAACCCGGCTGCCGGCTCTGGTTCGTCTTCTCCGGCGAGTCGTCCAGCTTCCAGCCGCGAACCTTGGTTTAAAATGGTCGTCTGGGTCCCTTAAGTGTGTCTTAGAAGCAAACAAACAAAATCAACGTCAAAAACGGTCGTTTCGAAGAAGGGAAGAAAATCGGGTCTCTCGGGTTTTTCAACCTACCGCCGCCGTGTCACCGCCGTACGTCGTCCAGTCCAGCAGAGGGTCGTCCTGCCGTCACAGTGAACCCAACCGTACGTTGGTTCGAGCCTCAGAGTGAAGGTTTGGACGGTTTGGTGACTTGGGCTGTTCGGGTTTCCTTCTCGGGTCTGGGAGGATTTCCGGCCGTGCAGGTGGCCGTGGGGTGGTGGCCGGCGTCTGGGGGGTGGCAGTTGGCCGCCTGGTGTTGCCGTGAGGGTGAGGTTGAGAGGTGAGGTGCTGGTGTGTTTGTTCGAAGGGTTAGCCGTGCACACGGTTTGGAAGAATGAAGAGTGAAAAATCTGAGAATTAATAAACAGGTTGGCTGGATGGTATGAAGGGCTGAGATTTAATCTCAGCATAGGATCAATGGTGAGGATTTGAGGAGAGGAAATCAATTGTTTAATCCAATGGCCAACAGAGATCCTTGTTTTAGGGAGTGTGGGGATGAGTGACACTTGTCACTCATCCAAGGGTCCAGATTGATTTGATTAAAGTAATCAGATTCCATTAATAAAATAATATTTTAATCCGGTTCTCGGTTGGTTCGGTTAAATGCGAAATACTTCCGTGACCATAACTTCCCCGAACGAAGTCCGATTTCGGCGTGTCGCCTGTCTACGGACTCAGGACGTCGAGACCTACCCAACGGTCCTTGAGTCAAGTGAAAAATAGTTTCCAAGAGAAAAGTCAACATTTTCACCCCCAAATGTCCAAATTACGGTAATGCCCCTGAACTTCCGATAGTCATAACTTTTTCCCTGATCGTCCGAAATGGACGTGCCACCTGTCTATGAACTCGTGACGTCCCGATCTACGTCACGGTCATAGGTCAAAGTCCATTTAATTTATAAATCAAAAAGTCAACAATTGGCCATACCCAACGCAAGGGTAAAAACGTCAATTCAGACATTAACTTACAATATTAAAATCCTCGAATTTCCGGGGTGTTACAATTAAGACAGTGATTTAGGTGGGATTAGTGAGGTTTATCGGTGGTTAGGTGGTCCCGCTAGGTCCGTGAGCCTAGAATGACGATTTTGCCCCTAGTTCGGGCAAAAACGTTGACTTTTAGTTCGGGTGGTCCGATGAACTTTGACCGGTGACCAGGACGTATTTTAGGACGTCACGAATCCATAGGCAGGTGGCACGCCCGATTCCGACCTCCGAGGAGGAAGTTGTGATGTTTGGAAGGTTGAGGGCCTAACCGTAATTTGGGTAAATTAGGGGGAATAGTTGACTTTTTGTCGAATCGGGTTTTGGTACGTTGACCTAGGATGGTCAGATAGTTCTTGTCGTCCTGAGTGCAATGACAGGCGGCACGTATTCATCGGACGTACGGGGTGTGAGATATGGGTCTAGGAAGTTAGTGGCAAAACCGTAAATGTGAGTTAAAAAGAAGGGTAATTTGGTCTTTCTGCACATTGGGATTTGTGCAGAAAGAAGGAAATGGACGGTTGAGATTGAACTAGGTGGGAAAGGAGTGAGAGGATTGGTGACATGTGGCACAGGACAAGAGGGTTCTGGTTGAATCCTGTACAAGCACGGCCCAAATAATTGGGGTGCACCCGTGCAGTGTTCGTGGTTGTTCCTGGAACCAAACAGAAAACAGAGGGAGATTTTGAGGAAAAATTGAAGGGTGGTCGTGGCTGTTGTTGAGTTCTGGTGAGTGAGTGAGGGACGGGAGATCGAAGGGAAGCTGGTGAGGTGGTTGAGAGGTGCAGCGGATGTGTGTGTGTGAGTTGTGAACCACGGGAAGATCGGGGGAAAACAGGAAGGCAGGCAGAGAGTTTGTGAGCTTGTGGTGGTGCGGTGGCCGTGTACGGTGCAATCAAGACCGAGGTGGTGTCGTGAGGGCAGCGTGAAGTCGACCAGCCCCGGAGGAGCTCACGGCGGCGACTGGAGGCAGGTAATCCCTCATCCCTGTACAATTACTCTGTTTTTCCCGTGAGTTTAGATTCGAAAGTTGTGGGGTTGGGCGTAGAGTCGAGGGATTTGGAGGCCAGGGTGAGACTCCTGGAGGTCCCAAGAGTCGACTGTGTGTGCTGCCGTGAGGGGTGGTGCACGGTGGTGGATGGCACGACGGAGAGACTTTAGGTGCTCTGTTTTGGCCGTGGGTTCAAACGGTGAGTCGTGACGTTTGGGCAAGAGTCGACGGTCAGGGTGAGTCGGGTTAGACTTAGAAGGGCCCTAGGAACCGTCTGGTGTTGCCACCGTGACGGAGGATGACCGGAGTGGCTGGATCGTGAAACAGGGGGAGTTTGGCCGTCTGGTTCGAGTTTCAGTCGACGGGATTGGGGCGGTGTCGAGGTCTGAGGAGCTGGGGAATGGATAGATTGGAACTGGATGAAGCTTTAGGTGAAGAGAGAGAGAGAGAGAGAGAAATCGTGCAGGCACGGCGGTGAACCGCTGACGCCGGTTCAGGTTGCAGACTACTGTGCTGAACCAGGTGTGCTTAAGGTTGAAGGGCACTGTAGCAGGCGCGTGAGGGCCACGCACAGCCACTTTGGGCGGCGCGTGGGGGCGCGTGCAGCGGCGATGGGGAAAACGGTCAACATGGTTTTTGGTCCAGGAGTTGTGACGAGTCCATTGGCATTGGTTTCGGGTTGATCGGACGTCGAATCGAAGTAGTTCCGCGAGGGTGAAAGTTTAGGGTTCCGGTTCGTTACGTTTAGGACCCGGGGATTTTTGAGGGAATTTAGATGGATACT
Organism: Prinsepia uniflora; assembly: GCA_032719365.1. Taxonomy (NCBI): domain Eukaryota; kingdom Viridiplantae; phylum Streptophyta; class Magnoliopsida; order Rosales; family Rosaceae; genus Prinsepia; species Prinsepia uniflora. Next base: position 35,306 of record CM064869.1, on the reverse strand, counting down.
CATGGACGTGTTAGTGACGTAATTTGGTGGTTGTTGACAGGATCGGGATTTCCCGAGGAAGCCGAGGAACGTGCAGGACGTTCGGGACACGAGTAGTTCAGTACTGTGAGTGGACCCCTTCTCTAAACTCGAGCATGCATAACTGTTTTCTATAATTGTTTTATGGTTTTACTCATCATTCTATGTTTATCGAATATGTTTTGGTTGGTTTTACATTATTGCACGCTTTTCGAGGAAGTTCGGTTTTTAGCACGTTTTACAAGTGGTTAGTTTCTGAAATTGATGCTATGGTTTTGGGATTTCAATGGATAAGTAGTTTTCACTGATTGTAAAGGGATTTTGGAACATGATTTTGATGATTAAAGGTTTTCGGTTTTAAAATCGGATTTCGGGAAATGAGATTTGGTTTTAAAGTTGAAAAGTGGATTTCCGGATTTGGGTTCGGAATGGCGGTTCTGGAAGCCGGAAGGGCTTCAGACCGGGGATTTCGGATTCGAGTTTGGATATGGATTTCCAGTGGTTTTAAAATGGCTTTGGGATTGGATTTGCTGGATCTGGTTATTGGGTTTAAAGACCCGGATATATTTGACGGGGGACGGGCCCGGATTGAGTTTAAAGACTCGGGAGTTTAAAGACTCGGATATATTGATTTTCCCCCGTAGGCCTTTGAGTTTAAAGACTCGGGAGTTTAAAGACTCGGATATGATTAAGGCCTGGATTGAGTTTAAAGACTCGAGAGTTTAAAGACTCGGATAGGTCCAGCAGGTTTGATCGGAAAAATAATGATTGGATGTTCATGGTTTCTGGTATGGTTTTATGATTCATATGCTATGATTTCTATAACTGTTTTACAGTGTTTCTGTTTCTTATGATGCTTTATGATGATCGATTTCTAATTGTTTTGATAACTGGGTTATGCATGTGATTTGAAAACGGAGGGTTAAACTCGGTTTTCTGATAAATGGTTTTAGAGCTTTTCTTTTATTATGGTCCACTCACATCTTCTGTTTTAACTTGCCCTCCAGGTTGTGGAGCTAGCGCGGGGTCTTGACTCGAGTGTCAGAAGGGAGCAGGATTTACCTCGGGTTTCGGGGTGAAACCGGGGTGGGTCCTGACAATACGGGCCACTGCCCAAAACTTGTGTAAATGCACATCATACATCATATCATATATCTCATATAGCATACATTATATATACATATAATTCACACAACCAATCCTGTCACGGTTTCCAAAGCTACGCGCGTGCTACCCAGGCCTCAATCCGAGTCTTCTCAAAGTCAAGATCAATGTCCGTCGACCACTGACCCTACCCGAGGTAATAGTAATCATAGCCTTCCTGAGAGTAAGGAACCCAAATGGGGGGTGACTCCACTCAGTCGGTGCTCTGTGACTTCTCCAGGGTCCACCCAGGTCAACAACCCTCCCCGGAGGAGATAATAGAAGTAAAGGAAGGTATATGAATACATATATATATACATAACATAAACATTCACGCTCGGTTCCCTTGAACCGTCATGATCCATAACATTCATTAACCAGGGTCCATGCCGGTTCCCATAAACCGTCATGTACCATAATGACCTGACAAGGGTTCATGCTGGTTCCCATAAACCGTCATGAACCACAATAACCTTTCTAAAGTTCATGCTGGTTCCCATAAACCGCCATGAACTTGGAAATCCATCTAGGGTCCCTGACCCGAAATCATCAGTGTAAAATAATTGGGTCTCGTGCCCGAACATATAACTCAACTGGGCACCGTGCCCGATATCTAAGGGTCAGTCACGACTCCGATCATAGTGATGCGTGCAACCATCCATCCAGGACCGCCCTCAATCCTGGTATGTCGCCGTGAACGAATCAACCGACGCGACCACCATAAGATCATGGTGCACTCACCACCGATCGATATCCTGAACCGTCAGTACTCTGAAGTCGAGCCTCCCCAGGCTGCCCGACCACGAATCGTGCATCGTGACCTCTCCGGAAGGAACACATCCCAATCCGGAGGCGAGCGTCATATCGTCGATCGTCGTGCACATAGCACTCGACGCGACCACGATTTAGACCCGAAGGTCGTAAATAGCGTCATATGCCCGGGAAAAAACCAAATGGGTCTCATACCCGAGTTTATCCTTTTAGAAATCCAAAACCATTTCATTTAGAACAATAGAGACATACAGACCTGTATAGGCACCGTATAGGGCCGAAACCTCGAAATACGTGCCTATACGTAACCACACATCAAAATGCACTCATGGCATCACAAACAAGTATTTAAAACATATAATAAAGATTTATGCATGCACCAATTTAGAAAACAAGGTCCACTCACAAACCGTCCGAGCTGCCGCCTCGATTTGCGTGCCATACGGCTCCCGAGCCGATCACCGTCATCGGGACTCTCAAACCTGTCCAAATCGTAATAGAAGGTTACTAACTACTTAATTAACCCCCTACCAAAGCCCCGTAATTTTCCCGAACTTTTAACTATTTTTAAAATCAATCCTAAACCTTCCGATGCCCCGAAACATATCGAGATGGTGTCCGATCGACTCGAAACCAGTCCCAAAATGTTCGTTACATCGAATAGAAGATTTCAGATGTTGGAACTTTCCCCAAAATCTCCCCCACGCGCCCACACGCGCCGCCTGAAGTGGCTGCATGTGGGCTTCACGCGCCTGCTACAGTACCCGTCTTCTTCCTCGCACGGCTGGTCTGAACCGGCTGGTCCGGTCTTTTCTGCAACTGGACCGGCGTAACCGGTCCAGGCCTCCTTCTCCCTCAATTCTCATCCGTTTGCCTCCATTTCAATTCCTAAATTCCTATTTCTTCATTTCCTATCTAACCCAATCAATTAAACAACCTAAAACCACCTAGAACCCGTGAACCCAAAATGAACCTCACGGTTCAAAAATCCAAAACCTCACCCAAGGGCTCCTCAACGTCCAAAACCTTTCAAAACCTCCCTATTGACCTCCTAACAACCTAATTACTTCAAAACCAATATCCAAATCGACCCATAACACACAAAATGGAAATTGGATCGAAAAATAGTTAAACCGATACCTCGATCGGTTTTTCTCCCCCGTCGTGCACGGCGGTGCTGCCTGGGCCAGCCACCACGTCCAGCCGGTCCTCTTCATCTCTCTGTCCTCTCAACTAAGCTCACAGGTCAAGGGTTTGGTATTTGGGTGAGAAATGGTGATCGGGTTGGTTTGGGAAAAATGGGAGAAATGGATGAACGGGGAAGGGTTTGATGCATGAATGAAATTGGTGTCCATTGGATGGGTGACACTTGTCACTCATCCATTGGGCATCAGGACAAATATCTGGGCCCACTAGAGACAAACCTGCACTTTTGTCTCGTAAAACGTGTCACCATGAATAGTAACTTGGAACTTCCGTGAACCGTAACTTCGTCGTCGAACGTCCGAATTCGACGTGCCACCTGTCTACGGATTCGTATCATCCTTATCTACGTAACGGTCTTCAGCCCTCGGCCATCGGACATCCCGGTCAAAAAGTCAACATTTGCCCCTTTTAACCAAAATTACCAAAATGCCCCTAAACTTCCGAACGTCATAACTTCCTCCTCGAACGTCGAAATTGAACGTGCCACCTGTCTATGAACTCGTGACGTCACAAACTACGTCACGGTCATCGATCAAAGTCCATTTGACTGCCCAAACGAAAAGTCAACGTTTTGCCACGACCAGGGGCAAAACGGTCATTTCGCATCGTTCGTCCGATTTCGCTCAACTAATCACCGATTAACCTCACTAATCGTGATTAGTCACTAATCTAATCTAGAAATTTGGGACGGGTCGTTACATGCCTCCGTCAGGGAGTTGGTAGGGCAGAACTGGTTAGGTGACTGTCGCAGCCAACTGTCGTCTGTTCATTGTCAGATGCCGAGTGGCGGGTCTGTAGTTTGGTGCCGAGCGGCGGGCCGTAGGCCGTGGAGGTGCCGATTAGGCGATCGGTCGGCGGCCTTCCTGTCCTTGCGGGTCCTGTGCTAGGGTGGTCAGTCGATATGGTATCAACAGGCTCGGGCCTAGCGGGCTTGAATACCCTAAGCCCAAATCCATCCCGTCAACATGCGGATCGAGCCAGCCCACGATCCATATCGGGCCGGGTCAGACTTTTTGTCATCGGGCCTATCAAGTACCCATAAGCCTGTGAGCTTCTGGGCCAAATGATAAGGGCTATTCAAATGCGTCGGCGCTCATTGTTGCTCTCGTTTCGTCCGTCTCGATCAGGGGAGCACCCAATCCTCATGTAGAATTATAGAGAGGGAAGAGAAATGCTAATAGCAATATATATGTATTAATATATGTATATACTGTTTATTTTGCATATAATATACATATTATTAGGGGTGGCAATGAGTCGTGTCGTGTCGGGTTCGTGTCGTGTTATGAATTCTGTTTTACCCATTTATGCCAAACCCGAATCCGACCCGTTTAATAATCGTGTCAAGAATGTCCAACCCGAACCCGACCTGTTAGTGACCCGTGTAACCCATTTAACCCATTTAATAAACACGTCATACTCAAAACCCAATTAACCTATGACTCGTTTTGTAACAACCCATCCCGAGAATAGGGATAAGTAGCGTGATTAAGGTGTGATTAGTAAGATTAATCAAGGGTTAGGTGGTCCCGAGGGGTCCGGGAACTTAGAATGACGATTTTGCCCCTGGGTCGGGCAGAAATGTTGACTTTTATTTCGGGTGGTCAAATGGGAGTTGATCAGTGACCAGGACGTAGTTGAGGACGTTACGAATCCTTAGGCAGGTGGCACGCCCGATTCCGACATCCGAGTAGGAAGTTGTGATGTTCGGAAGATTGAGGGCATAATCGTAATTAGGGGGAAAAGTTGACTTTTTGAATAATTGAGGTTTGGTAGGTTGACCTAGGAGGGTTAGATAGTTCTTGTCGTCCTGAGTTCGCTGACAGGCGGCACGTATTCATCGGACGTACGATGTGGGAGTTACGGGTCTAGGAAGTTTCGGTAAAACCGTAAAAATGAGTAAAACAGGAGGGTATTTTGGTCATTGTGGCACATTGGGATTTGTGCAGGGATAAAAGAATGGACGGCTGAGGTTTAAACAGATGGAATAAAGGTTGAAGGGATGGTGACACATGGCAGGTGTGTAGAGGTTTCTGGTGCGATCGTGTGTGTTCACGGCTCCAACTACTTAGGTGAGCCCGTGTGTGATTGTGTGTGTTGTTCTTCGACAAACACAGGGAAACAGAGTGTGAGAAGTGAGGGGAATTGATCGATCTGGGTGCAAGGGTGAGTGATTAGGGAGTTGTGAGTGTGTTAGTGAGGCAAGGCGGAGCTGGTGGCCGTGAATTGGAGGTGCAATTGTGCACGGCGGCACGGCGGAGGTGTGGAGGAATTTTGGGGAGAAACAGGGAGCTGTGAGGTTGAGGTGGTGGCTACGCCGTGAGGCGAGGCAAATCGAGGCCAGGGGAGGCTGAGGAGACTGCAAGGAGTCCAACGACCACCGTGGAAGGCGGCAGTGCGCACGGCGGAGCTGCAATCGAAGGTGAGATCTCTTTACTCTGTTTTTCCCGTAAACTTCATTTGGAAAGTCGTGAGGTTTGGCTGAGAGTCGAGAGGTTAGAAGGTCGAGGTGATGTTCAGGGAGGTCCTAGGAGTGGGTTGTGATGGTCGCCGTGACGGGGGCGTACACGGCGGAGCTCAGGCGAAGAGGAGTCTCTGTACCCTGTTTCGACCGTGAACTTCGAACCCAAAGTCGTGGACTTCTGGGGTGAGTCGAAGGGTTAGGGGTGTTGGACGTGGATCAGTGAGGTTGTGGGGTGAGTCTGGTATCGCCACCGTGACGGGAGGTTACCGGAGCAGGTGAATTGTGAAACAGGGGAAAAGTGGCCGTCTGGTTCGAGTTTGAGTCGACGGTGTAGGGGCCGTGTCGAGTTCTAAGGAGGAGGGGGATGGTTAGCTTAAGGTTGGACGAAGCTTTAGGTGAAGAGAGGGAAGGAAATCGTGCAGGTACGGCGGAGAACCGTTGACGCCGGTTCAGCTGTAGCCTACTGTGTTGAACCGGGTCGACGTGAGGTTGAAGGTGTACTGTAGCTGGCGCGTGAGGGCCACGCGCAGCCACTTTGGGCGGCGCGTGGGGGCGCGTGCGGCGGCGACGGGGAAAACGGTCAACAAGGTTTTTGGTCTAGAAGTTAGGGTGAGTTCAATGGTGTTGGTTTCGGGTCAATCGGAAGTCGTTTGAGTGTAGTTCCGCGAGGGTGAATGTGTAGGGTCCCGGGGTTTTAAGTCTTTGGTCCAGGGATTTTTGAGGGCTTTTAGGTGAACCTTCGTAGACGTGTTCGTGACGTAATTTGGCGGTGTTTGACAGGATCGGGATTTCCCGAGGAAGCCGAGGAACGGGCTGGACGTTCGGGACGTGAGTAGGGCTCAGTACTGTGAGTGGACCCTTTCTCTAAACTCGAGCATGCATAACTGTTTTTATATACGTATTTTATGGTTTTACTTATGAATCTATGTTTATTGAATATGAAGTGATGATTTTACGTGTTTGCACGTTTTTCGAGAAAAAGACGGTTTTAGCACGTTTTACGAGAAAACGGTGGTTTTGGAAAATAAAGATACGGTTTTCGGGCTTTCAAAGGATAAATGATTTCAATGATTATAAAGGGATTTTGGAGCATGATTTCGATGATCAAAGTTTCGATTTTAGAATCGGATTTCACTAATCGGAATTTGGTTTTAAGATTGGAAAGTGGACTCCGGATTTGGGTTCGGAATGACGGTTCTGGATGCCGGAAGGGCATCGGACCAGTGATTTCGGATTCGAGTTTGGATGTGGATTGGTAAATGGTTTTCAAATGGTTTTGAGATTGGATTTGCTGGATCTGGATATTGGGTTTAAAGACCCGGATATATGTGACGGGGGACCGGCCGGATTGGGTTTAAAGACCCGGATTGAGTTTAAAGACTCGGGAGTTTAAAGACTCGGATATATATTGATTTTCCCCCGTAGGCCTTGAGTTTAAAGACTCGGGAGTTTAAAGACTCGGATATTATTAAGGCCTGGATTGAGTTTAAAGACTCGGGAGTTTAAAGACTCGGATAGGTCCAGCAGGTTTGATCGAGAAAAGGATGATTTGGTGGTTATGGTTTTGATACGGTTTCTGATACTCATGTTATGGTTTCTTATGGTATTTTATAGTGTTTCTGTTTCTTATGATGTTTTATAATGATTATTTTATTAATGTGTTTATAACTGTTGGTTATGCATGTGGTTTCAAAACGGAGGGTTTAACTCGGTTTTCTTATAAAATGGTTTTTGACCTTTTGTACTTTCTGGTCCACTCACATTTTCTGTTTTAATTGCCCTCCAGGTTGTGGAGCGAGTGCGGGGTCTTGACGTCGAGGCAGAGTCTGAGGCATAGAAGTGACATGAGGGTTCCCAGAGTAGAGTAAAGGCTTCTGTGTGCGTGTAGTTACCGAGTTATTTTCTTTGTATGTTCGTACTATGTTTTGTAAATGTTCTACGTTTGGGACTTTGTGTCTAATTACTCCTGCGTTTGACTGGTTAGAATACGAATGAGTTGTACTTGAGTTTTGCGTCGGGGAGTCAGACGGGAGCGGGATTTACCTCGGGTTTCGGGGTGAAACCGGGGTGGGTCCTGACACGTTTAACCCGTTTAATCCGTTTAACATGTTTAACCTATTTAAATTATAATATTTAATAGATATTTAGGTAAATAAATGGGTAGATATATGGGTTAGTAATGACACGTTTATTAAATGGGTCAATATATGGGTTAATCTGTTAAACCGAAATTTACCCATTTATTAAACGGGTTAACAGGTCATTATACGGGTTAACAGGTTGACCTGAAACCCACCCGTTTAATAAACGGGTCATAACGGGTTGACCGAAAATGACCCAAAATTTTAATCGTGCGGGTTGACCCGGATAAATTTCGTGCGGATTTCGAGTCGTGTATCGAGTCGTGTCAAAAATTATCACCCTTACATATTATATATATTACGGTGGACTGTGGTTATTCTATTTCTTAATTAATATTTTTGTTTAAAAAGTTACGAGCAAATGGCCAATACAGATCAACATTCCTGAAAATTATGAATTATTTACTGTTCTTTGTGTTTCAAATTCGTTGCAAACAATATACACCGACCACAAGTTGAACACAAGCTCATTGGATTTAGAATATAATTCTGTCGGGGACTGTTGAAAGGAACTATGTACCAGAAAATAAGTTTTAAAGAAGCATAGTAGTATAGAACACAGCGTAATAACGTATCGCGCAGTTAGTTTTTTTTTTTTTTGTTCCTTCTTTTCTTTAATATTGAAAGGAAATTCATACAACAAAAACATAAGGTTAAGAGGAAACGCCAAACCATTAGCTAACAAACGAACAAACGAAAGAATCAGTCGGCAGACTCCGATTTGTTGGTATTTAAAGCACTCGGGTCTTCTTCAGGGCCTCAGGGGTCAGGAACCAAGAGAGTTCACACTTGCTTGTGGTTGCTTTCTGCTTACAATCAAATCGATAGTATTTTAGTATTAATACTGCATCCAATGCAGATTCTCATCATCATCCTTAGCTTAAGTTTGATCTTGGCCTCTGCGTCAATCACATCCTCCCAATCTCATTCGGGAGGAGTACTAAATGTGTGGCCAAAGCCAAGAAACTTTTCGTGGCCTCAACCGCAGGCCAACCTGCTTTCCCCCAACTTCACCATCGCTTTTCCAGCAGCTGACCACAACATATACCTATCATCCGCCATCAAACGCTACCTTCAGCTTATTCTGAGCGAGCATCACCAATCCCTCGTCAACCCCTCCTCCTCCATCCACGTCAACACCTCCGCCCCACCATTGCTGTCCCTCTCCATTGCCGTTTCTGACCTTAACGCCCCACTTCACCATGGGGTCGATGAGTCATACACCCTTACAATTCCCGTCACTGGAGGAGCCGCCAATCTGACTGCCCAGACAGCCTGGGGTGCCATGAGAGGCCTGGAAACATTATCGCAGCTGGTGTGGGGGGATCCCTCCCTTATTGCTGTAGGCGTGTACGTCTGGGACTCCCCACTCTTTGGGCACAGAGGGGTGATGCTCGACACCTCTAGAAACTTCTACGGAGTTCATGACATACTAAGGACCATTGAGGCCATGAGCGCCAACAAGCTTAATGTCTTCCATTGGCACATTACCGACTCCCATTCTTTCCCACTGCTGTTGCCTTCCGAGCCGGAGTTGTCCTTCAAGGGATCTTATGGTTCCAACATGCGCTACTCTCCCGCGGATGTCGCCAACATTGTGGAGTTCGGTTTGGAGCATGGTGTCAGGGTTCTCCCGGAAATCGATTCACCTGGTACCATCTTCCTCTTTGATCTATCTCACTTAATTATGTACGCACTGGCACTTACTATTGTGCTAGGCACTCAATTCAACCCACCAACCATCCATTTGTCTCTTCGAACTTAGGGAATTGTGCCCTTTTCCTCTAACTGTTTGATAAAATGCCACAAAGAGTTGTTCTTAAGCGATACAGTAACATTTGTTAGCAACCTTAAGGGGGCTTATAATTTTAGCCTTGTAGCCCTGCTAATTTTACACGTAGTACCGAAGATGAAAAGAATAATAGAACCATAACGGTTTTAGGTCAAATTTGAAAAAAAAAAAAACAAAAATGAGAAAAGAAAAGTACTTAATGAAATTTGCATTCGACTATATGGTTCTTAAAAGAAATCTGCAGTTTCTAACAAGAAAAAAGAGAGAAAAATTTTCTTTGTTTTGGTCAAGGAGAAGAAGAATATCGAATTGCCTAAAGTGTTATGTAACTGTTTCTTGTTTTGCAGAAAAATGTGGAAGATTTTAATGAGGAAATAAGAAAGGAGCCTTATGTAAATGAGATTGAAGTGTGAGACACAATTAATCGCTTTAGGCTACTGGCCAGTTAGCTAGAAATACTCTTTATTCTGTTTGTTTACACTCATGGTGCATATTAATAGATGTAGATTACTCTAGCTTATACCTTATTTATTTTCATAACACGTGGATCGTATTCCAATTTCAGTCGTGGTAAGTAGAGGAAAATTATATATTTTTCTGATTGTTTAATGTGTATGCAACTGCAGGCCATACAGGATCTTGGGCTAAAGCCTACCCCGATATTGTGACATGTGCAAATATGTTCTGGTGGCCAGATGGTGTTGCTTGGGCTGATCGGCTTGCATCTGAACCAGGAACAGGTCATCTGAATCCATTGAACCCCAAGACCTACCAAGTAGTAAAAAATGTCATCCGTGATGTGGCAACACTATTCCCTGAACCATTTTACCACGGTGGAGCTGATGAGATTATACCTGGATGTTGGAAAGCTGATCCTACCATTCAATCATTCCTATCCAAAGGTGGAACTCTGAGTCAGGTACTTGAGCTTTTTGTCAACACCACTTTCCCCTACATCGTATCTCTTAATAAGACAGTGGTGTATTGGGAAGACGTTTTACTGGATGATAATGTGAAGGTGCAATCAACAATTCTTCCCCAAGAGCATACCATCTTACAAACATGGAACAATGGACACAACAACACTAAGCGAATTGTTTCTTCTGGATACCGCACTATTGTGTCTTCTTCAGAATTCTATTACTTGGATTGTGGTCATGGTGACTTTCTGGGGAACAATAGCATTTATGATCAACAAACAGGCAGTGACAATACAAGAAATGGGGGGTCCTGGTGTGGTCCTTTCAAAACATGGCAGACCATGTATAATTATGATATAACTTACGGTTTAAGTGAAGACGAGGCTAATTTGGTGCTAGGTGGAGAGGTGGCGTTATGGTCTGAGCAAGCTGACCCGACAGTTTTGGATGCAAGAATTTGGCCACGAGCTTCAGCAGTGGCAGAGTCATTATGGTCAGGTAATAGGGACGATACAGGTAGGAAGAGGTATGCAGAGGCAACTGATAGGCTGAATGAATGGAGGAACAGACTTGTGGCTAGGGGCGTTGGGGCTGAACCCATTCAGCCACTGTGGTGTATTAGGAACCCAGGGATGTGCAACACAGTTAATTCATTTGATGGTTGACCTGGTCTTATTTTGTGTATGAATGTATTAATAATATATGAATCTATTTTTTACAGCTCATCAGTGAAAATAACCTATATGGTATATAGTAACCATTAATTTGTAAGCTTGGCATTATATTTTGGTATTGAATTCAGCCCTTACATATATAATCCGCCAGTAACATTTTATAATCCGCCAGTAACATGTGCATAATACTAAGTTACTAATAGCATGGTAAAAGAAGCTGTCTAAAAATAAATTGCGTGGCATCGTACCTTTCTCCATGGAAGAGATGTGCAGATCCTTGAACAATATCAGCCTATCTGAGGTTCATCCGCCAGCGATCATCCGCCAAAGATCTGACTTCCACTTTCTGTTGCCACAAATAGATTGAAGCTTCTTGATTCCCTTCTAATAGAGGGTCAAAGAGCTGCTTCATTTTCATGGCTGAGTCGCACAAATGACACACTTATAACTTGGAGAATTTGAGTAATTTTAGCTCATTTGGCTCATCAGCTTGGATAGAAACAAGGCGAAGTTATCATTTTGTTTACCATTTCGACTGAACAAGAATCCAATTAAATTAGCTCATTTGACTAATCAAGAATTGTATCCAAACACTAGGTTTACCATTTTTACTACATTGCACCGCGAGATCCTCCATTATTCTTTTCTAATAAATTAGCTTTCATGATCCCTTTCATCATTTTTCTCTGCCTTCCCTTCGATGTAAAACATGCTCATTGCTGAATGAACACCAGGTCTTAAACGCACCCACCTATCTAGAGCTTGAAGTACTACTAGCAACGGGTGCCAATTTATCAAATTTTACCTTCCCTCTGCATCAGCAGTCTCACTCGGTGAGCAATTGTGAAATTTAATTTCCTTTCCTTTTCCCTTCAAATGTGGAAAAAGCATGTAGAAGAAACAAGGATGGAGTACTGTAATAACGGTGGAAAGTAGTAGACAAAAAATGTATTATGTAATAAAATAAATTTGCGAAAGACCAAAAACTACTATTTAATTTTTGTCCAAATTGAAGGAAATAGATGGAGGACTTACTTATGAAGGAAACTTCACTGTTCCAATACTTCCAAGTGAGCAATCTAATTTAATATTCTTCAATACTAGCCATAGGCATACTAGGAGGAAGGTAAGGAAGATCAGTAACAATTTAGGCAATAAGAACAATAATCAATCTGCTCTATACAAATGTTAAATCCAACAAACTCCAGGTCCAATATACACACTCATGAGACAACTGTGTCAAAATGCCAGACCTGAAGCGCTTTAATCTGGGGAAAGAACCAGGACAGCCAAAACACAAACACACAATGTCCAAGTTGCTAAACTCAATATTCATTTAAATACAGTAAAACAGTCATTATAGGAGTTGCCAGTCATCTTCATGTGCACTTCCATCCGCATCACTCATGGGCAGGACAGCAAATGAATCATCGTTTTGAACCCCACCACTATCACCCAACACATCACTGTTGTTAACTGGCTTGGGAAAATTGTGTGTCTCAGTCACAGTGAACAGTGGAGCCCCATTTGATTCATCTGCCAGCTTGGAAGCTCGAAAACAAAAATCATCAAAATCATCTGCCAGCCATTAAAATGTAAAAATACTAAGTATATCAACTTAACTATCTCTATAAACCAAGGTTTACAAATCTATGAATTCAGCGAAAAGTGACTAGCAAACCTTTGTCTCGGCAATAAAATCCAATCGCCAAGGATGGATCAATTGAATCAAGGGGAATGTGACGAATGATACTGTACAGACGATCAAACTTAGAAAACAGTATAATGAAAACCACCAAGTTAAAATGAAGACAATCAGGAAAAAGAATCTTACTTGCAATGGTAAGATAAAGTATCAACCTCTAAATCACCCCTGCTTATATTTTTTACCTAGCACAACCAGACACAAAAACAAGTCAGCAAATCCAAGTGTAGTATTTTTTTTTTTAAAAACGGTAACGCGCTATCCAGGGTGCATATAAGAGGACCCATGGAGATGCCGAGGCTATTTCAGAATTTTTCTGACACGTAATTGCAAATCTTGTTTAGGAAGAGAGGCCCACTTACTAACATTTTTCTGACACGTAATTGCAAATCTTGTTTAGCTCCTCAAGATAAGACTCCTAGTATTAGATGTATGCATCAACAGATAAATGGGAGCAGGTATGAAAAAGGACCTTCGAGCGTCTAAGGTTGGGGCAGGAGGGTTTTCCAGTGCCTTCTATTGTCTTATCATTAGAGTTGTATCATAAGAATTGTCATGGTAAAGAAGGGAGGAAAAGCACACTTGGAGAATCTGCGTTCCAAAAGGACTCGGACTTGTTTTAAATAAATCTAGGCATTTCAAATTGTTCGTCGGCACAGACAAAGTCAAGGAAAACCTATGAAATTATTTCTATATCGAACCTTGGATATATTAGACAAAGAAAAACCTTGGACATATAATAGTTCTGAATCTCTTTAGAAAAAATCTTTTGTCTCATGGTAGCAAGCTTCGTTTCCCTTACGAAAATTTCATTAGTAGGCAAGCCACACACTTTATATGTTACTAGCACTTCAAATGGCATGCAGTTTACATGGTAGCCTGCTCATGTTCCCTTTCGGAACTTTTGTTATTGGGTCAGCCATACACTTATTTTCAACTCCCCAAAGCATTTCATGGGGCTTACTAGGCCCTTCGTCTTCGCTGGATGCCCAGAGGAAAAATTGGGAAAGTAAATAGCCGATAAATAAGCAGTGAAAGTCAAATTAAAGATGAAAAGAACAGAAGATGGGATCTAAATCCAGAGATTAATCATTAATCACATGCAGTATGAAATGGCTTTCTTTTTATAAGAAATATCCGGTAGGAAAAACAACAGCTACAAGATCAAGTCCTAGAAATTAGACTAGTACACCTTTCCAATTGGGAAATATCCCAGAGATAGAAACATAATAACAACTGCCGATACTGACGCACATATTGAAGCACAAAATCGGACCCTCTCTTGCTCACTACAATCGTCTTTTTCTCTCATATGACCTAAAGATGAGCTGCCACACTTAAACCCTTTGAAGACCTGCCTGTGTCACTAAAACTAACTCACTTCTAATTTTTATATAGAAATATAATGATGAAATTGTGATTAGCTTGTTTCATGCTGATTAAAGACTTGCACTAAAATTGGAACAAAACCCTAAACTAGAGGAGTTTGCTTAGTCATCAAGACCACCTAAGTTACAAAGCAGAGATTTAAGACTTGTATTGGCATTTGGACAAAACCCAAAGCTAGAGGAGTCGGCTCAGTCATTGAAACATCCCAATTTCTAATTTTTTTTTTTGGGCGAACATAATGCAGTACAATACTATTTGATAATATATCCAATATTATTTGATAGATTTAAGATATATCAGTATTCCAATTAATTCAGGCACTTAAAAATTCATCAAATAAGATATCCACTTTTATTTGACGAATATATCCAATATATTCAAATTCATCAAAAACATTGTTTTTGGGCATAAGACATCGACTTTAATTGTCCTTCACAACACTTTCCTAGGTTAGATACATAATTAAAGACTATTATCATCTATTGTGATTGAGAATGCATAGAGCTATCTAAATGAGAAGTATTTAACCATACCGGCTGAACTTCATGTGGGTCAAGGTAAAATGCCTTTTCATCTTGCACACCAATAATGTAAGTAGATGCACCAGGTTTTCCACCCATGATGCCAAGACTTTGGGGAAAAGTGAATGTCGTCTGCAATGATGGAATGTACCTGAAGGGAAATTAAATCTTTAACATAAATGGTTGAAACTATGGAGTTCTGAATATGAATAACTGTCTTATTCCTTATGTCATATAGGATGCTCATCTAATTTCTAATTAAGCACTACCTGAATCAAATTTCTAATTAAAGGATAAGAACAAATGAAATAAAATCTATCTAATGCAACTCAATTTGCTAAACAATAAATCAAGTGACCAACTATTCACCAGGTCAAGAAAAAAAAAATCATAATAAACAATATATCATGGTTATGAGAAAAAGCACCTGGGATTCACTTTTTCAAGTCCAAGAACCAAAGGAACCAATAAAAGAATAGGCGTCCAATCAACTCGCCCTTTCGAAAACTCCAAACAATGTCTAGAGGCATCTTCAATACAGACAACTGGGGCTCCACCTCGTTCTCCATCTTCTTCCCCAGAAACAACATAAATAGCCATTGGAAGTGGCTGGTCATCAATGTCAGTTAACTCCCTTTTACACCGAACTAGAGTCTCCCATGAGCGGCACATGGCATATGGGCCAACCCATGACCCAGCAGCGAGGTTATAAGACTTTCCAGCCCGAAGAAGATTGTGGATGGAGAAACTTGATGTTTCAGAATCACCAAAATGATGCAATATCTCAATATATTCTTCCTCTAAAGGCTGCATATTTACAAAGGAATTAAAAATGTATGACTAACTGCAGGCCAAAATGTTATTCAAGAAAATACTTGCTTGGAAAAGATGCGAGCTACATAAAATAAGAAGAAATTGTTGTAGTTCGGCTTAAATTGCAAGTCAATTAGTACATAATATTGTTATCTGTTTTTGGTTCCGTGCTTTATAAGGATTAGAGTTCATAATTCTTGTAGGACTCTGGTTTCCTATCTTACAAGGTTTCTGGGTTTGTACTCCTTACAGGATTAGGTAAGCTAGAATAGTATTTAATAGGCGCATATGTTTTAGATTTGTGTGTGGAGTTTTATTGTTGGACACCACCGTTTGTTAGTGAGTATTTGGGTTTTGGGTTTGAGAGAGTTAATCTCTTTTGTAATCTCCTTTGTTATTAGTGGAATTCCTCCCTCTTTCGCCAGCGGACGTAGGCTTACTGCCTAACCACGTAATTCTTTGTGTTCTTAGTTTACTTTCATACTTTGATCTATTGTTTTGAGACGCTTCTACACAACAGAAATTATATTTGAAGAAAAAACAATAATACATTGCATCCTACATCATCCACCTTACCTCCTGGGATGGTTTTCTCCATGATCTTCCCAATCTATGGAAAAGCAATGCCTGCAAACAAATGCTTTAGTTACTCACTTTCTAATAAGAAAGGCGGCATGATTAGAACGACTTACTACATAAACAGTAAACCTTAACAATAACATGCAGGCATACATTGCTGATTAAACGTGGGAATGTAAACACCCAAAGAAACAAAAAGGAAAATTTGGCACCATACCTGAGCAACAAGCATCTGACTACTCCGAAGCATGCAGCCCCAATTGACATCACTAGTATACTTTGAATCCCCAATAGCATCGAAACCTAGTTTTTTTTTTTATAGGAAGATTAAAACCAAGAAATAAGTATGCGCACACTTGTTTTGATCCAGAAACTTATATGTGAGGAAGTTACAAATCAAGTTTCCAGTCAACGAACCTTTACGATAAGTCATCAAAATTCTTGATGAGAAATCCTCTTCAAATGCTCCTAGTCCACTGTTATTTGCTGCATCTTCAGAGGAATCATCCTGTAAGAATTTATAGCAAACACCAAGAAGCCATATGTCACTAGCAGATGAGATGCCAGTCCTGCTGGATCCAAGTACGCGCTCATGAATTCTCCTCATAGAGCCACCCGTCACAATTTTCCTCACAGCCGCTGTCCATCCATTTTTTCTCAAGTGTATTTCCTTATTTTCAGTAATTGATGACTCGCTGTGCGTTTCAAAGATTGAGAAAGCAGATGCAAAGAAGTTTGACCACAGAGACACCTTGTTGTGCTTATTATCCCTAGATCCTGAATCTGGAAAAACAGATGATGGGCCTCTATCTGTTGAGTCTGTTGAACTTTTGGAAGAATATTTTGACGCCACGGCCCTCTCACAAAAACCCTTCATCACCTACTCATGAAGCATCTAATGCTGAAGTTGCTCATAGAAGCAACCTGGGTTTTAAGCATCTATCTCAGTCCAGAGGTAAAAGAACAAGCAAGTCCCAAACAAGAACCAAAAGATACCCAAAATGAATAAGAATGCATGTTTACATCAAGTTAGCCATTTCAAAGCAACTATATATGTAATATGAATATTAATTAATCCAGAACTAGCTTAACATTTCAAGAATAAAAGACAAAAAAACCAAGGAAAAAAAGTCAATAGCCACCAGCATAAACTCATTCAACTTGAATACATAATGTAGCATATCCCGAAATCATGGGATGTGATTGGCAAATGCCATATAACTTGAAAAATAACTAAGTAAATATATATATATATATATATATATATCTTTCATCATCACAATTTTCAATTAACAAATAAATTTTTAAATATTCTCAATTATAGGGCGGAACTCTGAAGAATCTGTATAGCCCAACACAAAACTACAAAGCAAGTTTGGCATCAAAATCCATATAGCCCAACACAAAAATGCAGAGGAAATTTGGCATCAAAATGAGAAACAAGACGTATAATTAGGGGGTCATGCCCATATGGTCATGCCTCCGTGAAAACCAGCGATAAATAGTAGAAAAAGAAACTAGGACAGAATACAGATCACTCAAAGCTGGAACATATCGAAAAAAGGATAGAATTGCAGGGTAATCTACCCAATCAATAGACAGTCACATCACATAAGATAACCCTAATTTCTGAACCCTAGGCAACCCAAATAGCATCGATATGGTCGTGACCTCAACAGATTCTAATTCAACGATAGAAAACTCCAGCGAAAAAAAAAAATCACAAATAGAGGAAATAAAGAAAAACCAAACCTGCTGATCGGTGATGAAACAGATAGCAGCCCACGAACCGAACAGACAAACGACGTAACCACCTGTCTCGGAGTCTATACTCTTTCACTGCCACCGAGAAGGAAGTCCATGCGTAATTGCCTACCCTACCATTTACTGCGTCACCAAAACAAAATTGTAATTGGTAAGAAATATTTATATATAAATATTAATTATGTATATTATTATTTTATTTTTATTATTTATTTTAATTAATTATTTTTTTTAATTATTAGTTATTCAACTATTTAATACGGATAATTTAAAGAGTATTATTTTAGCGTATCTAAACTATATAAAAACATTCAATCGTATTAATTTATATATTGATTAATTAATATGAGTGATACCAAATATTGATTTCGTATTACATTATCATATCCAATTCTTTATACGGTGTACCAAATGTAGCCGTAAAGTTCTGAAAATTTAAAATATATATATATGGCAGATAGTAGGAAGGGATTTGCAAATTGATGTCGCATCCGTGTTCTACTATTAATTATTTGACACCAGTCCTTTGGGGGTATTAAATTGTAGATTTTAAATGATTTCAAGGGTTTTTTAAATTCCGAGATATTCAATTAGAATTTTAATGGGTTATACATAAATTTTGGTGTATTCAATCTAATTTTTTTTATAGATTGTTTTAAAATCATTTAAAATATAAGTGTATTCAATTAGGATTTTATGTTAAAATCAGGTGTATTTAAAAGTTTCATGATTTTATATGATTTTATAAATTAATGAATTTTAAAGGGTTTTAGGATGAAAAATATACATATTAGTCCTCCACCAAATCATCACACTTCACCCTAAATTTCATTGGATTTGGAAAAAAAAAAAAATCTCCCTCCAAATACTTCTCCATCGTCAATCAACTTCCACCCAACCTCTATTACTGTCACCCTCGTCATCTATCACTCCTCTACCATCAAATCCATCAATTACTTTGATTATCAATGATATACATTTTTAGAAGTTCGAACATATGACAATTACTTTGATTATCAATGATATACATTTTTAGATAATTAAAAAAAATCGACATACATTCACTTTTATACCTCATCAAGGAGTTAATGGGCTTCTCTACGAGTTAACCACCTATGAAGGCTATGGAATTTACCAAACACTTGCTAAAAACCACTTATATGATATATATATATAATTAATTAATTAATTAACTCACTAAAAACTAGTGTAGGAATTTTCGCCCAGACCTAACTCGAATTTTGACCCTATTAGAATATCAAAATTACTCGATATAATCATGACCCGGAACTTATGTTGAGAAATTAGACTCAAAATTGACACTATACGGTAAACTGAGATTTGGATTTGAAACATAACACATGGCTCATATAATATATGCATATTTTTTGTCGAGTTTTATACGTGGCAGCCTCTGATTGGTTATTCTTGCAGATTAACTAACCTTGAAAAGATCACAGTGGATTCATAATATCTTCAAATTCTAATTGCAAATCGCAATCTCTCACTCATTCCTAGACGCCTTTCCGCTCAAATTCAAAGGCTCAAACTACTGATCATGAGAGTTAGTTTAGTGGTTCTCGACCCACTTGGTGCCCCACAATTAGGGGACTCGAGATATGATGGGTGTTACATGTGCCAAGAGCGGATATGAAAACACTAAAGATGTATTTGGATAAAGGAAAATAACATAATATTTGTCAAAAAGGCAGAAGTTCAAAATTCTCACTCGCTTATTCCTTTATTTAGATTCGTAAATATAAGAATATAAGATTTCAAAGAAAAACATAATATGAAATTTGGATACCCATCCATATAAAGGGGTGTCCTTTCCATACAAGTAAAAATAATTAAGAACTTAATTCTACTTCTACTTTAACCTTTGTACAAGTAGAGTTTCTTCAAACACTTTTTACCAACACTCACATCATACTCATATTGAACAAATCACGAAATCCTACATTCATCATCTCAATTACATGCATACATTTTTCATATTATAAATGCACCGAACATCAGATTATTACTTATAATATGATTCACCTTAAGTTTGTGATTTAATGCTCCGAACAGCGGTCAAACATTAAATCTCTTCAATTTTATTCTAAATGCCTCGAACAGCAGATCAACATTTAGCGTTGAATTGAAATTTAAGCATTAAAACATATGAAGTAAAAAAAATTTCAAAAAGTAAAACACATGAAGATTGCATTCTTACTTACAAATGTTAAAAAGAAAATATCAACATATATATTGAATTATAAGTAAAACCAATAACAATAACAATAATTTAAGTAGAACAAGATGAGTTTTCACAAGAATCATTGAACAGTGGCAAGAAATTTGTGAAGATGGAAGAAGAAATACGAGGAATTCGGTCTTAAAAACTTTTGAATTGCCTTAGAATTACTCGACCTAGGTATTTCTTAAGGAAACCATAAAATTATGTTTAAGAGCGCTCAAAAAAAGGTCACAAGAACAAAGTAAAGAATAAATGAAATTAAGAAATAAAATAAAAATAACATAAATTAAAAACAAAATTAAAAACAAAATTTAAAAGAAATTTAAGAAGAACAATCTACAAGAATCTAAAATGGCCCCAAAAAATGTCCCTCAAAAGAGAGAAAAAATAACTAAATCAAATTGAACTAAGAAAAGGAAAGAAAGGAGAAAAATAACTAAACTAAATATTCAAATAAAAATACAAAATAAAATATAAAAATGAAATGATGAACAATGATGATTAATGATGAATTTAGGGCTGAAAATCTGCACAAAAGTGGGCAGTTGGAGGAGGGCATGAGATCAGTAGAGAGCAGTTGAAAAGAAGAACCAGAATTCGGTAGGTGAATGCTGACACAGGATAGGTAGGATGGCGTGTTAGGCGGTGAAAAGGGCAGGCCATTCGGCGTACGCACGCCGAATTAGAAGCATGGATTTGGCCCGCGCCTGGTGAAGGGCTGCGCTATACTGTGGCTGGATCTTGGGCCAGTTTGGCAAGAACTGGGCCGGACCCTCGATGGTGGGCTGCACGTCGGTGGGCCAATTTTTTGGGCTTTTGGGCCAATTTTCTGGGCTGCAAATGAATTTTTCAATTTAAAAATTAATTAATATAATTTCACCGAATTTTGTCTATAATTTTTTCGTTACAATTCCGATCGGGACGATTATTTCGCCAAAACGCTCCAAATTTCAAGCTTTATTTGTTTATACAAAAATCCCACAAAATATATTATTTTTCTAATTATTTATTATATTAATATTAAAAGTCAAGTATAAAGGGTATAAAATAATATAAAACAATGTTTAATTAACGACCTATCAGATTGAGGAAGAAGGTGTTAAAGGTTTGAAGGAAAGTGGTGTCGGTTTTGGTTAGCTTTCAGGTAAAGCTTTATTTTCATGCCATTTAAATTTTGATCGGAATATTTTATGACTTTTACAAATCTATTTAAATTTGCTCTTAAACTTAGTTTCAATTCTGTTACCTCATGGGTCTTTTACTTTCTAATGCCATTGAAGAGCTTTTTGTTTGACTATTAATTTTTGATTTTTCCACTTTGATTCGTGATTCTATTTTTGTGGATATTTGTGGCATGAATAGATTCGAAGTTCTATTCTTTTGCAGACGACATCATTGTATCAGGTATATCAATTTGATTTTTTTTTTGTCTAGGGAAAATTGTTATATTTTAACTTTAGGGCTCATTGAGGGCCGGTCCAGATCTCAAACTCGATGCTGATTCAGGGCCGGTTCAATAATTTTAAGACCCAGGGCAAAACAAAAAATTGTATCCCTCTAGGTATAACGAAAAATAAATAAATTTTATTTTACGAATTTTACTTTTTTCCATGGAAGATAATATGTGCATTATGAAGATTTCTTCTTATTGATATTTGATAATTTCCAACAACAAAGTGAACAACATTTCTTCAAAAAACATGCACCCTTATCATAGAGGGTATTTCAAAATTGACGTTTATAATTTTTTTTAAAAAAAACTAAACACCCATAAATATTACAAATTTAGAACCCACCACACCCACCAAAACTTTCACACATGTTCGACAGTCACTAGCTCCAACCACCCCACCCCTCATCGAGAAGGCTTTTCCTTGACCTCCGTCTCGTTGTCTCTTGTGGATTGTGTAAATAACCATGATAGGTGAGCTGCCCAAAAGAAAAACATCTGAGAAGTACGAGGATCTTTAGTAGGGTGTGTTTGATTCAAATATTTAAATATTTTTAAAGATATTTTTTTAAATTACTATACATACCAAGTTTATCAAGATATTGTACAGTCACCTTGGTTCATAGCCTGCTGGATTATTGAAGGTCGAACATATGACAATTACTTTGATTATCAATGACATACATTTTTAGATAATAAAAAAAAATCGATATACATTCACTTCTAGAACCCATGGAGGAGTTAAGGGGTTTCTCCACGAGTTAACCACCTATGAAGACTATGAAATTTACCGAACACTTGCTAAAAACCACTTATATGATATATATAATTAACTCACTAAAAACGAGTGCAGGAATTTTGGCCAAACACCTAACTCGAATTTAACCCTATCAGAATCTCATCTCAAAATTACTCGATATAATCATGACCGAAGTTTATGTTGAGAAACTTGACTCAAAACCGACACTGTACGGTAAATTGAGATTTGGATTTGACACATAACACATAGCTCATATATTATATTCAAATTTTTTAGTTGAATTCTATACGTGGGCAACCTCTGATTGGTTATTCTTGAAGATTATCGAACCTTGAAAAGATCATAATGGATTCATAATATCTTCAAATTCTAATTGCAGATCGCAATCTCTCACTCATTCCTAGACGCCTTGCCGCTCAAATTCAAAGGCTTAAACTACTGATCATAAAAATTACTAATGGTTCCCGGTCCACTTGGTGCCCCATTATAAGGGGACTCGAGATATGATGGGTATTACATGTGCCAAGACGGGTAAGAAAACACTAAAGGGGTATTTGGATAAAAGAAAAGAGCATAATATTTGTTAAAAAGACAGAAGTCCAAGATTCTCAATCACTTATTCCTTTATTTGGATTCGTAAATATAAGAACATATAATTTCAAAGAAAAACATAACATGAAACTTGGATAATCCATCCATATAAAGGGGTGTCATTTCAACCATTTCATGTATACAACTTTAATTTATGTTAACATTAATTTTTTTTTGTTTAAATTTGTGGGGTACGGTTTTGAGTTTCGAATAATTGATGCTTCAGGTAGGTTATTAGGATGATTTTTGTGGACAGGTACTCTTACATGTTGGTTTTTTCGGACTAATTGAATAAAAAGTGTATAAAGTTTGAAGAGTTTCGAGAATTTGTAGGGTAAAGCTTTTGATTTTAGTCATTGGACGTTTTCAGCTAGGTTATTGGGATGGATTAGGGTTTAGGGTGTAGGGTTTAGGGTTTAGGGTGTAGGGTATTATGGTTTAAGGTTTAGGGTATTAAGGTTTAGGGTTTAAGGTATTAGGGTTTAGGGTGTTGGGTATTAGGGTATAGGGTTTAGGGTATTAGGGTTTAGGGTATAGGGTTTTAGGGTATTAGGGTATTAGGGTTTAGGGTTTAGGGTTTAAGGTTTAGGGTTTATTTTTTTAAATCTTGTAAAATTTTTAATTTTTTTAATATTTATTATTTTTATTAGAGGAAAGTAAATTTTTTGGATTTTTTTTTTCAAAATAAATAATTTTTATAAATGAAATCAATATTTTATTACTTAAAATTGTGGGTCCCATTTTAGATTTAACAAAAGGATCAAAGTGTAACAATTTAAAGAGTTCAAAGTGGAAATTGCAACATTTGAAAACCTAGGTATGAATATGTTATTAGGTGTAAATCATAGGGTAGTAAAATGTAATTTGCCCTAAAAATATCTAGATCCAAAATTAGCAAAATGCCCTTATACTTTTTGGACACATAACTCTCTCATATAAAGTCTGATTTTCGCGTAATGTATGTCTACGAACTCGTTAGTTTGAAATCTAAGGGCATCCACATCAGACTAGCTAAATTTTTAAATAAATTTAACTTACAATGACCCAAAAATTATTAATAATTAGCCAGTTTTTACAATTGCCAAAATCAGACTCTATATTTTCAAAAATTTTGAATATTAAATTTATTGTTTTAAAATTTATATGTATATTGTTTTAATTAGCCAGTTCTTACAATGGCTAGTTTCAACGTAATTTTTTAATGCTTCAAATAAATATGTATATTTTGAGTGCAAAATCGATCAAATCTATAATTCCTACAACTCACTACATATATATCTAGTTTTTAACATTTTAAATAGATATACCAATTTTTACGGTGAAATTGGATAAAATGAATTCAGAGCCAAATGCAATAACTTATAATTCAAATGAGAATTCATTTTAAGAGAAAATGAGAGTAACTCTAAACTTCAAATTCTTATTTGAGAGGCGATATATGTGACGAAAGATATTTTTCGCCTTCGAGAAAATAAGAAACATTATTTTACTCAATGTTACCTCTGTGATTTATAATAAAACATTTAATTTTTCTTCACTCTTTCCTATGAATTGTTGAATGTATTAAAATTATCATATTCAAGTTTTATTCGCAACAACTCGACCTTCTCAATCGTCATCTGAAAACTACGAAATATCAAAACATTTATTTTCCAAATACAGGAAAAAATAAAACTTTTTACAACCTTATACGAAAAGTTCGAGTCAACTAACAACTGAGAAATAGAAAAAATTTAGAAATTCATTTTTTTTTCTTTGAATTTTTGGATAACCCACCAAAATTTAGAATTTTTGAATGCAAATGATGATAAATTTTGAGAATGAAAGAGAGAGTTTGAAGAAAGATGATGAAAAAGATGAAGGAAAGAGGAAAGTAAAACGAGATGAAGAAATAATTAGCGAGAAACAACTAGCCATTAATAGCTAGTTCCAATAAAAAAAATAAATTTTATATTAAATTTACTTAATCTACTGCAAGACCATTTTGATATTTTTGGATCAATTTTTTATTAAATTTATCTAAAAATTAAATTTGATTACTATGCTACAAATGCTCTAACCAATAGTCCAAGAAAAAATTCCAAAAATATTCTCACACAAAAAGTGGCTTTTAAACTCCTAAACCCTAGAATAAAACCGTCTTTTCTCGATAATTTCACATATTTTAACTTTTTGGTACGGATCATCCGAAGTTGCTCATATCCATGAAAGAGATTTATCTTAAGAAATGAGAGGAAGGAATAGACATTGCTTCAAATGAATCAAGCCCATCTGGCTGTCAAAGTTTGAGCTAAATATCATCATGGTCCCAAAACATATTCTTATATATAATGAAAATTTAAGGAGCTGTGTACCAACAAAAAAATTAAGCACGTGAACTAAGGCAAAATGCGAATACCTGCCCGATGCTCTCATAGTATATCTGCACGTTGCGTGGCTAGGCCAAACAGTGCAGTAACTAGGCTGAAAATGCCAAAACAATGCACTTAGCATCTTCCTAATGATTACTGCATCTCCTGCTGCAGGACCATTCTATTGTTCAAGATGTTATGCGTCTTTTCATTTCTTGGTTTCCAAGGCGGGATCATAGGATACCTGTTCTCGCTTAAATTTTTGAACCATTGTGTAAACCTGCAAGGGATGACAACCAGAATGTAATTAAATGCATATTTATAATAATCAACACCTAAAGGTCTTTACTAGAACTAGAAGCAATAATTTAACTACAATTTCATCATATTCTTTGCTGCTAGCCTGCTAGCAGGTATTTGGACATTCAAGTGTCAACATATAGCTCTGGGCAACTAGAGTGGGTTGAAGTATCTGAAGTGGTTGATCAAAAGAAAAAATAAAGTATCTAAACTTATGCCTCATAGAATATATTTTGCAGCTAGTAGATTATTTGGACATCCAGGATTTTAAACAGAGCTCTTGTCTAGAGTCCATTTAACCTACTGAAGCGGATTTTGACAAGAACCAATTGACAATGTATGCAAAATCAAACAAGAAAAATAAAGCCAAATATGTCCGATAGAATCACCTATTTAGTATAAAATAAATCTCGAAAGGGATTAGATGAAGCTAAGTTTTTATCATACAAAATAAAAATGAAAAACACCAAAAACAAAATGCATTATTAAGCTTTTGTATCATCATTACTCATCAAAGAATGAAAAAATAGTATAGTTTGAACATGAGTGCGGCTAATGCATTTAATTTGATTAAATTCACAAATATGTTCTATTTCAGTCCATAGGCAGTTAGATAGTTAGAAGTCCAGAACAAGCATGAATGAGCATGAACGAGAAAACAAAAGAATTAGAGCAAGGACTAGCTAAAATAGTAAATGTCGTATCATTTAAGGGGATTGCTACAGATTGGATCATTGATCGGATACAATCTTTTTGCAACAGTTGACCATTTCAATCTCACCAAGCGTTGTGAGTCACAGAGATGTTCTCCAGAACTCCAAGATTTTAGCAATTTTCACTAGTTCTTACCAACTCCATTCTTATTCACCAAAATAAAAGCAACTCATCAGAAAACACATCTTAATTAAAAGTATAAACAGTCTTGGATAAAAATTCGACTTCACTTTAAAGTTTTAAATAGTAAGTACTGCAAAAGAGTGGGAAAGGCAACATATTCGGTTTAGTTTATGAATGAATAGTAAATTTATATGGCATTTAACCCTCACCTTCTCAAATTGATGCAGTCTCTTTTACTTCAACATAGCAACATTCTCCACAATAATAACACAAATGCAAAGTCACCAATTATCACTGACATCAGAGTAAAGTAAATGATTTGTCCATTACAAATGGAGAAATGCCTTGCCACTTAGAAAGAAAAACAAAATTGATTTTTTCTGTGGTCACCTTCGAGTGCAGCTGACATGTAATATTTTCGAATTGCAAAAAAATTTAAAACTTTTTTTAAGAAAGATAAAAGAAAATTGTCTTCCAAATTGGAGGAACATGTTGTATCGCTTAGAATTGAAGAGTGATAGCAAAACCCTTTATTTATTTGAAACCATTTCTTTGCAAACACATTATAAGTCAACATGAAATTGGGCAATGGAACCTTTCGCTTAAGGGGAAGTATGAAAGCACCTTTCTCACGCCCGACGTCAATCCCATGCTTGAAAGAGCCTCGGCATCCACACATTTCCAAGGCATGGTTTCTGTCCGCTGCTTGCTAACCAGGTCATTCATCCCACCTTCATGCCAATTAAAAGCAAAGCAAAACTATGATAAGGATAACCCAGAAGAACAAAGAAAGAATTTACTATTATAACTAAATAATATGTTACTGTGAGTGAGATTAATTTTTTGGTTCCAGTGATTTAAGATTAATGAAATAGTAAACAAGTGGCATTACCATTATCGTAGTATATATTATCATATATAAGGTGACATAAACATAATACAAAAGTATATCAAAGCCAACAATAGCTTAAAGCTTACAATTTATGCCAAAGAGAACTTACATAACATTGTAGCTCACAAGCCAAAAGTACCGTTACGTACTTTTTGATAATAAATTTGGGAACCGATAGGAATAGAGATCAAACCTTTTAAATGTATCACCAACAATTCCACATACATCTTGAGACGAATGTGAGTGAAAACATGGACATATTCTCCAATGTATTCCCTGGAGTCAAAATGTTTATTCAAATAATGGTCAAATGTTTATTCTAAATAATGGTCAATTTGTTCTCTCCTATTGACCAAGTCACCTTCTCCAGCCAGCAAGACAGACGGGAACTCCCAGAGGCCAGCAAGCAAACCTTCATCAGGCCGTTTTACTAGAAGAAACCCATTGTTGATTTGGTGCCCAGCTGGTGGTTCCTTATCTCCTAATATTTCCACAACACATACAGCAGAAAAATCATGTCTCTTTTTGGCCTTTGCTCCCTTAACTGGATAATCTGTAACCAGCACTGAACTATCAGATAATTCCTAGAGAGTGACAATGCAGAACACTGGCCTGATACAGGACATGAACAGCAGCTTGGACTCAGTGAGGTACATACAGTTGCACCAAGTTCCATGAGAGCCTGATTGAAGTTCCCCGGCTGTAAAGGATCAACTAATTGTGCTGCCAGTTTCCTGTTCACATAGACGTGAAAACCAGAAAGTGATGATAGAATTCTCAGACACCCATTGGCATCATTTTGGGCATTTTAAGCACATCATCTATTTGAAATTATGAAAAATTGGAAAGAAACATCAATAATATTCCCTTACAGTTCATATCAACGACAGATGGAAGAAGAAAAATATGTTTCTTAAGGTATTCTTCTATGAGAACGAAAATGAAAGGAGATTGAACGGCATAATGCAAGCAGTTTCATTCCGGAAATGCCCGCTTCTCCTTTTAAAGAAAGGAATTAAGTTCAAATCCCATAAAAGAACAAGCAGTGATTCCAGAAATTGAAAAGCTCACCAAAATTTCTTGACAGTCAAAGAGTCTTTCTGATTGGTAGAAACAGCCTTTAGTCTTGCAATCACCCTTATTACATTTCCATCTACCACTGGAACCACCTGATATAACAACTCTTACAAAATGCTCCTTATTGAGTAAACAAATTCAGAGAAAAATATTCTGGGTCGAAGAGAAGTTACTCACCTCTTGAAACGCGATTGAAGCAATTGCCCCAGCTGTATAGTCTCCAACTCCAGGAATCTTTCGTAGTTGAGAAACAGTATTTGGAAATTGAACTCTTTCTGCACTAATCATCCTAGCTCCCTAACAATGTTGAACAAAGAGACTGAAACCAGGGCATTTTTCTATAGAAATAAGGAAAGAGAAAAAATGCTTCTTCAAAGTTATTTTTCCTCCCTCATTGCAAATGAGATCATTGGGAACAACAAACAATTTGAACAAGAAAAATGGTGATATTGTTCCTCCATTGATCAAGAATTTCAATTTTTGGGACGTATCATGATCATCCAACAAGAGGGGCTTCAATTTTTTTCCAAATGAACGGTTTGAAGACCTATTGATACATGGTTCAGAAAATGAAATTTTTGATCCATCGCCTCATGTAGATAACAAACACTTATTCAAGTGGTGCCTTTATTGGTCATCTATCCAAACAGAATTAAGAAAACAGAAGGACAGCTCAGATGGACAAAAGGAAACGTTTATAGCTTATGAGCAGAACGCACCTCCAAAGGAAATCGCGCCCGTCGGTAGTAGCCCAAACCTGCCCACATCTCATTCACCTCCTGCAAGGTGTTCATTTTATTTATTTCTTTTGGCAAAGTGTTAATCGTGTTGAATGTGAAAGAGAAGCAACAGACCTCAAGAGAAGCCTCAGCGAGGTGGTGAATGGTGGGCTATTTGAGCATCCAACGGTGGTAGTACTGAATAACAGTCTGAACCCTCGTTTGTTGCAGACTTGCAGCATCATTTCCGAGACCCACACTCTGTAGGCTTTTCTCTCCACCTCTCCCTCCGCTTCTCTCCAAGGGAGCTCTCTGCAGTTCAGGCTGTACCATTTCAATAGAGCCTTCCTAATTCTCTGGGTCTCCCTTTCGCTGAACAAATCTTCTATGTCTTCTATTTCTAGTTCCTTAGTTGGTTGCCGTCGCCGCCTCTGCGTTGGTCTTTGCGCAGGAGACGGTGCTACTGGGGGTCTTTTGTTGGCAGCAACTGCATTCTTCTTCCGGCTACACCTGTCCGAAATCATTTTGTCGATTTAAAAGGTGGAATTATTGCATTTGCAAGAACCAAAAAAAATGGTGGTGGTTTCAAGTTTCAACCCAGCGACTAAGTGAGAGTCCGCTACTACACGGAGATCGTGTGCCCAGATGCAAGAAATCAAATCGAGGCCTCTGGGTTTCGGATTCAAATCAAAGAGCCTATAGAGTGCAGTGGGAAGAGCTACGGTATCCGGCGCGGGATTTCGAAGGATGTAGGAGGGTGTAGGACGGAGATGGACTTCCACAAAATACCAATACAGGTTTCCTACAATTAGGGTTTGGGGTTTGGGGTTGGGGTTTGGGGTTGGGGGTTGGGGGTTTAGGGTTTAGGGTTTGGGGTTTGGGGTTTGGGGTTTGGGGTTTGGGGTTTGGGGTTTGGGGTTTGGGGTTTGGGGTTTGGGGTTTGGGGTTTAGGGTTTGGGGTTTAGGGTTTGGGGTTTTAGGGTTTTAGGGTTTTAGGGTATTAGGGTATTAGGGTATTAGGGTATAGGGTATTAGGGTAAAGGGTATTAGGGTATAGGGGTATAGGGTATAGGGGTATAGGGTATAGGGGTATAGGGTATAGGGTATAGGGTATAGGGTATAGGGGTATAGGGGTTTAGGGGTATAGGGGTTTAGGGGTTTAGGGTTTAGGGGTTTAGGGGTTAGGG